>OY997264.1:329683011-330308011 GCA_963921465.1 Triticum timopheevii
CCGCGCGCTACTCCACCGGCTACTGTTTAACCACCCCTCCACTGGCACCCCTCCATCGTCTACTATTCATCCAACCCACCATGGGGTCGTCCTATTCATCCAACCCTCCACGGGGTCCTGTTCATCCATACCCAACCAACTCGATCGATCGTGGTCCTATTCATCCAGAGGCAACGCCACCGCTCACTGTTCATCCAAACCCCCCTGCAACGCTCACTGTTCATCGCAGAGGCAGCATCGATCGGCTTCAGTTAGCAGCAGTAGTGAAGGAATCACTCGATCGAGTTCAGTTAACAGTCATCGATCGATTGCTCAGGTCCAGTAACGCGTAGCCTGCAGTGCAATCGCTCGGGTTCAGTTAGAGCCCAACGCCTTGCCCGGGTTCAGTTAGAGCCAATGCCTCGCACACACGTGCGTACGTGTACGAGAGAAACGCGCATCGCTCGGCCCCCGACCACCCACCGTAACCGTGAACTCCCCGAAATTTTCCTCGCCCTCGCTTCGACCAAGGATGGCTGGGGACGAGTAGGAGTGAACTGCTAGCGGTTTTTCAATTGTAAAAATGTTGAGTGGGGCGTGCGAACGGCAGGGTAGTGGCTTGCTTGGTGGATAAATGGCTTCATGCACAGTACTATGGGGGCCCAATTAGATGTCATGTCTACTAGACACCCAATTAAATGCCTTCATGCATCTGTGTGTTCGCACGTCAAGCGTCGGGAAAATTATAGGAGATATGAAGCTTTCCATGCTCCCATGCTACGGGCTTCCGAGCTTGAACAGTTGCATGGCGTGATTCTAGACCAATGGGTGAATATCCTATCCTGGAGGGTTATTCTACAAAATTTCAGCAACTTAGCATGCGACCATTCGATCTCAGATCCAAGGGCTATCAGCAGCCCGTATCATGGTCGCGCCTACAACGACCGTCGCCTCGCTCGCGCGGTCGCGCCCTTGGAGATCTCTGACGACTATAAATGAGCATTTTTTTGAGCTACTTGACATACATGAAATTAGTTCCTCCGTCCAGGACCTCAAGGTGCGTTAGGCTATCTGATGTTGGCATGGCACTTATATACCATTGAGGGGATCAGGGGAGACACACCCCGGTCGTAGCGTGATAACCCAAAAGTATAGGGGATCGCAACAGTTTTCTAGGGTAGAGTATTCAACCCAAATTTATAGATTGGACACAAGGGGAGCCAAAGAATATTTCAAGGTATTAGAAGCCGAGTTGTCAATTCAACCACCCTTGGAGATTAATTATATGCAGCAAGTAATCAGTAGCAAAGTAATATGATAGTTTTGATAGTAGTCCCAGCAACAAATGTAACAGTAACAGTGATAGCAGTAATTTTGTAGCAAGTGTAACAGTGATTATGGCAGTAGTAACTTAGCAGAAACAATATAAGATAAATTCGTAGGCATTGGATCAGTGACTCATTGGATGATATTCATCATGAGACAGTTATAACCTAGGGCAATACGACACTAGCTCCAGTTCATCAATATAATGGAGGCATGTATTCCGTAAATAGTCATACATGCTTATGGAAAGAACTTGCATGACATGTTTTGTCCTACCCTCCCGTGGCAGCGGGGTACATATTGGAAACTAAGGGATATTAAGGCCTCCTTTTTATAGAGAACCGGAACAAAGCATTAACACATAGTGAATACATGAACTCCTCAAACTACGGTCATCACCGGGAGTGGGCCCGACTATTGTCACTCCAGGGTTGCCGGATCATAACACGTAGTAGGTGACTATAACTTGCAAGATCGGATCTATAACATGGATATAATGGTGATAACATAAATGGTTCAGATATGAGTTCATGGTACCTGGGCCCAAAGTGACAAGCATTAAGCATAGCAAAGTCATAGCAACATCAATCTAAGAACATAGTGGATACTAGGGATCAAGCCCTAACAAAACTAATCGATTACATGATGAATATCATCCAACTCCTCACCGACCAGCGAGTCTACGAAGGAATTACTCACTCCCGGTGGGGAGCATCATGGAATTGGTGATGGAGAAGGGTTGGTGATGATGAAGAATGAAGATCCCCCTCTCCGGAGCCCCTAACGAACTCCAGATCTGCCCTCCCGAGGAAGAACAGGGCTTGGCGGTGGCTCCATCTCGTGGAACGTGATAATTCTTTCTCCCTCATTTTTTTGGAAAAATATGATTTAATAGCGTCGGTTTCAGGGTCTGTGGGGCCATCGGGTGGGGACAACCCACCTGGGCGCGCCAGGAGAGGGGTGCGCACTCTGGTGTGTTGTGCCCACATAGGGGCCCCTCTCCGGTAGGTCATGGCTCCAGAAATTCTTATTTATCATATAAAAAATCCTCGCAAAGTTTCGTTCCATTCCGAGAAGTTTTATTTCTACAAAAAAAACACTATGGTAGTTCTGCGGAAAACAGAGTCAGTCCGGGGTTAGTTTCATTCAAATCATGCAAATTATAGTTCAAAACAAGAGGAAAAACGTTAGGAAGAGTAGATACGTTGGAGACGTATTATCTCCCCCAAGCTTAGACCTTTGCTTGTCCTCAAGCAATTCAGTTGATAAACTGAAAGTGAAAAAGAAAAACTTTTATGAACTCGTTTGCTCTTGTTTGCATAAATAAGTTTAAACAGCACCCAGGATTTCAGCCAACATTATAACTAACCTTGCCGACAATAACTCTTAAAGATTAAATTGACTCATATAAATGACATAATCAGCTAGGAAGCAATAATAAGATATCTCAACAGTAACACGTTGTCAAAATAACCATGATATAATATGACAATAGTGGTATCTCTCTAGCCCTTTCTGAGACCGCAAAACATAAATGCAGAGCACCTCCAAAGTTCAAGCAGCGACTAAACATTGTAATTCATGGTAGAAAAGATCCAGTCATGATGCAACCAACATTAGCTACACACAGTGCATAAATCATGACAGTTTCTGGCGCTTGTTTTAGAAGGTGACAACACAACATAAAAGTAAATAGATAGTCCCTTCGCAGAGGGAAGCAGTGATTTGCACAGGTGCCAGAGCTCAATTTTTTGAAATAGAGATAAATGATATTTTGCGACATGCACCCTTCTCATTTACTTCACGACCATCAGTTATCAACATCTTCCATGCTAAGGACGCTAGTGGCGGTTCCCAAGTGATAAAAGTAAAGGTTTTGACTCCGTTGGGAGTTTTTGTTTGATTATTTGAGAGATTAACTCTTTTTCATGTTTGTAGTTTGGGACTGGGCATCCCTATTACCGCCCTTTTCTTGTGCAATGGCGAATGAATAAACACTCGACCTGAGAAAAACCCGCTTAGCATGGAAGATACCACCTCCTGTCGTTCCATGAACGATCCAAGCACACAAAAAGGATAATTTTTTAGAAGTTTTTAGAGGTGGCACATGCAAATTTACTTAGGATGGCAGGGTAATATGTATATAGGTAGGTATGGTGGACTTATCTGGAATAACTTTGGGTTCAAGGTTTTTGATGTACAAGCAGAGTTCCCACTTAGTACAGGCGAAGGCTAGCAATTAGATGGAGAAGCGGCCAGCTAGAGAGCAACAACGGTCATAACCATGCATTATGCATAAGTAACATTGGACACTAGCATGAGTAGGATATGAACACCACGAGCATAAATATCATAGAGGCTATGTTGGTTTTGATTCAACTACATGCATGAACATGTTCCAAGTCAAGCCACTCGAACGTTCAGAGGAGGATACCATATCATCATACTACATCACAATCATTTTAATGCTATGTTGATATCCAAGATAAATCATTATCAACTCCCAGCTACTTATGCATGGCATGAGAAACTATAATCTCTAATTGTCATTGCAAACATGTTTAATCATAATGGGTTGAATCATGGACACTAAGTTAAACATATTTACAAAACAGAACAAGTCGAGTTCATACCGGTTTCTCTCTGCCACGGCCAGTTCATCGAATGTCTTCATTATTGCCTTTCACTTGCACGACCGAACAATATGAAAATAATAATAGTGCGAGAATGCCGTGGACTAAGCTAGAATCTGCAAACATTTTATTCAACAGGAGAAGACAAGGTAAAATGTGCTCTTTATTAGTTCAGCAATTATGGTCTTCTCCTCGGTACAACTCAAATAAAAAGAAAAGAAATTCAGAGAAACGCACTGAAATATTTTTGGAGTGTTTGGTTTTCTTGAACAAGGAAATAAAAGGTAAAAGCAAAAACGAGAAAAACTATTTACACGAGAAAGCTCCCAACAAGCGAAAGAAGAACAAGGAAATCTTTTTGGATTTTCTTTTTAGTGCTACTACTAAGCAGGCATAGAAAGTAAATTACTACAACTACTTTTTTGGTTTTTCTAAAGTTTTTCAAACACACAAGCAAGAAAATAAATCTAAGCATGGATGATACAATGAAAAAGTGTGAACACCGACAAATAGAATTATATGTAGACATAAATGTAATGTCAGTGAGAAACACGTACTCCCCCAAGCTTAGGCTTTTGGCCTAACTTGGTAGTCGGTCAGTAGCCTGGAGGGTAGTAGTCGGAGTGGTAGCTCACGGAGGCTCTCGGTGCTGATGCCCCGGCCTGCCGTGTTGCCACCACTGCTGTGTTGTGAGCTCGGGCCTCACTCTCAAGAACAAAATATCTCCCCTTGCTGTGATAGTCAAAAAGAGCATACGCAGGCAAATATGTGTGCACAACAAATGTTTGGTTAAACAACAAATTGTACGTGAAGTCATGAATCTTTCCTTTAAGGATTTTATGCTCTTTCAAGGTGTTAAAATCTAAATACTGTGTGGGTAGGATAGGATCAAAGGGCAAAGGTGAAACACCAAGCCCTCGTGCTAAACATGTGGCATAAATTCCACCATAGAAGTAGCCACTGTTAGCGTTATGCTGAAGTCTACGTGCAACAATAGCTCCAAGGTTATAGTTCCTTTCACCAGTGAGAGCGGTGCGTATGAGGCTCAAGTCTGGAGCACAAAGCGTACTACAGTCCTGCTTGCCTACTATACATTTCCTGTTGAATAATGCAAAGTACTGAATTGCGGGAAAATGAATGCTCTTTATTCTACCTTGTGTCACTCCCCTCCTTTCACTATAACACAGACTAGTCAAGAAAGATTCGAACTCAGCCTTTGGTGGTTCGTCAAACAAACCCCAAAATGGTAGTTTGCAATGGTAAGCAAAATTCTCCAGTGAGATAGTAAATGGATTATCATAAAGCATAAAAGACACTCTAGACTCACGAGGGAAGAATTTAAATCCTTTGACAAATGATTCGGTGAGAAGGTGGCGTTGTTCGCACTTATCTGAGATATAGGGACCGAGTCCGCATTGTGAACATATCGCTCAAATTCCTCCTTAATGCCCAATGACGTAGTCCTACATTAGGGGGTCCTCGGGTGTCCGGGCTATGTAACATGGGCCAGACTGATGGGCCATGAAGATACAAGGTGGAAGACTTTCCCCCATGTCCGAATGGGACTCTCCTTGGCGTGGATGGCAAGGTTGGCGTTCGGATATGAAGATTCCTTTCTCTATAAACCAACTCTGTACAACCCCAGCCCCCTCCGGTGTCTATATAAACCGGAGGGGTTAGTCCATAGAGGTAATCATAATCATACATGCTAGACATCTAGGGTTTAGCCATTGCGATCTCGAGGTAGATCAACTCTTGTAACCCCTATACTCATCAAAGTCAATCAAGCAGGAAGTAGGGTATTACCTCTATTAAGAGGGCCCGAACCTGGGTAAACATCATGTCCCCTGCCTCCTGTTTCACTGAGAGTTCCACTCTGCCGTCATTGAAAGGCTCCATGGCTCCATCGATCATCTACAACAATGCTGCCGGGAAGGAGATTTTTCTCCCCGGCCAGATCTTTGTATTCGGCGGCTTCTCACTGTGCTCCAACTCGGTTGGCCACCTGGAGTCGATCGATAGCTACACCCCTGGTCACCAGATCAGTTTTGGAAATCTGAACTGTGTCGTTGATATCCGAGGAGACTTGATCTTCCAAGGGTTTGCGGCTTCAACTACCGCTCCGGCCTTAGATCCGGAGCACGTCACCAGGTCCGAATACAGGAGTTTGGAACCCGCCGGATTCTTTGCGGCTACAGAGCTCAACACTGGAGAACCGGACAGGATAGCACCACCGGCAGTTATAACAAAGCCGGGATCTTCTCGGGACACTAGCTCCGAATCCTCGAAATCCGCGTCATGGAAGCTCGGCCAGGGAACTTCGATCCCCGTCCAAACCTCGCTCTTAAATGAGGCTCTGGACTTAATGCAATCCCTCGCCATCATAGAGGAACCGCTTCAGAATTACGTCAAGCCTGGACTAGGGGCTGAAAATACGGAATTTCACTTCCCACCCACCACCCACTTTATAGCCACTATCGAGGATCTAACCGACATGCTTGACTACGCCTCCGAAGACATTGACGGTATGGACGATGATGCCGGAGAGGAGCAGGCCCATGACCCGCCATTCACCGGACGCTGGACGTCCACTTCCTCATACGACGTATACATGGTGAACACACCTAAAGAAGGTGACGACGATGATGAGAAAGATCTAGTTGAGGATGAACCTCCTGAGATACCACCAAAACATCGATGTCAGTGGCGCTGCTCTAAATCATGTCGCGGAAAAGACAGCAATACCGGCACTAGAGTGTCACGCCCTCGATGCGGCTATATCTCCCACGTGTCGAAGCATGACTTAGAGACATAACCGCATTGAAAGCAATGTCGCAAGTGAGGTAATCTTCACACAACCCATGTAATACATAAGGGAAGAGATACATAGTTGGCTTACAATCGCCACTTCACACAATTACATGAATAAAGCATTACATCATCCAGATACAATCAAGGTCCGACTACGGAACCAAAATAAAAGAAGAACCCCAAATGCGACAAAGGTCCCCGATCGACCCCAACTGGGCTCCACTACTGATCAACTAGAACGAAACAACACAAAGGGCAAGATCTTCATCAAGCTCCTCCTTGAGCTTGGTTGCGTCACCTGCTCGGTAACATAGGCACCTGCAAACTGGTTTTGGAAGTATCTGGTGAGTCACGAGGACTCAGCAATCTCAAAACCCGCGAGATCAAGACTATTTAAGCTTATGGGTAAGGTAAAGGCATGAGATGGAGCTGCAGCAAGCGACTAGCATATATGGTGGCTAACATACGCAAATGAGAGCGAGAAGAGACGGCAAAGCACGGTCGATAAAAGTATGATCAAGAAGTGATCCTATAGCAACCTACGTCAAACATAACTCCAACACCGTGTTCACTTCCCGGACTCCGCCGGAAAGAGACCATCACGGTTACACACGCGGTTGATGTATTTTAATTAAGGTCAACTTCGGGTTTTCTACAACCGGACGTTAACAAATTCCCATCTGCCCATAACCGCGGGCACGGCTTTCGAAAGTTCAAATCCCTGCAGGGGTGTCCCAACTTAGCCCATGACAAGCTCTCACGGTCAACGGAGGAATAGACCTCCACCCGAGACACTCCGATCAGACTCGGTATCCCGGTACAACAAGACATTTCGACAGGGTAAAACTAAACCAGCAACACCGCCCGAATGTGCCGACAAATCCCGATAGGAGCTGCACATGTCTCTTTCTCAGGGCACACTCAGATGAGTCTAGCTACGAGTAAAACCAACCCTCAAGTTTCCCCGAGGTGGCCCCGCAGGCAGCTTGGTTCGGACCAACACTCAGAGGAGCACTGGCCCGGGGGGTTAGAATAAAGATGACCCTTGAGTCTGCAGAACCCAAGGGAAGGTGGTAGGTTGTTAGTGCAAATGGTAAAACCAATGTTGGGCATTGCTGGAGGAGCTTTACTTAAGGTGAACTGTCAAGGGGTTCCCATTATAGCCCAACCGTGTAAGGAACGCAAAATCCGGGAACATAACACCGATATGACGGAAACTAGGGCGGCAAGAGTGGAACAAAACACCAGGCATAAGGCCGAGCCTTCCACCCTTTACCAAGTATATAGATGCATTAATTAAATAAGAGATATTGTGATATCCCAACAAGTAAACATGTTCCAACCAGGAACAACATGTCCATGTTCCAACAAGGAACAAACTTCAATCTTCACCTGCAACTAACAACGCTATAAGAGGGGCTGAGCAAAGCGGTAACATAGCCAATCAACGGTTTGCTAGGACATGGTGGGTTAGAGGTTTGACATGGCAATTTGGGAGGCTGACAAGCAAATGGTAGGCATCGTAGCATTGGCATAGCAAAAGAGCGAGCAAACTAGCATAGCAAAGATAGTAGTGATTTCGAGGGTATGATCATCTTGCCTGAGATCCCGCAAGGAAGAAGAACGATTCCAAGAAGAAGACAAACGGTCGTAGACGAACGAATCCGCCTGCTCGATCCACCTTCACGCGCGGCTCGCGCGTTGACCGCGACCAGCTCCATGCCCGAGCGAGCATGCTCCTGTTCCCGATGCCCAGCACTGCCCAAGTTGTCGCCTCTGCGCACCATGTAGTGTCACCGTGGACGCATGCACCCCCGGATCAGAACCTCGAGCACCAAGTTACACCACCGGCAAGACCCGGACTCCGAACGCCAAGTACAACTACGAACCCGAAGACCTCGGATGCTTCAAGTTCCTCTACCACCTGTGTACAACTACCGTCGTCATGTACCTCTACTTCCACTACGCCGTGTACGACTACTTCCCACGACGACCCGTGAACGTCTACCTCCACTACGGCCCGTGAACGCCTACGAGATGTACCACTACCGTCGGCCCGTGAACGACTACTTCCCTCTATGAAACGCGAACCGTCCCGTTTGAACGCTTCGAAGGTATAACCTGAGTCGGCCACCGAATGCATGTTGTATGAGATGCCCGTGTTTGCACCGTGACCGAATTGTCTTTGCACGTTCCTCTATTGCCATGCCACCGTTCCGTGGGAACCCAGTAGTCGGGATCACCCCCACCATCTGCATGTCTCGCTCACGTCACGCCTCCTTTTGCACCGGTATCTCCGTGAGCTACCGGAACCGATATGTTGCCGTGGCATCATTTTCGGATATGTTGCCGTGGCATCATTTTCGGATATGTTGCCGTGGCACCATTTTTGTTTCGCCGCCATGGCACCCTTTTCGTTCCGCCATGGTGACCAAATGCTTCATAACATGCTCATGTCAACGTTTTCACAAAATTGCATAAAACTTGCATATGTCATCCGCATCATGATAACAGCATTTAAATGTTTAAACTTGTTGTTCCATTAAATTGCTAAATGCATATGGGGATTTACCGGACTTGTTGTTTTTATATCCGGCCCCATTTAAATTGTTTAGATGGTATAGTTTTTGATATGCTTCACCACTTGCCATGTTAACCAACATTTAATATTGTTGGGTACAAAACCGAGAGAGAACTAAATAATTGATGTGGTGTTCCGTCAATATGCAACTCGTTGCATATTGAGCTCCACTTAATTTGTAGTATTGTTCGTTGCACTTTGCCATGCCATGCCTTATTAAACCGGACATGCATCATACTTGATTGTGCATCATGCCATGTTTATGCCTGTGTGTTTACCATGTTGTTTTGCTTCTTTCCTGGTTGCTTCTCTCGTTAGCTTCGGTTTCATTCCGGAGTTGTGAGGATTCGTTCGTCTACGACCGTTTGTCTTCTTCTTGGAATCGTTCTTCTTCCTTGCGGGATCTCAGGCAAGATGATCATACCCTCGAAATCACTACTATCTTTTCTATGCTAGTTTGCTCGCTCTTTTGCTATGCCAATGCTACGATGCCTACCATTTGCTTGTCAGCCTCCCAAATTGCCATGTCAAACCTCTAACCCACCATGTCCTAGCAAACCGTTGATTGGCTATGTTACCTCTTTGCTCAGCCCCTCTTATAGCGTTGTTAGTTGCAGGTGAAGATTGAAGTTTGTTCCTTGTTGGAACATGGAGACGTTGTTCCTGGTTGGAACATGTTTACTTGTTGGGATATCACAATATCTCTTATTTAATTAATGCATCTATATACTTGGTAAAGGGTGGAAGGCTCGGCCTTATGCCTGGTGTTTTGTTCCACTCTTGCCGCCCTAGTTTCCGTCATATCGGTGTTATGTTCCCAGATTTTGCGTTCCTTACACGGTTGGGCTATAATGGGAACCCCTTGACAGTTCGCCTTAAGTAAAGCTCCTCCAGCAATGCCCAACATTGGTTTTACCATTTGCACTAACAACCTACCACCTTCCCTTGGGTTCTGCAGACTCAAGGGTCATCTTTATTCTAACCCCCCGGGCCAGTGCTCCTCTGAGTGTTGGTCCGAACCGAGCTGCCTGCGGGGCCACCTCGGGGAAACTTGAGGGTTGGTTTTACTCGTAGCTACACTCATCTGAGTGTGCCCTGAGAAAGAGATATGTGTAGCTCCTATCGGGATTTGTCGGCACATTCGGGCGGTGTTGCTGGTTTAGTTTTACCCTGTCGAAATGTCTTGTTGTACCGGGATACCGAGTCTGATCGGAGTGTCTCGGGTGGAGGTCTATTCCTCCGTTGACCGTGAGAGCTTGTCATGGGCTAAGTTGGGACACCCCTGCAGGGATTTGAACTTTTGAAAGCCGTGCCCGCGGTTATGGGCAGATGGGAATTTGTTAACGTCCGGTTGTAGAAAACCCGAAGTTGACCTTAATTAAAATACATCAACCGCGTGTGTAACCGTGATGGTCTCTTTCCGGCGGAGTCCGGGAAGTGAACACGGTGTTGGAGTTATGTTTGACGTAGGTTGCTATAGGATCACTTCTTGATCATACTTTTATCGACCGTGCTTTGCCTTCTCTTCTCGCTCTCATTTGCGTATGTTAGCCACCATATATGCTAGTCGCTTGCTGCAGCTCCACCTCATGCCTTTACCTTACCCATAAGCTTAAATAGTCTTGATCTCGCGGGTTTTGAGATTGCTGAGTCCTCGTGACTCACCAGATACTTCCAAAACCAGTTTGCAGGTGCCTATGTTACCGAGCAGGTGACGCAACCAAGCTCAAGGAGGAGCTTGATGAAGATCTTGCCCTTTGTGTTGTTTCGTTCTAGTTGATCAGTAGTGGAGCCCAGTTGGGGTCGATCGGGGACCTTTGTCGCATTTGGGGTTCTTCTTTTATTTTGGTTCCGTAGTCGGACCTTGATTGTATCTGGATGATGTAATGCTTTATTCATGTAATTGTGTGAAGTGGCGATTGTAAGCCAACTATGTATCTCTTCCCTTATGTATTACATGGGTTGTGTGAAGATTACCTCACTTGCGACATTGCTTTCAATGCGGTTATGCCTCTAAGTCGTGCTTCGACACGTGGGAGATATAGCCGCATCAAGGGCGTGACATAGAGACAATGACACTTCGAATAACGCCAAAGACCAAGAAGGCCCCATCGAACCAACATCCGAACAGGATGATCGGGAGGACGGGCAAGTCGACCCTGATGAGAAAGCAGGGAACGAAGAATCGGAGGATTGCAACTATCTACCACTCTCCGAGGACGACGTGAGCCTCGGCAACGAAGGTTTTATCGTGCCAGAGGAACCCCTCGAACAAGAGCACTTTAAGCGACGACTAATAGCCACGACAAGAAGCCTAAAAAAGAAACAACAGAAGCTTCAAGCTGACCAAGATCTTCTCAACGACAAATGGACTAATGTCCTCACAGTAGAAGAATACGGCCTCGAACGGCCAACAAGGGTTACCCGAAGCGTAAGCTACTACCTCAATTCGACGATGAGGCGCTGGAGCCTATACCACCCGTGCATAACGCGGCTGACGGACCCGACCGACCACCACGTGGTCGGGACAGAACGGCAACTCATGCCGAACACCAGCCCGCACCACCTCGCCATGAAAGCAGAGAAACAACAGCTCGGGGATATATATATGACCTATGACAGGACCTGGAAAATAGGGCAGGTCAGTCCAGATCAATCTACGGATTGCGGGGGCGTGCCCCGGCGTGGGAGGACGGCTATCAAGCGTGGCGTGACAAGTATAATCACGCCCGGGCCGAAAACTGCATATGGACTTCATCCGATTTGCGTCGTGACATGGCCCGATACAGAGGCGCCGCACACCCCCTATGCTTCACCAATGAGGTAATGGAGCACCAGTTCCCAGAAGGGTTTAAACCCATGAACATTGAATCATACGACGGCACAACAGATCCCGCAGTATGGATTGAAGATTTTTTTCTCCACATTCAAATGGCTCGCGGTGATGATCTACAGGCCATCAAATACCTTCCCCAAAAACTTAAGGGGCCATCTCGGCGCTAGCTAAACAGCCTCCCAGAAAACTCTATTGGAAGCTGGGAAGACTTGGAAGATGCCTTTAGAGACAACTTCCAAGGCACTTATATCCGTCCTCCGAATGCCGATGACCTCAGTCATATAGTCCAACAGCCCGGTGAGTCAGCCAGGAAATTCTAGACCAGGTTCCTAATTAAAAAGAACCATATTGTTGACTGTCCGGACGCCAAAGCCCTAGCGGCCTTTCAACATAGCATCTGCGACGAATGGCTCGCCCGACACCTCGGCCAGGAAAAGCCGAATTCCATGGCAGACCTTACATCACTAATGGCCCGCTTTTGTGTGGGCGAAGATAGCTGGCTAGCCCGCAGCAGCAACAGTACCAGCGACCCTGGCACTTCCAAAGCCAGAAACGGCAGTGGAAGGCCCCGACGCAACAAACATAAGCGTTGAAGCAACGATGATAACATAGAGGATACGACAGTCAACGCCGGATTCAGTGGCTCAAAATCTGGTCAATAGAAGAAACCATTCAAACGAAACAAAGACGGTTCATCAAGCCTGGACTGAATACTTGATCTACCTAGCCAGATCCACGGCACTCCGAACAAGCCTGCCAACCACACCAACAGAAGTTGTTGGGTCTTCAAACATGCTGGCAAGTTAAATGCCTTACATAAGGAGAAAGGGTCGCCCAGCAAGGAAGACGATGAGGAACCTCGCGCACCGAAAACAGGGGGACAGAAGAAATTTCCCCCCGAAGTCAAAATGGTGAATATGATATATGTCACTCATATCCCCAAGAGGGAGCGCAAGCGCACGCTAAGGGATGTCTATGCGATAGAGCAAGTCGCCCCAAAATTCAACCCATGGTCGGCCTGTCCGATCTCCTTCGATCGTAGGGACCATCCGACCAGTATCCGTCACGGAGGTTCGGCCGCACTACTCCTCGACCTAATCATCGATGGGTTCCACCTTACGTGAGTCCTCATGGACGGTGGCAGCAGCCTTAACCTGCTCTTTCAGGACACAATCTGCACGATGGGTATCAATCCGTCAAGAATCAAGCCTACCAAAACCACCTTTAAAGGAGTAATACCTGGTGTAGAGGCCCGCTGCATGGGCTCAATCGCATTGGAGGTTGTCTTTCGTTCGCCGGACAACTTCCGCAGCGAAGACTTGATCTTCGACATCGTCCCTTTCCGCAGTGGTTACCATGCACTGCTCGGACCTACCGCATTTGCCCGCTTCAATGCGGTCCTGCACTATGCCTATCTCAAACTCAAGATGCCCGGACCACGCAGTGTTATTATAATCAATGGAAACATGGAACGCTCCCTCCGTACTGAGGAGCACACCATGGCCCTGGCAACGGAATTACAGGGCGGCCTTATCAAACCGACTATTACATCGGCGGCCAAATCCACGGACACTGTCAAATGAGTCCGAACTACCCCACAGTACGACAGTCCAGCTCGTCAGGAGCTCTATTAGCAATTCGGCCTCCATCCCAGCCCCTACCAAATTGTGGCATATGTACCACATGTGCATAATTACGCACTAAAGATATCGTGGGAAAAGGATGGAGGCATAATAAAGATAAAGTCCACAATACGGCTAGACCCTATCCGGACACTCATATTTCATTTTTCTTTTTCCAGGTTCCTTACAACCCACGTAGGCGGGTAGGCTCAAAAGGAAGGCGGTCAGGACCGAGACGCCGTTGCTGAGGTATATAAAAAAACCTGCCCCGTGATTATGGTCTTTAAAATATAATAATGTCCGTAGTTCCTGGCAGAAAAAACACTCGCCGGACTGTGCCTGGAGAGCCTGTCGGCCACGCCTCCACCAGCCGGACTCCAGAGCCGGACTTAGGATCAGAGGCTAACGTGGGGACAATGCCGGATGGTCCTCCTACAGAGGATGCGGATAGACTTTCCGCTACAAATTCCAAAGTGGAGAGCGCCATGAATCACAGGCGTCGCCGGGCCGTACTCCGCGATCCTAGTTTTTCCGAAGAGGCGTTCAATGCCTTCAACTCAGGAGACTCGTACATCCGAGCCGCTCAAGATGGACTTGCCAGAGCTACGGACCAGTATGTAAAGGATATACGGGTAAGAAAAACTAATAATTATGTATATCAGTAGCCCCTGAGACTTGAAACAGCTGGCACAAGTGATTTAAGGATCATTGTATGCATAGGTTCTTACGGAGAAGAATACCCAGTTGTCTCAAGATCTGGAGGAGTGCAAAGCTCAACTTCGGGCTGCAGTTGCTGGAATGGAGGAGTCCAAGAAAGCCTGATCTTGTAATACTTTTCATGATCAAAAAATAATGTAATGACATGTACCAGGTAGTATTCGGTATGCATGCAAGTCTAACAATAGATTCTGCAGACAATCCCGGAGGCAATCCGAAAATCGTATCGGGGGATGAGCAACATGCTCAACGATAGCTAGAGGCTGGTGAGCACGTGCTTACATGGGTTATTCGAGAGAACAATGATCTCAAGGATGCCAAGACCTGGTTGGATGTTGAATTAAAAGATGTTTGAGCCCAGCTTGCTAACTCTGTGAAGGAGAATAAGAGGCTTCAACGCGGCATTTTTAGTAAGTGCTCAAACGAACCTTTATACAGTTCGGCGAAGAAACAGGCTAATAGAGTTATGTTTGTAGGTATGCTGACAGGTCATCCTGAAGAGGAGCTGCCCAGATCTACAGGCGATCTTCTGCAAGAACTCTCACAGCTGCACGAACAAGTTCGGCAGGTGATGCAGGGTATCGCCCAGGCCTTGTGGCCATCCGCCTCCCTGCCAGGAGGCATGGGGGACCTTGTTGAGATGCTTAAGGGAGCGCGGCGGCGCTTCCGATTATGGAAGATATTGGCCTGTCGACAAGGTGCAAGGGAAGCTTGCGCCATGGGGAATACGCGATACACCAAGGCTGACTCGAACCACATGGCCGAGGTCGGGCCCGTAGGGTCAGATGGGAAAGAGATCCCCGTTAGTCTGGTATATGACCAGGTAGCATTAGCCGCAAAGTATTCCCAATAGGATTTTAGGCTAGACAGCCTGTTGGATGGTATAGAAGAAGAATTTAGTCAGTCTAAGTGACTGTGTACTTCAGATGACATATTTTGTCCCTAGCCGGATTGTAAATAATTTGTCATGGCGAACCTTTTCACTTCAGCCTCCGGGCCCGATAGTCCGGAGTGTATCCGAATACCCGCTCAGTTATGTAAACCGGGGCACGCGTGGAAACTAGGTGAAGGGTCATAAGTGCTTGAACAGACAAGTACCCAACTAGCTATGTTATATTACATGGATAGTAAGAAACATCTTCCAGGGAGAATAGTTCCGTTAAGGGTTCCTTTCCCTGGGTACGCATGCATTAATGTGCATGTCTGAGCTATGCATAGAGACGCATGATATTAAACATCTGGGGGTTTATATTGTAAGTAGGTAAGAAACATATTTTGTTCACCGACCAAATATTCCCTTAAGAACGCTAGCTTTCGACTTCACCCAGTCTGAGGTACACATCCGGCTGACCCGCAGTAACAATCGCAGAGGTGCTCCCCTTATGCCCTAGCCAAACTAACGGGAACGTAGGGCATAAACACAGGAGCCAGGCAACCCAGCTTGGCCAAAACTTAAGTCATATCGATGCATATAATGGCGAAAAAAGGTACATATGGAAAAGTGACGCATATGTGGTGGGCATAAAGCCCGTAAGGTAATTATATTAAGCTTCTGTATAAGAAGCCCCCAGGTATATTGAGCGTGCATAGCATGGCCGGGGTGTGTAGTCGAAGCACACTTGGAGCTTTTAAGGCTATAAAAAGGGAAGAAAGAAAGAAAAAGAGAAGGAGGATATAACTTAAAAAAGAAAGGCGGAGGTAAGGAGACGAACGCAGAGTTTGGCACTAGGCGTAGAATCTTCAGAGTCTGGCCGCGTTCCATGGGTTCAGCTCGATTCGATTATGTGATGCATCACACAGATGGTACACTCCTCGAGTGAGAACTTTATCAATGATGAAGGGACCCTCCCACTTGGGCTTGAGCTTGTCCTTTTTCTTCTCCGGTAGGCGTAGAACAAGTTTGCCAACATTATAAGTTTTGGTCCATACTTCTCTGCTTTGATACCTTCAAGCCTGTTGTTGATAGAATGCGGAACGGGCCTTCGCGACGTCACGCT
Source organism: Triticum timopheevii (assembly GCA_963921465.1). Lineage (NCBI taxonomy): Eukaryota > Viridiplantae > Streptophyta > Magnoliopsida > Poales > Poaceae > Triticum > Triticum timopheevii. The sequence continues at coordinate 329,699,514 of OY997264.1, forward strand.
CCTCCTCCAGGGCATCTAAACTATCCTGCCGATCCGGCTCGGCTTCTCTCCCTTCGTACATGCGCACTCTAGGTGAGTCATGAATGATATCGCAGGGTAGCTATCGGTGTTAAAACCGGTGGATCTCGGGTAGGGGGTCCCGATCTGTGCGTCAAGGCTGATGGTAACAGGAAGCAAGGGACACAGATGTTTACCCAGGTTCGGGCCCTCTCGATGGAGGTAAAACCCTACTTCCTGCTTGATTAATATTGATGATATGGGTAGTACAAGAGTAGATCTACCACGAGATCATAGAGGCTAAACCCTAAGAGCTAGCCTATGATGGTATGAATGTAATTGTGTACGCGTGGCACGAGTGCTGCTTTGAAGGGGCTTGAGCGGAGGCTGGACTGCTAATCACGCTCTTGGCGTTCCTGATGATCCTGTTGTGGGGTACTCCGGACTCGCTTGACTATGCTCGAGGTTGTCGCCGGATTAGTTTGTCGGAGTAGGCCGCATTGTACTTCTGCTGCGAGGGCTGCCGTATGCTCTTCTGTTTGAAGTGAGCGGTCCATATTTCCGTTGACAGTGATGACCCCGTGCGGTCCTGGCATATTGAGCTTGAGGTATGCATAATGTGGTACCGCATTGAATCTAGCAAATGCGGTTCGTCCGAGCAGTGCATGGTAGCCGCTGCGGAAAGGGACGATGTCAAAGATTAACTCTTCGCTCCGGAAGTTATCCGGGGATCTCAAGACCACTTCCAGTGTTATAGAGCCCGTAGTTTTGGTGGGCTTGATCCTTGAAGGGTCAATGCACATCTTGCGCACTGTGTCCTGGTAAAGCAGGTTCAGGCTACTGCCGCCGTCCATGAGGACTCGCGTGAGGTGGAATCCGTCAATGATTGGGTCTAAGACCAATGCGGCTGAGCCACTATGGCGGATGCTGGTAGGATGATCTCTACGATCAAAGGTGATCGGACAGGCTGACCATGGGTTGAATTTAGGGGCGACTGGCTCCATCGCATAGACGTCCCGTAGTGCTCGCTTCCGTTCCTGCTTGGGGATATGGGTGGCGTAGATCATGTTGACCATTTTTACCTGGGGGGAAATTTCTTTTGTCCCCTTGTGTTCGGACGCCAGGGCTCTTCGTCATCGTCGCTGTGCAGCCCCTTGTCCTTATTTTCGGTGTTTATCTTACCGACCTGTTTGAACACCCAGCAGTCTCTATTAGTATGGTTGGCTGGCTTGTCCGGGGTGCGATGGATTTGGCACGAGCGCTCCAGTATGCAGTTCAGGCTGGACGGTCCCTGATTATTTCTTTTGAACGGCTTTTTCCGATGACCGAACTTAGATCCGATGAATCCGGCGTTGACCGCCGTGTCTTCAGTGTTGTCGCCGTTTCTCCGTCTCTTATGCCTGTTACGCCGTGGCTTGCCATTAGCATTGCGGCTATCTGAAGTGCCGGAATGTGGCATGGTGCCGCTGCGGGCCAACCAGCTATCCTCACCCGCGCAAAAGCGGGTCATTAGGGTTGTGAGAGCAGCCATAGACTTGGGCTTTTCTTGGGTGAGGTGTCGAGTGAGCCACTCGTCACGGATATTATGCATGAAAGCCGCCAAGGCTTCGGCATCCGTACAGTCGACTATTTGGTTCTTTTTAGTAAGGAACCGAGTCCAGAATTTCTGGGCTGACTCTCCGGGCTGTTGAATAATGTGGCTAAGGTCATCGGCGTCTGGTGGTCGCACATATGTGCCCTGGAAGTTATCAAGGAATGCATCTTCTAGGTTTTCCCAACTGCCAATGGAGTTTGCTGGCAAGCTGTTTAACCAGTGTCGGGAAGGTCCTTTGAGCTTAAGGGGAAGATACTTGATGGCGTGTAGATCATCTCCCGGGGCCATGTGAATGTGGAGAAGGAAATCTTCGATCCATACTGTGGGGTCTGTTGTGCCTTTGTACGATTCGATGTTTACGGGTTTGAACCCTTATGAGAATTCATGATCCATTACTTCGTTAGTGAAGCAGAGGGGGTGTGCGGCGCCTCTGTGCCGGGCTATGTGGCTACGCAGGTCGGATTGGTTTGGGTTGCTGTGTTCGGCCCGGCCGGACTTGTTGATGATGTATCCGGCACGACGATCATCGTCGCGCACCCCCGCGATCCGTAAATCGATCTTGGCTGTCCTGCTTTATTTTCCATAATATCTTGCAGGTCTTGCCTGTTACCCTGAGCCGTAGTGTATCAGCGTGGGGGTGCGGGCTCGTATCCGGGCTGATATCCCGTTTTATCCCAGCCATAGAGTGGCCGGTCAGCCGTTTGGCGTTCGAGTCCGTATTCCTCGGCTGCCAGGACTTCAGTCCATCTATCTGTGAGCAGCTCTTTATAAGCTTGGAGTTGCTGCTGCTTCTTCTTCAGGCTCCTCGTAGTGGCTATAAGCCTACGCTTGAAGCGCTCGTGCTCCATGGGATCCTCAGGCATGCCAAATTCGTCGTCGCCGAGGCTAATCTCGTGTTCGGAGGGGGGCATGTAGTTGTCCTCCTCCGGGTATACGTCTCTCGCCTTTTCTTCTAGGCTAACCTGCGCATCTTCCTATTCGGCCTGCTCGAAGGCGGGCTGGTCTGGGTCATATTCTTCTTCGGCGCCATCCGGATTATTTTCGTCTTTGGGGCCGGTATTGCTGTGGCGGGGCTTGGAGCGGCGCCGACGACGCCCATGCTTTGTTTTTCTTTCCGAGGGGTTATCCTCCGTTGCCTCATCGCCATTTGTTTCCTTCGGAGTGTCCACCATATATATATCGTATGAGGAGGTGGCCGTCCACCACCCGGTGAGCGGTGGCTCCTGTAATTCTCCTACATCGTCGTCCATACCGTCGATGTCTTCGGAGTCGAAGTCAATCACGTCGGTTAGATCATCGATTGTGGTAATGAAGTGGGTGGTAGGTGGGCAACGAATTCCGTTGTTGTCCCGTTCCCACTCGAGCCGGACATAGTTCGGCCCGGAGTCTCCTGACAAGGAGAGAGACTTCAATAAGTCCAGCATGTCGCCAAAGGGCGAGTGCTAAAAGACGTCCGCCGTAGTGAACTCCATCACCGGAGCCCAACTAGGATCGGCGGGCTCGGGGGTGCGCGGACTGGAACCTGCATCCGGATATGAATCCGGGGGTCCGGAGTCACAGGCTCCCTCGGAGGTGAGACCTGTGTTCGGCTCCATCGTCGACAAGGGTATGGCCTGCGGGGTAGGGTCCAGCCCTCCGTCCTTAGGCAACGCGACCTGCCCCGGATTCAGATATGAGGCTTCTGCTGGGGTGATATCCCGCGCAATGTCTGACGGCAGGTCCAAGCCGTGCTCATTGTGACTGTTCGGCGCTTCTGGCGCCGGCCCGAATCCATCAAAGATCAAGTCCCCACGAATATCCGCCGTGTAGTTCAAGTTCCCGAACCTGACCTGGTGGCCGGGGGCATAGCTATTGATCTGCTCCAGGTGGCCAAGTGAGTTGGCCCGCAGTGCGAAGCTGCCGAACACGAAGATCTGTCCGGGGAGGAAAGTCTCACCCTGGACAGCGTTGTTGGTGATGATCGAAGGAGCCATCAAGCCTGACAGCGACGACATAGAGGAACTCTCAATGAAAGCACCAATGTCGGTGTCAAAATCGGCGGATCTCGGGTAGGGGGTCCCGATCTGTGCGTCAAGGCTGATGGTAACAGGAAGCAAGGGACACAAATGTTTACCCAGGTTCGGGCCCTCTCGATGGAGGTAAAACCCTACTTCCTGCTGGATTAATATTGATGATATGGGTAGTACAAGAGTAGATCTACCATGAGATCGTAGAGGCTAAACCCTAAGAGCTAGCCCATGATGGTATGAATGTAATTGTGATCGGTGTCGGTGTCAAAACCGGCGGATCTTGGGTAGGGGGTCCCGAACTGTGCGTCTAGGCGAATGGTAACAGGAGACAAGGGACACGATGTTTTTACCCAGGTTCGGGCCCTCTCGATGGAGGTAAAACCCTACTCCTGCTTGATTGATATTGATGATATGGGTAGTACAAGAGTAGATCTACCACGAGATCAGAGAGGCTAAACCCTAGAAGCTAGCCTATGGTAAGATTGTTGTTCTATCCTATGGACTAAAACCATCCGGTTTATAGGCACTGAAGAGGGTTAGGGTTACACAGAGTCGGTTACAATGGTAGGAGATCTACATATCCGTATCGCCAAGCTTGCCTTCCACGCCAAGGAAAGTCCCATCTGGACACGGGACGAAGTCTTCAATCTTGTATCTTCATAGTCCAGGAGTCCGGCCAAAGGTGATAGTTCGGCTATCCGGACACCCACTAGTCCGGGACTCCCTCAGTAGCCCCCGAACCAGGCTTCAATGGCGATGAGTCTGGCGCGTAGATTGTCTTCGGCATTGCAAGGCGGGTTCTTCTCCAAATCATGTGTATCTGTTGAATAGCGTCCGGCTTCCTGTGAATATTGCACTCCTCGGCTTCCACGCCTAATAATGGCCGTCTTCCACGTGTTGAACGAATGCGAAAAGTCAGGGTATTTTTACATTTACCCCACTAGCTGCGCAAATGAGCTGCCTATAAAGGAGACGAGGATCTAGATCCGAATGACACCATCCTCCGTTCGCGAGCATTCATCAGAGCGCATCTGACAGAAATCCATTCCCTCATGGACAGTCGACGCGGCTCCTCCTCTCGCCTTCCCAGCCCTCGGCCTAGAGATTGGGAGAGATGCTCCATCCCGTACAGCGAGTTAGTGACGCTCCAAACCAAGGGATTTCTTCCCCCAGCCTTCATTGTTCTGGTTCGAGCCAGACTCGCCACCTATAAGGGCGGAAAGCAAGCGGAGAGCGTCCCTGGCCCCTCCAAAGGAGAGCGGGTATGCCTTGTCTCTTATTTGATAAGATGGCTCAGATTTCCAATTCATCCGTTTCTCCGGGGGCTCCTGGATTCTACGGCCTCCAGTTGCATAACCTTACGCCTGCCTCCATTTTGCATATTGCGGACTTCGTGGCCCTTTGCGAGCTGTTTTTGGGCATCGAGGCCCATTTTGCGCTGTGGAAGAAGCTGTTGTGCCTTGTGCCCCGTTCTCAAGAGGGGTCAATATATCAAGTGGGCGGAGCTGAACTATGGCGCATTGCCGGGACCAGATATCTATCTGGAACCCCGAAGAAGGCGTCCGAAGACTGTCCTTCGGAATGGTTTTATATAGAAGATGTCCCCCTGCCGGATCCTATTTGGATCAGCCTCCCTGAGTTCAATAACGCTCCTTTGAAGAAACGCCTAAGCTGGCATCCACTGAGCCCTCAGAAGAAAAATGACAAGGGCGTCCTTTACCTGATGAGCAGAATTAGGCTGTTAGCTCATTCCGGACTGACCATGATCGGGGTCATGGCCACTTGCATTATGCGGGGGGTGCAGCCGCTCCAATATAGAGGCCACCCCATGTGGGATTTCAACGCGGAGGATGATGCCACCCGCTGCGGCCATAAGGGGCCGGGATCGGTCGCCGATCTGATGAAGATCTTGTCCGCATTGTACAAGGGAGAAGAGGAGGAATTTCTCCGTGTCAATCCGTAGGGCGGATTTTCTATGAACAATCCTCCAAGCTAGGTAAGCAGACATTTATTTTTGCCTATCCAATCCATACTTCCATAATCAAGTTTCTCATTTTGTGATTTCGGTGCAGGAACTACACCGGGCCGTAAAGGATATAAACAGCCCGCCTCCACAACCCGAGGATCCGGAACGGTTCCTCGATCCGACCTCCCAAGAGGATCCGGACATATCGGTGGAGCTGATCGACGGGGTATTCCACCAACTGAGCATTGATAATGCCTTGGTCGCCATTACGGCCGATTACCCCGGAATACTCCCCGCCTCGCAGGTAACTAAGACCGAAGTCCCAATACTTTGGAAATGACCTATCCGTGCGTGTTTTTGATCACCGTATACCAATGGTGTTTCACAGGGGAAATCCTTGAGGCGGAAGGCCCAGCCTGCGACGGCCAGTCAACAAGGGACAACAAGGCCCAACAGGCCGAAAAGAAGTGCAGTCCAGATTGAAACACCGATGCAACGGTATGGCGTGTCATCTTGCTCCCAGGTTTTATTCCCTGGGGGGCATACTAACGCTCGTGCTTTTTCAGGAAGAAGAGTGCTCGCTGGACTATATGCGGAGAGTTTGCCAATCAATCCTCCGCTCGCCAGGCTCCAAAGCCAGGTCCAGAAGCGGAAGCGAACACGAGGCATGCGTCGGAAGCTCCTCCGACAGAGGATGCCGACAGGTTATCTGCCACCAATTCAGAGGTGGAGAGTGCCATGAATCACAGGCGTCGCCGGACAGTTCTTCGTGACGCATGTTTCTCCCCAGAGGCACTGGATGCCTTCAATTCGGGAGATGCGCATCTCCGTGCCGCTCAAAATGGTCTAGCCAGAGCCACGGAGCAGTATGTAAAAGACATACGGGTGAGAAAATTTGACAGTTATATATGCCAGTAGCCCCCGAGACTTGAAATAGTTAGAATAACTGATTTAAGGATCATTTATTATGCAGGATCTTACGGAAAAGAATACAAAACTGTCCCAGGAGCTGGAGGAGTGCAAAGCCCAACTTGAGGCCGCACTAGCCGCAGCGGGGGAAGCCAAACAGACCCCCTCCGGTAATATATGCTTCCAAAGATGAGTAATTTGTGAAGTGTGGCGTGTGTATAAGTCTGACAATAATATTGTAGATGGCGCCGGGATAGATCCGGACAAGCAACAGCTCATGCGCCGGTTAAAGGCCGGCGAGAATGTGCTTACAAGGGTGAGGCAAGAGAAAAATAACCTCCAAGATGCCAACACCCATCTAGGTGAGGAACTAAAGGATGTTCGTGCCCAGCTGTCTGACTCCGTTAATGAGAATCGGCGGCTTCATGCGACATTTTTAGTAAGTGCTTGAACGAACTTTGAAAAAAGAGTTCGGCGACGAAGTCGACTAACAGAGTTATGTCTGTAGGTATGCTCACAGGCCGTCCTCCAGAGGAAATGCCCGGTACTATGGGTGACCTTCTTCCCGAGCTCTTGCAACTACACGAACGAGTTCGGCAGGTGATGAAGGGCGTCGCCCAGGCCTTGTGGCCATCTGTCTCCCTGCCCGAAGGCCTTGGAGAGCTTGCAGAGAGGCTTCAGGGAGCACGGCAGCCTTCCGCTTATGGAAGATATCGGCGTGCTGTCATGGCGCCAGGGAGGCCTGGGCCATGGTGAAGACGTGGTACACGAAGGCTGACCCAAACCACATGGCCGAGGTCGGACCTGCAGGGCCCGATGGGAAGGAGATCCCTGTGAGCTTAGTGTACGGCCAAGTAGAATTGGCCGCAAAGTATTCCCAACAGGACTGTAAACTAGACAGCATGCTGGATGGCATTGAAGAGGAATATGCCCAGTCAAGTTGACTATGTAATTTAAGATGACATGTAAAATGCCTTCTAGCCGGATTGTAGATCGTTTGTCATAGCGGACCTTTTCGCTTCAACCTCGGGACCCAATAGTACGGAGTGTGTCTGAATACCTTCGTGGTTATATAAGAACCGGGGCATGCGTGGAGACCAGGCGTAGGGGTCATTAGTGCTTTATCAGACAAGTGCCCAACTAGTTATGTTATAGTACATGGTTAGTAAGAAACATCTTCCAGGGAGAATAGTTCTGTTAGGGGTTCCTTTCCCTGGGAGGCATGCCCTAAAGTGCATGTCTGGACTGCGAAAAAAGCAGAAAAACATCTCGGGGTAGATAAATAAATAGATAAGAATTCGTCTTTTAGTTCACCGACCGAATATTCCCTTAAGAACGCTAGCTTTCGGCTTCACCTAGTCTGAGGTACACATCCGGCTGACTGGGCAGTAACAATCGCAGAGGTGCTCCCTCTACCGCCTAGCCGAACAATCGGGAACGTAGGGGTAAGAACAGGAGCCAGGCAACCTAGCTTGGCCAAAACTTAAGTCATATCGATGCATATAATGGTGAATAAAAGGTACATGCGGAAGTGTGACACATGTGTTGGGCATGAAGCCCGTATAAATAAGCTTCTGTTAAAGAAGCCCCCAGGTATAATGAGCGCGGATAGCACGTCAAGTGTGTGCGAACAATGCATGAACAAGCTTTCAAAGGCTGTAATAGGAAAGGAGGGAGAAGGAGATAAACAGAAGACAGCTAATACGTAAAATATAGATGGAGGAAGGAGACAAACTCAGAATCCAGCGCTAGGCGTAGAATCTTCGGAGACGGGCTGCGTTCCATGGGTTCGGCTCGAGTCGGTTATCCGATGCATCTCACAGATGGTACGCTCCACCAGTCAGGACTTGGTCGATGATAAAGGGACCTTCCCATTTGGGCTTGAGTTTGTCCTTTTTCTTGTCCGGTAGGCGTAGAACTAACTCGCCAACGTTGTATGTTTTGGCCCGTACTTCTCTGCTTTGATATCTTCGAGCTTGCTGTTGATAGAATGCGGAACGGGCTTTTGCCACGTCACGCTCCTCCTCCAATGCGTCCAAACCGTCCTGCCGATCGAGCTCGGCTTCTCTTTCTTTGTACATGCGCACGCGAGGTGATTCATGAATTATGTCACAGGGCAGAACTGCCTCTGCGCCATATACCATAAAAAATGGTGTAAATCCGGTGGTGCGATTCGGAGTGGTCCGCAGCCCCTAGAGTACGGAGTCGAGATCCTCTACCCAGTGCGTGTTAGATTCCTTGAGGGACCGCACTAATCTGGGTTTGATGCCGCTCATGATTAGACCATTTGCTCGCTCGACCTGACCGTTAGTTTGAGGTTGATAGACTGAAGCATAGTCGAGCTTGATGCCCATGTTCTTGCACCAGAGTTTAACCTCGTCGGCCGTAAAGTTCGTGCCGTTATCAGTGATGATGCTATGGGGGACGCCGTAACGGTGTATGACCCCTGATATGAAGTCTATCACCGGTCCGGATTCGGCCGTCTTAACATGTTTGGCCTCTATCCATTTGGTGAATGTATCCACCATGACCAGTAGGTATTTTTGCTTGTGGGTTCCTCCTTTAAGGGGTCGAACCATATCAAGCCCCCAGACCACGAAGGGCCAGGTTATGTGTATAGTTTTGAGGGCGGTGGGTGGCATGTGGCTTTGATTAGCAAAGAGCTGGCAACCGACGCATCGTTGGACTAAGTCCTAAGCATCTGCCCGGGCCATCGACCAATAAAATCCTGTACGGAAGGCCTTGCCTACAAGGGCCCGGGCTGCGGCGTGGTGCCCGCCGAGTCCGGCATGAATTTCAGCCAGAAGGTTCCGCCCTTCCTCTTCGGAGATACACCTTTGAAGGACTCCGGTTGTGCTTTACTTGTAAAGCTCTCCCTCATGGACTTAATAGGCTTTGGATCGCCGCATTATGCAGCGGGCCTCGTTTTGGTCCTCAGGAAGTTCCTGCCTGGTTAGGTAGGCTAGGAATGGTTCCGTCCATGGGGCGATGACTGCCATTATTACGTGGGCTGAGGATGTTACTTCGTTGGCAGGACCACCAATTGTGTCAGAATGTTCGGTGTCGGGCAGTGCGGTTGGGTCCGGGTTGTTATTTCCGGACTCCCCCTCCCATAGTACGAATGGCTTGAACAGCCTCTCTAGGAAGATGTTGGGAGGGACGGCATCGCGCTTTGCGCCAATGCGTGCCAATACGTCTGCTGCCTGGTTGTTATCTCGGGCTATATGGTGAAATTCGAGCCCCTCAAACCGAGCTGACATTTTTAGTACGGCGTTGCAATAAGCTGCCATTTTCGGATCCTTGGCATCGAAGTCTCCATTTGGGATATCGCGAGGTTCGACTCCCCGCGCACCTATAGGTGTTGAATGCCCATGGAGACTGCCATCCGGAGGCCATGTAGAAGGGCCTCGTATTCGGCTGCGTTGTTGGAGTCTGTATACATTATCTGGAGTATGTATTGAACTGTATCTCCGGTAGGGGACGTCAGAACGATGCCAGCCCCCAGACCAGCCAACATTTTGGAGCCGTCGAAGTGCATGATCCAGTTGGAATATGCGCCGTACTCTTTAGGGAGTTCGGCTTCAGTCCATTCGGTGATGAAGTCGGCCAAAACTTGCGACTTAATAGCTCGCCGTGGCTTATATGCTATGTCGAATGGGAGGAGCTCAATGGCCCATTTGGCAATCTGGCCCGTCGCGTCGCGGTTGTTTATAATGTCATTAAGAGGTACTTCGGAGGCTACTATTATCGAACACTCTTGAAAGTAGTGTCGCAGCTTCCGGGATGCCATGAACACCATGTACTCTATCTTTTGATAATGCGGGTACCGTGACTTGCATGGAGTTAGGACAATGGACATGTAGTAAACTGGTTTTTTGAAGGGGAACTTGTGTCCGTCCGTTTTTCGTTCGACAACGAGCACCGCGCTCACAACTTGATGAGTTGTCGCGATATATAATAGCATTAGTTCGCCCATGTTGAGCGCGGCCAGGACCGGGTTTGTTGCCAATATGGCTTTTATTTGTTCGAGTCCGGCCGTGGCGGCATCCGTCCACTCGAAGTGTTCGGTGCGTCGGAGGAGGCGATACAGGGGTAATGCATTTTCTCCTAAACAGGAGATAAAGCGGCTTAAAGCCGCCACGCATCCCGTCAATTTTTCTATTTGTTTGAGGTCCTTTGGGATATCCAATTGTGACAAAGCTCAGATCTTGGCTGGGTTTGCTTCAATTCCTCTACCGGATACAATGAAGCCCAAGAGCTTTCCGGCTGGTACACCAAAAGCACATTTTTCCGGGTTAAGCTTAATGTCATATGTTAGGAGATTATCGAACGTGAGCTTCAAATCGTCTACTAGAGTTTCGACGTGCTTGGTTTTGACGATCACATCGTCTACGTATGCCTCCACTGTTTTGCCGATCTGGTTTGCTAGACATGTCTGAATCATGCGCTGATATGTTGTGCCGGCGTTTTTGTGCCCAAAGGGCATTGTTTTGAAGCAGAATGGGCCGTACGGGGTGATGAATGCCGTTGCGGCCTGATTGGGCTCTGCCATCTTAATTTGGTGGTAGCCGGAGTATGCGTCGAGGAAACACAATGAATCGTGTCCTGCGGTAGCGTTGATAATTTCATCGATGCGGGGGAGGGGAAGGGATCCTTTGGGAAAGCCTTGTTAAGGTCCTTGAAATCGACGCATAGGCGCCAGGATTTGTCCTTCTTTGGTACCAGGTTTGCTAGCTAGTCCGGATGTTTTATATCTCTGATGAATCCGGCCTCCAATAGTTTGGCTAGCTCCTCTCCCATGGCCTGTCTCTTGGGTTCGGAGAAACGCCGAATAGCTTGTTTGACTGGCTTGAATCCTTTTAGGATGTTTAGGCTGTGCTCGGCCAGCCGGCTTGGGATTCCTGGCATATCTGAAGGGTGCCAGGCAAAAATGTCCCAATTTTTGCGTAGGAATTCTCGTAGTGTGGCGTCTACATCAGGGTTTAATTGTGCCCCGATGGAGGCCGTTTTTGTAGGGTCCGTTGGATGGACTTGGAATTTGACTATTTCGTCCGCCGGTTTAAAGGAGGTGGACTTGGATCTCTTATCTAGTATCACATCGTCCCTGTTTACCGTGGAGCACAACGCAGTGAGTTCCTCGGCCGCTAGGGCTTCGGATAGTGCCTCAAGGGCTAGTGTGGCTGTCTTGTTTTCGGCGCGGAGTGCTATGTCCGGGTCACTAGCAAGAGTGATTATTCCATTGGGCCCGGGCATTTTGAGCTTCATGTACCCGTAATGGGGTATAGCTTGAAAAATTGTGAATGCCTCTCGCCCTAATAGAGCGTGATATCCGCTGCTGAATGGGGCCACTTGGAACGTGACCTCCTCGGACCTATAATTATCCGGCGTGCCGAACACCACATCCAGTGTGATTTTTCCAGTACAGCATGCTTCCCGACTGGGGATTATTCCTCTAAAGGTTGTGCTGCTTCGCTCAATGCGGCTCCAGTCTATTTCTATTTTTCTGAGGGTTTCCTTGTAAATGATGTTCAATCCGCTGCCACCGTCCATGAGTACCTTGGTAAGACGAAAGTCGTCCACTATTGGACTGAGGACCAATGCGGCTGGTGCTCGGGCTGTTCGGAATTTAGGTTCGTCACTGGCATTAAAGGTAATAGCCGTGTCACTCCATGGGTTTATTGTTGCTACTTGGTAGACTTCGGCAAGGCTACGAGTGTTCGTTTCCGCATATTATTTGATGTGAAAGTCTCGAAGACTGTTAATACCGTACTGGTATCCTTGGGCTGGTGATCTGGAGTTAGAAGCTCTTCGCCACTTTTGGCCACTTGCCGTAGTATCCAACATGCTCTAAGGCTATGAGTTGGAGTGGCGCCCTCTGTACTATGAATTTTGCAGGGTCCATTGAGCCATACTTCCAATACGGTTCCATGCCCTATAGAGGGTTTTTGCTTTTTGGTGTTTAACCCAGGTGCTTGGCGATAGTGCACCCTTTTATTTCGGATTGGGGTTGTATTCAGGGCCGGATTGTCCCAAAATTTGATTTCGGTTTTCCAGGCGCTTTCCATCGCACGGTACTTTCGTACTATGGACGCCAAGTCAGCGAAGCGTGTAATTTCACGACGACTTACGGCATTAAGGATTCCCTTGTCCGTGCAATTATTGCAGAAGAATGAAATTGTGTCCTTCTCGCGACAGTCCTTTATCCTGTTCATAACCAGGAGGAATCTGGCCCAGTAATGGTGTACTGTTTCTGCGGGCTCTTGGCGGATTTGGGATAGATCGCTTATGTTTGGGTGGGCGGGCGGGATTAAATTCGGAACCCCGTCCAAACTAAGATTCAGGGGCCAAGAAGTTTTCAAATTTGGAAGCTTGGGTTCTTGGATGTTGTCCAGTGAATCTAGCCTGTTGCCTGACTTTAGGTTCAGGGCTTGAGTGACGTCCTCCCCTCCGCGGGAATCCGGCATGGAGGGATCGGGAATCCGGACATAGCTAGTCCTTAAAATAGAGAAAGGGTCGCCGTATTGTTCCTCAACCACAGCAACATGGTGGGTAACCTGGGGAGAGTTGATTTCTCTCAGATCGGGTTTAGGCCCAATCTGATCGTAGTCTGTAGTGACTCCCAGGGCGGCGATGCGATCCAAGAGCTCGTTTAAGGAAGAGAGCTCCATCAGATCTAACTACTCGGCGAGTTCCGAGCTAACGTGAAGATTGCTTTCGATGACCCAAGAAGTCATTGTTGGCGCGGCGGCCGGATAGGCGGTCATAAGGAAACCGCCTAGCCGGAGAGTTTGGCCGATAGCCAGAGCTCCTTTAGCAATAGTGCCGTCTTTAAAGACGGGATGAGGCATCCTTCCTGATGGTGACGGCACAGAGGAACTCTCAATGAAAGCACCAATGTCGGTGTCAAGACCGGCGGATCTCAGGTAGGGGGTCCCGAACTGTGCGTCTAGGCGAATGGTAACAGGAGACAAGGGACACGATGTTTTTACCCAGGTTCGGGCCTTCTCGATGGAGGTAAAACCCTACTCCTGCTTGATTGATATTGATGATATGGGTAGTACAAGAGTAGATCTACCACGAGATCAGAGAGGATAAACCTTAGAAGCTAGCCTATGGTATGATTTTTGTTCTGTCCTACGGACTAAAACCCTCCGGTTTATATAGGCACCGAAGAGGGTTAGGGTTACACAGAGTCGGTTACAATGGTAGGAGATCTACATATCCGTATCGCGAAGCTTGCCTTCCATGCCAAGGAAAGTCCCATCCGGACACGGGACAAAGTCTTCAATCTTGTATCTTCATAGTCCAGGAGTCCGGCCAAAGGTGATAGTTCGGCTATCCGGACACCCCCTAGTCCTGGACTCCCTCAATCAGCCTTCTAAGGACCAACCTCTCCGGTTTATAGAGACACCGGAGAGGGCTAGGGTTTACATGGAGTCGGTTACAAGAAGAAATATAATATCCGGATCGCCAAGCTTGCCTCCCACGCAAAGGAGAGTCCCATCCGGACACGGCCGAAGTCTCGAGTCTTGTATATTCACGCTTCAATAGTCCGAACGTTGTACACAGTCCGGCTGTCCGAATACCCCCTAATTCAGGACTCCCTCAGTAGCACCGCCTCTGCACCGTACATCATAAAAAATGGTGTGTATCCGGTGGTGCGATTTGGCGTGGTCCGCAGCCCCCATAGTACAGAGTCGAGTTCCTCGACCCAGTGCGTATCTGATTCCTTCAAGGATCGCACTAGTCTGGGTTTGATGCCGCTCATAATAAGACCATTTGCTCGTTCGACCTGACCGTTTGTTTGGGGATGATAGACGGAGGCATAATCGAGCTTAATGCCCATGTTGCCGCACCAAGTTTTCACCTCATCGGCTGTGAAGTTGGAGCTGTTATCAGTGATGATGCTGTGGGGGACGTCGTAACGGTGTATGACCCCAGATATGAAGTCTATCACTGGTCCGTATTCGGCCATTTTAACTTGTTTGACCCCGGATATGAAGTCTACCAACAAGTATTTTTTCTTATGGCTTCCTCCTTTAAGAGGTCCAACCATATCGAGCCCCCAGACCGCAAAGGTCCAAGTTATGGGGATTGTTTGGAGAGCGGTAGGTGGCATATGGCTTTGATTCGCAAAAAGCTGGCAACCGACGCAATGTTGGACGAGATTCTGTGCGTCTTCTCGGGTTGTCGGCCAGTAGAAACCTGTACGGAAGACCTTGCTTACAAGGGCCCGAGCTACGGCGTGGTGGCCGCCGAGTCCAGCATGAATTTCGGCCAGTAGCTGCCGTCCTTCCTCTTCGGAGATGCACCTTTGGAGCACTCCAGTCGTGCTTTTCTTATAAAGCTCTCCCTCGTGAACCTTGTAGGCTTTAGAGCGCCGCACAATGCAATGCGCCTCATTTTGGTCCTCAGGGAGTTCTTGCCTATTTAGGTAGGCTAAGAAGGGTTCTGTCCATGGGGCGATTACAGCCATAATCACGTGGGCCAAAGGTGTTATTTTGGTGGCGGAGCCTCCGATTACGTCAGATTGTTTGGGATCCGACGTTGTGTTCGGATCCGGACTGGTATTTCCGGTCTCCCATTCCCACACTACGAATGGCTTGAACAGCCTTTCCAAGATGATATTAGGTGGGACGGGGTCATGCTTAGCGCCGATGCGGGCGAGGATATCCGCCTCTTGATTGTTTTCTTGGACCACATGGTGGAATTCGAGCCCCTCGAACTGATCTGACATTTTGAGGACGGCATTACGGTAAGCCGCCATTTTTGGGTCCTTGGCGTCAAAGTCTCCATTTATTTGAGATATTGCGAGGTTCGAATCCCCACGCACTTCCAGGCGTTGAATGCCCATGGAGACTGCCATCCGAAGACCATGCAACAGAGCCTCATATTCGGCTGCATTGTTGGAGTCTGTGTATAATATTTGGAGTACGTATTGGACTGTATCTTCGGTGGGGGATGTCAGGACAACGCCTGCCCCCAGACCGGCCAGCATCTTAGAGCCGTCAAAGTGCATGATCCAATTGGAGTACACGCCATACTCTTTAGGGATTTCGGCTTCTGTCCATTCGGTGACGAAGCCAGCCAGTACTTGCGACTTAATGGCTCGCCGTGGTTTGTATATTATGTCGAACGGGAGGAGCTCGATATCCCATTTAGCAATCCGGCCCGTGGCATCGCGGTTACTTATTATATCGTTGAGTGGTACTTCAGAGGCCACCGTGATTGAACACTCTTGAAAGTAGTGTCGTAGTTTTTGGGATGCCATGAAGACCACGTATTCTATCTTTTGATCATGTGGGTACCGTGACTTGCATGGAGTGAGGACAGTGGATACATAGTATACCGGCTTTTGAAGCGGGAACTTATGTCCGTCCGTCTCTCGTTCGACGACGAGCACTGCACTTACAACCTGATGTGTTGGAGCTATATATAACAGCATGGGTTCGCCGATATTTAGTGCGGCCAGGATTGGGTTGCTGGACAAGAGGGCCTTTACTTCTTCCAATCCGGCCGTGGCCGCATCCATCCACTTGAAGTTTTCGGTGCGTCGAAGAAGGTGATAAAGAGCTAGTGTCTTTTCTCCCAATCGCGAGATAAAGCGGCTTAGGGCAGCCACGCATCCAGTCAATTTCTGGATTTGCTTGAGGTCTTTTGGGGTAGCCAACTATGACATAGCTCGGATTTTAGCCAGATTTGCTTCAATTCCTCTATTGGAAACGATGATGCCCATCAGCTTTCCGGCAGGCACGCCGAAAATGCATTTTTCCGGATTGAGCTTGATGTCATATGTTCGAAGATTGTCGAACTTAAGCCTCAAGTCGTCTATTAAAGATTCGACGTGTTTGGTTTTGATGACCATGTCGTCTATGTATGCCTCCACTATTTTGCCGATTTGTTTTTCCAGGCATGTCTGAATCATGCGTTGATAGGTTGCACCGGCATTTTTGAGCCCGAAAGGCATGGTGTTAAAACAGAACGGGCCGTACAGTGTGATGAATGCCGTTGCGGCTTGATCAGACTCCGCCATCTTGATTTGATGGTATCCGGAGTATGCGTCGAGGAAGCACAATGCGTCGTGTCCTACAATAGCGTCAATGATTTGATTAATGCGGGGGAGGGGGAAGGGATCCTTAGGGCAAGCCTTATTGAGGTCCTTGAAATCGACACATAGGTGACAGGATTTGTCCTTCTTTGGTACCATCACCAGGTTTGCTAGCCAATCCGGATGTTTTATTTCTCTGATGAATCCGGCCTCGAGTAACTTGGCTAGCTCTTCTCCCATGGCTTGTCGCTTTGGTTCTGAAAAGCACCGAAGAGTCTGCTTGAACGGCTTGTATCCCTTCAGTATGTTTAGGCTATGTTGGCCAGCCTGCGTGGGATACCTGGCATGTCTGAAGGATGCCAGGCGAAGATATCCCAATTCTCACACAAGAACTCTCGTAGTGCGGCGTCTATTGTGGGGTTCAGCTGTGCCCCGATGGATGCTGTTTTTGTAGGGTCCATTGGGTGGACCTGGAATTTGACTATTTCGTCCGCAGGTTTGAAAGAGGTGGACTTGGGTCCTTTGTCGAGTATCATGTCGTCCCTGTCCACTATGGAGCGTAGCGTAGTTAGTTCTTCGACCGCGAGGGCTTCGGATAATGCCTCAAGGGCCAGTGCGGCGATTTTATTTTCGGTGCGGAGTGCTATTTCCGGATCACTTGCTAGAGTGATGATTCCATTGTGCCCGGGCATCTTGAGCTTCATGTACCCATAATGGGGTATAGCTTGGAAGCTCGTGAATGCATCCCGCCCTAAAAGAGCGTGGTATCTGCTACTGAACAGGGCCACATGGAATGTGATTTCTTCGGACCTATAGTTCTCCGGCGTGCCGAATACCACATCTATTGTGATTTTTCCTGCAGATCATGCCTCCCGACTAGGGATGATTCCTCTGAAGGTTGTGCTGCTTTGCTCGATGCGGCTCTTGTCTATTTCCATTTTGTTAAGAGTTTCCTCGAAGATGAGGTTTAATCTGCTGCCACCGTCCATGAGCACTTTAGTAAGCCGGAAGCCGTCCACAATTGGACTAAGGACCAAAGCGGCTGGTGCTCGGACTATTTGGAATTGTGGTTCGTCACTGGCATTGAAGGTTATGGCCATGTCATTCCATGGATTTATTGCTGCAACATGGTAGACTTCGGCGAGGCTGCGGAGTGCTCGCTTGCCCCTATTATTTGGGGTGAAAGTCTTGAAGACTGTTATTAATATTTTCTACGGGACGGTGCTCTGCGGTGTTGTTGATGAGGAGATCCTCGCTGCTCTTGGCCACCTGCCGGAGTATCCAACATCCTCTAAGGCTGTGTGTTGGTACGGTATCCGGCGTACTGTGAATTTTGCATGGCCCATTGAGCCATCCCTCCAATACGGTTCCATGCCCTGTAGTGGGCTTTGGTTTCTTTGTAATTGGATTGAGTGACTTGAGATAGTGCACCCTTTTAGTTCGGGCGATGGGTTTAGTAAGAGCCGGAGGATCCCAGAATTTTGTTTGGGTTTTCCAGGTGCTTTCCATCGCACAGTACTTCTGTACTATGGCCGCTAAGTCAGCAAAGTGTGCTATGTCACGGTGACTTATGGCGTTGAGGATTCCCCTGTCCATGCAATTTTTGGGAAAGAATGAAATTGCGTCTTCCTCGCAACAGTCCTTGACCTTGCTCATTACAAGGTGGAATTTTGGCCCAGAAGTAATGTATTGTCTCTTGGGCCTCTTGTCTAATGCGGGAAAGATGACTTTTACCTGGGTGGGTGGGTAGATTTAAGTCCAAACCCTGACCAGATCTGAGACCCAGGGGCAGAGGGGCTTCCGAGCTTGACAGTTCGGGCTCCAGGATGTTGCCCAATTTTTCGGGCCCGCTGTTTGATCCTAGGTTCGGAGCTTGGGCCATGTCCTCCCGTAGACGGGTATCCGGCTTGGAAAGCTCAGGAATCTGGACATAGTTCGTCCGCAGAATAGAGGAAGAATTGCTGCATTGCTCCTCCACCACCGCTATCTGGTGGGTGACAAGCGGAGAATTAATCTCCCTTTGGTCGGGTTTAAGCCCGATCCGATCATAGTACGTAGCGACTCCCAGGGCGGCGATGCGATCCAAGAGCTCGTTCAGGGAGGAGAGCTCCATTGGATCCATCTGCTCGCTGAATTCCGAGCCAACGTGGAGGCTGTTCTTGATGACTTGAGAAGTCATCGTCGGCACGACGGCCGAACTGGCGGTCATGATGAAGCCGTCCAGTCGGAGAGTTTGGCCTACAGCCAAGGCTCCCCCAGAGGTGATGTTGTCCTTGACAACGAGGCGAGCCATCAAGCCTTACCGTGATGGCATAGTGGAACTCTCAATGAAAGCACCAATGTTGGTGTCAAAACCGACGGATCTCGGGTAGGGGGTCCCGAACTGTGCGTCTAAGGCTAATGGTAACAGGAGGCGGGGGACACAATGTTTACCCAGGTTCGGGCCCTCTCGATGGAGGTAATACCCTACTTCTTGCTTGATTGATCTTGATGATATGAGTATTACAGGAGTTGATCTACCACGAGATCGTAGAGGCTAAACCCTAGAAGCTAGCCTATGACTATGAGTGTTGTTGTCCTACGGACTAAACACTTCGGTTTATATAGACACTGGAGGGGGCTAGGGTTACACAGAGTCGGTTACAGAGAAGGAGATCTACACATCCGAATTGCCAAGCTTGCCTTCCACGCAAAGGATAGTCCCACCCGGACACGGGACGAAGTCTTCAATCTTGTATCTTCATAGTCCAACAGTCCGGTCAAAGTATATAGTCCGGCTGTCCGAGGACCCCTTAATCCAGGACTCCCTCACTTGGCAGGGGAGAATCTGGCGAAAGAGCATTACCTAGATTACGCTGGTAAGACTGGTATTCTTGTCTACCATACTCTTGATGCGCTTTTGCAGCATCGTCACCTCATCGGATGACGCCCAGTCCCCCTTGTTGAGCCAGGACATCAAACGCATTGGAGGCCTAGATTTGAATTTGAAAGGAGTGACCCATGGGAGACACGAGGTTCCGTGATGTACAACCACTCCTGCTGCCATCCCTTCACAGTCTCCACGAAGGTGCCCTTGGGCCAGGTGACGTTGGGAAGCTTGCTCACCATTGCTCCTCCGCAGTCCGCATGCTGACCATCCACCACTTTTGGCTTCACATTGAAGACCTTGAGGCATAGACCGAAGTGGGGGGATGCGGAGGAATGCCTCGCATACGACGATAAACGCCGAAATGTTGAGGAAGGAATTCGGGGCTAGATCATGGAAGTCTAACCCGTAGTAAAACATGAGGCCGCGGGCGAAAGGATGAAGGGGAAACCCCAGTCCGCGAAGAAAATGGGGGATGAATACTACCCTCTCATTGGGCTTTGGAGTGGGGATGATCTGCTTTTTGGCCGGAAGCTGGTGGGTGATCTCCTTGGCAGGTACCCCGCATCCCGAAGTTCCTTGATGTTTCCCTCCGTGACGGAGGGAGCCATCCACTTGCCCCGCGCTCCGGATCCGGACATGGCTGGAGTACTTTTTGGGAACGGAGTGGATTGAAGCTTGGGCACTGGAGCTTGAGGGAAGATGGGTTGAAGAAGAGGAAGGCGTGGGGTGAAAAGGGGGA
This sequence comes from Triticum timopheevii, assembly GCA_963921465.1. Taxonomy (NCBI): domain Eukaryota; kingdom Viridiplantae; phylum Streptophyta; class Magnoliopsida; order Poales; family Poaceae; genus Triticum; species Triticum timopheevii. Next base: position 329,719,645 of record OY997264.1, read on the forward strand.
ACCTTATCTCCTTATAAAGGCAGTGAGTATCATGCATCTCCCACAAGCCTTAAAGCTCTCCTATTCCCAAGGTGTCGTGCGAAACAACACGATTGGGTTTCCTAAACCCGTATTGATGAGAATCCCGTAATAAGGGAGCACGATCTCTGCTTTGACAAGACATGTCGTTGGAGGCTGCGTCTCAAAACACGAAACGGGAGGCCAAAAAATGATTTGAAATAATAAAGTGACCACACGTAGCGTCTCACTAGTAAAATGGTCAGAAGACATAACTTAATTTTTCTTAAGAATTTTGCCCTTATGATTCAGGGTTGTGACTATTGTACAGAGCCGGATATAGTACTGGTGATCAACTACTTTGAAGTATTCGGAGGAGGAACCCGCCTTGCAATGCCAAAGACAATCTGCACGCCGGACACATCATCATTGAAGCCTGGTTCAGGGGCTACTGAGGGAGTCCTAGATTAGGGGGTCCTCGGGCGTCCGGGCTATGTAATATAGGCTGGACTGATGGGTCGTGAAGACACAAGACGGAAGAGTTTCCGCCGTGTCCGGATGGGACTCTCATTGGCGTGGAAGGCAAGCTTGGCGTTCGGATATGAAGATTCCTTTCTCTATAAACCGACTCTATACAACCCTAGCCCCCTCCGGCGTCTATATAAACCGGAGGGGTTAGTTCGTAGAGGCAATCATAATCATACAGGCTAGACATCTAGGGTTTAGCCATTACGATCTCGAGGTAGATCAACTCTTGTAACCCCTATACTCATCAAAGTCAATCAAGCAGGAAGTAGGGTATTACCTCTATTAAGAGGGCCCGAACCTGGGTAAACATCATGTCCCCTACCTCCGGTTACCCTCGATCCTTAGACGCACAGTTCGGGACCCCATACCCGAGACCTGCCGGTTTTGACACCAACACCCACATGCACCATATAATCATCGCAAGACCACAAGCATGTTTCGGTGGTGGCATCTCGTGTGGAACTTTCACTTGGTTCTACATAAGACCGGCGAGCAGAACCGTCACCAGAAGATTCCCCCGAGGATCGGCTCTGAAGAACTCCTTCCAAATAGGTTCATCATGTCCGCATACAATTTTCTGAATACAAATTTTTTGGGGGTGAAAAAATTTTGTTAACAGAACTTTATAAAATTGATAGCAACTACTCATCGGGATACATAGAGGCCATAGCAAGCATTCAAACTACTTAGAACACTAAGATTTCAACATGCAAGCTCATCTACAGCAGCACCAAGAGTAGCTAATTATTCCAAATATAAACCACTAAAACAAAAACTAATTGGACAAATGGTGGAGTCACATACCAAGCAACAATCCGCCGAAACAGTTTCGGAAACGGAGCTTCGAGCAAAGAGATTGAAATCCGCGGGTCTAAGAGAAAGAACACGGGAGAGAGAGAGCAATGGAGATTTTTTTCTGGAGGTAAGTGATGATGTGCGATGAAGAGGTAAGTGAGGGGGCCCACGTGGGGACCACAACCCACCAGGGCGCGCCTGTGGGTCCTGGTGTGCCCAGGTGGGTTGTGCCCACCTGGTGCACCTCCCTCTAATATTATTTGCACCAGAAATTCAGAAATATTTAGAAAAAATCGTATTAAATTTTCAGGGCATTCTGAGAACTTTTATTTTTGGGTCATTTTTTTATTGCACTGGAAATTCAGAAAACAGACAAAACATGGCATTTTATTTTATTTAACTAGGAAAAACAGAAAACAAAAAATAGGGATAGAAGGTAGTCCTTACTAAATTCATCAACTTCATACCTTTCAAAAATGATCCATAAATAAGGTTGATCAGGTCTTATTAACAACCACTTTTGATTAGCATGAAACCGAAGAACTTTCGTAAATCACTATGTTACCTCAATGGGGATATGAATGTCCCCAACAATAAGCATTTCATATTTCTTTTTGACAGTAGGTAGAGGTATATGAAAACTTCCAATAGTGATTGTGAGAGATTTTTCAATAACATTAATACCATTCACTTGGAATTGTTTCTTCGAAAAGTGCAATGTATGCTCATTACCATTGATATGAAAAGTGACCTTGCTTTTATGGCAATCAATAACAGCCCCTGTAGTATTCAAGAAAGGTCTACCAAGGATAATCGACATGTTGTCGTCCTCGGGCATCTCAAGTATAACAAAGTCAGTCAAAACAGTAACATTAGCAACAACAACGGGCACATCCTCACAAATACCAATAGGTATGGTAGTTGATTTGTCAGCCATTTGCAAAGATATTTCAGTAGGTGTGAGTTTATTAAAGTCAAGTCTTTTATATAAAGAGAAAGGCATAACACTAACACCAGCTCCTAAATCACACAAAGCAGTTTGCACATAATTCTTTTTGATAGAGCAAGGTATAGTTGGTATTCCCGGATCTCCAAGTTTTTTAGGTACTCCATCTTTAAAAGTATAATTAGCAAGCATAGTGGAGATTTCAGCTTCCGGTATGTTTCTCTTATTTGTGATGATGTCTTTCATATACTTTGCATAAGGAGGCATTTTCAAGATATCAGTAAAGCGAGTACGCAAAAAGACTGGCCTCAGCGTTTCAGCAAAGCGTTCAAATTATTCATCATCTTTCTTTTTAGTTGACTTGGGTGGAAAAGGCATAGGTTTTTGAACCCACGGTTCTCTTCCTTTACCGTGTTTCCTAGCCACAAAGTCTCTTTTATCATACCTTTTATTCTTAGGTTGTGGGTTATCAAGATCAACAGGTGGCTCTATCTCAACATCATTATCTGGTTCTTTTTCATTATTTGGTTGAGTGTCCTCATGAACCTCATCATTATCTTTTTCATTATCACTAGGTGGATGTTCATTACTAGACTGAGTTTCAACATCAAAGATAGAAGTTTCATTTTCATTATCAAGAGGTTTCTCTATTTCAGGTTCACAAGAAGTGTGTAAAGTCCTATCATTTTTCCTTTTCTTCTTCCTTTTAGAAGGACTAGGTGCACTAGTGTTATTTCTTTGTGAATATTGTTCAATTCTTTTAGGGTGTCCCTCAGGATAAAGTGGTTCCTGAGTCATTTTACCTCCCCTAGTTGCAACTCTAACAGCAAAGTCATGCATATTATGATTCATTTCATCAAGCAATTCTCTTTCTGATTTAGCAACTTGTTCTAACTGGGTTTGAACCATAGAAGCATGCTTTCCAACACCTCTAACATCATTTGAGATTCTAAATAACAAGACACTCAAGCAAACAATCATATCAGAATTATATTTCAATTGTTTCATAACGTTTGCATTGAAGTGATCTTGTTTTCTAATATAGATTTCAAACTCATAAAGGTATTGACTAGGATGCATATTGTGAGGATTGTCCTTATCATTTAACTTCATTAGAGAATTTACCTCTACCACCTTAGGCATTGGTGGTGTATTAAGCCCATGTATTTCTTCAATAGGAGGTAAAATCTTAACATCCTCAGCTTTAATACATTTTTCCTTCATAGATTTCTTTGCCTCTTGCATATCTTCAGGACTGAGATATAATATACCCCTCTTCTTTGGAGTCGGTTTATGTGGTGGTTTAGGAAGAGTCCAATCATCATAATTTTTCAATATGTTATTCAATAATTCTTCAGCTTGCCCAACAGTTCATTCCCTGAAAACACAACCAGCAAAAGTATCTAGGAAGTCCCTAGAAGCATCGGTTAGTCCATTATAGAAGATATCGAGTATTTCATTTTTCTTAAGAGGATGATCAGGCAAAGCATTAAGTAACTGGCAAAGCCCCCCCCCCCCCAGATTGTGGGAGACTCTCTTCTTTAGTTTGCAAAAAGTTCAATATTTCCTGTAAGGCAGCTTGTTTCTTATGAGCAGGAAAATATTTTTCAAAGAAGTAATAAATCATATCCTGGGGACTACGCACACAACCAGGAGTAAGAGTATTGTACCAAGCTTTAGCATCACCCTTTAACGAGAACGGATATAATTTGAGAATAAAGTAATAGTGATTCTTCTCATCATGAGTAAAAAGGATGGCTATATCATTCAACTTCGTAAGATGTGTCACAACAGTTTCAGTTTCATAACCATGGAAAGGATCAGATTCAACCAAAGTAATTAACTCTGGGTCGATAGAGAATTCATAATCCTTATCATCAATAAAGATAGGTGAAGTAGAAAACTTAGGATCACATTTCATTTTAGCATTCATAGATTTTTCTTTATACTTGCATAATAATTTCTCTAGATCATCTCTATCCTTACAAGCAAGAATATCTCTAGTTGTCTCCTCATTCATAACATAACCTTCTGGTACCTTAGGCAATTCATATCTAGGATAGTTCTAGCAAGTGTTTCAGGAGATTTAGTTTCAAGCTCATTATCAGATTCAACAACATCATGTTGTATTACTCTAGCAATTTGTGCATCAAGAAAATCACCAAGTAGCACATCGTCATTATCAAGAAAGGTACTAGCATCATCAAATGCATTATACATAACAGAAGTAGCATGATTAATAACTTGCGACATATCAGAATTAATAGCATGTGGTAGTGTTGCAAGTTTATTCATAACAGAAGGTGAATCTAAAGCAGAACTGGATGGCAGTTCCTTACCTCCCTCGTCATTGAGGGAAATATCTTAGTCTTAAGATCCTTCAGAATCTTCATAGTGATAAATTGATAATAATCCCAAGTGACTCAACAAATATATCTATGCTCCCCAGCAACGGCGCCAGAAAAAGGTCTTGATAACCCACAAGTATAGGGGATTGCAACAGTTTTCGAGGGTAGAGTATTCAACCCAAATTTATATATTCGGCACAAGGGGAGACAAAGAATATTTGAAGGTATTAGCAGCTGAGTTGTCAATTCAACCACACTTGGAGATTAATTATCAGCAGCAAGTAATCAGTAGCAAAGTAATATGATAGTTTTGATAGTAGTGACAGCAGCAAAGGTAACAGTAATAGTGATAGCAGTAATTTTGTAGCAAGTGTAACAGTGATGATAGAAGTAATAACTTAGCAGAAACAATATAGAATAAATTCGTAGGCATTGGATCGGTGACTCGTTGGATGATATTCATCATGAGATAGTTATAACCTAGAGCGTTATGACACTACCTCCACTTCATCGATATAACGTAGGCATGTATTCTGTAAATAGTCATACGTGCTTATGGCAAGAACTTGCATGACATCTTTTGTCCTACCCTCTCGTGACAGCGTGGTCCATATTGGAAACTAAGGGATATTAAGGCATCCTTTTAATAGAGAACCGGAACAAAGCATTAACACATAGTGAATACATGAACTCCTCAAACTACGGTCATCACCGGGAGTGTGCCCGACAATTGTCACTCCGGGGTTGCAGGATCATAACATGTAGTAGGTTACTATAACTTGCAACATCGGATCTAAAACATGGATATAATGGTGATACCATAAACAGTTCAGATCTGAGTTCATGGCACCCCGGCCCAAAGTGACAAGCATTAAGCATAGCAAAGTCATAGCAACATCAATCTAAGAACATAGTGGATACTAGGGATCAAGCCCTAACAAAACTAACTCGATTACATGATGAATCTCATCCAACTCCTTACCGACCAACGAGTCTACGAAGGAATTACTCACTCCCGGTGGGGAGCATCATGGAATTGGCGATGGAGAAGGGTTCGTGATGATGAAGAACGAAGATCCCCCTCTCCGGAGTGCCAAATGGACTCTAGATCAGCCCTCTCGAGGAAGAACAGAGCTTGGCAGCAGCTCTATCTCGTGGAACGTGATAATTATTTCTCCCTCATTTTTTTCTGGAAAAATAGGATTTTATAGCATTGGTTTCAGGGTCTGCGAGGCCACCAGGTGGGGACAACCCACCTGGGCGCGCCAGGAGAAGGGTGCACGCCCTCATGTGTTGTGCCCACCCAGGGGCCCCTCTCCGGTAGGTCTTGGCTCTAGAAATTCTTATATATCATATAAAAAATCCTCGCAAAGTTTCGTTCCATTCCGAGAACTTTTATTTCTGCTCAAAAACAACACCATGGTAGTTCTGCTGAAAACAACATCAGTCGAGGGTTAGTTTCATTCAAATCATGCAAATTAGAGTCCAAAACAAGAGGGAAAGCGTTAGGAAAAGTAGATACGTTGGACAGTATCAACTCCACCAAGCTTAAACCTTTGCTTGTCCTCAAGCAATTCAGTTGATAAACTGAAAGTGAAAAAGAAAAACTTTTACGAACTCTTTTGCTCTTGTTTGCATAAATAAGTTTAAACAGCACCCAGGTTTTCAACCAACATTATAACTAACCATGCCGACAATAACTCTTAAAGATTAAATTGACTCATACCAATGACATAATCAGCTAGCAAGCAATAATAAGATATCTCAGCAGCAACACGTTGTCAAAACAATCATGATATAATATGACAATAGTGGTATCTCGCTAGCCCTTTCTGAGACCGCAAAACATAAATGCAGAGCACCTCCAAAGTTCAAGCAGCGACTAAACATTGTAATTCATGGTAGAAAAGATCCAGTCATGATGCACCCAACATTAGCTACACACAATGCATGAATCATGACAACTGTGCTCTCTCAGTTTCTGGCGCTTGTTTTAGAAGGTGATGACACAACATAAAAGTAAATAGATAGTCCCTTCGCAGAGGGAAGCAGTGATTTGCAGAGGTGACAGAGCTCAAGTTTTTAAAATAGAGATAAATGATATTTTGAGACATGCACCCTTCTCATTTACTCCCGGTGGGGAGCATCATACAATTGGCGATGGAGAAGGGTTGGTGATGATGAAGAACAAAGATCCCCCTCTTCGGAGCCCCAAACAGACTCCAGATCTGCCCTCCCGAGGAAGAACAGGGCTTGGCAGTGGCTCTGTCTTTGGAACGCGATAATTCTTTCTCCCTCATTTTTTCTGGAAAAATAGGATTTTATATCGTTGGTTTCAGGGTCTGCGGGGCCACCAGGTGGGGACAACTCACCTGGGCGTGCTAGGAGAGGGGGGTTGTGCCCACCCAGGGGCCCCCTCTCCGGTAGGTCTTGGCTCCAGAAATTCTTATTTATCATATAAAAAATCCTCGCAACATTTCGTTCCATTCCGAGAACTTTTATTTCTTCACAAAAACAACACCATGGTAGTTCTGCTGAAAACAACGTCAATCCGGGGTTAGTTTCATTCAAGTCATGCAAATTAGTGTCCAAAACAAGAGGAAAGGCGTTAGGAAAAGTAGATATGTTCGAGACGTATAATAGTGTCGCAGTAATAATGATAATGGCTAGTCAAGTAACAAGGGCCCCTCCTGTCCAGCAGTAATGAGCCATCAAATCACACATCCCTACATTTGCAGCAGCCTACTCCGTCATCTTCTCGCCTCTCTGTCGAACCGACTAGGAGGAACTGCCTCAGCTACCGCGCGGGAAAAGCCCCGCCCTCGACTTTTAAATATAATTTTTTATCCATTGATTGCGACGTGGGGCAAAGCCAGAAGAAAACGACGGTACACATGTATATGATACATCCATTTTGCATCATGCTTTTATATCAATATTTATTGCATTATGGGCTGTTATTACGCATTATGTCTCAATACTTATGGCTATTCTCTCTTATTTTACAAGGTTTACCATGAAGAGGGGGAATGCCGACAGCTGGAATTCTGGCTGGAAAAGGAGCAAGTATTGGAAACCTATTCTGCACAGCTCTAAAAATTCTGAAACTCCATGGAAGTCATTTTGGAATTAATAAGAAATTTTGTGCGAAGAAAACACCAGAGGGGGCCCACACCCTGGCCAGGAGGGTGGGGGCGCGCCCACCCCTACTGGGCACGCCCCTATCTCCTGGGCCCCCTGGTAGCCCTCCAGTGCCCATCTTCTGCTATATGAAGGCTTTTGCCCTGGCAAAAAGTCATAAGCAAGCTTATGGGACGAAACTCTGCTGCCACGAGGCGAAACCTTGGCGGAACCAATCTAGGGCTCCGACAGAGCTGTTCTGCCGGAGAAACTTCCCTCCGGGAGGGGGAAATCATCACCATCGTCATCACCAACGATCCTCTTATCGGGAGGGGGTCAATCTCCATCAACATCTTCACCAGCACCATCTCCTCTCAAAACCATAGTTCATCTCTTGTATCCAATCTTGTATCAAGACCACAAATTGGTACCTGTGGGTTGCTAGTAGTGTTGATTACTCCTTGTAGTTGATGCTAATTGGTTTACTTGGTGGAAGATCATATGTTCAGATCCTTAATACATATTAATACTCCTCTGATTATGAACATGAATATGCTTTGTGAGTAGTTACGTTTGTTCCTGAGGACATGGGTGAAGTCTTGCTATTAGTAGTCATGTGAATTTGGTATTCGTTCGATATTTTGATGAGATGTATGTTGTCTTTCCTCTACATGACACTTCACCGTTATTTGGGCCTAGAGGAAGGCATTGGGAAGTAATAAGTAGATGATGGGTTGCTAGAGTGACAGAAACTTAGACCCTAGTTTATGCGTTGCTTCGTAAGGAGCTGATTTGGATCCATATGTCTAATGTTGTGGTTAGGTTTACCTTAATACTTCTTTTGTAGTTCCGGATGCTTGCAATAGGGGTTAATCATAAGTGGGATGCTTGTCCAAGTAAGGGCAGTACCCAAGCACCGGTCCACCCACATATCAAAATATCAAAGTACCGAACGCGAATCATATAAGCGTGATGAAAACTAGCTTGACGGTAATTCCCATGTGTCCTCGGGAGCGCTTTTCTCATTATAAGAAATTGTCCAGGCTTGTCCTTTGCTACAAAAAGGATTGGGCCACCTTGCTTCACTTTATTTACTTTCATTGCTTGTTACACGTTACAAATTATCTTATCACAAAACTATCTGTTACCAAAAATTTCAGTGCTTGCAGAGAAAAGCTTACTGAAAACCGCTTGTCATTTCCTTCTGCTCCTCATTGGGTTCGACACTCTTACTTATCGAGAGGACTACGATAGATCCCCTATACTTGTGGGTCATCAAGACTCTTTTTTGGTGCCGTTTCCGGGGAGTGAAGCGCTTTTGGTGAGTGGAACTTGGTAAGGAAACATTTATATAGTGTGCTGAAATTTTCTGTCACTTGTTACTATGGAAAATAATCCTTTGAGGGGCTTGTTCGGGGTATCTTCACCCCGACCAGAAGAGCAAAGAGTTGCTCCTCAACCTACTGAATCTACTGAAAATATTTACTTTGAGATTCCTTCGGGTATGATAGAGAAACTGCTAGCTAATCCCTTTGCAGGAGATGGAACATTGCATCCCGATTTACACCTTATCTTTGTGGATGAAGTTTGTGGATTATTTAAGCTTGCAGGTATTCCCGATGATCTTGTCAAAAGGAAGGTCTTCCCTTTATCTTTGAAGGGAGATGCATTGACATGGTATAGGCTATGTGATGATACGGGATCTTGGAATTATGAACAATTGAAATTGGAATTTCACCAGAAGTTCTATCCTATGCATCTTGTTCATCGTGATCGTAATTACATATATAATTTCTGGCCTCGCGAAGGAGAAAGCATCCCTCAAGCTTGGGGGAGGCTTAAGTCAATGTTATATTCATGCCCCAATCATGAGATCTCAAGAGAAATGATTATTCAAAATTTTTATGCTCGGCTTTCTCCCAATGATCGCACCATGCTTGATACTTCCTGTGCTGGTTCTTATATGCTGAAGAATACTGAATTCAAGTTGGACTTATTGGAAAGAATTAAACGCAACTCTTAAGATTGGGGTTCCGACGATGGTAAGGAGTCAGGTATGACACCTAAGTTTGATTGTGTTAAATCTTTTATGGATACCAATGCTTTTCGTGGATTTAGCGCTAAGTATCGACTTGACTCTGAGATAGTAGCTGCTTTTTGTGATTCTTTTGCTACTCACGTTGATCTCCCTAAGGAGAAGTGGTTTAAATATAATCCTCCCATTGAAGTAAAAGTAGTTGCACCTATTACAGTTGAAGAAAAGATTTTCACTTATGATGATCCTATTGTTCTTACTAGTTATGTTGAGAAACCTCCTTTTCCTGTTAGGATAAAGGATCATGCTAAAACTTTGACTGTTGTTCGTAAGAGTAATACTAGGATGATAATTTAGATGGGGATGTTATTTATTTCTGTGGTGAGACTGCTAATATTGCTAGACCAGATGCTAAGATACATAGACCTGTTGTAGGCATGCATGTTATTTCTGTTAAAATACGAGATCATTGTTACCATGGCTTATGTGATATGGGTGCTAGTGTTAGTGCAATACCCTATGACTTATATAAAGAAATTATGCATGATATTGCACCTGTTGAAATAGAACATATTGATGTTACCATTAAGCTTGCTAATAGGGACACCATTAAACCAGTTGGGATTGTTAGAGATGTTGAAGTCTTGTGTGGGAAGGTTAAATATCCTGCTGATTTTCTTGCTCTTTGTTCCCCACAAGATGACTTTTGTCCCATTATTTTTGGTAGACCCTTCTTGAATATTGTTAATGCTAGGATTGATTGTGAAAAGGATATTGTTGCAATTGGCTTAGGGGATATGTCTCACGAGTTTAATTTTGCTAAGTTTCGTAGACAACCCCGTTATAAAGAATCACCTAGTAAGGATGAGATTATTGGTCTTGCTTCTATTCTCGTGCCTCCTACTGATCCTTTATAACAATATTTGCTAGACCATGAAATGATATGTTTATGAATGAAAGAATGGAAATAGATGAAGTGTTCCTTCAACAGGGTCCTATTCTGAAACACAATTTACCTGTTGAAATCCTAGGGGATCCCCCTCCACCCAAGGGTGATCCCGTGTTTGAGCTCAAACCATTACCTGATAATCTTAAGTATGCTTATCTTGATGAAAATAAAATATATCCTGTTATTATTAGTGCTAACCTTTCAGAGCAAGAAGAAGAAAGATTATTGAAAACTCTGGAGAAGCACCGCGCTGCTATTGGATATACTCCGGATGATCTTAAGGGCATTAGTCCCACTTTATGCCAACACAACATTAAAGTGGAGGAAGGTGCCAAACCAGTTAGAGATCCTCAAGGACAATTAAATCCTAAGATGAAAGAAGTGGTAAGAAAGGAGATACTAAAGCTCCTTGAGGCAGGTATAATTTATCCCGTCGCTGATAGTGAATGGGTAAGTCTTGTCCATTGTGTTCCTAAAAAGGGAGGTATTACTGTCATTCCTAATGATAAAGATGAATTGATCCCGCAAAGAATTATTACAGGTTATAGGATGGTAATTGATTTCCGTAAGTTAAATAAAGCTACTAAGAAAGATCATTACCCTTTACCTTTTATTGATCAAATGCTAGAAAGACTATCCAAACACACACATTTATGCTTTCTAGATGGTTATTCTGGTTTCTCTCAAATACCTGTGTCAGCGAAGGATGAATCAAAAACTACTTTTACTTGCCCTTTCGGTACTTTTGCTTATAGACGTATGCCTTTTAGTTTATGTAATGCACCTGCTACCTTTCAAAGATGTATGATGGCTATATTCTCTGACTTTTATGAAAAGATTTGTGAGGTATTCATGGATGATTTCTCCGTTTATGGATCCTCTTTTGATGATTGCTTGAGCAACCTTGATCGATTTTTGCAGAGATGCGAAGACACTAGTCTCGTCTTGAATTGGGAAAAGTGCCACTTTATGGTTAATGAAGGCATTGTCTTGGGGCATAAGATTTTTGAGAGAGGTATTGAAGTTGATAAAGCTAAAGTTGATGCTATTTAAAAGATGCCATGTCCCAAGGATATAAAAGGTATAAGAAGTTTCCTTGGTCATGCCGGTTTTTATTGGAGGTTCATTAAGGACTTTTCTAAAATCTCTAGGCCTCTGACTAGTTTATTACAAAAAGATATTACTTTTGTCTTTGATGATGATTGTATAGAAGCATTTGAAGTACTTAAGAAAGCTTTGATAACTACACCTATTGTTTAGCCTCCTGATTGGAATTTATCCTTTGAAATTATGTCTGATGCCAGTGATTATGCTGTAGGTGCTGTTCTAGGGCAAAGAGTTGATATGAAATTGAATGTTATCCAGTATGCTAGTAAAACTCTTGATACTGCCCAGAGAAATTATGCTACCACTGAAAAAGAATTCTTAGCAGTTGTGTTTGCTTGTGATAAGTTCAGACCTTATATTGTTTATTCCAAAGTTACTATTCACACTGATCATGCTGCTATTAAATATCTTATGGAAAAGAAAGATGCTAAGCCTAGACTTATTACATGGGTTCTCTTGCTCCAAGAATTTGATTTGCATATTATAGACGGAAAGGGAGCTGAGAACCTCGTTGCAGACAACTTGTCTAGGTTAGAGAATGTTCTTGATGACCCACTACCTATTGATGATAGCTTTCCTAATGAAAAATTAGCGGTCATTAATGCTTCTCATACTGCTCCTTGGTATGCTGATTATGCTAATTACATTGTTGCTAAATTTATACCACCTAGTTTCACATACCAGCAAAAGAAAAAGTTCTTTTATGATTTAAGACATTACTTCTGGGATGACCCACACCTTTATAAAGAAGGAGTAGATGGTGTTATTCGACGTTGTGTACCTGAGCATGAAAGCAAGTGTTACTCTGAATCATATGGAGGACACCATGCTGGAGATAGAACTGCACATAAGGTATTGCAATCCGGTTTTTATTGGCCTACTCTCTTCAAAGATGCTCGTAAGTTTGTCTTATCTTGTGATGAATGTCAAAGAATTGGTAATATTAGTAGACGTCAAGAAATGCCTATGAATTATTCTCTTGTTATTGAACCATTTGATGTTTGGGGCTTTGATTATATGGGACCTTTTTCTGCCTCTAATGGTTACATGCATATTTTAATTGCTGTTGATTACGTTACTAAGTGGGTAGAAGCTATTCCAACTACTAGTGCTGATCATAACACTTCTATTAAAATGCCTAGAAGTTATTTTTCTGAGGTTTGGAGTCCCTAGATATCTTATGACTGATGGTGGTTAACATTTTATTCATGGTACTTTCCGTAAGATGCTTGCTAAGTATGATGTTAATCATAGAATTGCATCTCCGTATCACCCGCAGTCTAGTGGTCATGTAGAGTTGATCAATAGAGAGCTCAAATTAATTTTGCAAAAGACTGTCAATAGATCTAGAAAGAACTGGTCCAAAAAACTTGATGATGCATTATGGGCCTATAGAACTACATATAAAATCCTATGGTTATGTCTCCGCATAAGATGGTTTATGGAAAAGCATGTCACTTACCTCTTGAATTTGAACATAAAGCATATTGGGCTATTAAAGAGCTCAACTATGACTTCAAACTTGCCGGTGAGAAGAGGTTATTTGATATTAGCTCACTTGATGAATGGAGAACTCAAGCCTATGAGAATGCCAAGCTGTTCAAAGAAAAAATTAAATGATGGCGTGACAAGAGGATACAAAAGCGTGAGTTTAACGTAGGTGATTATGTGTTATTATTCAACTCTCGTTTAAGATTTTTTGCAGGAAAACTACTCTCTAAATGGGAAGGTCCTAACGTTATCGAGGAGGTCTATCGTTCCGGTGCCATAAAAATCAACAACTTCGAAGGCACAAGTCCGAGGGTGGTGAATGGTCAAAGAATCAAACATTATATCTCAGGTAATCCTATCAATGTTGAAACTAATATTATTGAGACTATAACCCCAGAGGAATACATAAGGGACACTTTCCAGAACATTTCAGACTCCAAAAAGGAATAGGTATGTGGTACGGTAAGTAAACCAACTCCAAAACAGTTCTGATGGCAATTTTTCTCCGTTTTGGAATATTTAAGAATTTCGGGAAGAAAGAAGTAATCCGGGAAGGACACGAGGCCTCCACGAGGGTGGAGGGCGCGCCCACCCTTCCTGGGCGCGCCCCCCTATCTCGTAGCCACCTCATGTGCCTCCCAGACTCCGTTTTCTTGCACATTACGTATTTTGGTCGGTAAAAATTCATTATATAATCTCCCAAAGGTTTTGACCACCGTATCACGCAAATATCCTCTGTTTTCATTTCGAGCTGTTTCTCTGACAGATCTAGAGCACCATGACGTCGCCCTCCTTCAACAATGAAGACAAGGATGCTTGGCTATTGAAGATAGAGCTGAAAAGAGAAGAACCGGAAGAGATCAACAAGGATGAAGGGATCAAGAAGGCCATGGAGGTTCAAGCTCCGGCAGTGGAAGAAGAAGACATCCCTCAACCTTTACCTAACCTCTTTACTCCAATTGAGATTGAAGCTTTCAAGATGATTGAGTTAGCTCGCATACAGAATAAGTATCTCACATAGGAGAATATTTTGTTGAAGGATCATATCGCCGGACTCAAGGGCATTATCCGCAAGTTGGAGGAGCTTTTACACTCTATGTGCGATTATCCACCATCATCATCACCACCTCATCACCTCCGAGGACATAATCACATGGGTATGGGCACTCCCCTTGGCAACTGCCAAGCTTGGGGGAGGTGCCCCGGTATCGTATCACCATCACACTCCTATCTTTACCGTTTTATTTAGTTCGATCCTTTTGGTAGTATCTTGATCTAGTAGATTGAAGTCTTAGTATCAAGTAGTTTTGAGTTTTGCTTTGTGATATCTTTATGTAATCGAATCCGTGAGCTATCTATAATAAAGTTTAGTGTTGAGTCAAGGGATTTGCTATTTTGCTATGATCTTGAGAAAGTAGAAAGAATAAAAAGAATAAAAGGGTTCATATTGATCTTATGGATAGTAATGACTTCACACATAAAAAGTATGAGGCATAAAAGTTGTTGAGAGTTGACAAACATAGTTTTGGTCATCGTTGCAATTAATAGGAAGTAATAAGGAAAGAGAGGTTTTGACATACAAATATACTATCTTGGACATCTTTTATGATTCTGAGCACTCATTAAGTATGACATGCTAAAAGAGTTGATGTTGGACAAGGAAGACAACGTAATGGTTTATGTTTTCTCACATCTTAGTTAAAGTATATTGTCATTGATCTTCCCAACATGTTGAGCTTGCCTTTCCCCCTCATGCTAGACTAATTCCTTGCACCAAGTAGAGATACTACTTGTGCTTCCAAATATCCTCAAACCCAGTTTTGCCATGAGAGTCCACCATACCTACCTATGGATTGAGTAAGATCCTTCAAGTAAGTTGTCATGTTGCAAGCAATAAAAAATGCTCTCTAAATATGTATGACTTATTAGTGCAGAGAAAATAAGCTTTATACGATCTTGTTATGGAAGCAATAAAAGCGATGGACTGCATAATAAAGGTCCATATACAAGTGACAATATAAAGTGACGTTCTTTTGCATTAAGGTTTTGTGCATCCAACCCTAAAAGCACATGACAACCTCTACTTCCCTCTGTGAAGGGCCTATCTTTTACTTTATGTTTTTACTTTATGCTTGAGTCAAGGTGATTTTCACCTTTCCCTTTTTCATTTTATCTTTTGGCAAGCTCCTCGTGTTTGAAAGATCTTGATATATATATATATATATATATATATATATATATATATATATATATATATATATATATATATATATCCAATTGGATGTAAGTTAGCATGAATTATTATTGTTGACATCACCCAAAGGTGAATACATTGGGAGGCAACACAATAAGCCCCTATCTTTCTCATTGTCCGGTTGAAACTCCATAACCACAAGTATTGCGTGAGTGTTAGCAATTGTAGAAGACTATGATAGTTGAGTATGTTGACTTGCTGAAAAGATCTATTCTTGACTCTTTCTGATGTTATGACAAATTGCAATTGCTTCAATGACTGAGATTATAGTTTCTTAGTTCCCAATGAAATTTCTGAACCATACTTGACATTGTGAATAGTTTGTTACTTGAGCAAAAGAAATCATATGACAAAATCTATATATATGTTGTTGTTATAAGAATGATCATGATGCCCTCATGTCCGTATTTTATTTTTATCGACAGCTCTATCTCTAAACATGTGGACATATTTTTCGATTTCGGCTTCCGCTTGAGTACAAGCGAGGTCTAAGCTTGAGGGAGTTGATACGTCCATTTTACATCATGCTTTTATATCAATATTTATTGCATTATGGGATGTTATTACACATTATGTCTCAATACTTATGTCTATTCTCTCTTATTTTACATGGTTTACCATGAAGAGGGGGAATGCCGACACCTGGAATTCTGGATGGAAAAGGAGCAAATATTGGAAACCTATTCTACACAGCTCCAAAAATCCTGAAATTCTACGGAAGTCATTTTTGGAATTAATAAGAGTTATTAAGCGAAGAAAACACCAGAGGGGGCCCACACCCTGGCCAGGAGGGTGGGGGTGCGCCCACCCCTACTGGGCACGCCCCCTGTCTCCTGGGCCCCCTGGTAGCCCTCCGGCGCCCATCTTCTGCTATATGAAGGCTTTTACCCTGGAAAAAATCATAAGCAAGATTACGGGACGACACTCCGCCGCCACGAGGCGAAACCTTGGCGGAACCAATCTAGGGCTCTGGCAGAGCTGTTCTGCCGGGGAAACTTCCCTCAGGGAGGGGGAAATCATCACCATCGTCATCACCAACGATCCTCTTATTAGGAGGGGGTCAATCTTCATCAACATCTTCACCAGCACCATCTCGTCCCAAAACCCTATTTCATCTCTTGTATCCAATCTTGTATCAAAACCACAAATTGGTACATGTGGGTTGCTAGTAGGGTTGATTACTCCTTGTAGTTGATGCTAGTTGGTTTACTTGGTGGAAGATCATATGTTCAGATCCTTAATGCATATTAATACTCCTCTGATTATGAACATCAATATGCTTTGTGAGTAGTTACGTTTGTTCCTAAGGACATGGGTGAATTCTTGCTATTAGTAGTCATGTGAATTTGGTATCCATTCGATATTTTGATGAGATGTATGTTGTCTTTCCACTAGTGGTGTTATGTGAACGTCGACTACATGACACTTCAGCATTATTTGGGCCTAGAGGAAGGCATTGGGAAGTAATAAGTAGATGATGGGTTGCTAGAGTGACAGAAGCTTAGACCCTAGTTTATGTGTTGCGTCGTAAGGGGCTGATTTGGATCCATATGTCTAATGTTGTGGTTAGGTTTACCTTAATACTTCTTTTGTAGTTGTGGATTCTTGCAATAGGTGTTAATCATAAGTGGGATGCTTGTCCAAGTAAGGGCAGTACCCAAGCACCGGTCCACCCACATTCAAATTATCAAAGTACCGAACGCGAATCATACGAGCGTGATGAAAACTAGCTTGACGATAACTCCCATGTGTCCTCGGGAGCGCTTTTATCATTATAAGAAATTGTCCAGGCTTGTCCTTTGCTACAAAAAGGATTGGGGCACCTTGATGCACTTTATTTACTTTCATTGCTTGTTACCCGTTACAAAGTATCTTATCACAAAACTATCTGTTACCAATAATTTCAGTGCTTGCAGAGAAAACCTTACTGAAAACCGCTTGTCATTTCCTTCTGCTCCTCGTTGGGTTCGACACTCTTACTTATCGAAAGGACTACGATAGATCCCTTATACTTGTGGGTCATCAGTATACAACATGCCCGTGCGTTCGCGTCGCACCCCAAACAGTCGGTCGGTCTGGCACGCCCCTCACCGAATGGAACGCACGTCATATATGTTGCATTTGCACACACATGTGGGACCTCAATTGAGAACCGACCATAGACACAATCCACATCCCCTGCAAGTCGGCTGAGTTAATAGAAGAGAGAGACGAGCGATAGTACTGGAGCAGTGTTGTACACACGTCGGTGCCTGGACGATACCTGCGCGACACGGGAGATTAGTTTGTCCATGCATGTGACCAGACTCCAGCAGACAACTGGATTAGCTATCATCTACATATCGTGCAGGCTGTGTTGTCTAGGGCTATAGTTCTGATGAGAAATCTAAAAAAAAGGTTTTTTGTCATCTCACAATATTAGGTGTCATGTGCTTCGGATCACTGCGAGGGGTTAAACAACGTCAACTGCGTTCCTCCAAGGTGATGGTCATTGAGGGCACATGCATGAAGACTACTACTCGGCTGCCATATAGGTCAAGCCGGCTATGTTAATTAGGACATCTATCGATTGGACCCTTTTCTACAAGTTGTCTTTAATTTGAGTTTTCATGTTGTCTCCTTGGGGCAGTGAGGTTATGGTTTCTTGTCATGTGGCATTTTTCGTGTTATATGTTAATCCGGTGCTTCAGATCAAAATGTTGACAACTGGGCCTCCGGGCACATGCATGAAGACTTCTCGACAGTAATTGATGAAGTCAAGCCGGCTCCGGTAAATAAAAGAAAAGTACTGCACTATATAGGCAGGAGCCTCCACGCTGGCTTGCTAGTGTTGCTCTCTTCACACTCTCTCGTCCTCTCCAGATCTAAACACAACATCGGTGGCTACACTCTCTGTAGGACCTTGAGAAGAGGTGTCTAGAGGGGGGTGATTAGACACTAAGTACCAAAGTTGCAGTTTTTAAGTTTCCTTAAGTTTAAGTGGAGTTTAGGCACAAGTTTAACTTTCACAATACATATCAAGCAAGCATGCAAAGAGTATATGGGAAACGGAAAGTAAAGCATGCAACTTGCAAGAATGTAAAGGGAAGGGTTTGGAGGATTCAAACACAATTGGAGACACGGATGTTTTTGGCGTGGTTCCGATAGGTGGTGCTATCGTACATCCACGTTGATGGAGACTTCAACCCACGAAGGGTATCGGTTGCACGAGTCCACGGAGGGCTCCACCCACGAAGGGTCCACAAAGAAGCAACCTTGTCTATCCCACCATGGCCGTCGCCCACGAAGGACTTGCCTCACTAGCGGTAGATCTTCATGAAGTAGGCGATCTCCTTGCCCTTACAAACTCCTTGGTTCAACTCCACAATCTTGTCGGAGGCTCCCAAGTGACACCTAGCCAATCTAGGAGACACCACTCTCCAAGAAGTAACAAATGGTGCGTTGATGATGAACTCCTTGCTCTTGTGCTTCAAATGATAGTCTCCCCAACACTCAACTCTCTCTCATAGGTTTTGGATCTGGTGGAAAGAAGATTTGAGTGGAAAGCAACTTGGGAAGGCTAGAGATCAAGATTCATATGGTAGGAATGGAATATCTTGGCCTCAACACATGAGTAGGTGGTTCTCTCTCAGAAATGGTAGGTTGGAAGTTTAGGTTTAGTCTGATGGCTCTCTCCACGAATGAAGAGGAGGTGGAGGGGTATATATAGCCTCCACACAAAATCTAACCATTACACACAATTTACCAAACTCGGTGGGACCGAATCGCTAAACTCGGTCAGACCGATTTAGCAAATAATGTGACCGTTAGGTTTTTCGGTGGGACCGAAATGCAACTCGGTGAGACCGATATGGTTTGGGTTAGGGCATAACGTAATCTCGGTAAGACCGATTACACAAACTCGGTGAGACCGATTTTGGTAATAAGCTTTCCAGAGAGTTGGTCAGGCAGACTCGGTTTGACCGATTACACAAACTCAGTGGGACCGATTTTGGTAATGAGTCAATCCAGGAAGTTTTCATTGTAATCTCGATAGTACCGATTGCTCAAACTTGGTGGGACCGATTTTGGTAATGGACATACACAGAGAGATTACAATCCCATCTCGGTGAGACCGAGATCCCTATCGGTAAGACCGATTTGCCTAGGGTTTGTGGCAGTGTCTATGACATCTGAAATCGGTGGCGCCAGATAGGAAGAATCGGTGTGACCGATTTTGGCTTTAGGTTTAGGTCATTTGTGTGGGAGTGGGAAAGTAGTTGAGGGTTTTGGAGCATATCACTAAGCACATGAAGCAAGAGGCTCATTAAGCAACACCTCATCCCTCCTTGATAGTATTGGCTTTTCCTATAGACTCAATGTGATCTTGGATCACTAAAATATAAAATGAAAAGTCTTGGGCTTGAAGCTTGAGCCAATCCTTTGTCCTTAGCATCTTGAAGGAGTTCCCACATCCTTTAGTCCATGCCACTCCATTGTTGAACTTATCTGAAACATACTGGATAAAAGTATTAGTCCAACAAGAGATATGTTGATATTAATTACCAAAACCACCTAGGGAGCACTTGTGCTTTCAATCTCCCCCTTTTTGGTAATTGCTGACAACATACATCAAAGCTTTAGATAAATATATAAAGAGTAGCAAGTAAAGCTTTGGAAAGACATGTAACAAACATAGGCTCCCCCTACATGTATGCAATCATGTGAATATGGAATATAGAAGCATGTGAGAGCATAACCATGATAGAGTAGGCAATGTGTTACATGTATCTTGGCCATATGCATCAGAGCAAAGAATATTAAAGAGAATACCTTCATGCCCATGAGTCCTTGCAAACAGTATGTACATCAGCAAGAATTCCTCATACACATGATTGTGATGCATATACTTACCTTGAAGTTTTGAGTTGGCTTAGGATGAAATGAACCTGCGTAAACAAGGTTAGATAACACAGATACATCTACTAGCCAGAGCAAACAGAAGAAACCACAAGAATACCAAGACTGGGATGACATGTAGAGAGTGAGTACTAAGTACCACATTGGATTAGACATGTCCCCAAGAGTAAATATATGCAATGAATTTAATTGATTTCCGTTCCTTAGATGTCTTGCTCCCCCTGAATCTAGCATGGGATACTGGGAGAAGATAGGGAATAGAAAATCAGAGCTAAAAGATATGAATGATGATCAGAGCTAATGTATGCTAATGCAAATAAGCACAACAGATCATATGAACATGTCTCTCCCCTCAAGAAGACATGTGGGCATCTCTCCTCTTGAACACCAAGCATCTGGGATCCTTGAGAAATATTCTCTCCCCCTGGAGTCTCTCTCTCCCCTTTGAGGGTCTCTCTCCCCCTTGAGGATCTCTCTCCCCCTTAAGAAGGTGATAAACTCTTTTTTTGATGTGATCTCTCTCTAAATGATAAGCTTTGATGTTCTCTCTCTCCCCCTTTGACATCAATTTCCAAGAAGGGTTTTCTGGAATCCGTCGAATGGGTTTGGTCCTGGAGACACAGCACAAAGCAATGATAAAAATGTGATGCTTGTAGAGGACAAGATTCATTGACTGGAGCTGGATCAGAAGAAACACAAAATAAGTGGCAAACTGTTTTTCCTGTTGTGAAATCGGTGGCACCGAGTGGTATGCTTCGGTTGTACCGAAAAGATTCGGTCGGACCGAGAACAACAAATCGGTGAAACCGAGTTCATCGCAGAGAAAACACTTGTCACCTCAACTCACTAGACTAGGAAGATCTCACAAAGATTTGCAAGGAATTTACTGAAAGGTGTGCAATGAATTTGATGCTGTAAATGCAGAGCAAACAGAAAGAAATCTAGATGAAGTTTTTTTGAAAGGGAAACAAATATGCATGAGCCAAATGCAAAAACACAGAAAGGAACACAAGAGAACTTCATCTAGAGATGGTCGGCGACAGAGTCACCTATGTTAGAGTATATTGACTTAGGAGTCAAGTGAGATCACTTGATCATAGGTCATACTCATCGTTTAAGCTCAAAATGGGGTTGCCATTTTTCGTTTAAGCATCTTAATGTATTCACATCTTGTCGAGCTACTTTAGCTCATGACTTGGAGTAAAGCTTCTGTAAGATGGAATGACATACCTTGGTTGGTGGTGTTGTCCATGTAGTTGAACTTGTGTGGGTTGCTCAAGGTTGATGTAGCTTATCAAGAATTTGGAGCACCACTTGGAATTTGAGTCCATCTACCTACATGGGTTAGTTCTTGCAAGGAAGAGCACTTGTGTATCCAAAAATGAAAATCATGAAGCTCAACATAGAATTTGTCAAAGGATATGTTTGAATGGTTCTGTGCTTCCTTGTCTTCAACCACCATAGTGTAGAGACTTGGTGATGTAGATATTGCTCAAGATGTGAGTAGATCACAATCTCATGGAGTTTGATTCCACCAAGTACCTACATGGGTTAGATAAAATGCAAGATGCAAATATATCCAAGACACAGGATTTTCATCATAAGAGAAATATCAAGGATTAGTCATAAGCTCATGTCTTGCATGTATCCAATGGAGTTTCTACTCCAAGTTTGAGGCATCAATGATGTTCAATTCTCCTATTAACCTGCAAAACACTTTCTCATCAAGAGGTTTAGTGAATATATCCGCTAATTGCTTTTCGGTGCGAACATGCTTAAGATTAATGTCACCCTTAGCAACATGATCTCGAATGAAATGATGACGAACTTCAATAGGCTTAGTTCGAGAATGTTGCACAGGATTATGACCAATTTTGATAGCACTTTCATCGTCATAAAGCAATGGAACATGTCTCACATATATCCCATAATCTTTAAGAGTTTGGGTCATCCAAAGTAATTGAGCACAACATGAACCAGCGGCAATATATTCAGCTTCGGCGGTGGATAAGGATACCGAGTTTTGTTTCTTGGAGGACCAAGACACAAGAGATCTACCAAGAAATTTACAAGTACCCGAAGTGTACTTTCTATCAACCTTGTCTCCGGCATAGTCCAAGTCGGAATAGCCAACAAGATCGAAAGAGGCCCTCTTAGGATACCAAATGCCAAAATTTGGTGTATGGATTAAGTATCTCACTATCCTTTTCACGGCCTTAAGATGACATTCCTTAGGAGTAGCTTGATATCGTGCACACATGCACACACTTAGTATGATATCGGGACGTGAAGCACATAGATATAACAATGAACCAATCATAGAGCGATAAACCTTTTGATCAACCGGTTCACTATCTTTGGTCAAATCAATATGTCCACTAGTAGGCATGGGTGTAGACATACCTTTGCATTCTTGCATATTGAACTTCTTGAATAAGTCCTTGGTGTACTTCGTTTGAGAAACATAGGTACCTTCCTTAGTTTGCTTGATTTGCAACCCAAGAAAGAATTTGAGTTCACTCATCATAGATATCTCAAACTTCTCCGACATTAGCTTCCCAAACTTTTCACTAAAATGAGGGTTAGTTGAACGAAATATAATATCATCAACATAGATTTGGCACACAAATAGTTCTCCATTAACCCTTTTAGTAAAAAGTGTGGAATCAATTTTCCAAATTTCAAAGCCTTTTTCAATAAGGAACTTGGTCAAGCATTTATACCATGCTCTAGGAGCTTGTTTAAGACCATAAAGAGCTTTGTGAAGTTTGTAAACATGATTGGGTTCTTAGGATTGACAAAGCCGGGAGGTTGCTTAACATAAACTTCCTCCTCTATTTCACCATTTAGAAAAGCACTTTTTAATGTCCATTTGGTACAAGGTGATATCATGATGATTAGCATAGGCAAGTAAGATGCGAATGGACTCAAGTCTAGCAACGGGAGCATAAGTCTCACCATAGTCCATACCTTCGACTTGTGTGTAGCCTTGGGCGACGAGACATGCTTTGTTGCGAACTACTTGTCCATCTTCATCTTGCTTGTTGCCAAACACCATTTGGTACCGATGACGTCCTGGTTGTTGTCGGTCTTCTCAACCAATGTCCAAACTTTGTTCCTCTCAAAGTTATGTAGCTCTTCATGCATGGCATTTATCCAATCCGGATCTTCCAATGCTTCTTCAACCTTCATAGGTTCAATGCTAGAGATGAAAGAATAGTTTTCACAAAAGTTAGCCAAACGAGTTTTAGAGCGAGTGATTCTCCCGGTTTGAATGTCATTGTAGATTTGCTCGACGGGATGATCTTTAGCAATTCTTGCTCGAACTCGTGAAAGCTTTTGCTTGGGTCTTCGTTGAACATCTTCTTCATCTTGTTCTTCTTCTTGGCCTTCTTCATTGTTGGCGTTGTCGTTCTCTTGTCGTGGTGGAGAAGGAGGTTGTTGACGTTCATCTTGATGCACTTCCTCGTTTTCTTCGTCTTGGTGTGTCCCACTTGTGGATGCTTCCGTATCAAATCTTGGTTCACCTTGTCGTGTAGTAGAAGCTTCCACTTGGACGGATGAGGTACTCTCCTTCACCTCCGTTGGACGAACCTTTCCAATAGCCAAGTCTTGGATTGCTTCTAAAGGATCTTTGTCTCCTGCATCAATTGGCAATTACTCTACTTGCAGCCATTAGATTCATCAAACTTCACATCTACCGTCTCTTCAACCTTTCGGGTAAAATTGTTGTAGACACGGTAAGTGTGAGAGTTTGAGCCATAACCTAGTAGGAAACCTTCATGAGATTTAGGAGCAAATTTAGAACGATGATGCTTATCAAGAATGTAGCACTTTGAGCCGAATACTCGAAAGTATCCAAATTGGGGTTTGTTACCGGTGAGGAGCTCGTATGCCGTCTTGCCGAGTAGCTTGTGAAGATACAAGCGATTTGTTGCATGACAAGCTATCTCAACCGCTTCTGCCCAAAAGTGCTTCGGCGTCTTATACTCATCAAGCATCGTTCTCGCCATTTCCATGAGCGTCCGGTTCTTCCTCTCAACAACTCCGTTCTGTTGAGGTGTGTACGTAGCCGAGAACTCGTGTGAAATCCCTTCTTTGTCAAGAAAGGTGTCCACATTTGCGTTCTTGAACTCCTTTCCGTTGTCGCTGCGAACCTTCTTGATCTTCACTTCAAATTGATTTTGGGCCTTCCTAGCGAAGTTTTTGAAGATCTTTTGGACCTGTGATTTATCATCGAGAAAGAACACCCACGTAAATCTTGAAAAATCATCAACTATAACTAGACCAAAAGAATTTCCACCGAGACTCTTGTAAGAGTTGGGACCAAAAAGATCCATGTGAAGTAGCTCGAGTGGCCTCCTTGTGGTCATGATGTTCTTCACGGGATGCCTTCCTCGCACCTGTTTACCTGCCTGATAAGCACTGCAAAGTCTATCCTTATCAAATATGACATCGTTAACTCCAAGGATATGATTTCCTTTAATAAGCTTGTCAAGGTTTCGCATACCAACATGACCTAGTCGTCTATGCCATAACCAACCTTCTGAGGATTTAGCAATGAAGCAAGTTTTAGGTTGAGCCTTTTTAGTGAAATCAATAATGTATAGATCACCTCTACGCACACCGGTAAAGACCATTTTATGATTGTCTTGACGAAACACTTGGCAATCTACTTCAGTAAATAGAACATTGAAACCGAAATCGGCAAGTCTAGATACTGAAAATAAGTTGTATCCAAGAGATTCAACGAGCATAACATTTTGTATGGAGCTATCATGTGATATGGCCACCTTACCGAGGACAACCACCTTACCCTTTGAGTTGTCACCGAAAGTGACATACTTTCGAGGACTATCATTATCAGCAAGCTCACGAAACATGTCTTTATCTCCGGTCATGTGATCGGTACATCCACTATCAAGAACCCATTCCTTTCCTCCTGACATATATCCCCGAAGATTTGCCATAAGACCAAAGTGTCTCATTGCATCATCAAGATCGAAGTCACTATCATCATCCTCATCATAGTATCCATGTTCAACATCGTCATGTGGTGGATCAAATCCTAGAGAGGGTAATTCGTTAGAGTGAGTTTGACAATGATCTTCCTTATGAATTTTTATAGCTTCAGAAATAATATCACTAATAATCCCAACATTTCCTTTGGCACGCATAAGGTTTGTAAGCTCAAATAGTCGATCACAAACATAGGATCACTAGAATTCATCTTACTCAAGGCAATAGACTTATGGAGAATTTCATCAAGAATTTTCAAGGAATAATCTGGAAATCGTTCCTCAAGAAATTTCCATATAGTGTAGGCACACTTAAAAGTAGGCAAACATCCAATCAAGTTTCCAGGCAATCCTCTAATGATAAGTTCGGCAGTTCTAAGATTCCTAATCATGTCAATTGACTCATCATGGGTAGGATGCATAGGATCAACATAAGGTGCACAAGGGCTAGCAATGTACTTGTTCAAATGATATTGATTGAAAATTACAAGCATCTAATTTTTCCACTCATGAAAATACTCTCCATCAAGAATAGGCACTCTATGTCTAAGACTCCCCAAAGTAGACTCATCCATCTTCCTCCAATGGTGATTAAACCAAGGCAATGGAAACCAATGCTCTGATACCACTTGTAGGATCTTGAGAAGAGGTGTCTAGAGGGGGGGTGATTAGACACTAAGTACCAAAGTTGCAGTTTTTAAGTTTCCTTAAGTTTAAGTGGAGTTTAGGCACAAGTTTAACTTTCACAATACATATCAAGCAAGCATGCAAAGAGTATGTGGGCAGCGGAAAGTAAAGCACTCAACTTGCAAGAATGTAAAGGGAAGGGTTTGGAGGATTCAAACGCAATTGGAGACACAGATGTTTTGGCGTGGTTCCGATAGGTGGTGCTATCATACATCCACGTTGATGGAGACTTCAACCCACGAAGGGTAACGGCTGCGCGAGTCCATGGAGGGCTCCACCCATGAAGGGTCCACGAAGAAGCAACCTTGTCTATCCCACCATGGCCGTCGCCCATGAAGGACTTGCCTCACTAGCGGTAGATCTTCACGAAGTAGGCGATCTCCTTGCCCTTACAAACTCCTTGGTTCAACTCCACAATCTTGTCGGAGGCTCCCAAGTGACACCTAGCCAATCTAGGAGACACCACTCTCCAAGAAGTAACAAATGGTGCGTTGATGATGAACTCCTTGCTCTTGTGCTTCAAATGATAGTCTCCCCAACAATCAACTCTCTCTCATAGGTTTTGGATCTGGTGGAAAGAATATTTGAGTGGAAAGCAACTTGGGAAGGCTAGAGATCAAGATTCATATGGTAGGAATGGAATATCTTGGCCTCAACACATGAGTAGGTGGTTCTCTCTCAGAAATGGTAAGTTGGAAGTGTAGGTTTAGTCTGATGGCTCTCTCATGAATGAAGAGGACGTGGAGGGGTATATATAGCCTCCACACAAAATCTAACCGTTACACGCAATTTACTAAACTCGGTGGGACTGAATCGCTAAACTCGGTCAGACCGATTTAGCAAATTATGTGACCGTTAGGTTTTTTGGTGGGACCGAAATGCAACTCGGTGAGACCGATATGGTTAGGGTTAGGGTTAGGGCAGAACATAATCTCGGTAAGACCGATTACACAAACTCGGTGAGACCGATTTTGGTAATAAGCTTTCCAGAGAGTTGGTCAGGCAAACTCGGTTTGACCGATTACACAAACTCGGTGGGACCGATTTTGGTAATGAGTCAATCCAGGAAGTTTGCATTGTAATCTCAGTAGTACCGATTGCTCAAACGCGGTGGGACCAATTTTGGTAATGGACATACACAGAGAGATTACAATCCCATCTCGGTGAGACCGAGATCCCTATCGGTAAGACCGATTTGCCTAGGGTTTGTGGCACTGGCTATGACATCTGAAATCGGTGGCGCCGGATAGGAAGAATCGGTGTGACCGATTTTGGCTTTAGGTTTAGGTCATTTGTGTAGGAGTGGGAAAGTAGCTGAGGGTTTTGGAGCATATCACTAAGCACATGAAGCAAGAGGCTCATTAAGTAACACCTCATCCCTCCTTGATAGTATTGGCTTTTCCTATAGACTCAATGTGATCTTGGATCACTAAAATATAAAATGAAAAGTCTTGGGCTTGAAGCTTGAGCCAATCCTTTGTCCTTAGCATCTTGAAGGAGTTCCCACATCCTTTAGTCCATGCCACTCCATTGTTGAACTTATCTGAAACATACTAGATAAAAGTGTTAGTCTAACAAGAGATATGTTGACATTAATTACCAAAACCACCTAGGGAGCACTTGTGCTTTCACTCTCTCTATCTTCTCATCGTTGGTCACAGATCCTGCCGGATCCCCTCCGTCGGGGAAGGTGAGAAGGTGCAATGTTCACGCGGTCGTCCTCGGCGACGGATCTTACCCACAGCCGGCGTG
This sequence comes from Triticum timopheevii, assembly GCA_963921465.1. NCBI lineage: Eukaryota > Viridiplantae > Streptophyta > Magnoliopsida > Poales > Poaceae > Triticum > Triticum timopheevii. The sequence goes on from OY997264.1 coordinate 329,747,571, forward strand.
TCCGGATTAGCGTGCCTTGCAGTTCTCTCCCACGCAGCGCCAGCTAGGGAGGGCCTCCGACCCCTTCTTCCTTGCTACCGTAGTGTGGGCAGATCCGGCCTCCCACCGCCCACGTAGTGACATCTCAGCGACCCTCAGGTATAACTTCCTTCAAAACCGGCCTTGCTCTACTTCCCCAGCTCCTGACGTCGCTGCATTTGTATATTTTACTATTTGTCAGGCCCCCTCGTAGATAGGATCGATCGGCTGTTCGAAAGCCACCTAAATTCTTACTGTTAAGAGGTGAAACTACTTTATGCAGTCGAACCTAGTACTACTTGGTTCAAACAGGGAAGAAAGGGGCTGGTGGTGGGGGAAGATTTGTTATCTGAATCTAGGACTTGGTCCAAAGAGGAAATAATGGGGGGAAAAGTAGCAGAGACTGGCTATCCAACTGGTCTCTTGGTCTAACAAGGAAATAAAGGGAAACACAGTACAAACTCAATATAAACCAATATATTGGTTGAAAAGGAAACAAAGTGGGGACTGGGGGACAAGTCAACAGAGTATGTCCAGCACTAGATTTACTAGCCTCACACAGTATAAGGTGGCTATACCGAACAACAATGGGACCAACCCAGATATCCTCTTCTGATGTTTGTTGCCTCGAGCCCCTCTTATGTAATGCCATTGGTAAAATGTAGCAGTCCCACTGTTAAAAAGTAAGGACACGTTAAACCAATGTTGTTTCCAATGTAATGCCTCCAGTAATATGAATCAATGGCACTGTTTTTCATGTCCTCCTAAATTTCCCATTAAGATAAGTTGCTCCTTTTTCTTAGAAATGCAACTGTCCTAGTCCGCCTACTCTCCCGTGCCCAAATACCAACTCTTTAGCAGCTGTTAATGTAATTTGCTGGTCAAATGAAACAATGGCACCATTAAAGTAATGTCATATCTAACGGTTGTCATAGTTAATCCTAATGTCCAGACTAATATCTAGCAATGATGCTACTTTAGAAATTGCTACTGTCCTTGTAGGATCGCCATTCAGATAAGGAACATGCTTCTTTTCATTTGATGTATGTTTCATCACTTGTTAGTCACCCTCCTTTCCACCTTTTTATGCAAACAGAGATATACATTTCACGCTTGATCTTAGTTGAACTGCACAAATGATATCCAAATTATAGTTGAATATCCCACGAGCTTCACGACCAACCTTGATGTTGCTCAATTTTATTGCAACTAATGAAGAAGAAGCTGCTAGCTCATGGGACATTGCTTCATTTAGGTGAACTGCACAAAAAAGGTCCCGTGAATTGAATGATCCATGTTGGTGAATGGTGTCATCCCTTCTATGATGGCGTTGACTGCAGATATGGTTCCCATCACAAGGTATGTCCCTTTTTGGTCTGACCGTTTGCTAAAGATCCTGCATGTTGAGTCTGCTCTTGTGCTACTGTTTTGGCACTGCCATGATAAAGAAGTAGTTTTATTATTTTGCACCTTAATCTATGGCACTATTAATTTGAGGCAATGTTTTGGCACCGCTAGTGCCACTGATTTTTTTATATATCGAAAGAGGGGGTTTCCACCGATTTCATTAAAGAAGCCCAACCATAGAGAACCATTATCCGATAACATCTCAGTGTAAACGGGAAGTTATGCAACTACTAGTAGAACAGACTGAGTATTAGCAGGAGACAAGTTCGCCACATAAGCTAGGCAGGTAGGGGGACGCACCACCAACTCAACCAAGTTTGGATTACAACCCAAATGCTACCATAGAAACATTAGGGGGGAAGATAGGGACTGAAAGAGCGAGCTTCAGAACCCCAGTCTAAGCACCCCCGGCCTCCATCCTTGCGATAAACGATACACCTCGCTTGCCACCTGCTCGACCCTAGTGCCACTGATAAAATGAAGTAATAATATAGTTAAAATAGAGCGAGTGTCGTCTCTATCATTTTATTTCCAATGTAGATAAAGAAAGTGCTTCTCTTTGTTAGTATATGTTTCATCAACTAGTCCCATTGTTAATGTTTAAGTGTTTCTGCAAACTGGGTTGCTTAATTTTGTTGATCTGCACAAAAATAGAGATTGGAATGTCTCAAGGCCCCTCCTTGTACTACCACTATACACTGATGTTCATCACTCGCAGAAGGTATATCAGGGAGAATTGGGTCGATTTCTAGTATGCGGTCTTGGTCGTCACGTGGCGGTTGATTGGACGTGGGCGTCTCCGCTTACCCACGCCGTCTCGGCAACTGCCTGTCTGAAAAAAAGGCTGGCTCGGGTTAGGATTACCTTCATTGCCCTCATTCGCCTTGCTCCAGATACCCTTTCTTGCTCTCGCCCTCCTGCTTCCAAAATCTCCAGATCCGCTTCATCCGTTCTCCTCCAGCGAGCAATGGCATCCCGCAAGACCGCAGCCGGGGCTCCATCGACCTGGTACTCGCCGGCTTTGGATCCCCTAGACATCACGGAGAAAAATCTCACCCTCACGCGCCCGATGATGGCGATGCAAGGCAGCGAGATGGAGGAGACTATGCTCCGGCCTGGCTCCGCCCAGCCAGAGGACAAGGGGAGCACCTTCTATCCCTTCTTCATGAGCACCGTCATCGCTGGTCTGGTGCCTTCTTTCTCCGAGTTCTTTTATGCTTTCCTCCGCCATTATAAGCTGCAGGCTCTGCATCTCCATCCCAACTCTGTTCTTCTTCTGTCGATTTTCGCCTACTACTGTGAGGCGCACGTCGGGGTGATGCCCTCTGTGGCCTTGCTGCGCCACTTCTTCTTCCTCCGAGTCACAGGCGCCAATATCTCGGCGTGCGCAAGCTTTGTTGCGTACTCCAAAGCCAACGCGATCTCGAAGGCCGGGAAGAGGGCCAACGGCTTCCGGAGCAAGTGGGTCATGCTGGATGCCGGATGCAACAACTCTCGGCTCGCGCTGCCCATGGGGCTGCCCCAGGCCATCGAAGCGTGGTCCTGCACGAAGCTTGACGACCGGCGGGCGAAGCTGGTGCTGGAGAAGATGAACGCCGACCTGAGGCCTAGCAACATGAAGCAGGCGAAGCTGACCGGGGCCACGCTCCTGAGGGAGTTCCTGGCGCATCGGGTGGCCCCGCTTCAAGCACACTCGCGCCCGTTGTGGAGGCTCGAGGATGCGGACGCCGATCTCCGGCTGAGCTCGGAGGCTCTGGCTGATGAAGATCTGATCGCAGCTCTCCGCTTCCTGGTCGGAGAGGACGTGGCAAGCCTAGAGGGCGCTCCTGTCCCCTGGTTCCTTCGTGACGACTGGGAGCGGGTGGTGGACGCCATGCCCACCTTTGACGGGGATGGTCTGGTACCGGTGGTGCCTCCTGAGGGCCAGGCGGCGGCGACGATGGTGGACTTGTCCTCTGATGATTCCGGCAGGGGAGAGGAGGAAGATGAGGAAGAGGAGGGGCGCGACTCGGAGGCGACCACTGAGGAGACGGGGGAAACTTCCCCCTGGCGCAAGTCCAGCGTCCTTCGCTCCATGCCGGACGACGACGAGGCCGACACCAGGCGAGGGGGAGAGGACCCGCCCGTGATCCCGAAGAAGGACAGGTCGGGGCTGATCTCCTGAGGGTCCACTCCAGCACCGGTGCTGCCCGAAGCCGGCTCTAGGCCCTCGGGTGCGCCCTCCTCTGCTGCCGGACCTTCCGAGGCTGCGCCCCGCAAGAGGCTCTCGGGCTTCAAGCTCGGCAGGAGGCCGTTGGAGCTTGTCGTGACTGACCAGTAAGTACTGGAACTCTGCTTTGCTCTCGTTTTTGCTGTCAGGGCTTGACATCCTCCATTGTTTGGGTAGGCCGCCGCCTGCGGCGAAGAGGCTGAAGGGGGACACGGCGGCTCCGCTTGGGGCAAGCTCGTCTGTTGTGGCCGCGCCTTTGCCTACGGGAAATGAAGGCAGTGGAGCTCGCACCTCCCCTGCCCGGTCGTGCTCGCGAGGCCAGGAGGGACGCTCAGGTGGGGGGTAGCTGCCATGGCCCCGCTGACTCTGGAGGCACCGGCGCTTGACGCTGTGTCCGAGGTTGCCAAGGCTCAGGAGGTCCCGGCCTCCCAAGCCGTGATCACGCTGCTGTCTTCTCCTCCTGCTCCTCTGGTCCCTGACCCCTCTACTTCCTCCGCCGCCTTGGACCGTGCTGCTGATGAGCTGAGTCAGCTGCAATAAGATCTCCAGGGCACCAACCCCCTCTTGGTGGCCGGGCGCCTGGAGCTGGTCTCTGGCTGGGTTCTCTCTGATGCCTCCGTCCGAGCGGCACTAAGCCAGGCTGTGACAGCTTCCGAGGAGGAGAGGCAAGTCACCTCCCAGGCCATAGACGCTCGCGATGCGGCGCTGAAGGATGCTTAAACTGTCTGGGGCCGCTGCAAGGCGCTGGAGGGCGAGCCACGAGGCTTGCGTGATGAGCTCGCCAAGGAGGTTCGCGACCGTCACGCGAAAGAGGAAGAGATGAAGGCTCGGGAGGCCGCCATCAGGGTCCGCGATGCCGAGCTCTCAGCTGATCACGGACGACTGAAGACGCTGGAGCAGAAGCTGAAGGCGGAGAGGATTGAGCTGGACGCCAAGATGAAGGTCACGGCCGAGGATCGTGCGGCCTTCACGGCTACGAGGTGAGATCTCGAAAGGCGCTGAAGTCGCTTTATGACGATGGTCTAGAGAAGCATGCTGGCCGGAGCCACGGATGGCCCCGCCAAGCTACTTCCCTTCCTGGTCGAGGCGCTTGAAGAGGTCGTGACTGGCATCGGCCCCATGGCCGAGATTGAAGCTCGCGTCCTTTCCTCCACAGTGCTGATGCGGATCCTCAGCCACGTCTACCTTCGCAACCCCGGCGCCAACCTTGACGACTTACTGGAGCATGCGGACGCCGAGCGCTCCGCCGCTGCTGCTGAGGCCGTGAAGGGCTGAGCGGAGGCCTTGCTGTCGACGTTCCGCGCCTTCGCCACTGCACCCAAGGCAGGTACTGCTGGCTCCGCGGCCTTGGGAGGTGGAGCTGACAAGCGCAACCCCGCCACGAGTGACGGCTCTGCTCAAGGGTGATATCCTCGCGGCCTCTTTCTTGTTTCTATTCCTGCAACATGCACCGTGCCGCGTGGAAGCGTTTAAACTTGTGTCTGGTATCGTGAGGACAATTTATGGTTTGTAATATTTGCTTCTGAATTTGCGAGATTTTGCGGTTTCCTTCCTATTTGCTTTGTGTTCTACGTTGGCAGGGCCCGGCCCCGCGCATACCTCAGCCGCCGTTAGCCCCGACTGGATCACCAGGATGTGACTAAGGAGTGAGGGCTACGTGGCAAGTTAGGCTCCTGAGTCGCGATGCTCAGGAGTCCCCCTTAACGCGCAAACGGCAAATAGGGAGGGGGTGTAGGAGTAGATATGTTGTTCTACGTCGGCAGGGCCCGGCCCCGCGCATACCTGAACCGCCATTAGCCTTTCGGAACTAAGGAGTGAGGGGCTACTTGACCAGTTAGGCTCCTGAGTCGCGATGCTCTGGAGTCCCCGTTGACGCTCAAACGGTCTTCATACCTTGGCTCCGCTCAGAGAGGGGCGCGCGACGACCAGGTCTGAGGGACCTGGCTGGGTGGCGTGCGCTCGGGCTTGACCCAGGCGCAGCCCCCGTGTCCAGCCCCCTCGCGTGGCACTCCCGAGGGGAGGCGTTGCGATGAGGTCAGACACTAAGCTCTGGGCTCCCTAAGGTTGATACAGCCGTGGGCTGCCCTCAGTTGTTTATCACCAGCGCGAAGAATAGTGCTTCCGTATGTGTACGGGCATAGCCTCTCCTCGGCAGTGTCGTCAGCCAGCGCAGAGCATGGTGCTTCCACTGGTACGTGGGAGGGGCACCCCTCCAGGAGGAGCCCCCGGGGCGTGTACAGCCCCGCCCTGACACATGGCTGGCACGGTTGGGCTAGATGAGGTGTATCTAGGCACTCGTGAGCCAGTGCAGGACTCACGAGGCCCTACCTCAAGGCAGGTTGCGCCTGATCTTGAGCCTCGGGCGGCTGAGGGTTCCTACAGGGTGGTTAGATGCAAATGCTCTATGTCCTTAGGTCCCGGCCCTTGAGCTAGCTCAGCCGCCGCTGGTATGCCAGGTCGCGATGCCATGGACAAGGCCAGGGGGTGAGGGCTGGAGAGCCAGTAAGAGCTCCTGAGTCGTGATGCTCAAGCCCCCCCCCCTTTTAACATGCAAGCGGTTTGCATGTGGGAGAAAAAGGGGCCGCGATGGGCAAGAGATGATAATCATAGCCAAGTTAAACATGAAGAGCAAAACAACTTAGATAGATGCAGGAAGGGTACACGCCACTGGGTCAGGCCCGAGTTGCTTGGGGATGATGCAGCCCGAGGGGCGCCCCCAGCACAGTAAACTAAATACATAAGCAAAACGGATCCATGCCGCAGGGACGGACCCACATGGCCTAGGAATAATGTAGCCCAGAGGGCGCTCCCAGCTAAAATGAAGCTTGAAAGATGTCACCTGGTACCATTGCAGAGCGGGTGTTGGAGTACCTGACGATGCACGGTGAAGAAGCCAATCCTCACGAGCCCTCGGAGCCCTGAGCCTCGGGAGGCTCTGGGGGTCCGGGTGGCTCCTCAAGGTCCATCTCCATCTCCGCCATGAAGGCGCGGTGCCTGACCTCCTGAGCTTCCAGAATGCTCCGCATCAGGCGCTGGTGAGCAGCAGCCGCGTTCGGCAGGCCGAAGGGCATGCGAAAGTAGCTGTGAGGTGGACCCTCGCAATGTCCCACGCACGAAGGCCAGAAACTCTCCTGAGACACGACTCGGTTGAGCCCTGGGTTATCGATGCAGATGCGCGCCATCCTCGCCTAGATGGGGAGCTACGCCGGGCAAGTGGCGATTACCGTGCATGACGCTCGATTCCTGCAGCTCCTGAGTGACCTTGGTGATGAATTCCTGAGGGTTGGGCCCTCCTTGCCTCATGTCTTCCTGAGGGAAACGTGCCATGTAGCACGCCCCCAAGTGGTGCCTGAGTGCCTCCCTTGTGATCTTGGCAAAGTCAGAGGCCCTCCAGGAGAGAGCCCCCGAGCCTTGCCCGAGGAGGGCCACGGGCGTGCCTTCCTATGCAATGGAGGGAGGCGCCCCTTGGACGGGCGTAGATCCTGGCGCGGTGCCTCTGGAGATGCCTGCCTCCCGAGGCCTTGGGCTAGGTGATGTCTTCTTCTTCTTAGGAACTGCCTCGGGAAGGTTCCCTCTCTTCCCGTCTGGGTCCTCAACTGATGCAGCTTGGATGGCACGCTCGAGAGAGCACACCGCATCCTTCTCTTCACAGGGGACTGTGATGACTCCGCCGCTTCCAGGCATCTTGAGGACATTGTAACCATGGTGAGTCACTGCCATGAACTTGGCCAGGGCTACATACCCGAGGATGGCATTGTATGGCAGGCGAATGTGGGCAACGTCAAAGTCGATGAGCTCGGTACGGTAGTTCTTGCACTGTCCAAAGGTGACAGGGAGGCGGACCTGCCCTATCGGGGTGGTGGAACCGTCAGTGACTCCTGAGAAAGGCTTGGTTGGCTGAAGCTAATCATATGGTGTCGGTGTACTAAAGTAGGGGGGTACCTTAGCACCCCGAACTTGTGCACGGGCAGTCGTAGCCCCCCCGCGGCAAGGCTTGCCGGGCGCCCGCCAAGATCCTCCACGGCTACTTTGACACCATTCAAGATCGAAGTACTCATACCGAGGCCCCGGCAAGAGAAGCTGGCTGGGAAGAGTACAAGGTCCCGGCAAGAGAAGATGGCCGGGAAGAAAACAAAGGCCCCGGCAAGAGGAGCTCGCCGGGAAGGCCAACCAAGGCATCACCGGAAGACTTGCCGCGACGCCCCGCGCGTCCCGGCAAGGCCCGACGGCCGGCAAGCTTGCCGGCACAACAAGAGAAGGGCCGCGGCAAGGCACTTGCCGCGGCAAGACTGCCACCCAAACTCCAGCGCATCTGGCGACGTGTCATCACAGGGCCATCCCAAAGGCACGTGGCGAGGCACTATGCAGCCATGCGGGGCGAGGTGGCAAGCGGAGCTGACAGAGACGCCATCGTGGCAACCGGTGGCTCACTTAACGGTCGCTTCTCTGCACTGTTGGGGCGACCGGACGGGCATTAAATGCCCTTGTCCCCTGCCGTCAGAGTTAGGTAGGGGACGCTGTTGGTCACTGTTACACCAACCTGCGTTTTTACCTTTCTACCCCCTCTTCTTACGCTGCCACCTGTTGGTGCCCCCTTCAGACTATAAAAGGGAGGCCCATGCGCACGTAGAAGGGGTTCGGTCCATTTGGACACAGGAAACACCACCATACGCTCGCACCCTCGAGCAAGATTGAATACGAACACAAAGCAGCAGTAGGAGTTTTATCTCTCCGGAGAGCTCCGAAGCTGGGTAAAAATCGCCCGTCTCCCTCGCGCGCTCGACCTCGATCTGCTCTGCGCGCGGCCTCCGCCCCCTTGCCGGACTAGAAGGGGCCCCCCGTGCCCCATAGGTGCTCGTGGCCACAGAGAGATACGGCCCCGACATCTTTGGCGCGCCAGGTAGGGGGCGCGTCGAGGTCGTGAGCATCTGATCCGGTCTCCACGCGCGCTGCACCAACGCCTTCATCAACATGCCACCGAAGAAGAAGCCTTCGGAGGTGGCCGCTCCGTCTACATCGATTCCGCCACCACCGCCGGAGCAAACGGGCGGTGGAGTGGACGCCGGCGGAGGAATGGGCGCCGACGGTGGGACTCACGTCGTCACCAGATCCAAAAACAAGGCCCCGCAAGCGTCGGTGACCATGCAGACACCGCACCCTTCCCAGGAAGTGCAAGGTCGACAACGCCCCGGTGCTCCTAGCACCGTGCTCGCGTTGGAATAAGGCCAAGCTGGTGGGTCGCGAGATGCTCGAGGTCAGCATGCACGACCGCATGCTGGCGCGAGCGAGGTACGGTCGCCAGGGCGGGGTGTTGCACCTCCCAATCCAGTTGGGAGTCCGAGCACATCCCGCTCCTCGCGCCGCTCGTCGCCACCACCACCCAAGACAGCAGAGGAAGCGCTGGCCCGAGCCCAGCTGCTTCTAGACTACCCTCCGGCACCGCACAAGATCGACGACTGGAGGATGACCATATACAGTCTCATCAGCTTCGCCAACGGCGACAAGCCCCGACAAACGAGCGCATCGAGGCCCCAGCAAGGCGCCCAGGCACAAGCCGACGCCGACAAGACTGCTGGGGGTGCCACCTCCGTGCACTCCCAGCCCCGAAGGCCAAGATCGCCGGCTCATCGGGCCAACCCCGGCGGCGACTCCACCGTGTTGTCAGACCCGCGAACTCCACGCGATCAACGCCACGTTCTCCAAGAACGGCGGCACGAAGACGCTCGCGCTCGCATCGAGCGCAGAAGGGAAGCGCGACGTCAATCCGACCAGCGCGCTGGGCCCACTGTCAATATGCACGCACCCGGGGAACCAAGCGACATGCCGTACGCGGCAGGTTGCCCTGCGTTCACCCACGAGCTGCGGCAAGTCCAGTGGCCCAGAACCAAGAACTTCAAGCCAGACGTGCCCGAGAAGTACGATGGCAAGATACATCCATCGGAGTTCCTCAGCATCTACACCATCGCGGTGCAGGCTGCCGGAGGGCGCGATGAGAAGATCCTCGCCAACTACTTCCCGCTGGTGCTCAAGCCCAACGTCAGGTCTTGGCTCATGCACTTGCCGGACGGTTCCATCTCTTCATGGGCGGACCTGTGTCATCAGTTTGTCGGCGCCTTCACGGGTGGCCACAAGCCTCATGGCTAGGAGAGTGACCTCCACTTGCTCGTCCAGAAGGAGGGAGAACCCCTGCGCAAGTACATACAGAGATTCAGTCAAGTGCAGCGCAACATCCCAGACGTCCACCCCGCCGCAGTTATCAGCGTGTTTCATCAGAACGTGCGCAACCGCAGGATGAGGGAGGAGATGGCGATGTGCAAGATCCGAGACGCCAGCGAGCTCTATGCTCTGGCCGACAAGTGTGCACGGGCTGAGGAGGGGAGAAAAATCCCCGGAGAGGTTGCAGGAGCAGAAGGATCTGACAGTGAGGATGCCGCCCCGGCAAGGAAGAACCGGAGACGGAACAACGGGAAGAGAAAGGCTAAGGATGTGCTAGCTGTTGAGCATTCCGGCAATGGAGGCGGCTCTGACAAGGCCAAGGCCGATGACTCTGGCGAGGCTGTGGTAGCCGCCGATAAGCAGGATGGCTCCGGCAAGCGGTATTGCAAGATCCACCGCACCAAGGGCCACGATCTCCAAACCTGCAAGAAAGTCAAAGAGATGGCGGAGCTACAGAAAGCCGAGTACGAGCGCCGCGATAAGGAGAGAGCCCAGGGAGGTGGCGGAGGATCCGGCAAGAAGCTTCCCGCCCGGGGAGGACACCGCGGCAAGGCCAAGCCGCGGCAAGGAGATAGGCCTCCCCGCGGCCGCGACAAGGACGAAGATGAGGATGAGGATGATGAGATGGAGGAGGATGAGACCAATGACCAAGAGTTTCAGAAGGCAACAGAGGTGCTTTGCATCGACGGCGGCGCCTCTCTGCATGCCTCGCACCGCCAACTCAAGCAGTGGGTGCGAGAGGTGAATGCAGCGGAGCTGTCCGTCGAGGCGCGCAAGCCTCTGAGATGGTCCGGCACGCCCATCATCTTCGATGTCGAGGACCACCCTGATAGCATCACTGTGGTCGGGTGCTTGCCGATGTTGGTCTCACCAACAATCCGCAACCTCAAGGTCACGAAGATGTTGGTTGACGGCGGGGCCGGCCTGAACCTGATTTCCTCCGCGATACTCAAGAAGCTCCAGATCCCCGACAGCGAGCTCGAAGAAACTGGTACCTTTCAAGGGATAAATCCGGGAAGGAGCAAGCCCAAGGGGAAGATCATGCTGCCAGTGACGTTTGGCAGCGAGCTGAACTTCAGGACAGAAAGGGTCACCTTCGATGTTGTTGATATCCCATTACCCTACAATGGGATACTCGGCCGTCCAGCGCTTGCCAAGTTCATGGCAGCCTCTCACTACGCATACAACGTGCTCAAGATGCCTGGTCCGACAAGTGTCATCTCTGTCCAAGGCGACAAGAAGGATGCACTCATCTGCACCGACAAGATCTACCAGGAAGTAGTAGCCGCGGCAGAGTGCAAGCCACTCGCCGCTGAAGCTCCCCGGGGGAAGAAGAAAGTCAAGTCCGGCAAGAGCAGCTCTGATGCCCACTCCGGCAAGCGCACCTCCCTGGAGTGCTGCGCTGCCGTCGAGGACGCACCATCGAGCCCCTCCGGCAAGTGCAAGAAGGCAAAGACATATCCACCAAAGACTAAGCCCGGCAAGAACAGCTCTGGTGCCTGCCCCGGCAAGCACGCCTCCCCGGAGTGCCGCGCTGCCGTCGAGGATGCGCCATCGAGCTCCACCGGCCAGTAGGGCGAAGAAAGCGTCCAGTTTCGAGCTTTTGAATTGTATTCCCTGAGACTCCGTACCTTGTATGAAGAACCTGTGCGCAGAAGGGTCGAATTGTGGCTAAGTTGCGCCCTTGATCTGTTTCGAGTCCGCTCAACGATGAAAGCGCGCCGCAACTAGCCCGACAAGTTTTTCCTGCCGGAGGCAACACCGCCAGCGGGCTGCTGATGTTCCGCACTCAGCAAGCGTGCTTGCACCGGCGGGTTCCCCGAAAGCGTGAGGGTGAAAGCATACAAGGAAGGGAATCAAGGGGGAAGTGCGGCCTTACCGGAGCACGGAAGACAGAAAAGCTAAGTTGCCCAAGTTCGAATATAGAATACGTTCAGTTTTAAATTTCTATGTTGCATTCCTTGAATGTTCGTGCCTTGTATGAAAAACCCGTGCACAGAGGAACCAACTCGCGGTTAAGTTGCGCCCTTGCTTTGTTTCAAGCCCGCTCAACAATGAAGGTGCGCTGCAACTGGCCCGACAAGGTTTCTTGCCGGAGACAACACCGCCAGCGGGCTGCTGATGTTCTGCACTCAGCAAGTGTGTTAGCGCCGGCAAGTTCCCTGAAGGCGTAGGGTAAAAACATACAAGGGATGTGATGGAATAAAGGATGTAACATAGTAAGCCTTGCCATGGGACGTCCTTTGTATGAGAAGCTTGTGCGCGGAGGAGCCGACTCGTGGCTAAGTTGCGCCCTTGACTTGTTTCCGAGTCCGCTCAACAATGAAAGCGCGCTGCAACTAGCCCGACGAGGTTTCTTGCCGGGGGCAACACCGCCAGCAGGCTGCTGAGGTTCCGCACTCAGCAAGCGTGTATGCACCGGCAAGTCCCCTAAAAGCGTAGAGTGTAAACATACAAAGGGCGAAACACGGCGTTGCATTGCCCAACTTGAAGTTACGTTGCAAAAAGTAACTTATTGCGGCGCCGTCTAAATTTTTTCTCATGACTAAAATGACAGCAACAAGGAATGAATAGAAGGGCGCACTGGCCCCTGGGCCCCGGCAAACCAGCATCGCTGGGGGCTGCGAGTACCAAGATTCCTCCGCGGCAAGTCAGGGTCCCCGGGGGCTGCGACGCCGGCGGCAAGGACGAAGCAAGGCGCACCGGCACCTGGGTCTCGGCGAGCCAAAGTTACCGGGAGCTGCGGATACCAAGGTTCACCCCCGGCAAGCCAGAGTCGCCGGGGGCTGTGATATCAGATAAGCTTTTCGTCCCTCGTCATGCATCCTCTTATGGACTGGGGAATGCGAGGCCGCGTCCTTGAACGAATGTGTCTTGTAAAAAAAACCTGTGCGCGGAGGAACCGGCTCGTAGCTAGTCGCGCACCGACTGTTGTTTCGAGTCCGCTCGACAACGTAGGTGAACTGCGGCTAGCTCAACGACAGGGTTTCTTGTCGGTCGCGGCACCGCCGGCAGAGAACCAACTCGTAGCTAGTTGCCTTACTATCGTTTTGAGTCCGCTCAACGACATAAGTGAGCCGCGACTAGCTCCACGACAAGGTTTCCTATCGGTTGCAGTTCCGTTGCCGACGTTCCACACTCGGCGCTCACGGCAAGGTGCCCGCACCGGCAAGTTCCCTATAAGCGTAGGGTAAAAACTTACAAGGCACAAAATCAAGTAAAGGGCATAATCCGGCAAGCATTCCCCTCTTTTCATTAAAAAAACATCCCAATCTAGTACAAGTCCATAGAGGATGAAAAACATGATAGAGAGGATTACAAATTTTAAATGCAGCTAAGGCCCGAAGGCTTACAAATTAAAAGATAAGATGCCCGTAATCCCTCTCCTGTTTCTCTCTTCAGGAAGTAGGTCAAGGAGGCCCCGGCAAGAGAAGCTTGCCGGGGAAGGAAAAAGGGGCGCCTAGGTGAGCTACGGGTGCCAGAAGACACCAAGAGAACTTCCCGGGGGCCGGCCAGGAGCTTGGCGGAGACGGAGGCGCCGGAGGCAGAGCTCGAAGGCGGGGCGGCAGGACGTCAGCATGCTGTCAAGGGCACCTCGCCCTCGTACTCCGACTTGACGGCCTTGCCACCACCCCTCTTCCTCTTCCGCAGCCTCCCTACGCCAGCCGCCCAAGGAGACGGCCCCGGGGAGTTCAGAAGGCCGGCGACCCGGATGATGGGGTCGCCAGTGGCACGCGCGAGGCGGCGCCCGGCGCCTAGTCGGACCCGCCGTCCTCGTCGTCGCTATCGCTCCCCTCCTCGTCACTCTCGCTCGAGGAGGGGCCTTTGCTATCGGAGGAGCTGTCCACGCAGCATCTCGCCCAGATGCCGGAGTCCCCGAAGACCTTGATGGCGAGAAGGTCGCCCTCCATTAACTTAAAATGGAGGGTAAACCCCGCCGTCAAGCTGTGGATGCGGGCGAACGTCTTCCACCCTCGATCGAAGTACATCACGCCGGGGGCTGGGGATACGACACTAACTTGAGTGCCGCTGATCCCGCAGCCCCTCATGCGCAGCTCCAGCATCTCGGGCGGGTAAAGTTCCATCACGCTCGCAAACGGAGCCGGAAGCCGGAGGCGTCGACGGGGTGCACGGCGCAGCTTGACGAAGAACTCCCAGGGGTTGTCCCCGATGTGGACCGCCTCGAGGAGAGGAGCCGCCGGCGGAGACAGGGGTGGCGCACCACCCCGGCCGCCTCTTCCCCGAGTGCCTCGGCCACGCCCTCGACCTCGTCCACGGCCTCGCCCCCTCCCTCTTCCCCTCGCGACCGGCTCCGCCAACGCAGGCGCGAGAGAGGGAGAGGTGCGCTGTCTGGCGGCAACCCTCGCCGCCACCGACGAAGGGCCAGGGTTCCCTTTCTCCATGGCAAATGGGAGAAAGGGTAGCAGAAGTTGAAGAAAGAAGGAGATGAGAGAGTGCGCGCTTCCGTGCCCCCCCCCCCTCCCGCTCTTTATAAAGGAGCGAGGTGGGAGCCCGGCCGCCCAGCTCAGCGAATCAAGGCACGGGAAGAGCAGGGAATCAGGACCGACCCGCTGCCTCTGCTCGCGACGGCCTGGATTCCCACTCCCACCGTCCGTGACCCCAAGTGCATGGGAGCTACGAGGCGGGGATGCAGGGCCGAGGTGACGGGTGAGGCGGCCTCGCCCCACCCCGTGATCGTGGGGTTGGACGCCTCGAAAACCGCGCACCGGCCCCATTCAGTAACTGCACCACGCCCCCACGCCTACCTCCGTTTAGGTAGGGGGGGCATGAGCCGTCCCCTTCATCATGGCTTGATGCATACTCGCGAGGCTCAGCCCCGCACGCGCCACCCACGTCACCCACGACGCCGCGTTTGACGCGTGCCGCTCTGGGCGTGCGCGGTGGAAGCGGAGAGATATGCGGTGTGACCTAGGCCGTGCGTTCCCGTGCACTATTTTGGGCCTGGCCCAACAGCGCTCGGCACCGTGTATGGCCCAGGCCCGGGGGCTCCTGTCGGTGTACTAAAGTAGGGAGGTACCTTAGCACCCCGAACTTGTGCACGGGCAGTCGTAGCCCCCCCCGCGGCAAGGCTTGCCGGGCGTCCGCCAAGATCCTCCACGGCTACTTTGACACCATTCAGGATCGAAGTACTCATACCGAGGCCCCGGCAAGAGAAGCTGGCCGGGAAGAGTACAAGGTCCCGGCAAGAGAAGATGGCCGGGAAGAAAACAAAGGCCTCGGCAAGAGGAGCTCGCCGGGAAGGCCAACCAAGGCATCACCGGAAGACTTGCCGCGGCGCCCCGCGCGTCCCGACAAGGCCCGACGGCCGACAAGCTTGCCGGCACAACAAGAGAAGGGCCGCGGCAAGGCACTTGCCGCGGCAAGACTGCCACCCAAACTCCAGCGCATCCGGCGACGTGTCATCACAGGGCCATCCCAAAGGCACGTGGCGAGGCACTACGCAGCCATGCGGGGCGAGGTGGCAAGCGGAGCTGACAGAGACGCCATCGTGGCAACCGGTGGCTCACTTAACGGTCGCTTCTCTGCACTGTTGGGGCGACCGGACGGGCATTAAATGCCCTTGTCCCCTGCCGTCAGAGTTAGGTAGGGGACGCTGTTGGTCACTGTTACACCAACCTGCGTTTTTACCTTTCTACCCCCTCTTCTTACGCTGCCACCTGTTGGTGCCCCCTTCAGACTATAAAAGGGAGGCCCATGCGCACGTAGAAGGGGTTCGGTCCATTTGGACACAGGCAACACCACCATACGCTCGCACCCTCGAGCAAGATCGAATACGAACACAAAGCAGCAGTAGGAGTTTTATCTCTCCGGAGAGCTCCGAAGCTGGGTAAAAATCGCCCATCTCCCCCGCGCGCTCGACCTCGATCTGCTCTGCGCGCGGCCTCCGCCCCCCTTGCCGGACTAGAAGGGGCCCCCCGTGCCCCATAGGTGCTCGTGGCCACAGAGAGATACGGCCCCGACATATGGCACTTGGAGATTGTTGAATGTCTAACGGACAGAACGTTGATTCCTACGCCGCCATCGGTGAGGGTCCTGGTAACTTGCACATTGCTGATGACTAGGGAACAAAGCATTGGGAGGACCTCAGCTGTAGCCGCACACTTGAGCTGATCCGCTGAGCTGAACCTGATGGCGCACGTGGACCACCTGAGAGGGCGCGTGGCCTCAAGCTTGGGGAGGACTGCGTTCACCTCGCGAGCAAACTGCTTGAAGATGCGCTGAGAGGCTGGGGCCTGGGCACCGCCCAAGATGCAAGCGATAGCACGTGGCTCCTGGAAGCCCCCAGCCCCCTCGTCCGGATGATGGTCGTCATTCCTTCTTGGCGTTGGTGGCAGAGGAGGAAGGCCTGCGTTCCCCTGCGGGCGATCCTCGCGAGGCTGATCCCTCCAAGCCCCCTCGTGTCACGGCCAAGATGCGACCCTATCCTAAAGGAACTCGAAGGTCCCACCAAGGATAGAAGCGCATCTTGAAGACGCTTTTGCAAGGTGGATATCATTACATCAACATTAAATAATAGATGGGGATACATACAAAAGGCATACCATGCCACACGAATACAACATCATCTTACATAAGAGCACCATCCGACTATGAATGAAACACAAACAGAAACTCAAACGACATCCACCCTGCTAGCCCGGGCTGCCGACCTGGAACCTATCCCCTGATCGAAGAAGAAGCAGAAGAAGAACTCCAAAACAGGCAAACATCGCCCTCGTGTCATGATCATCGCAAACTTGTACCTGCAACTGTTGTAGTAGTAATCCGTGAGCCACGAGGACTCAGCAATCCCATTACCATGGGTATCAAGACTAGCACAGCTTAATGGGTAATGAAGGAGTTAAGTGGTGAGGTTGCAGCAGCGGCTAAGCATATATGGTGGCTAACATACGCAAATGAGAGCGAGAAGAGAAGCAACGGAACAGTCGTGAAGCTAGCAATGATCAAGAGGTGATCCAGAACTCCTACTTACGTCAAACATAACCCAAAACAGTGTTCACTTCCCGGACTCCGCCGAGAAGAAACCATCACGGCTACACACGCGGTTGATGCGTTTTAATTCGGATCTGGTGTCAAGTTATCTACAACCGGACATTAATAAATTCCCATCTGCCACATAATCGCGGGCACGGCTTTCGAAAGATAATACCCTGCAGGGGTGTCCCAACTTAGCCCATGATAAGCTCTCCCGATCAACGAAGGATATACCTTCTCCCAGGAAGACCCGATCAGTCTTGGAATCCCGGTTTACAAGACATTTCGACAATGGTAAAACAAGACCAGCAAGACCACCTGCTGTGCCGACAAATCCCGATAGGAGCTGCACATATCTCGTTCTCAGGGTACACCAGATAAGTTAAGCGTACAGATACTGACGTAATCCAAGTTGCCAAGGAATGGTCCTGCACGGTGCTCTAGTTTGGACCAACACTCGGAGGAGCACTGGCCCGAGGGTAAAATAAAGATGACCCTCGGGCTCCGGAAACCCAAGGGAAAAAGGGCTAGGTGAGGCAAATGGTAAAACCTAGGTTGGGCCTTGCTGGAGGAGTTTTATTCAAAGAGAACTATCAAGGGGGTCCCATAAATCACCCAACCACGTAAAAAACGCAAAATCCGGGAACATAACACCGGTATGACGGAAACTAGGGCGGCAAGAGTGGAACAAAACACCAGGCATAAGGCCGAGCCTTCCACCCTTTACCAAGTATATAGATGCATTAATTAAATAAGAGATATTGTGATATCCCAACATAATCCTGTCCACCCTGGAGCAATCTTCAACTTCATCTGCAACTAACAACGCTATAAGAGGGTCTGAGCAAAGCGGTAACATAGCCAAACAATGGTTTGCTAGGAAGGGTGAAAAGGTTAGGGGCTAACATGGCAATTTGGGAGGCTTGAAGAGCAAAAGATAGGTAGCGCAGCAAAGCGATGGAACGAAGCAACTAGCATAGCAATGATAGTAGTGAGATCCAGGGTAGCGGTCATCTTGCCTGAAATCCCGCAAGGAAGAAGAACGAGTCCATGAAGAAGACGAATGTATGAAGATGAACCAAGCGTAGACGAACGAATCCTCACGATCGCAACGAAACGGGAACTATCGAGAAGAAGCACACAACATGGTAAACACACCACACATGAGCAAGGCATGATGCTCAACCAAGTATGATGCATGACAAGGCTACATGAAGCTACTCACGGAAAGAGATGATGCATACAAGAGCAACACAACACAGCAAGTTCAAATGAGGCCGGAAACAAATAAACCTTATGTTCAATTTGTTAAACAGCAAGTTAAGATGCACCAAGAGGATCTACACGAAATTCTAGTCAAGTTACATATAAAGTTCATTTAGTTCGGAGCTACGGCCTAGAAGATATGAGCAAAACAAGTTAAGCATGCCATTGACGCAAAATGCATACAAACATCAAGCAAACACCTCAAAACAAGGATGCAACATAATAATATGAAACTTCATGCATAATCAAGCAAGTTTCATATAGAGCACACTCAAAACGGAGCAACGGTTCAACGCATACTCTATACAAGTTTCAAGGACAAGCTGTCCAAAATAGTAAATAGGCATCTAGCAAGCATCAAAACATTATGCTACAACACCTAAACATAAGAACAAAAGGCATGGGCATGATTTACAGGTAAATCATGACAAAACATGAACACTGAGCTATCTCCAGAAATCACTAGAACATACTCAAAAGAACATAGTAAGATTGCAAATAATAACAGTTTGTCTTCATAGAAATAACATCAGGTTGCAATGTTTAGAGCTAGAAAACATCACGCTATAGGAACATAACATGGCAAACAAAGGCATGTTATGAATCTACTAATCTCATATAACAAAAGTCCCTTACTGACCATGAGCCAAAAGGGCACAGAAAATATGATGGCACCCATGTAAACATGGCAAATGATATGACAGATTCAGACATTGCAGCAACAACGATCAGTAGGCATGTTCGTGAGCTTGAATCAGTCACTATAAAGCAATACAAGGCATGTAAAGGCAACCAACAGTAATAATGCATGTTTATGAAGCTAAACATGGCAAGAACATGTTCATAGCATTCTTGGATAACTAACAACAATCATGGCAACATTGAACTTAATGTTAACAGGCTGACAACAACATTATTTAGCAAGTTTGGAGCAAGATTACAACAAGCTATAGCAGGCTATAAATGCAACCACGGGCATGCATGGATAGATCATGACATGTATAACAAATCATCCTTAGTGAACATCTCCAGATTATGCACACAATGACTTGTAGAAGCAGGTTTACATAGCATCATGATATAGCAGATTCAGACTAGCAAACCAGTAACAGCAAGTACCCTACTTCACGAGCTCAATGCACTCACTAAAAGACACACAAAATTACATGGATTGCACCTATGTAAAGATGGCATGATGTAGCTCAAAACACATGTAGACATCAAGCTCATAGGATGTACACACAAAATGCAACGAAAAGGACAAAACAACAAGTCATAACAGTTTCAGCAGGTTAACAACAACATGCACTCTTGCAACGATGATTAGGGCATCACGATGAACTCAAACAAGAATGGCACAATGGAATGAAATGAAGAGCATCTCATGATGAACATTTTGATATATTACACGCACGAAACGGAGCAGCACACATCAAGATATGGCAGGTCAAAGTATGCACCAGAATATGCAAATATCAGGGACTTGGTCGAATATCGGGGTCAACCTTCATGGATCTGGATATGGGGAAGTGCGGAAACCGAGGTTCACCGGAGCTCATCGCCGGAGACGAGGAGGAAGATGGCCGGAGAAGACGGGGGAGGTCGCCGGCGGTTCGTGCTCGTCGGATCCGGCCCTCCCGCGGCCGGATCTGGCCGGAGGTGGCGGAGGAAGGCGCGGGGCGACGTCCGGAGTTGCGGGCGGCGGCGGCGCTCCGCGGCGGCGCTGGAGGCCGGGCGACGGGGGGCGGCGCCGGTGGTCTCCTTGCCGGCGGCAACCGGAGACCGAGCCGGCGCGGGTGCGGGCGCCGGGGCGGGGCGCGCACGGGCGCGGCGGCGGGGACAAGCGGGCGGCGGAGCGGACGCGCGGGCTTGGGGGCGCGGTCGCTCAGGCCCGGCGCGGCTCGGGTGGGCTGGCCGTGGGCTCCGCAGGCCCTGGCGGCGGAGGAAGGAGAGAGAGGACCGGCGGGGCGACGTGGCGCGTCATGGTTGGGCGAGGGGCGGCGGCGGACGTGTCCGGCGCCGGGCGGACATGTCCGGCGGCGCAGAGAAGGGTGGAGCTAGGGTTTGGACCCGAAAATGGAGGGGGAGAGGGCGTTTTTATAGGTAGAGGGAGCTAGGGGAGTCCAAATGGGGAGCGGTTTTCGCGCACACGATCATGATCGAACGACCGAGAGCATGGAGGGCGTTAGGATGGGTTTTGGGCCACTTTGAAGTGGTTGTTGGGCTGCAAGACAAAAGGGGCTTTTGTGGCTACCCTGTTAACCGTTGGAGTACCAAACAACCTCCAAATGGCACGAACTTGACAGGCGGTCTACCGGTGCTATACCAAGGCCGCTTGGTAAATCTCGGTCCATTCCGAGAAAGTTTAACACCCGCTCACAACAGGAGACAAAAGGGGAACGCTGGACGACATAGGAGTGCCCGATTGCAAAACGGACAACGGAGAAAATGCTCGGATGCAAGAGACGAACACGCAAGCAAAATGAGATGCACATGATGACATGATAAAATGCAACACGCAAGCAAATGACACGGGAACTGTCACGCCCAATATGCGACCCTATCCAAAAGGAACTCGAAGGTCCCACCAAGGATAGACCCGCATATTGAAACGCTTTTGCAAGGTGGATATCATTACATCAACATTACATAATAGTGGGGATACATCCAATACATACAATGTCACATGAATACAACAATACAACATACAGGAACAACATCCGACTATGGATGAATCATGAACAGAAAGTCAAACGACATCCACCCTGCTAGCCTAGGCTGCCGACCTGGAACCTATCCCCTGATCGAAGAAGAAGCAGAAGAAGAACTCCAAACAAACAAACATCGCTCTCGCGTCATGATCATCGCATAACCTGTACCTGCAACTGTTGTTGTAGTAATCTGTGAGCCACGAGGACTCAGCAATCCCATTACCATGGGTATCAAGACTAGCAAAACTTAATGGGAAAGGAAGGGGTAAAGTGGTGAGGTTGCACCAGCGACTAAGCATATATGGTGGCTAACCAATGCAAATGAGAGCGAGAAGAGAAACAAGTGGAACGGTCGTCAACTAGCAATGATCAAGAAGTGATCCTGAACTCCTACTTACGTCAAACATAACCCAGAAACCGTGTTCACTTCCCGGACTCCGCCGAGAAGAGACCATCACGGCTACACACGCGGTTGATGTGTTTTAATTCGGATCTGGTGTCAAGTTATCTACAACCGGACATTAACAAATTCCCATCTTCCACATAACCGCGGGCACGGCTCTCGAAAGTTTATACCCTACAGGGGTGTCCCAACTTAGCCCATGACAAGCTCTCGCGATCAACGAAGGAATAGACCTTCTCCCAGGAAGACCCGATCAGTCTCGGAATCCCGGTTTACAAGACATTTCGACAATGGTAAAACAAGACCAGCAAGACCGCCCGATGCGCTGACATCCCGATAGGAGCTGCACATATCTCGTTCTCAGGGCAACACCGGATAAGCTAAGCGTACAGGTACCGACGTAACCCAAGTTGCCAAGGGATGGTCCCGCACGGTGCTCTAGTTTGGACCAACACTTAGACAAGCATTGGCCCGGGGGGCTATAATAAAGATGACCCTTGGGTTAATTACTCCACAGGGAAAATTAGGTGGTGGTGAGGCAAATGGTAAAACCAAGGTTGGGCCTTGCTGGAGGAGTTTTATTCAAAGCGAACTGTCGGGGGGGTCCCATAAATCACCCGATCGCGTAAGGAACGCAAAATCCGGGAACATAACACCGGTATGACGGAAACTAGGGCGGCAAGAGTGGAACAAAACACCAGGCATAAGGCCGAGCCTTCCACCCTTTACCAAATATATAGATGCATTAATAATATAAGAGATATTGTGATATCCCAACATAACACTGTCCACCATGGAGAAATCTTCAACTTCACCTGCAACTAACAACGCTATAAGAGGGGCTGAGCAAAGCAGTAACATAGCCAAGCAATGGTTTGCTAGGAATGGTGTCAAAGGTTAGAGGTTCATGGCAATTTGGGAGGCTTGAAGAGCAAATGATAGGTAACGCAGCATAGCGATAGAACGAAGCAACTAGCAAAGCAATGATAGTAGTGAGATCCAGTGTAGCGGTCATCTTGCCTGAAATCCTGCAAGGAAGAAGAACGAGTCCATGAAGAAGATGAAGCCACGAAGACGAACCAAGCGTAGACGAATGAATCCTCACGATCGCAACGAAACAGGAACTATTGAGAAGAAGCACACAACATGGTAAACACACCACACATGGACAAGACATGATGCACAACAAGCATGATGCATGACAAAGCTAGATGAGGCTACTCATGGCAAGAGATGATGCAAACAAGAACAACACATCAAGGCAAGTTTAAATGAGGCCGGAAACAACATATAACAATTCCGGTAAGTCATATGCAAATTTCGAAATTAGTTCAGATCTGAAAAAACCTTATGTTCAAATTGTTAAACAGTAAGTTAAGATGCACCACAATGATCTACACGAAATTCTAGTCAAGTTACATATAAAGTTCATTAGATTCGGAGCTACGGCCTAGAAGATATGAGCAAAACAAGTTAAACATGGCATTGATGCAAAATGCATACAAACATCAAGCCAGCACCTCGAAACAAGGATGCAACATGATAATATGAAGCTACATGCAAAATCAAGCAAGTTTCATATACAAGTTATAGCAACAATCTGTCCAAAACAGCAACAAGGCATATTGCAAGCATCAAAACAATATGCTACAGTACCCCAACATAATAACAAAAGGCATGGGCATGAAGTACTGGTAAAGCATAACAAAACATGAACACTGAGCTATCTGCAGAAAAGACTAGAACATGCTCAAAAGGACATGGGAAGATTGCAAATAATAACAGTTTCAGACATTGCAGAAATAACATCAGGTTG
Source organism: Triticum timopheevii (assembly GCA_963921465.1). Lineage (NCBI taxonomy): Eukaryota > Viridiplantae > Streptophyta > Magnoliopsida > Poales > Poaceae > Triticum > Triticum timopheevii. The sequence continues at coordinate 329,770,613 of OY997264.1, forward strand.
CAATGTTTAGGGCTATCAAACAACATGTTACAGGAACTTATCATGGCAAACAAAGGCATGGCATGAATCTACTAATTGCATAGATCAAAAGTCCCTTACTGATCATGAGCCAAAAAGGCACAGAAAATATGATGGCACCCATGTAAACATGGCAAGTTATATTACAGATTCAAACATGGCAGGAACAACAATAAGTAGGCATGTTGGTGAGCTTGAACCACTTACCACAGAGGAATACATGGCATGGCAAGGCAACTAACAGTAAGAAGACATGTTTATGAAGCTAAGCATGGCAAGATCAAGTTCATAGGGTGCATGGATCACTAGGAAAACACATGGTAACAACTGAACTTCATGTTAACAGGTTAACAGCAACATTATCAAGCAACTTTGGAGCAATATATGAACAATCTACAGCAGGCTATAAATGCAACCAGGGGCATGGATGGATAGGGCATAACATGTAGATCAAAACATGTTTATAGAACATCTCCATATTATGCATAGAATGATTAGTAGAAGCATGTTTACATAGCAACAAAATATAACAGAATCTGTCAGGAAAACAGCAACAGCAAGTACCCTCCTTAACAAGCTCGATGCACTCAGTACAAGAATCACAAAAACACATGGGTTGCACCTCTGGAAAGATGGCATGGCATAGATCAAAACACATGTAGACATCAACCTCATAGGATGCACACATCAATCATGGCAAAAATGACAAATGAGCAAGTTATAACAGTTTCAGCAGATTAACATCAACATGCACTCTTCAAATAGCATTTCGAGCATCAAGATGATCTCAAATGAAAATGATGCAATGGAATGAAATGAAGTACTCTTCGAGGCGAACAATTTGACATATTACACGCGCAAAGTGAAGCTACGGATGCAGAGATACAACAGGTCAAACATGGCATGATAATTATTGCAGAATCGGGGACTTGGTCGATTTTCTGGAAAAAAAACAAGTGAGCGCGGGATAGCTATAACATGCACCGGGCGGGCTTTAGGAAGGCTCACCCATGGGCTATTGGGCCCGGCTCAAGGAAGAGGCCTGGCAGGCCGGCGTGCTGGGCCGCGCAGCACAGCGGGCCCAAGGCCGGCGGGGAGGATGCCCACGCGGGCGCGCAGGCGGGCGGGGAGGACGAGGATCGGGGCTCCTCCCGATCCCGTCAGCTGGCGGCGGCGACGGGAGCAGATCCGACCGGCCGGTGCCGGATCTGGCATGGCGGCGGCAGGAACGGGGCCGGCGGGGACCGGAGGAGACGCGGTGGCGACCCAGGTCGGCGCGGGCGGCGAGGCGCGACCGGGCGGCGGGGACGGCGCGGCAGCCGGGCGGCGGAGCAAGGCAGGCCGGCGCGGTGGCGGCTCGGGGCAACGGGGTCGCTCGGGGCGGAGGCGAGGCGAGGCCCCGGCTCGGGCGCAGTGGGCGCCTCGGGCGCGCGGCGGCAGTGGGAGGGCCAGGAGGGCCCGACCCGGGCCTCGGCGGGCCGCGGGGGCGCGAGGAGAGAGAGAGCGGCGGCGCACTGACGTGGCGACGGCGGATTTGCCGGGGACGACAGGCGGACGTGTCCGGCGCCGGGCGGACGCGTCCGGCGGTGGGAGGAAGGAGGAGACTAGGGTTTGGACCCGAAATTTCGGAGGGGGAGGTCTATATATAGGTAAAGGGAGCTAGGAGAGTCCAAATGAGGAGTGGTTTTCGGCCACGCGATCGTGATCGAACGACCGAGAGCATGGACGGGAGTTAGATGGGTTTTGGGCCAGTTTGGAAGGGGTGTTGGGCTGCACACAAAAGAGGTTTTGCGGTTACCCGGTTAACCGTTGGAGTATCAAACGGACTCCAAATGGCACGAAACTTGACAGGCGGTCTACCGGTGCTATACGAAGGCCGCTTGGCAAACCTCGGGCCATTCCGAGAAAGTTTAACACCCGCACAAGAGAAGAGGTAAAAAGGGGACGCCGGATGACATAGGAGTGCCGGATCGCGAAACGGACAACGGGGAAAATGCTCGAATGCATGAGACGAACACGTATGCAAAATGAAATGCACATGATGAGATGATAAAATGCAACATGCAAGCAAATGACATGGCAACAACGGCGAATAACTGGCGGACACCTGGCGCATCGAATCCGGGGCGTTACAACACTCCTCCACTAACAAGAGATCTCGTCCCGAGATCTTAGGACCGAGAGGGAAGATAAAAGGGGTGAGGTGAAACAAGAACTCAAGAGAAGAAGCAAGGAGTTGAGAGCACTCGAGAAGAAGAGAGGAACGCTGAGAATGACGAGGATCGAAAGCTCACGGAATCAGATAGACTATGAAATCACTCGTTCTAACCGGAGTGGTTAGAATGAGAAAAGAAACGGATAAGACTGAAAGGATTTAGGTAGCACTCCGGCTGAAACATGGAGGAACAGAACACGAAGAACTCTTGAACAAAATCTTTATGAACTCTTGAAGAATGAATTAAATCATGAAGAACCAACATGAAGAACTCTGGTGACAAAAGGACGATGAGATCGAATAAAGGAAGAAAGAATAAGATTAAAGCTTGCGATGATTTAGATGGAGATTCCGACGAAATGGCTGAGGAAATTGAACTCCGGAAAAGAAAAGATGAAAACACTTGGAACTAGAATTTACTCATCAAGAACAAACTCCAGAGGAAGGGATTACTCACTTAGAGGAAATAAGAATAAGATTTATTGTATGCTTATCCTTCATCAAATTAAATTGATGACAAGCAATGGATTTTCCATACTACTTATTCTTCTTGAAAAGGATTAAGGGGAATATCGCACAAAACTTGAGAAAGTCTTCATGAACCACCGATAGGATTGAAAGAACGAATGAATAAATATGATAAACAAGGAAAAAAAAGAATCTGAAAGAAACACCGTTAGAATTCGGAAATGACTGACAAAAGAGAATGAATCACCCGGAAGAATTAGAGCAATCAAAAGATACTTGAGGGAATTTAGATGCAAAAGAACAGGAAGAAGTCGAGCTGATTAACGAACATTTGAATGAAGCGCTGGGATAAATAGAGAACGATAACTGGAATGATGGCCTCCGGTGAAAAGAAACAGAAATCAACTCCTGAAATGCTCCGGATGGATGAAAAGAATTTGCATTACTTGAAACAATTTGATAGGATAACATTGAGCTAGCACCGCGAATCTCCGGGAGAACGGGCAAGATTTAAAGTAAATCTTCTTCTTTGGTCTTCAAGTGATGACGAGAAACACCACCAAAATTTTTGAAGGCACTCCGAGAGAACGAAAAGCGAAGAGGTTGAGGCAACAATGAAAATGATTTGAAATCGATCTTGGAGAAGGCATGTGACTGATGAAATCCATTCTTACGTCACACTTGAAAAGAATTTAGAATAACTCCGAGGGAATTAGAAGAGTCAGGTAAGATCCTGGGAAAAGACCTGTGGGTTAGGGCCCACTAAAAAGAAACACACCGTATAAAAGGATTGTTGAACAGATAGATGATGCACCGTACAATTGAAATATTTGAATGAGGTGACAACCTCAAATTAATTGGAACAGAGACGAATCTCTTGAGATGTCTTGAACTCCAGAAGGATAAACTGGCGAGAGGCGAACGAGCAGGGAAAACACTTGAGCTGAGGGAAAGAATATAATCACTACCGAAAAACTTGAGTTGAATCCACCGGAGAAGAAAAGAGATGAAGAATGACGAACGAGACGAGAATTCACCGGTTGAGATAATTAAGGGAAGACGGAAGAGGCTCCACATGAATGAAGTTGATGGTCGAAAAAGACTCAAGCTCCGGGAAGAAAAAGGGCGAGAGGGCGGGAAAACAAAGGTAACTTGAACGGGGAATCGATGAGTAACTTGAAGAGAAGAACACCGGTTAAAATTATTGAGGAGAGAAAGCAAAGGCTTCGCACGAGTAGGATGGATACTCGATTACGGACTTTGGTTCCGAGAAGAAAAAGGGTCGGCGGGTGGGAAAAGAAAACAACTGAGGTTGAACTCAAAGATGAAGAGGCTCGAGTCAACTTGACAAGAAATGCACCGGATAAAAAGAGCTGAGAACCAACGATCGGAAAACCAACTGCGTGAACCTAAAGAAAAATTTGAATGGGAAGAGGAGTAGTTCAAAACACCTACGTCAAGAATCCTCACCAGAGCGACGAAGGGGCTGAGGAGTAAAAAGAATTCCTACTCTCCGATATAACTAGACTCCGAAAACAGTTTTCTTCTAGACTCAACAACGGCCAAACTACAAGATCAATCAAGGGGGCTCCTAGGGTCGGTCGAGGCTCTGATACCAACTTGTCACGCCCAATATGCGACCCTATCCAAAAGGAACTCGAAGGTCCCACCAAGGATAGACCCGCATATTGAAACGCTTTTGCAAGGTGGATATCATTACAACAACATTACATAATAGTGGGGATACATCCAATACATACAATGTCACATGAATACAATAATACAACATACAGGAACAACATCCGACTACGGATGAATCATGAACAGAAACTCAAACGACATCCACCCTGCTAGCCCAGGTTGCCGACCTGGAACCTATCCCCTGATCGAAGAAGAAGCAGAAGAAGAACTCCAAACAAACAAACATCGCTCTCGCGTCATGATCATCGCATAACCTGTACCTGCAACTGTTGTTGTAGTAATCTGTGAGCCACGATGACTCAGCAATCCCATTACCATGGGTATCAAGACTAGCAAAGCTTAATGGAAAAGGGAGGGGTAAAGTGGTGAGGTTGCAGCAGCGACTAAGCATATATGGTGGCTAACCAATGCAAATGAGAGTGAGAAAAGAAACAAGCAGAACGGTCGTCAACTAGCAATGATCAAGAAGTGATCCTGAACTCCTACTTACGTCAAACATAACCCAGAAACCGTGTTCACTTCCCGGACTCCGCCGAGAAGAGACCATCACGGCTACACACGCGGTTGATGCGTTTTAATTTGGATCAGGTGTCAAGTTATCTACAACCGGACATTAACAAATTCTCATCTGCCACATAACCGCGGGCACGGCTCTCGAAAGTTTATACCCTGCAGGGGTGTCCCAACTTAGCCCATGACAAGCTCTCGCGATGAACGAAGGAATAGACCTTCTCCCAGGAAGACCCAATCAGTCTCGGAATCCCGGTTTACAAGACATTTAGACAATGGTAAAACAAGACCAGCAAGACCGCCCGATGCGCCGACATCCCGATAGGAGCTGCACATATCTCGTTCTCAGGGCAACACCGGATAAGCTAAGCGTACAGGTACCGACGTAACCCAAGTTGCCAAGGGATGGTCCCGCACGGTGCTCTAGTTTGGACCAACACTTAGACAAGCATTGGCCCGGGGGGGGCTATAATAATGATGACCCTTGGGTTAATTACTCCCAAGGGAAAAGTAGGTGGTGGTGAGGCAAGTGGTAAAACCAAGGTTGGGCCTTGCTGGAGGAGTTTTATTCAAAGCGAACTGTCAGGGGGGTCATATAAATCACCCGACCGCATAAGGAACGCAAAATCCGGGAACATAACACCGGTATGACAGAAACTAGGGCGGCAAAAGTGGAACAAAACACCAGGCATAAGGCCGAGCCTTCCACCCTTTACCAAATATATAGATGCATTAATAATATAAGAGATATTGTGATATCCCAACATAACCCTGTCTACCATGGAGAAATCTTCAAGTTCACCTACAACTAACAACGCTATAAGAGGGGCTGAGCAAAGCGGTAACATAGCCAAGCAATGGTTTGCTAGGAATGGTGTCAAAGGTTAGAGGTTCATGGCAATTTGGGAGGCTTGAAGAGCAAATGATAGGTAACGCAGCATAGCGATAGAACGAAGCAACTAGCAAAGCAATGATAGTAGTGAGATCCAGGGTAGCGGTCATCTTGCCTGAAATCCCGCAAGGAAGAAGAACGAGTCCATGAAGAAGATGAAGCCACGAAGACAAACTAAGCGTAGACGAACGAATCCTCACGATCGCAACGAAACAGGAACTATTGAGAAGAAGCACACAACATGGTAAACACACCACACATGGACAAGACATGATGCACAACAAGCATGATGCATAACAAAGCTAGATGAGGCTACTCATGGCAAGAGATGATGCAAACAAGAACAACACATCAAGGCAAGTTTAAATGAGGCCGGAAACAACATATAACAACTCCGGTAAGTCCTCATATGCAAATTTAGAAATTAGTCCAGATCTGAATAACCCTTATGTTCAAGTTGTTAAACAGCAAGTTAAGATGCACCACAATGATCTACATGAAATTCTACTCAAGTTACATATAAAGTTCATTAGATTCGGAGCTACGGCCTAGAAGATATGAGCAAAACAAGTTAAACATGGCATTGATGCAAAATGCATACAAACATCAAGCAAACACCTCGAAACAAGGATGCAACATGATAATATGAAGCTACATGCAAAATCAAGCAAGTTTCATATAGAGCACACTCAAAACGGAGCAACGGTTCAACACATACACTCTATACAAGTTATAGCAACAATCTGTCCAAAACAGCAACAAGGCATATTGCAAGCATCAAACCAATATGCTATAGCACCCCAACATAATAACAAAAGGCATGGGCATGAAGTACTGGTAAATCATAACAAAACATGAACACTGAGCTATCTGCAGAAAAGACTAGAACATGCTCAAAAGGACATGGGAAGATTGCAAATAATAACAGTTTCAGACATGGCTATCAAACAACATGTTATAGGAAATTATCATGGCAAACAAAGGCATGGCATGAATCTACTAATTGCATAGATCAAAAGTCCCTTACTGATCATGAGCCAAAAAGGCACAGAAAATATGATGGCACCCATGTAAACATGGCAAGTTATATTACAGATTCAAACATGGCAGGAACAACAATAAGTAGGCATGTTGGTGAGCTTGAACCACTCACCACAGAGCAATACATGGCATGGCAAGGCAACTAACAGTAAGAAGACATGTTTATGAAGCTTAGCATGGCAAGATAAAGTTCATAGGGTGCATGGATCACTAGGAAAACACATGGTAACAACTGAACTTCATGTTAACAGGTTGACAGCAACATTATCAAGCAACTTTGGAGCAAGATATGAACAATCTACAGCAGGCTATAAATGCAACCAGGGGCATGGATGGATAGGGCATAACATGTAGATCAAAACATGTTTATAGAAAATCTCCAGATTATGCATAGAATGATTAGTAGAAGCATGTTTACATAGCAACAAAATATAACAGAATCTGTCAGGAAAACAGCAACAGCAAGTACCCTCCTTAACAAGCTCGATGCACTCAGTAAAAGAATCACAAAAATACATGGGTTGCACCTCTGGAAAGATCGCATGGCATAGATCAAAACACATGTAGACATCAACCTCATAGGATGCACACATCAATCATGGCAAAAATGACAAATGAGCAAGTTATAACAGTTTCAGCAGATTAACATCAACATGCACTCTTGAAACAGCATTTCGGGCATCAAGATGATCTCAAATGAAAATGATGCAATGGAATGAAATGAAGTACTCTTCGAGGCGAACAATTTGACATATTACCCGCGCAAAACGGAGCCCCGGATGCAGAGATACAACAGGTCAAACATGGCATGATAATTATTGCAGAATCAGGGACTTAGTCGATTTTCTGAAAAAAAAACCAAGTGAGCGCGGGATAGCTATAACGTGCACCGGGCGGGGTTTAGATAGGCTCACCCATGGGCTATTGGGCCCGGCTTGAGGAAGAGGCCTGGCAGGTCGGCGTGCTGGGCCGCGCAGCACAGCGGGCCAAGGCCGGCGGTGAGGAGGCCCACGCGGGTGCACAGGCGAGCAGGGAGGACGAGGATCGGGGCTCCTCCCGATCCCGTCAGGCGGCGGCGGCGACGGGAGTAGATCCGTTCGGCCGGTGCCGGATCTGGCACGGCGGCGGCAGGAACGGGGCCGGCGGGGACCGAAGGAGACGCGGCAGCGACCCAGGTCGGCGCGGGCGGCGAGGCGCGACCGGGCGGCGGGGACGGCGCGGCAGCCGGGCGGCGGAGCAAGGCACGCCGGCGCGGCGGCGGCTCGGGGCAACGGGGTCGCTCGGGGCGGAGGCGAGGCGAGGCCCCGGCTCGGGCGCAGCGGGCACCTCGGGCGCGCGGCGGTGGCGGGCGGGCCGGGAGGGCCCAACCCGGGCCTCGGCGGGCCGCGGGGGGGCGCGAGGAGAGAGAGAGAGCGGCGGCGTGCTGACGTGGCGACGGCGGATTCACCGGGGACGACGGGCGGACGTGTCCGGCGCCGGGCGGACGCGTCCGGCGGCGGGAGGAAGGAGGAGACTAGGGTTTGGACCCGAAATTTCGGAGGGGGAGGTCTATATATAGGTAGAGGGAGCTAGGAGAGTCCAAATGAGGAGCGGTTTTCGGCCACGCGATCGTGATCGAACGACCGAGAGCATGGAGGGGAGTTAGATGGGTTTTGGGCCAGTTTGGAAGGGGTGTTGGGCTGCACACAAAAGAGGCTTTGCGGTTACCCGGTTAACCGTTGGAGTATCAAACGGACTCCAAATGGCACGAAACTTGACAGGCGGTCTACCGGTGCTATACCAAGGCCGCTTGGCAAACCTCTGGCCATTCCGAGAAACTTTAACACACGCACAAGAGAAGAGGCAAAAAGGGGACGCCGGATGACATAGGAGTGCCAGATCGCGAAACGGACAACGAGGAAAATGCTCAGATGCATGAGACGAACACGTATGCAAAATGAAATGCACATGATGACATGATAAAATGCAACACGCAAGCAAATGACATGGCAACGACGGCGAATAATTGGCGGACACCTGGCGCATCGAATCCGAGGCGTTACAGCAACAACGGCGAATAACTGGCGGACACCTGGCGCATCGGATCCAGGGCGTTACAACTCTCCTCTACTAACAAGTGATCTCGTCCCGAGATCTTAGGACCGAGATGGAAGGGAAGAGGGATGACGTGAAACAAGAACTCAAATGAAGAAGCAAAAGAATCGAGAGCACTCGAGAAGAAGAGAGGAACGACACGAAGCTAATGGAATCAGATAGACTATGAGACCACTCCGGTTAGGACGAGATAAGAAACGAATAAGACTGAAAGGATTTAGGCAGAACTCTGACTGAACATGGAAAGAATAGAACATGAACTTGAGAAGATGGAATGATACTTGATGAAGACATGACACAAAACGTCCGGAAAGAATTGAAAGAGTTGAATGAAAAGAACGGAGAAGAAAATGACAACTTGTGCCACGAATGAAATTGAAAGCATCTTTAGAAGGAAGGTTTAAATGGAGTTGTTGAGAAAATCAACAACGAAAAGAATAAGCTTGTTGTGGTCTTATAGGTAACATATCAACATCATAAGGTGATAACCGGCCACAAACGGAAATGATTGGATAGCTGAGAAGAACGAAGAAATGCAAAACTCCACTTCAAAAGAATACAGAGAATTAATTACCCTTCGAGGCGCGAGAAGAAAAGATACTTGAATTCCACCAACAACACCTTGATGAACTCTTGAAGAATGAATTAAATCATGAAGAACCACCGTGAAGAACTCCAGTGACAAAAGGATGATGAGATAGAACGAAGGAAGAAAGAATAAGATGAGCATTGCGATGATTTAGATGGAGTTTCCGACAAAATGGCCGAGGAAATTTGAACTCCGGAAAAGAAAAGATGAAAACACTTGGAACTAGAATTTATTCATCAAGAACAAACTCCAAAGTAAAGGATTACTCACTTTGAGGAAAATAAGAATAAGATTTATTGTATGCTTATCCTTCATCAAATTAAATTGATGGCAAGCAATGGATTTTTGCATACTACTTATTCTTCTTGAAAAAGGATTAAGGGGTATAGCACAAAACTTGAGAAAGTCTTCATGAACCACCGGTAGATTGGAAAGAACGAATGGATTAAAATGATAATCAAGGAAAAAAATCTTGACCGAACCAACGTAAGAATTTGAAAATAACTGATGAAAGAGACTGAATCACCGGGAAGAATTAGAAGAACAAATATGCTAGAGGGAATTTAGATGCAAAAGAACGAAGAGATCACGAGTTGATTAAAGAACACTTGAACGAAGCACCGGGATAAATAGAGAACGATAACTGGAATGATGGCCTCCGGTGAAAAGAAATGGGAAAACCACTTCTGACATACTCCGGATGGGTAAGAAAAGAATATCTGACAAATGGAATAATTCGAGACGATATCATGAAACTAGAACCGCGAGTCTTTGAGAGAATGGGCAAGATTTAGAGGAAAACTCTTCCTCGATCTTCAAATGACGACGAGAAATGCCACCAAAATTACTGAGGTACTCCGGTAGAATGTAAAAGAGGAAGGGTTGAACCAAATATGAAAAGAATTTGAAAGCGGTATTGGAGATGGCATCCGACAAATGAAATCCATTCTTGCGTCACACTTGAAAAGAATTGAGAATAAACTCCGGGGGAATTAGAAGAGTCAAGTAAGATCCTGGGAAAAGACCTGTGGGTTAGGGCCCACTAAAAGAAAAACATCGTTGGAAAGGATTGTTGAACAGATAGATGATGCACCGGAACAATTGAAATATTTGAATGAGGTGACAACCTCGAATTAGTTGGAACACAGATGAATCTCCTGAGATGTCTTCCGAACTCCGAAATGATTGAATGGAGAGAGGAAAATGAGCAAGGAGAACACTTGATCCTAGAAAAGAATGTGATCAACCCGAAAAAACTTGAATTGAGTCCACCGGAAAAGAAAGGGATGAAGAATGTCCACCGAGACGAGAATTCACCGGTTGAAATAATTTAGAAAAAACTAAAGAGGCTCCGTACGAATGAAAATTGATGCTCGAAACAGGCTCAGACTCCGGGGAAAAGAGGGTGGGAGGGCGGCAAAAAACAAAGGCGACTTGGAAGGGGCGAACCGATGAATATCTAGAAGAGAAAACACCGATTGAAATCATTGAGGAGCGAAAGCAAAGGCTTCGCACGAGTAGAATGGATACTCGATTACAGGCTCCGGCTCCGAGAAGAAAAGGGTGGGCAGGTGGGAAAAGAAAACAACTGAGGATTGAACTCAAAGATGAAGAGGCTCGAGTCAACTTGATGAGAAATGCACTGGATGAAAAGAGATGAGAACCAATGACTGGAAAACCAACTACGTGATCCTAAAGAAAGTTTGAAAGGGAAGAGGAGTAATTCAAAACACCTACGTCAAGATTCCTCACCAGATCGACGAAGGGGCTGAGGAGTAAAAAGAATTCCTACTCTCCGATATAACTAAACTCCGAAAACAGTTTTCTTCTAGACTCAACAACGGCCAAACTACACGATCAATCAAGGGGGCTCCTAAGGTCGGTCGAGGCTCTGATACCAACTTGTCACGCCCAAGATGCGACCCTATCCTAAAGGAACTCGAAGGTCCCACCAAGGATAGAAGCGCATCTTGAGGACGCTTTTGCAAGGTGGATATCATTACATCAACATTACATAATAGATGGGGATACATACAAATGGCATACCATTCCACACGAATACAACATCATCTTACATAAGAGCACCATCCGACTATGGATGAAACACAAACAGAAACTCAAACGACATCCACCCTGCTAGCCCAGGCTGCCGACCTAGAAACTATCCCCTGATCGAAGAAGAAGCAGAAGAAGAACCCCAAAACAGGCAAACATCGCTCTCGCCTCATGATCATCGCAAACCTGTACCTGCAACTGTTGTAGTAGTAATCTGTGAGCCACGAGGACTCAGCAATCTCATTACCATGGGTATCAAGACTAGCAAAGCTTAATGGGTAAGGAAGGAGTAAAGTGGTGAGGTTGCAGCAGCGGCTAAGCATATGTGGTGGCTAACATACGCAAATGAGAGCGAGAAGAGAAGCAACAGAACGTTCGTGAAGCTAGCAATGAGCAAGAGGTGATCCTGAACTCCTACTTACGTCAAACATAACCCAAAACCGTGTTCACTTCCCGGACTCCGCCAAGAAGAAACCATCACGGCTACACACGCGGTTGATGCATTTTAATTCGGATCTGGTGTCAAGTTATCTACAACCGGACATTAACAAATTCCCATCTGCCACATAACCGCGGGCACAGCTTTCGAAAGATAATACCCTGCAGGGGTGTCCCAACTTAGCCCATGATAAGCTCTCGCGATCAAACGATCAACGAAGGATATACCTTCTCCCAGGAAGACTCGATCAGTCTTAGAATCCCAGTTTACAAGACATTTCGACAATGGTAAAACAAGACCAGCAAGACCACCCGCTGTGCCGACAAATCCCGATAGGAGCTGCACATATCTCGTTCTCAGGGCACACCGGATAAGCTAAGCATACAGGTGCCGACGTAATCCAAGTTGCCAAGGAATGGTCCCGCACGGTGCTCTAGTTTGGACCAACACTCGGAGGAGCACTGGCCCGGGGGGGGGTAAAATAAAGATGACCCTCGGGCTCTGGAAACCCAAGGGAAAAAGGGCTAGGTGAGGCAAATGTTAAAACCAAGGTTGGGCCTTGCTGGAGGAGTTTTATTCGAAGCGAACTGTCAAGGGGGTCCCATAAATCACCCAACCGCGTAAGGAACGCAAAATCCGGGAACATAACACCGGTATGACGGAAACTAGGGCGGCAAGAGTGGAACAAAACACCAGGCATAAGGCCGAGCCTTCCACCCTTTACCAAGTATATAGATGCATTAATTAAATAAGAGATATTGTGATATCCCAACATAATCCTGTCCACCCTGGAGCAATCTTCAACTTCACCTGCAACTAACGACGTTATAAGAGGGGCTGAGCAAAGCGGCAACATAGCCAAACAATGGTTTGCTAGGAAAGGTGAAAAGGTTAGGGGCTGACATGGCAATTTGGGAGGCTTGAAGAGCAAAAGATAGGTAGCGCAGCAAAGCGATAGAACGAAGCAACTAGCATAGCAATGATAGTAGTGAGATCCAGGGTAGCGGTCATCTTGCCTGAAATCCCGCAAGGAATAAGAACGAATCCATGAAGAAGACGAACGGATGAAGACGAACCTAGCGTAGACGAACGAATCCTCACGATCGCAACGAAACGGGAACTATCGAGAAGAAGCACACAACATGGTAAACACACCACACATGAGAAAGGCATGATGCTCAACCAAGTATGATGCATGACAAGGCTACATGAAGCTACTCATGACAAGAGATGATGCATACAAGAGCAACACAACACAGCAAGTTTAAATGAGGCCGGAAACAACATATAAGAAATCCGGTAAGTCCTCATATGCCAATTTATAAATTGGACCAGATCTGAATAAACCTTATGTTCAAGTTGTTAAACAGAAAGTTAAGATGCACCAAGAGGATCTACACGAAATTCTAGTCAAGTTACATATAAAGATCATTTAGTTCGGAGCTACGGCCTAGAAGATATGAGCAAAACAAGTTAAGCATGGCATTGATGCAAAATGCATACAAACATCAAGAAAACACCTCAAAACAAGGATTCAACATTATAATATGAAACTTCATGCAGAATCAAGCAAGTTTCATATAGAGCACACTCAAAACGGAGCAACGGTTCAACGCATACTCTATACAAGTTTGAAGGACAAGCTGTCCAAAACAGCAACTAGGCATCTAGCAAGCATCAAAACATTATGCTACAGCACCTCAACATAAGAACAAAAGGCATGGGCATGATGTACAGGTAAAGCACGACAAAATATGAACACTGAGCTATCTCCAGAAATCACTAGGACATGCTCAAAAGAACATGGCAAGATTGCAAATAATAACAGTTTCAGTCTTAACAGAAATAACATCAGGTTGCAATGTTTAGAGCTAGCAAACATCATGCTACAAGAACATAACATGGAAAACAAAGGCATGGCATGAATCTACAAATCTCATATAACAAAAGTACCTTGCTGACCATGAGCCAAAAGAGCACATAAAATATGATGGCACCCATGTAAACATGGCAAATGATATGACAGATTCAGACATGGCAGAAACAACGATAAGAAGGCATGTTGGTGAGCTTGAATCACTCACCACATAGCCATACATGGAATGACAAGGCAAACAAAAGTAATAATAAATGTTTATGAAGCTAAACATGGCAAGAACATGTTCATAGCATGCTTGGATAACTAACAACAATCATGGCAACATTGAACTTAATGTTAACAGGCTGACAGCAACATTATCTAGCAAGTTTGGAGCAAGATTACAACAAGCTACAGCAGGCTAAAAATGCAACCATGTTCATGGATGGATATATCATGACATGTATAACAAATCATATTTAGTGAACATCTCCATATTATGCATAGAATGACTTGTAGAAGCAGGTTTACATAGCATCATGATATAGCAGATTCAGACTAGCAAAACAGTAACAGCAAGTACCCTACTTCACGAGCTCAATGCACTCACTAAAAGACTCACACAATTACATGTATTGCACCTATGTAAATATGGCATGATGTAGCTCAAAACACATGTAGACATCAAGCTCATAGGATGTACACACAAAATGCAACGAAAAAGAAAAACAGCAAGTCATAACAGTTTCAGCAGGTTAACAGCAACATGCACTCTTGCAACGATGATTAGGGCATGAGGATGAACTCAAACAAGCATGGCACAATGTAATGAAATGAAGAGCATCTCATGATGAACATTTTGATATATTACACGCACGAAACGGAGCAGCACACATCAAGATATGGCAGGTCAAAGTATGCACCAGAATATGCAAATATCAGGGACGGGCAAATATCGGGGTCAACCTTCGTGGATCTGGATCTGGGGAAGCGCGGAAACCGAGGTTCACCGGAGCTCGTCGCCGGAGACGAGGAGGAAGATGACCGGAGAAGACGGGGGAGGTCGCCGGCGGTTCGTGCTCGTCGAATCCGGCCCTCCCGCGGCCGGATCTGGCCGGAGGTGGCGGAGGAAGGCGCGGGGCGGCGACCGGAGTTGCGGGCGGCGGCGGCGCTCCGCGGCGGCGCTGGGGGCCGGGCGGCGGAGGGCGGCGCCGGCGGGCTCCTTGCCGGCGGCAACCGGAGACGGAGCCGGCGCGGGTACGGGCGCCGGGGCGGGGCGCGCAGGGGCACGGCGGCGGGGACGAGCGGGCGGCGGAGCGGACGCGCGGGCTCGGGGGCGTGGTCGCTCGGGCCCGGCGCGGCTCGGGTGGGCCGGCCGTGGGCTTCGCAGGCCCTGGCGGCGGAGGGAGGAGAGAGAGGACCGGCGGGGCGACGTGGCGCTTCGTGGTTGGGCGAGGGGGCGGCGGCGGACGTGTCCGGCGCCGGGCGGACGTGTCCGGCGGCGCAGAAAAGGGTGGAGCTAGGGTTTGGACCCGAAAATGGAGGGGGAGAGGGCGTTTTTATAGGTAGAGGGAGCTAGGGGAGTCCAAATGGGGAGCGGTTTCCGCGCACACGATTGTGATCGAACGACCGAGAGCATGGAGGGGGTTAGGATGGGTTTTGGGCCACTTTGAAGGGGTTGTTGGGCTGCAAGACAAAAGGGGCTTTTGCGGCTACCCGGTTAACCGTTGGAGTACCAAACAACCTCCAAATGGCACGAAACTTGACAGGCGGTCTACCGGTGCTATACCAAGGCCGCTTGGCAAACCTCGGTCCATTCGGAGAAAGTTTAACACCCGCTCACAACAGGAGACAAAAGGGGAACGCCGGAGCACATAGGAGTGCCAGATTGCAAAACGGACAACGGAGAAAATGCTCGGATGCAAGAGACGAACACGCAAGCAAAATGAGGTGCACATGATGACATGATAAAATGCAACACGCAAGCAAATGACATGGCAACAACGGCGAATAATTGGCGGACACCTGGCGCATCGGATCCCGGGCGTTACACCTCGCGAGGCTGGTCCTGCCAACGGTCCTTGCGAGGTCGGTCATGCCACCCTTGGCGAGGGCCTCAGTTGTCCCATCGTCCTCCACCTCTTCCTCCTTCTCGGCCATAGCCCCGATCATTGCGCTCGGGGCGTCGACTGATACGTCCTTCTCGCACGGCCCTTAGCTCTTGGCATTCGTTGGTGTTGTGGGTGTGGAGGTCACGGTACACGCAGTATCGGCTGCCCCTGGACGACTCGGGCTGGTCCCTGCCGCGCTTCGTGTCTGGCTCTACTGCGAGCATGACTGCTCCTTTGCGCTTCACGTCCTTGGCCTTGGCTTTCTTCTCTTCAGGGTCGGCAGCTGGGAGCTCGAGAAGGGAGAGGCGCCCCTCCTCAGCCCTTGCACACTTGGTCGCCAGGTTGAACAGCTCCAGAGATGTGCACAGATCCTCGTGGATTGCCAGCTCCTCCTTCATCTTGACATCGCAGACGCCATCAGAGAACGCTGAGATGATGGCCTCCTGGGTCACCTTGGGAATCTTGAGGCGAGCGCTGTTGAAGCGCTGGATGTACTTCTGCAGGGCCTCTCTAGGTTGCTGCTTGATTCGGCACAGGTCACCCATGAATGGAGGACGGTCGCAAGTGCCCTAGAAGTTGGCGATGAAGCGGGTGCACATCTCGTCCCAGGAGGAGATCGTGCCAGGAGGCAGGATCAGGAGCCAGGTGCGGGCACCATCTTTGAGTGCCATGGGAAACCAATTCGCCATGACCTTCTTGTCTCCGTTGGCTGCTTTGATGCCCAGCTCGTAGAGCTGCAGGAACTCCATGGGGTCTACAGTGTCGTTGTAGCGAGGAGGCAGATCCGGCTTGAACTTGCCCAGCCAGGCGACACTGCGTAGCTCGGTGGTGAAGGCGCGGCAGCTGCGGTGGCCACCGGAGCCCTTTGCAGACGCGAGGCTTGCTCCTGGGGATTCCCGCACGCCACCGCCAGAGGCAACGCGGGGTCTTGACGTGCCGGCGCAGGGAGGCGGTCATGACGTGCTGGTGCAGGGAGCACGCGAGCACCTTCTTGGGGACGAGGGATTTCTTCGCAGCTCCTTTCTTGTAGTGCGAGCGCTGGACGCAGTGGGTCTCGTCCAGGGGCCGCGTGCCTTGGAGCCAGGGCACCTTCTTGGGGAGGAGGTGGCGGAGGCACCTCCTGAGCTGCATCAACCACACAGGACGTAGGGCGAGGCAGCGAGAGGGACGGCGCAGGGGAGCCCCCTGCGGCGCTGACGAGCTCGGTGGTGCGAGCAAGCCACTCCTCGTAGAGGTCGTCGATGGGGCGGTAGTGTAGGAGCTCGCGTGCTAGGAGAAACGTGGCATGCGCGTCCATGGGAGCGCCACGGGCATGAGATGACGAACCGGCTGGAGTCGGCAACGGAGTGGCGGTGTGGCCTTCCCGCCGCACCGAGGGATGCAGCAACGACGCCTGCTGCTCGTTCTCCGCCGGGCCGGTGTCTGCGTTGGCGGCTGGCGACGGAGAACGACGGGGAGGCCCACCGACGGGAGCCGTCTGGGCGACGCAGGCGGCGAGAGCAGCCCGACGCTCAGCACGAGCCCGGCGAGCGTCAGCCATGGATGCGACAAACGGTCAAACGCGGAAAAGCGGAAGAAAGATTTTGGCGCACCCCTACCTGGTGCGCCAAATGTCGTATATCGGGTTCTGGAAAAACCCTTAAGGTTCGAACTCTGGGGTGCGCGCGAAGATCTTCCCCCTACCGATCCACATACGAACGCCTCGCTGCGAATCTAAGCTACACGATGAACAACACGAGGGACACAAGGTTTTATACTTGTTCGGGCCACTGTTGTGGTGTAATACCCTAATCCAGTGTGTGGTGTGGTGGAGTGCCTCTGGGGCTGATGATGAGCAGTACTGGGGGAAGAACAGCCTCGTGAGGGGTGTTCTTGTGGTGGTGTGCTTGGAGAGGAATTGCTCCATCTCTGTTGGCTCTGGGTGAGATCCAGATGCCTTATACTATGGTGGCTATCTCTATTTATAGAGGCCTTGGTCCCCTTCCCAAATGTCGATCGGGAAGGGCGCCAACAACGGCCATTTTGAAGGGGGAACATCTAGTACAAGTTATCCTGACTAAAGTTGGTCTTCGGCTGCCAAACGCACTGGCGATGACGCCGTCTTGGGCTCCACGGTGACCTCCGTCCTGCCGCTCTGCTGGTCTTGGTCTCGTTGCACTGAAATGATAACCTTTGCTTGATGCCTAGGTACTCCGCGCCTGCGCTTGCCGCCTTTGCACGAAAGAGGAAACAAGGACACTGCACAGGCTGGCGCCCGCCAGGTCTTGATCGTCATGGCTTGCGACACGAGAACCTCGCGAGGTACCCCTGCTTTGATCTCTCCGCCTCCTCGCGAGCCGGCCTGGTGAGGTCGTTCCTGAGGAAGCCTTGCGTCCTCCACCCCACGAGGCTTGGCCCCTCGCGAGGTTCTTCAGCTTGAGTTGATGAAAGTGGGCCATACTGGGCCACCACTTGAGCCATGCGCAGGCCGCAGGCAAGCAAGTCTGGGGACCCCCATTCCGAGAACGCCGACACACTCGAATGTAGGTTATCATAAAGTATTATTGTTGACGTTGCCCTTGAGGTAAAAGGTTGGGAGGCAAAATTATAAGCCCGTATCTTTCTCTATGTCCGATTGAGGCTTTGAACTCATAAGTATCGTGTGAGTGTTAGCAATTGTGAAAGATTAAAAGATGGTTGAGTATATAGACTTGCTATAAGAAAATCTCTTACATTGACTCTTTCCGATATTATGATAAATTGCAATTGCTTCAATGACTGAGGGTATAATTTGTTAGTTTTCAATAAAGTTTATGATTCATACTTTACCTTGTGAATGAATTGTTACTTTAGCATAAGAGATTATATGAGAATATATGTTGTTGTTATAAAGATGATCATGATGCACTCACGTCCGTAATTTATTTTATCGATACCTCCATCTCTAAACATGTGGACATATTTACTGATTTCGGCTTTCGCTTGAGGACAAGCGAGGTTTAAGCTTGGTGGAGTTGATACGTCCATTTTGCATCATGCTTTTATATTGATATTCATTGCATTATGGGTTGTTATTACACAGTATGGTACAATACTTATGCCTTTTCTCTCTTATTTTACAAGGTTTACACAAAGAGGGTGACTGCTGGCAACTGGAATTCTGGACCGGAAAGGAGCAAATCTAAGAGACCTATTATGCACAACTCCAAATGTCCTGAAAATTTACGGAGATTTATTTTGAAATACGTAAAAAATATTGGGCGAAGAAAATACCAGAGGGGACCCACCAGGAGGCCACAAGCCAGGGGCGCGCCCCTGTGTCTTGTGGGCCCCCTGGCAGGCCTCTGGTGCCTATCTTCTGCTATATGATGTCTTTTGATGTGGAAAAAATCAAGAGGAAGTTTCCGGGGTGAAGCGCCGCTGTCTCGATTAGGAACCTGGGCAGAAGCAATCTACGGCTCCGGCAAAACTTCCCTCTCGGAGGGGGAAATCGAAGCCATCGTCATCACCAATGATCCTCTCATCGAGAGGGGGTAAATCTCCATCAACATCTTCACCAGCACCATCTCCTCTCAAACCCTAGTTCATCTCTTGTACCCGATCTTTGTCTCAAAACCTTAGACTGGTACCTATAGGTTGCTACTAGTGTTGATCACTCCTTGTTGTTGATGCTAGTTGGTTTATTCGGTGGAAGATCATATGTACAGATCTTTAATGCTATTCAATACCCCTTTGATTATGAACATGAATTATCTTTGTGAGTAGTTACGTTTGTTCCTAAGGACATGGGAGAAGTCTTGTTATAAGTAATCATGTGAATTTGGTATTTGTTCGATATTTTGATGAGATGTATGTTGTCCTTCCTTTAGTGGTGTTATGTGAACATCGACTACATGACACTTCACCATGATTTGGGCATAGGGGAAGGCATTGGGAAGTGAAAGTAGATTATGGGTTGGTAGAGTGAAAGAAGCTTAAACCCTAGTTTATGCGTTGCTTCGTAAGGGGCTGATTTGGATCCACATGTTTCATGCTATGGTTAGATTTAACTTAATTTTTCTTTCGTAGTTGCGGATGCTTGTGAGTGGGGTTAATCATAAGTGGGTGGTTTGTCCAAGTAAGGACAACACCCAAGAACTTGTCCACCCACATATCAAATTATCAAAGTAACGAATGTGAATCATGTGAGCATGATGAAAACTAACTTGACAATAATTCCCATGTGTCGAATCATGGGTGGCGTAATTCAACTAACTACGGCTGCTAACTCCAAATCATGGGTGGCGTAATTCAACTCATGCGGTCGAAGCTATCATGAGGCATATGGAACAACTCTTCCATCTTGCATAAGTACACCTCCAAGTCCTAGGCGAGATGTGTTGCAATAAACATCGAAATCCTTGCGTCTATCTGGCAGAATCAGCACTGGGGATGTAACCAAATGTTTCTTCAGCTCCTAGAAACTTGCCTCACATTCCTCTGTCCATTTGAACTTGGTGTCCTTCTTCAACAACTCCGTCATGGGCTTCACAATATTAGAGAAATTCTTGATGAATCTTCGATAATATCCTGCGGGTCCAAGAAAACTGCGGATCTCTCCTATTGAAGTGGGTGATAGCCAGTAAGTGACTGACTTAACCTTGGTAGGGTCTAGTGCTATACCTTCTCCTAATATAACATGTCCAAGAAATCGTACTTCCTTCAACCAAAACTCACATTTGCTAAACTTGGCATATAGCTGATGTTCCCTGAGCTTCTCAAGAACTAGACGCAAATGCTCCTTGTGTTCCTCTTCATTCTTCGAGTATACCAAATTATCATCAATGAACACCACAACAAACTTATCCGAAAACTTCATGAACACCTTATTCATCATACTCATGAAATAGGAAGGGGCATTAGTCAATCTGAATGACATAACCGTGTACTCGTATAGCCAGTACCTTGTGGTGAAGGCTATCTTAGGTATATCCTATTCTCGAATCTTCGGCTGGTGGTATCCCGATCGCAGGTCGATCTTTGAAAACACTTTTGCTCCTTGTAGCTGGTCAAACAAATCGTTGATCATCTACAATTGGTACTTGTTCTTGATCGTCACTTCATTCAATGCTCGATAATCAACAACCATTCTCAAGGATCCATCCTTCTTCTCAACCAAGAGCACTTGGGCTCCCCACGGTGACGATCTTCGTCGAATGTAACCTTTCTCCAATAACTCCTTAATCTGCTTTTTAATCTCCTCCAGATCATTTGCAGGCATCCAATATGGTCTCTTCGATATTGGTCCCGTGCCTGGCAACAGCTCTATCAAAAACTCAATGTCACGATCTGGCGGCATGCCTGGTAACTCCTTTGGAAATACATCCGAGTAATCATTTACTATAGGCACTTCCTCCTAAACAACTCCTGTGAGGGAATTTACTTGGGTCCTCCTTGATGCATGCCTGGATACATACTTAATCCTTTTTCCCTCCGGGGTGGTGAGCAGAATTGACCTACTAGCATAGTCGATGTTTCCTCCATACCTTGATAGCTAGTCCATTCCTAGTATCACATCCAATCCTTGTGACTCCAAGATTATTAGGTCTGAGGGGAAAACATGGCTACCAATGGTTAAGGGTGTCCGGTCGCACCATCGGCTGGCCATATACTCTGCACCTGGTGAGCTTACTAACAAGGGTGTCCTAAGGGCTAAGGTGGGTAACTTAAACTTGTCCACGAATCCCCTTGAAATGTATGAATGCGATGCACCAGTATCAAAAAGAACAAGAGCGGTAAATGCTTAACCAAAAACTTACTGATAACTGCATCTGGCTGCTCTTCAACCTCCTCCACGTTGACGTGGTTCACTTGTCCCCTGTTGAAAGGGTTGGGCTTCTTCCCAAAGCTTCCATTTCCATTTCCATTCTATGGCTCTGGGCACTCAATGGCGTAGTGTCCAGTCTTCCCGCACTAGAAACAAGTAATGTGACTTAGATCCTTCTTGGCGGGCGTTGCTGGGTTAGAGCGGTTCTCATTGCTGCCTGCTCCATTCCCGTTCCCATTCTTGGGGCCACTTTGGTTATGCAAACTTCCTCCATTGTGGGTATGGCCTCTGTGGTTATGGGTATATCCTCCCGAATTTGGGGTAAAACGAGGCTTCTGCTGAGCTTCTAAATTGTACTTCGCTTGTCCATACTTCCTCTTACGAGTCTCAATCTGCTGCTGCTTCCCTTCAATCGTAAGAGCCTTGTCTACCAACTCCTGGTAGTTGTTAAATGTTGCCACCATTAACTGCATGCTCATTTCATCGTTCAGCCCTTCCATAAACTTCTCCTGCTTCACGGCATCTGTGGCCACATCATCCGGGGCATAGCGGGCTAACTTACTGAACTCATCCACGTACTGCCCCAAAGTACGGTTTCCTTGGCGCAAGTTGCAAAACTCATGCTTTTTCATGCTCATAGCTCCAGTTGAGACATGGGCAGTGCAGGATGCTTGCTGAAACTGCTCCCAAGTGACATTGGCTATTGGGAAAGAGGTTGTGTAATTCTCCCACCATGAGGCTGCGAATCCATCCAATTGATGTGCGGCAAAGTGCACCTTCTCAGCATCTGTGCAACCTACGGTGGTCAACTCCCTTCCTATCCTGCATAGCCAGCCAACAGCAACTATTGGCTCGGTGCTACTAGAAAACACCGATGGCTGCAACCTTAGAAAACAGGCTAAGTTGTCAACTAGAGGTGGTGGCGGTGGGTTGTTGTTGTTGTTGTTGTTGTTGTTGTTGTTGTTGTTGTTGTTGTTGTTGTTGTTGTTGTTGTTGTTGTTGTTGTTGTTGTTGTTGTTGCCTTGGTTCTGGACTAGTAGCTGCATCAAGGCATTCTGCTATTGGATAAACTGGGTGAGCTCCGGTGGGAAAACAAATCCAGGGTCACGTCTCGGAGGCATCTGATGGGTTTAGAGGGGAGAGATTAGAATAGAATGAGGTCTAGTGAGAAAGCACTACCCATATGCGCATGAGACAAACACATTCATATCACACCAATCAATTCAAACAAGGGCATACAATCGATTTAACTATCGTTACAGTGCTCGGACTACTACTATATGCATGGAGGAATACTACTGATAATATGGTGGTCTACTAGAAATTTTGATCGGTGGAAGACTCCATGATATCTGCTCCAGCTTCGTCTTCATAATCATCATCACTATCATCAGGGTCGGAGTCGGTGTCGTCGATGATGATGTAGTCTTTAGAACGAATGTCATTAGAATGGTCGTCATCTCCTCCTGGCGCGGGGTCTCCCATGAATACTCCTAGCTTCCTTGTCAGGTCGTCATTCTTCTCCACTAGTATTACGATTTCCTCGTATCCGTCGCATGTAGACTTGAGTTCCTCTTCTAGCTCCATGTTCCTGGTCATCACCTTCTTCAGTTCTATCATGCTTGCACACATCTAGTTCTCCTGTCAACGAATGTGCTGGTTTAACTCCTGGATGAAGGCTGCAATGGACATGTCCCCCCTTGTGCTGATCATCTCCCATTGCTCATCTCGGTGCCCACATATCTGGTAGATGTTCTCCTTAAGATCCTTGTGATAAACATCACCGATGCGTCCAATGGCGATGTGGGCTGCCATGCTCTTACCTAGACTCTGGGTTGGTGCATCAAAGGAAAACTCTATGGGCTCAGTGACTGGCATGAATTTCCTTCCTGGAACTTGAACTCGAATCATCCAACGCTCCTCTTCTGGCAAAGTGGCGGTGTAGGTCCCGGTGAAGCTTGGTATCCCGATGTTCAGGTACCTAGTGAATTCCTTCAAGTGTCGTCCAAAAGGTGTGTCTTCATCCGGTTGTGCAAACTTGTTCCTTGAGTCCGCCATCCTATAGAGTAGAAAATGGAGAGGACTCAGAAATGAGTAGAGAAGAGTGACCTATGGCTCATCTTAGTGGTCGTGTCCTACATTCAACCTGGCTCTTATACCATCTTATAGCGATCCGACCTCAGACGATCAAATCTATGTGCATACGTGTCATCCCTGGATCGGTAATACTAGCACACACAGTACTCGAAGGATTTATAATAGAGTAGCAATCACACACTTATTACATCGATAGTCTCAAGAGAGAACTTATTACAATAAATATGGCTTAAGGCCATCTAAGTAAGATAACAGCGGAAGGCTTGGAAGATAAAGTGAGTCCATCAACTCCAATGGCATAGCTGAGTGCACGACAACGACATATCACACCTTACTCTTCGTCTGAAAAGTAGGCAACATGATATGTTGCAGTCCGGAATGGGTCAGCACATGGAATATGCTGGCAATGTAACACAGTAGAGCAATGAACAGAATAAAAGCTATCACTACATGCATATATGGCTGGCGGAGGCTCTATGGTTACAATGTTTTGCGAAAAGCTAATTCTTCCCTACAAAAAAGGAATATAATTTGTTTAACTATCATGGTAGTTGTTAAACATTGAGAAGGTTCCTCCAACTCAATCCCAATTAAAGAAGTAATTAACAACCCAACAAAATTAAATTTAGAGTGATGAGATCAACATGACAATCCAAGAACCAGATACTCAAGATGTCCATAACCGGGGACACGGCTAACCATGATTAGGTTGTACACTCTACATAGGTTTGCACACTTTTCCCCAAAAGACTCGATCCCCTCCGTTGGATTTCTCGCACTACATGGTGTTTGACAAACAGATGAACGAGACACAGTCTTTCAGAAGCATTAACTCTAACCCTGGGTAGACAGTACCAACCTACATCCCCTACATCTGCTAGCCTACCACTGGAAGAGGTCATGCAACATACTGGACTATGCTAGAGCCCATAATAGCTTGTGGCTGCACACGGAAGTTTCTAGCATGAATAATCTTATGATCCCTTTGAGCCTGGGTGGCGAGGCATAGGATGATCACATGGGTACTCCGGGATATCCTAGGATAACACTTGATTCTCTAGGTGCCCGCAACCAATCCACCCAGATGTGCATTTAAGTAGCCACCTTAAGTTAACCATTAATTAACAATCTCACATCTTTCATGGATACACTCAAACCCAATCCACGTCTACGAGCATAGCATGGCAATATGAGCATAGCGTACAAGTAACTCCCAAGGGTTTGATAATAAAAGGGCAATAGGTTCTACCTCAACATCTACTTCCCGATACCCACATGTTAATCACATCCTAATCATGCAGTGTTTGAGGGGTTGAAACTAATGCATAAAAACTGGGTATGAAAAGGGTATGATCAACATGTTACTTGCCTTGCTGACGATCCGCAAACCCTAGAGACTCGTAGTAGCACGCTTCACACTCCAGGAATTCTATCGCAAACAAACAATAGCATACATAAGCACTCAAGCAAAGATGCACGGGTAAAACTCAAATACGAAGATCAAATCTAAAAGTTCAACTAAAGAGCTTTGTTTTGCAAAAAGAATCAATCGAAACGGAGCTACGGAACTGAACTACGGTCAAAAGAACTACGAAATCAAATCTGCTTGAAACCAAATTGTAAATTTGTCAAAACCATGTTCAAGTTGATTAAACAGAAAGAGGCGCTCGAGGAGAAGATTTTGGCATTGGTTTCACTGGATTTGGACAAACGGTTAAGAAACAGCGAGGGTTTGAAGATCAGGGGCTAATCTGCGATAAAAATAATTGCAGATAGGTCCCTGGCCGAAAATAAAATAAAAAGAAAAGACTAATGAAGGAACATTCGCTGTCTGAATCTAACCGACAAACAACGTTCGTTAAAATGAAGGAACGGACAAACGTCCGCTAAATAAAATAAACCGATGAAAACCGATCTTAGAAAATAAACCGGAAAACTAAAAAAACCGAGGTTAACCGAGGAAAACCGACCGGTCAAATCGGGGTCAACGGCGGCAGCTCCGGCGAGATCCGCGGTGGCGGTGACGGCGGTCGACGGCTGCGGGGCGACGGGGCGACGCTGCGGCGACGGCGGCGCGGCGGCGGGCGGCGGCGGCGGCTTCTAGCGGCGGCGGCGGTGATGCGGCTCGATGGGAGGAGGCCGTGGGCCTTGGCCCTATTTAAAGGCCAGGGGGCGTGCGGCTTGGGGAGGGGGTCGCTAGGAGGAGGAGTCCTCCTCGGACTCGGCTGCGGCGGCGTGCGCCGACCGGACTCCCGCCCGGAGTCAGTCGGGGCGAGGGGTGGGCTGTGGCGGCGGCATGGCTCGGCTGGGCCGTTGGCCCAGGCGGGCGCGTGACTCTTTTTTTTAAAGTTTCCATCAAGAAAATGCTTAATAAAATAAAATAAAAATATAAAAATGCCAAAAACAATTTTTACCCGTCTAAAAAAATATTTGGGACAAGGTGAACATTTTCTTGGCCTAAAAATGCAATCTTGAAAAATGCATATTTTCCTAATTCAAATAAAATAGCAATAAAATCCTGATAAAAATATTTATTTGATTTTAATATTTTCCTCCAATATTTCATTTATTTTGGAGAATTCATATTATCTCCTCTCATATATTTTAATATGAAATATTTTTGGAGAGAGAAAAATAGTTAAAACCAAAATGATCCCCTTTTCAATGTTTGAGAAAATTCAAATATGAAAATAATAAAATCCCCAACTCTTTCTGTGGGTCCTTGAGTTGCTTAGGATTTTCGAGGATTGCAAAGAAAAATGCATTAAATTATGATATGCATATGATGACCTATGTATAATATTCCAAATTGAAAATTAGGGATGTTACACTGGGCCGCGGAAGAAGCCCTCTAAAGGAAACCAGGACGGACCCGCTAAGTTGGATGTAATCCTAGACAGTCCATGCCAGATACATGGCACCATGGACAAGCCCGCCAACCACACCAACCATAATTGTTGGGTAATTAAGCAGGTCGGCAAGCTCACAGCCGATGAAATGGGCAAAAGCCCCCGCACTAAGGACGATGAGGAACCCCGCAGGATGAACAGTGGAGGCGAGAAACAATTCCCTCCAAAGGTTAAAACAGTGAACATTATCTATGAATGAGCGGAAGCGCGCACTTCGGGATGTCTACGCCATAGAGCATGTAACCCTGAAATTTAACCCATGGTTAGGATGACCGATTACCTTTGATCGGAAGGACCACCCGACCAGTATCCATCATGGAGGATCGGTGACCTTGGTCCTAGATCCCATTACCGATGGATACCACCTTATCAGAGTCCTCATGGATGGAGGCAGCAGCCTCAACTTGATCTATGAAGATAGAGTCCGGAAAATGGGTATTGACCCGTCAAGGATCAAACCCAGTACCGCCACCTTCAAGGGGATCATCCCCGTCATTGAAGCCCGTTGTTCAGGCACTCTCACTCTGGAAGTAGTATTTGGCTCTCCGGAGCGAACACTTGATCTTCGACATCACCCCCTTCTGAAGTGGCTATCACGCCCTCCTAGGCCAAACGGTGTTCGCTTGTTTCAACGTCATCCCCCACTATGCCTACCTCAAACTGAAGATGCCCGGACCAAGAGTCGTCATCACAGTCAATGGTAACTTGGAGCGTTCTCTTCGGACGGACGAACATACCGTGACCTTGGCGGCCGAATACGAAGTACCGAAGTATCAACCTGCCATCAAGGTGCGAGAGGCGAACAAGCGAGCACGAGCACTATCTCCAACCAAGGGGCCTCCCTGCGTTCGGTGTACATAGGAATACGCCTCCCATGGCCTGCCCAACCCATCAGCACACTATGTGCCTCGATATCACAACTTCTCTATCAAAATACCATGGGCAGCTATGGGGCTTAACCACCAAGAGTTCGATTCGACCGTACCATGGAACAATGCATCTTCGGGCGACAAACGGGTACCATCTAGGACCTATGCGGCATTAAGCCTCACCAATGCAGCGGTCTCTCGAAGACTCCTCTTCAAGGACTTGCCGCCGGACAACCACCCCATGATGTTCCTCCTTCCAACAGAAGCAAAGACACAGATGTGCAGTAAGGCACAGTTCAGGAATTAACCCGCACATCAAGGCCCTACATAAACCTTTCATCTATAATTTTTTTTGAAAGAACGTATCCTTTTTGACGCTTTGTTCGGCACTCCAAATTATACAACATAACGTCATGAGCCTATGGGAAATAATGCAAGCCTTTTCAGGTCCTTATACAATTATTCATACTACGCTCTTTTTCCCTGTTCGTCGATCTTGTCTTGAACCCATATGGCATATATGCACCCTCACATGCTAACCGTCTAATAGACTGGGGGCTCGACCGTAATGCTTGCCTCGCATTCTAAGTCCGGCACCCTACTTTCTAACGTGTCCGGCGTCTCGGATGTTGCAATATATGCATAAGTTCCGACTCATGTATTCGGTCAATAGTTGGGTTGCCCTACTCCTGTCCTTACCTTCTTACATTCTGCATGTTCTGCCAAGAAGGTAAAGGGAGAACCACTATGATTGTACTTCCACCTTGTCCGGTTAAGTACCTCGGTGGAAAAAGCCGAAAACTAACTGTCATAATAGGCGACAACTGGTCAGCGATACGATGACTGGTATCAAACCCAAAATCATTGGTGATGAGATCGTGTAACATGAAGTGTTTGTCCTTGCACAAACCATGTGGTAGATTCCTAACCCTCGGGTTCGTCGCGCGTCACCTCACACTGGGGGCTAGTCACCAGCCCCCGCTGTCAAGCTCCTATTTCTAAGTGAAAATCATAAAGCCGCACAGTTTGATTGCCTGGTTCCCCTCCTACACTACCACCTCCGGGCGCCAAGAAGTGGGTTAAGGGTTACAATACGGAGGACGGGACACCCCTCATATCATCTACGTGGCGGCTAAAGCCGGCGGGTTGTAACTTTCAAAATAAAATGTCCACATAGGAGTCAAAATCAACATAAACATATGCAAGTATGATAAACCATACAAAACGCAACCTCATCATAAAGCATCAAGGTTCAACCACTGTTTAATACATCACAGCGCAATTACTCAAGGAGTTCATCCTTCGAACACAGTGCCTCTACGGCCCGAGCACCGTCCATCACGACGAAGAAGTATTGCTCCGGGCGCCTATGTTCCTTCCCAGTTGGGGGAGGTCCGGGGGCCATCTCGACAGGTTTGATCTTCGACCAGTGCACCATAGTCTTCGAGAATGCCATTTGAGCCACCTTGATGCATACCGAGTGCTTCACGGTCTCAACATGGGCAGCGGCATCACACAACTTTGCCACTG
This sequence comes from Triticum timopheevii, assembly GCA_963921465.1. NCBI lineage: Eukaryota > Viridiplantae > Streptophyta > Magnoliopsida > Poales > Poaceae > Triticum > Triticum timopheevii. The sequence goes on from OY997264.1 coordinate 329,799,794, forward strand.
GACCAAAATAGCTGCTCGGTATGGGCTCCGAAGGCCATAGCCGGACACAGAGGTCCTTCATGGCCGGCTCTACCATCTGATGTAGCTCCATCAACTGCTTCATCTGGTTAACAAGGATGGGAGGGTGCTCGGGCACTTGGAACTGCGCACAGAATAGCCTCAGATCCGCGTTACCTTCCCGAGCTGCATACTACGATGACGCATCTGCCACACTCCTCGGGAGCTCCGCAAAGGCGCCTATGGAGTGCCAGACCCGAGTAAGCAACGCGAATCTTTTGCCACCAAAGACACTTTGTAGTAAGTATTGCTTACCATCCACAATTTGCTTCGCCTGTCGGAGTTCTTCCTGTGCACCTCGCGCGTCTGTTCGCGCTTCCTGGACCTCCATCTTCATTTTCTTCAGCTTGGTGGCATGCTCCTTACTCTTCTGCTCAAGGTCCACACGTTTAGTGACAGCATCCTTGAGCTCTTACTACACCTTGGCCACTCTGGCCTCATGCTTCTCACTATCGGTTTTCACCAACATGAGCGCGGCGGTCGCTTGCTCGGCCGCCGCCTTCTGTTCGGCTGCTTTGGCTTTGGCCTTCTCCAGCTCGGCCTTGAGGCCCTCGACCTCCATGGCAATAGATGCAATCATTCTCTTACTCTTGGATCATGTCGAACACTTTACTTTACGTGAAATATGCAAAAGACCGTGTTTCGAACAGACTAACCTTGCACCTCGTCCAACCGCTTATTGACGAGATTGAGCTCTTCATTAGAGCTCTTTAACTTCTTATTTATCTCAACAATCTCCGCGACATTGGCAGCAGCCGCCAATGTTGAAGCTTGTAAAATAAAGTAAACATGACACTTAGGCCACTGTCCTCATGATTTTTCGATCCTCTACCAGGTTCTTTCACAACCTGTCAGAGTCTTGGGGGCTGCTACATATTAGGATTGCTCAAATTTGACTTACAAAACTACTCTTTAGAAAAAACATTACTTTGTTTACCTCAAAGCCAGTTAAGAGGCCACCGAAAGCATCTTTCAATCCGTTGTTGACAGACCGAACGCTTCGCAAAACCGCACCCATTAGGGTGTGGTGTTCTGCGACTATGGAGGAGCTGTTCATCGCCTCCTCCATAATGTCCAGTCATTCAACCACGACTCGACCCTCGGTGTTCGGCACTAATGGTGGGGCCCTGGATCCCCCTTCAGTGGGAGCGACTGAGAAGCTTTGGAGGGTCGTGAAGGCCCCAGAACCGTCTTTTGAGGAGGCTGGGCTTGCCCAAGCTCCCTCTCCTGGTCTTTGGCGGCCGAAGCACTGGCTTTGGCTTTGTCAATGTATCCATCACCCCCCGTGTTCGACACGGGTGGGGTCCTTTGGGAAAGCACCTCCCTGGTCTCTCCGATGACCAGAGGAGGCGCGGAGTGCGATGCATGATAACCCACATGTATAGGGGATAAATTGTAGCCTCTTTCGATAAGTAAGAGTGTCTAACCCAACGATAAGCTAAAGGTAGGACAAATATTCCCTCAAGTTCTATCGACCACAGATACAACTCTACGCACGCTTAACGTTCACTTTACCTAGAACAAGTATGAAAGTAGAAGTACTTTGTAGGTGTTTTTGGATTGGTTTGCAAGATAATAAAGAGCGCTTAAATAAAAACTAGGGGCCATTTTAAGTAAAGAAGCAATTAAGTTAGTATAGCGAGTGTGGAAAAGTGATGGTAGGAGTTGTGAAATTGTCCCTAAGCAATTGACTACTTTACTAGACCGATAGCAAGTTTTATGTGGGAGAGGCCACTGCTAGCATGTCATCCCTGACTTGGAATTCTATGCACTTATGATTGAACTATTAGCAAGCATCCGCAACTACTAACATTCATTAAGGTAAAACCCAACCATAGCATTAAGATATATTGGTCCTCCTTCAATCCCGTATGCATCAATTTCTATTCTAGGTTGAAGATTCTGTCACTCTTGCCCTCCATTACATAGTCCTATCAACATACAACTAACCCTATGGTGTGATCCATGCGCACGCTCATATGATGGGCACCAAAGGACAGCAACATAACCACAAGCAAATTAAACCAATCATAGCAATTCACCAATTACTAATAGGACAACGAAAATCTACTCAGACATCATAGGATGGCAACACATCATTGGATAATAATATGAAGCATAAAGCACCATGTTCAAGTAGAGGGTACAATGGGTTGCGGGAGAGTGGACTGCTGTAGATACATGGGGGAAGGTGATGAAGATGTTGGTGAAGATGACGGAGGTGTTGGTGTAGATTGCGGTGACGATGATGGCCCCGGCGGCGTTCCGCCGCCACCGGGAGAGAGGGGGAGAGGCCCCTCCTTCTTCTTCTTCTTCCTCCTTGACCTCCCCCCTAGATGGGAGAAGGGTTTCCCCTCTGGTCCTTGGCCTCCATGGCAGCGGAGGGGCGAGAGCCCCTCCGAGATTGGATCTCTCTCTTTGTTTCCTTCTGTTTCTGCGCTCTCTGATTCTGCCCTTTCATCGTTTCTTAAATTCCCGGAGATCTGTAACTCCGATTGTGTTGAAATTTGGACACAATTTTTATCCGGATATTGGCTTTCTTGCGGCGGAAGAAGGGCACAAACCGCCTTACTGATTGGCCACGAGGGCCCAGGGCGTGCCTGACCCCTTGGGGCGTGTCCCTCACCCTCGTGGGCCCCTCGGGCATTGTCTCGAGTTGATTCCACTTCCCAAAATTCACATATATTCAAAAAAACTCTCTGTCAGTTTTTATACTGTTTGGACTCCGTTTGATATGGATTTTCTGCGAAACAAAAACTTGCAACAAATAGGAACTGACACTGGATCAATATGTTAGTCCCAAAATATAGTATAAAAAGTTGTCAAAAGTATGTAAAAGTTGTAGAATATTGGCATGGAACAATCAAAAATTATAGATATAACGGAGACGTATCAGCATCCCCAAGCTTAATTCCTGCTCGTTCTCGAGTAGGTAAATGATAAAAAAATAAGATCTGATGTGGAATGCTACCTAGCATAATCTTGATAACATAATCTAATCATGGAATGAATATTAAGACACGAGTGATTCAAAGCAATAGTCTATCATTTGACATTAAGACAATAATACTTCAAGCATACTAATAAAGCAATCATGTCTTTTCAAAATAACATGGCCAAAGAAAGTTATCCCTACAAAATCATATGGTCTGGCTATGCTCCATCTTCAGCACACAAAATATTCAAATCATGCACAACCCGGATGACAAGCCAAGCAATTGTTTCATACTTTTGATGTTCTCAAACCTTTTCAATTTTCACGCAATACATGAGCGTGAGCCATGGACATAGCACTGTAGGTGGAATAGAATATGATGGTAGAGGTTGTGTGGAGAAGACAAAAAGGAGAAAGTCTCACATTGACGCGGCTAATCAATGGGCTCTGGAGATGCCCATCAATTGATGTCAATGTGAGGAGTAGGGATTGCCATGCAACGGATGCACTAGAGCTATAAGTGTATGAAAGCTCAAACTGAAACTAAGTGGGTGTGCATCCAACTTGGTTGCTCATGAAGACCTAGGGCATTTGAGGAAGCCCATCGTTGGAATATAAAAACCAAGTTCTATAATGAAAATTCCCACTAGTATATGAAAGTGATAACTCAAGAGACTCTCGATATGAAGAACATGGTGCTACTCTGAAGCAAAAGTGTGGTAAAAGGACAGTAACATTGTCCCTTCTCTCTTTTTCTCTCATTTTTTTGTTTTGGTGGGCTTCTTTGGCCTCTTTTTTTTATTTGGGCTTCTTTGGCCTCTTTTATTTTTTTTAAGTCCGGAGTCTCATCCCAACTTGTGGGGGAATCATAGTCTCCATCATCCTTTCCTCACTGGGGCAATGATCTAATAATGATGATCATCACACTTTTATTTACTTACAACTCAATATTACAACTCGATGTTTAGAACAAAGTATGACTCTATATGAATGCCTCCGGCGGTGTACTGGGATGTGCAATGATCTAGCGTAGCAATGACATCAAAAAATGGACAAGCCATGAAAACACCATGCTAGCTATCTTACGATCATGCAAAGCAATATGACAATGAATGCTCAAGTCATGTATATGAAGATGATGGAATTTGCATGGCAATATATCTCGGAATGGCTATGGAAATGCCATGATAAGTAGGTATGGTGGCTGTTTTGAGCAAGATATAAGGAGGCTTATGTGTGATAGAGTGTATCGTATCAGGGGGTTTGGATGCACCGACAAAGTTTGCACCAACTCTCGAGGTGATAAAGGGCAATGCACGGTACCGATGAGGCTAGCAATGATGGAAGGGTGAGAGTGCGTATAATCCATGGACTCAACATTAGTCATAAAGAACTCACATACTTATTGCAAAAATCTATTAATCATTGAAACAAAGTACTGCGCGCATGCTCCTAGGGGGATACATTGGTAGGAAAAGACCATCGATCGTCCCCGACCGCCACTCATAAGGAAGACAATCAATAAATACCTGATGCTCCAACTTCGTTACGTAACGGTTCACCATACGTGCATGCTATGGGAATCACAAACTTCAACACAAGTATTTCTACAATCCACAACTACCCACTAGCATGAATCTAATATCACCATCTTTATATCGCAAAACTATTGCAAGGAATCAAACATATCATATTCAGTGATCTACAAGTTTTATGTAGGATTTTATGACTAACCATGTGAATGAACAATTCCTGTCAGCTCTATAAATAGATATAAGTAAAGCAAGAGAGTTTAGTTCTTTCTACAAAAGATATGCCCACGCTCTAACAAATATAAGTGAAGCAAAAGAGCATTCTACCAATGGCAATTTTCTACGTGAAGAGAAACAGGTAATCCAAACTTCAAATGATATAAGTGAAGCACATGAAGCATTCTATAAAGCCATACTCAAAAGATATAAGTGAAGTTCAAAGAGCATTCTATAAATCAACCATGGACTATCTCATACCAGGATGGTGCATCAAAGAGAAGTGAAAACTAAATGCAAAAGATGCTCCAAGATTTGCACATATCACGGGAACGAAACGAAACCGAAAACATATCGATACTTGTTGAAGAAAGATGGGTGCCTTCCGGGGCATCCCCAAGCTTAGACGCTTGAGTCTCCTCCAATATTTACTTGGGGTGCCTTGGGCATCCCCAAGCTTGAGCTCTTGCCTCTCCTCCTTCTCCTCATATCGAGACCTCCTCGATCCTTGATCACTTAATGCACACAAAACTCAACAGAAAGCTTGGTAAGATTCGTTAGTATAATAAAGCAAATCACTACTCTAAGTACTATTGCAAACCAATTCATATTTTGTTTTTTCATTGTTGCTACTGTAATATAAATTTTCCATGGCTTAATCCACTGATAGAAATCAATAGTTTCATCAAAACAAGCAAACAATGCATCAAAAATAGAATCTGTCTTAAACAGGACAGTCTGTAGTAATCTGAACATTCACCATACTTCTGGTACTCCAAAAATTCTGAAATAATTAGGTATAATAAACAAGTTATATAGAAAGACAGTGAAAAAAATTTCAGAACCGTTTGACGTTCCAGTAAGAAATGTAAAATCGTGCACTACAGCCAAAGTTTCTGTTTCGCACCGCACAAACCAACAAGCAATGTAAACATCCTAAAGGCAAATCTTGGCATATTTTTATAATACAATGGAATTGTACAAGAGGATAATTATTTTTGTTGAGAAGTTTCTGTAATCAAGATTCACGAAGTTTCCGTGAGCATGAACAAAGTTCAAGGAGCTCCCCCACTTCAACAATGCTTGTCTCTCTCACTTTCACTTTCCTTTTTCAAAAGTTTTGGGTTCCCCTCTTTATTTTTTTGTTTTTTGAACTTTATAAAAGCACTCAACAGAAATAAATGACTCTCTAAAACTTCTGGGTTGTCTCCCTGGCAGTGCTTTCTTTAAAGCCATTAAGCTAGGCATATAGTGCTCAAGTAATAGATCCACCCGGATCCCAAGGTATGTCAAAGCCAATTTTAATTAACAATGATTTGTGATTTAGTAGTGAGCACAAAGTAACATATATCATGCAAAAACGAAGTCTAACTCTGTTCCTATGCACCGGCATGTCATAAAAGAACAATTCAGACACACATGGTAAAGGCCATTGCATAGTATAAACAGTTTCTTGTAATTTTATCATATTGGAAACATGGAGAGGCGGAGGTGTAGTTCCTCTCTCATAATAATTGCAAGTAGGAGCAGCAAGCACATGCATATTATATCTATCAAAATCATCATGTGTAGTAGTAAAACTCAACCCTTCAATATAATCCTTAATATGGGAAAACTTGTCCGATATAGTGTAGTCGGGAGAATTCAAAAAGATAATAGGACTATCATGTGTGGGTGCAATAGCAACAATTTCATGTTTAACATAAGGAACTATAGCAAGTTCATCTCCATAAGAATAATTCATATTGGCATCTTGTCCACAAGCATAGCAAGCATCATACAAAATGCATATTTCAAAAGAATCAATGGGATCATAACAATCATCAAAGCATTCATCCTTCGGTAAATTCGAAGGGAAATTAAACAATGTATGGGATAAAGAGTTACTCTCATTAGATGGTGGCAACGGGTGATCAATCCGCTCTTCCTCGTTTTGTTCTTCCCTCTTCTCCTCATCTTTTTCATCCAATGAGCTCACAATGTCATTAATTTCTTCTTCCATAGACTCCTGCAAAATATTAGTCTCTTGTTGGACAGTGGAGGAGTCCTCAATATATGGTTTAATATAAGGATTAGAACCATAATTATCATAACAATATTTAAGTATGGCCAAATTTTCGGATTTGTAGAGAGTAGTATCACACTCTTCAATAAAAGAATCAATTTGACAAGTACCCCTAAAAGCAACAAATTCTTCAATTTGTTGAACATCATAGTAATTCTAACCACCCTTAGTATACTAAGATATGATTCCATTATCACTAAACTCACATTGGTAAGGAAGGTGTTTCTTAGGGTCTTTAGAACAACAAGTACAATCATATATTTCACATAAATTCCAAGCATAGCACTGCAAACGATGAATTTGATCCAGTAAACTTTTTCAGATATGCGGTGTCGCACATAACAAGCATGCTCATCTAAAGATTTGCCCTCAACTAAGTTGGTTGGGGTTTCAGCTCGAGCACATACGGATCAAAGATGATCCAAGTAAAAATCTTCAGTAGTGTAATAGATTTTGAGTGGTTCTTCAACCATTGGTTCAGTAGGTACCACTATTTTTTTGGTATTTTGCGTTTCCTACCCATAACTAAAGGTAGAAAACAAGAGCACAAAATAAAAACTACTTAGTGATAAAGCAAACAAGCACACACGAGAATATTCACCCCACGCTATAACTCCCCGGCAACGGCGCCAGAAAAAAGTCTACATAACCCACAAGTATAGGGGACCAATTGTAGCCTCTTTCGATAAGTAAGATTGTCGAACCCAACGAGGAGCTAAAGGTAGAACAAATATTCCCCAAAGTTCTATCGACCACCGATACAACTCTACGCACGCTTAACGTTCGCTTTACCTAGAACAAGTATGAAACTAGAATTACTTTGAAGGTGTTTTTGGATAGGTTTGCAAGATAATAAAGAGCGCGTAAATAAAAACTAGGGATTGTTTTAAGTAAAGAAGCAATAAAGTTAGCATAGCGAGTGTGGAAAAGTGATGGTAGGAGTTGCGAAATTGTCCCTAAGAAATTGACTACTTTACTAAACTGTCAGCGTTCTGGGAACGGGGGTCCCCAGACTTGCCTGCCTGCGTCCTGCAGCGTGGCTCAGCAGTGGCCCAGTACGGCCCGTCTACATCCACCCAAGTTCAAGACCCTCGCAAGGGGCCAAGCCTCGTGGGGCGGACGACACAAGGCCTCCTCAGGGGCGGCCTCACCAGGCAGGCTCGCAAGGAGGCGGAGAGATCAAGGCAAGGGGTACCTCGCGAGGTGCACATGACGCAAGCCATGACAATCAAGACCGGGCGGGTGAGGGAGTCCTGGATAAGGGGGTATCCGGATAGCCGAACTATATACTTTGTCCGGACTGTTGGACCGTGAAGATACAAGACTCAAGACTTCGTCCCATGTCCGGATGGGACTCTCCTTTGCGTGGAAGACAAGCTTGGCGATTCGGATGTTAGATCTCCTTCTTTGTAACCGACTCTGTGTAACCCTAGCCTCCTCCAGTGTCTATATAAACCGAAGGGTTTAGTCCATAGGACGAGAACAATCATAATCATAGGCTAGCTTCTAGGGTTTAGCCTACGATCTCATGGTACATCAACTCTTGTAATACTCATATCATCAAGATAAATCAAGCAGGAAGTAGGGTATTACCTCCTTCGAGAGGGCCCGAACCTGGGTAAAACATCGTGTCCCATGCCTCCTGTTACCATTAGCCTTAGGCGTACAGTTCGGGACCCCTACCCGAGATCCGCCGGTTTTGACACCGACATTGGTGCTTTCATTGAGAGTTCCTCTGTGTCGTCGCTACAAGGCTTGATGGCTCGTCTCATTGCCAAGGACAAAATCACCTCTGGGGGAGCCCTGGCGGTAGGCCAAACTCTCCAACTAGGTGGCTTCGTCATAACTTCTCGATCGGCTGTCACGCCAACGATGACTTCTCGGGTCATAAAAAACAACCTCCACGTCAATTCGGAACTCGCCGAATAGATGGATCCAATGGAGCTATCCTCTCTCAACGAGCTCTTGGATCACATCGCTGCTCTGGGAGGCGCAACAGACTATGATCGGATTGGGCTTAAACCCGACCAAAGGGATATTAAATCCCCGCCGGTCATCCATGAGATAGCGGTAGTGGAAGAGCCACACGTGGATTATCCCTCTACTTTGAGGACGAACTATGTCCGGATTACCGAGCTCTTTGAGCCAGATACCCGTTCGCAGGAGGACATGACCCAGACCCCGAACTTAGAATCGGGCAATGGGCCAGAAAAATCGGGCAACATCCCGGAGCCCGAGCTGCCAAGCCCGGAAGCTCCTCTGCCGCTGGGTGTTAGATCGGGTCAGAATTCGGATTTAACTACGCCCACCCACCCAGACTTATGCCATCTTTCCCATATCAGACAAGAGCCCCAAGAGACAGTACATCGCTACTGGGCCAGATTCCTCCTTGTGATAAACAGGGTCAAGGACTGTCGCTAGGAAGACGCAATTTCACTTTTCTGCAAAAATTGCACGAACAAAGGGATCCTTAATGCTATAAGTCGCCGTGACATAGTACACTTTGCTAACTTAGCAGCCATAGTACAGAAGTACTGTGCGATGGAAAGCGCCTGGAAAACCCAAACAGACTTCTGGGATAATCCGGCTCTCACTAAACCCTTCGTCCGAACTAAAAGGGAAAACTCTCGTAAGTTACCCGATCCAATACCCAAAAACCCAAAGCCCGCTCCAGGGCATGGAACCTTATTGGAAGAATGGTTCAACGGGCCATGCAAAATTCATAGCACGCCGGATACCACGCCAATGCATAGCCTTAGAGCATGTTGGATACTCCGACAGGTAGCGAAAAGCGGCGAGGATCTTCTTGTAAGCCATAAAGCAGAGCAACATCCCGCCGAAGACAACAATGCGGTACTGGCAGTCTTCAAGACTTTCGCCTCGAATAATAGGCACAAGCGAGCTCATCAAAGTTTCACCGAAGTCTACCACATGGCAAAAATAAATCCGTGGAGCGACACTGCTATAACCTTCAGTGCCAGTGACGAACCTCAAATCCAAACAGTCCGGGCACCAACCGCTTTGCTCCTTAGCCCAATCGTGGATGGCTTCCGGCTCACTAAAGTACTCATGGACGGCGGAAGCGGATTAAACCTGATCTATGAAGAAACCCTCAACAAGATGGAAATTGATAAAAGCCGCATTGAGCAAAGCAGCACAACCTTCAGGGGAATCATCCCTAGTCGGGAGGCACAGTGTGCGGGAAAAATCATACTGGATGTGGTATTCGGCACGCCGGACAATTATAGGTCCGAAGAAATCACGTTCCAAGAGGCCCCGTTCAGCAGCGTATACCACACCCTTTTAGGGCGGGACGCATTCACGAGCTTTCAAGCTATACCCCATTACGGGTACATGAAGCTCAAAATGCCCGGACCCAATGGAATCATCACTCTAGCCAGTGATCCGGATGTTGCACTCCGCACCAAAAATAAAACTGGCGCACTAGCTCTGGAAGCATTATCTGAAGCCCTAGCGGCCGAAGAACTAACAACGCTGCGCGCCATAGTGGACACAGACGACGTGATACTCAACAAACAACCCAAGTCCACCTCATTCAAACCCACAGACGAGATAGTCAAATTCCAGGTCCATCCAACGGACCCCCCAAAGATTCCATCGGGACATAGTTGAGCCCCACAATGGACGCCGCACTGCGAGACTTCTGACGCGAGAATTGGGAAATTTTCGCCTGGCATCCTTCAGACATGCCGGGCATCCCACGCAGGCTGGCCGAACACAGCCTCAATATACTAAAAGGATACAAGCTAGTCAAACAGACTCTTAGGTGCTTCTCAGAGCCTAAACAACAAGCCATGGGAGAAGAGCTAGCCAAGCTACTTGAGGCCTGATTCATCATAGATATAAAACATCCGGATTGGCTGGCAAATCTGGTAATGGTACCAAAGAAGGACAAATCCTGGCGCCTATTTGTAGATTTCAAAGACCTCAACAATGCCTGCCCCAAGGATCCCATCCCCCTCCCTCGCATTGACCAAATCATCGATGCCACCGCAGGACACGACTCACTATGTTTCCTCGATGCATACTCCGGATACCATCAAATAAAGATGGCGGAATCCGACCAAGCCGCAACGGCCTTCATAACGCCATGTGGCCCCTTATGTTTCAACACTATGCCTTTCGGGCTCAAAAATGCCGGCGCAACCTATCAACGTATGGTTCAGACATGCCTAGAGAAGCAAATCGGCAAAACAGTGGAGGCATACATGGACGACGTGGTCATAAAAACAACAACGTCGAAACTTTAATAGATGACTTGAGACTCACGTTCGACAACCTCCAAAAATATGACATCAAGCTCAACCCGGAAAAATGTGTTTTCGGCGTACCCTCCGTGAAGTTGCTCGGCTTCACCGTTTCCAATAGAGGAATCGAAGCAAATCCGGCAAAAATCTGAGCTCTGTCACAGTTGGCTATCCCAACAGACCTCAAGCATATCCAGAAACTAACTGGATGTGTGGCTGCCTTAAGCCGCTTTATCTCCCAATTAGGAGAAAAGGCACTACCTCTTTACCGCCTACTTCGGCGCACCGAACACTTCGAGTGGACGGATGCGGCCACGGCCGGACTAGATGAAACAAAGACCCTATTGGCCAGCAATCCAGTCCTGACCGCGCCAAATACTGGCGAACCTATGCTATTATACATAGCTGCAACACATCAGGTTGTAAGCACAGTGCTCGTCGTTGAACGAGAAGCAGACGGATACAAGTTCCCGCTCCAAATGCTGGTATATTACGTGTCCACTGTCCTCACTCCATGCAAATCCCAGTACCGACACTATCAAAAGATAGCATACGCGGTCTTCATGGCATCCCGGAAGCTACAACACTACTTTCAAGATTGTTCGATTACGGTGGCCTCCAAAGTACAACTCAACGGCATAATAAACAACCGCGACGCCATGGGACGGATTGCTAAATGGGCTATCGAGCTCCTTCTGTTCGACATAACATACAAACCACGGCGGGCCATTAAGTCGCAAGTACTGGCTGACTTTGTCGCCGAATGGACAGAAGCCAAACTCCCTAAAGAGTACGGCGCGTACTCCAGTTGGATCATGCACTTCGGCGGCTCTAAAATGTTAGCCTGACTGGGAGCGGGTGTAGTCCTGACATCCCCCACCGGAGACACGGTCCAATACGTACTCCAAATATTATACACGGCCTCCAACAATGCAGCCGGATACGAGGCTCTGTTGCATGGTCTTCGGATGGCAGTCTCTATGGGCATTCAACGCCTAGAAGTGCGCGGGGACTCAAACCTCGCAATATCACAAATAAACGGATATTTTGATGCCAAGGATCCGAAAATGGCGGCCTACCGTAATGCCTTCCTCAAAATGTCAGCTCGGTTCGAGGGGCTCGAATTCCACCATGTGGCCCGAGAAAACAATCAAGCGGCGGATATCCTCGCCCGCATCGGCGCGAAACGCGACCCCGTCCCACCTAATATATTCTTGGAAAGGCTGTTCAAGCTATCCGTGATATGGGAAGGGGAGTCCGGCAACACCAGTCCAGCTCCGAATACAACCCCAGATTCCGAACCATCTGACGTAATCGGGGGCTCCGCCACCGAAATAACTCCGTCGGCCCCACGAAATCATGGCTGTAATCGCCCCGTGGACCTAAATAGGCAGGAGCTCCCGAGGACCAAAATGAAGCACTTTGTATTGTGCGCCATTCCAAGGCCTACAAAGTCCATGAGGGAGAGCTCTATAAGAAAAGTGGCACCGGAGTGCTCCAAAGATGCATCTCCGAAGAGGAAGGACAGCAGCTCTTGGCTGAAATCCATGCCGGACTCGACGGGCACCACGCTGCGGCTCGGGCACTTGTCAGCAAAGCCTTCTGTACAGGTTTTTATTGGCCGACAGCCCGAGCAGATGCACAGGACCTTGTCCAACATTGCGTCGGTTGCCAGCTCTTCGCCAATTAGAGCCACATGCCCCCTACCGCTCTCCAAACAATTTCCATAACTTGGCCCTTCGCGGTCTGGGGGATGGATATGGTCGGACCTCTTAAAGGGGAAGCCATAAGAAAAAAAATACTTATTGGTCATGGTGGACAAGTTCACCAAATGGATAAAAGCCAAACCAGTTAAAACGGCCGAATCCGGACCAGTGATAGACTTCATATCAGGGGTTGTACACCGTTACAGTGTCCCCCACAGCATCATCACTGACAATGGCTCAAACTCCACAGCCGATGAAGTGAAAACTTGGTGCGGCAACATGGGCATTAACCTCGATTACGCCTCCGTCTATCATCCAAAAACAAACGGCCAGGTCGAACGTGCAAAAGATCTCATCATGAGCGGCATCAAACCCAGAATAGTGTGAGCCTTGAAAGAATTGGACACGCACTGGGTCGAGGAGCTCGACTCCGTACTCTAGGGGCTGCGGACCATTCCGAATCGTACCACTGGATATACACCATTTTTTATGGTGTACGGCGCAGAAGCAGTACTACCCTGCGACATAATCCATGACTCACCCCGCGTGCGCATGTACGAAGAGAAGGAAGCCGAGCTAGATCGGCAGGACAACTTAGATGCCCTGCAGGAGGAGCGCAACATCGCAATAGCCCATTCCGCATTCTATCAGCAGCAAGCTCAAATGTATCAAAGCAAAGAAGTGCAGGCCAAAACTTATAACGTTGGCGAACTCGTTCTACGCCTACCGGAGAAGAAGAAGGACAAGCTCAAACCCAAGTGGGAGGGTCCCTTCATCATTCTAAAGTTCTCACCGGAGGATCGTACCGCCTGCGCAAATCATCCGATAACAGACTCGAGCCGAACCCATGGAACGCGGCCAGACTCCGCAGATTCTATGCCTAGTGCCGAATTCAATGTTCCTCTCCTTACCCCTGCTCGTTTAATTATGTTCTCCCTTTTTCCTTTCTCGCCCTTTTTACCTTCTTCACACAAAGTATTAAATACAGTGCGGATGCTCGGATCACTCCGGCCGCACTATGTGTGCTCACCATACCTGGGGGCTTCGTATACGGAAGCTAAATATAATTACTTTTATGGCTTCCTACCTACCACATATGCATCCTTTTTCCATATGTGCCTTTTCTTCACCATTATATGCATCGATATAACTTAAGATTTGGCCATGCTGGGTTGCCTGGCTCTTGTGTTTATGCCCTACATTCCTGTCAATTCGGCTAGGGCATAAGGGGAGCACCTCTACGATTGTTACTGCCGATTCAGCCGGATGTGTACCTCAGACTGGGTGAAGCCGAAAGCTAGCATTCTTAAGGGAATATTCGGTCGGTGAACAAAAGATGTTTCTTTCATTTATTACAACGTGAATCCCCAGATGTTTTGTATCCTGCATTTCTGTTTGCAGTTCGAACATGCACATCGATGCATGCGTACCCAGGGAAAGGAACCCCTAACGGATCTATTCTCCCTAGAAGATGTTTCTTACTACCCATGTAATATAACATAACTAGTTGGGTAGTTGTCTATTCAAGCACTTATGACCCCTATGCTTGGTTTCCACGCATACCCCGGTTTTACATAACTGAGCGGGTATTCGGATACACCCCGGACTGTCGGATCCGGGGGCTAAAGCGAAAAGGTCCGCCATGACAAATGATTTTTAATCCGGCTAGGGACTACATATGTCCACTGAATTACATAGTCACTTGGACTGGCTATATTCTTCCTCTATACCGTCCAACAGTCTATCTAGCCTACTATCCTGTGGGAATACTTTGCGGCTAATGCTACTTGGTCATACACCAGACTTACGGGAATCTCTTGCCCATCTGGCTCCACCGGTCCAACTTCGGCCATATGGTTCGGGTCAGCCTTGGTGTATCGCGTCTTCACCATGGCCCAGGCTTCCCTTGCGCCTTGTCGGCAGGCTGATACCTTCCATAACCGGAAGCGCCGCCGTGCTCCTTTGAGCATATCCACGAGCTCACCCATGCCTCCTGGCAGGGAAGCGGATGGCCACAAGGCCTGAGCAATACCATGCATCACCTGCCGAGCTCGTCCGTGCAGTTGTGAGAGATCTTGCAGCAAATCGCCTGCGGACCCGGGCATCTCCTCTTCAGGACAGCCCGTCAGCATACCTACAAACATAAATTCTTTTAATACGCTTCCTCACCAAACTGTACTGTAGTTCGTTTAAGCACTTACCATAAATGCCGCGACGAAGCCTCTGGTTCTCCTTCATGGAGTCCGCAAGCTGAGCTCGAACATCTGCTAATTCAAAGCCCAGCCGGATGTTGGCATCTTGGAGATTATTTTTCTCCTGTCTAACCTGCGTAAGCACACGCTCGCCAGCCTTTAGCTGTCTTTGGAGATGTGACTCACTATCTTTTCCGATCTCCGGATTCTCTCCGGGATTGTCTGCAGAATTTTCTGTTAGACTTATAAAGCAGGCCAAATACTAACTGGTATATGTCCTTAAAATTTCTCTATTGAGACAAGTGTTACCAGGTGAGGCCTTCTGGAATTCCTCTAGTTTGGGAACCGCGGCTGAGGGAGTCCTGGACTAGGGGGTGTCCGGACAGCCGGACTATCATCGTCAGCCGGACTCCAAGACTATGAAGATACAGGATTGAAGACTTCATCCCATGTCCGGATGGGACTTTCCTTGGCGTGGAAGGCAAGCTTGGCGATACGGATATGTAGATCTCCTACCATTGTAACCGACTCTGTGTAACCCTAGCCCTCTTCGGTGTCTATATAAACCGGAGGGTTTTAGTCCGTAGGACACAACCATTACAACAATCATACCATAGGCTAGCTTCTAGGGTTTAGCCTCCATGATCTCGTGGTAGATCCACTCTTGTACTACCCATATCATCAATATCAATCAAGCAGGAGTAGGGTTTTACCTCCATCGAGAGGGCCCGAACCTGGGTAAAAACATCGTGTCCCTTGTCTCCTGTTACCATCCGCCTAGACGCACAGTTCGGGACCCCCTACCCGAGATCCGCCAGTTTTGACACCGACATTGGTGCTTTCATTGAGAGTTCCTCTGTGTCGTCGCCGATAGGCTTGATGGCTTCTTCAATCAACAACAACGCCGTCCAGGGTGAGACTTTTCTTCCCGGACAGATCTTCGTATTCGGCGGCTTTGCATTGCAGGCCAATTCGCTTGGCCATCTGGAGCAGATCGAAAGCTACGCCCCTGGCCATTAGGTCAAGTTTGGAAGCCTAAACTTCACGGCCGACGTCTGCGAAGACTTGATCTTCGACGGATTCGAGCCACAGCCGAGCGTGCCGCGCTGTCACGATGGGCATGATTTAGCTCTGCCGCCGGACAGTGCCCTGGAGGCCGCACACGAGTCCGCTCTGACCCATAGTTCGGAGCAGACCGTGCAGATCGAGGACAGGTGGCTGGACACTGCCTCGGGAGCTGCAACTTCTACGGCGATGGAGCCGAATACTGACCTTGTCCCTTATGAAGCTCGTGACTCCGAGGCACCGGACTCCTTGCCGGACCCCGAACCTCTCGCGCCCCTGCCAATCGAATCCGATTGGGCGCCGATCATGGAGTTCACCGCTGCAAATATCTTTCAGCACTCACCCTTTGGCGACATACTAAATTCGCTAAAGCATCTCTTGTTATCAGGAGAACCCTGGCCGGATTGCGGTCAGGATGGTTGGGATGCGGACGATGAAGAAATTCAAAACCCACCCACCACCCACTTCGTAGCCACTGTCGACGATCTAACCGACATGCTAGACTACGACTCCGAAGGCATCGACGGTATGGACGACGATGCCGGAGACGATCAAGAACCAGCGCCTACAGGGCACTGGAAGTCCACCTCGTCATACGACATATACATGGTGGACACCCCAAAGGATGGGGACGGCGAAGAAGCAGCGGAGGCAGATTCTTCCAAGAAACAGCCCAAGCGCCGACGTCAGCGGCGCCGCTCTAAATCCCGCCACAGTAGGAATGGTGATTCCGGCACCGGAGATAATAAAACCCCAGAGAGTGCCGAAGACAACCCCCTCCAGCAAGATTCAGCACAGGAGGATGCGGAAGCCAGCCCTCGAGAGAGAGCAGCAGACGAGGAGGATGAAAACTACATGCCTCCCTCCGGAGACGAGGCAAGCCTCGACGACGACGAATTCATCATGCCAGAGGATCCCGTCGAACAAGAGCGTTTTAAACGCAGGCTTATAGCCACGGCAAATAGCCTAAAGAAAAAGCAGCAACAGCTTCAAGATGATCAGGACCTGCTGGCCGACAGATGGACCGAGGTCCTCGCGGCCGAAGAGTATGAACTCAAACGCCCCTCCAAAAGTTACCCAAAACGCAAGTTGCTCCCTTGACAAGAGGAGGAAGCATACAAACCTTCATCACTAGCGCACAATACGGCAGATCGACCACCCCGTGGCCGCGACAGAGAGGCATCTAGGCCCTCCATCAGGACCGTACCCTGGCATCGCTCGAAAAGTACGAAGCCACGAGGGAATGCGCCGGACTTGCGGGATATATTGGAGGACAAGGCAAGACAATCTAGATCTATCTACGGATCACGTGGGCGCCCCACAACCCACGACGACTACCGTCGCGCTGGATACAGCAACTACGGCCGGGCCGAACACAACAGACAACGCTCTCTTGAGCTACGTCGTGATATTGCTCAATATAGAGGCGCCGCACACCCACTATGCTTCACTGACGAAGTAATGTATCATCAAATCCCTGAAGGGTTTAAACCCGTGAACATTGAATCCTACGATGGCACAACAGACCCCGCGGTTTGGATCAAAGATTATCTCCTTCATATCCATATGGCCCGCGGCGACGATCTCCACGCCATTAAGTATCTCCCACTCAAGATTAAAGGACCAGCTCGGCATTGGCTTAACAGCTTGCCCGCAGAGTCAATTGGGTGTTGGGAGGACCTGGAAGCCGCATTCCTTGACAACTTCCAGGGCACATATGTGCGACCACCAGACGCCGATGACCTAAGCCACATAATTCAGCAGCCAGACGAATCGGCCAGACAGTTCTGGACACGGTTCCTAACAAAGAAAAATCAAATCATCGACTGTCCGGATGCAGAAGCCCTTGCATCCTTCAAACATAACATCCGCGACGAGTGGCTGGCCCGGCACCTAGGACAGGAAAAGCCGAAATCCATGGCAGCCCTCACATCACTCATGACCCGCTTCTGTGCGGGAGAGGATAGCTGGCTAGCTCGCAGCAACAACCTCAGTAAAAATGCTGGCAGTCCGGATACTAAGGACCACAATGGCAGGTCGCGTCGAAATAAAAACAAACGCCGCGTTAACGGCGATAACAATGAGGATACGGTAGTCAACGCCGGATTCAGAGGCTCTAAACCCGGTAAGCGGAAGAAGCCATTCAAAAGAACTACTCCGGGTCCGTCCAATTTGGACCGAATACTCAACCGCTCTTGCTAGATACATGGCACCCCCGAAAAGCCAACTAATCACACCAACAGAGATTGTTGGGTATTCAAGCAGGCGGGCAAGTTAATTGCCGAAAACAATGACAAGGGGCTGCACAGCGACGACGAGGAAGAGACTCGGCCGCCGAACAGTAGAGGACAGAAGGGTTTCCCCCCACAAGTGCGGACGGTAAACATGATATACGCAACCCATATACCCAAGAGGGAGTGGAAGCGTGCACTTAGGGACGTATATGCGATGGAGCCAGTTGCCCCGAAGTTCAATCCATGGTCCTCTTGCCTGATCACTTTCGATCGAAGAGACCACCCAACCAGTATCCACCATGGCGGATTCGCCGCATTGGTTTTAGACCCAATAGTCGACGGGTTTCACCTCACTAGAGTCCTGATGGACGGCGGCAACAGCCTGAACCTGCTTTATCAGGATACAGTGCGCAAGATGGGCATAGACCCCTCAAGGATTAAACCTACAAAGACGACCTTCAAAGGCATCATACTAGGTGTTGAGGCCAATTGTACAGGATCAGTCACACTGGAAGTGGTCTTCGGATCCCCGGATAATTTCCGAAGCGAGGAGTTAATCTTTGACATAGTCCCGTTCCGCAGTGGCTATCACGCCCTGCTCGGACGAACCGCGTTTGCAAAGTTCAACGCGGTGCTGCATTATCCACACCTTAAGCTCAAGATGCCAGGCCCTCGCGGAGTCATCACGGTCAACGGAAACACTGAACGCTCCCTCCGAACGGAGGAACACACAGCGGCTCTCGCGGCAGAAGTACAGAGCAGCCTTTTAAGGCAATTTTTGAGTCCGGCCGTTAGACGACAGGACAAGGCCAAACGCGCCCGGAGTAACATCAATCAAGACCACCTGGCACGTTCCGAGCACGCGTAGCAATGCGGCCCCAACCCCAGCCCTCGCATGATTGCAAGACCAGCTCTTCGCGTACATCACTACGCTCTGGAGATACCATGGGCATAGGGGGAGGGGCACGACCACGACAGGCCCAGAGTGCGGCTTAACCACACCACGGGCTCCCAAGTGTGTCACTCTTTTTTCTTCCTTTTTTTTATTTTTCCACAGGACTCCGTTCACCAGAGGCCCTGTCCGGCAGTAGATCTGCCGAACTCACGATGCAACAGCCAGGGAGGGACAAAGGCTACGGCGAACACTCAGGTGGTCTCAATTATGAGCATTAAATTTGTTAAATACGCCAGTCCTCAGCCCCACCCCTGGAGGGGGACATGTTTAATTAGTCCAACCCCTTGCTTACCGCACTATTTGTATCGCTCTACACTCATAGCAGAATTCTTTGAATAAACAATGCAGCACCTTTTGCCTATAATTGCATAACCTTTTTTTACATATATGTTCATTAATGACATCTTGCACCTGTACATTTTGGTACGGCCGAATACACCAGGGGCTTATGTTCCCCGCATTATGGTGTGATAAGTCCGAACACTTTCACAAGTGCGGCACCCCAAACTTATAGAATTATATGCATCGGCTCCGAATCATGTCTTGGGTCAATAGTTGGGTTTTCCCGGCTCCCACGTTTTGGTACCTTACGTTCCGTTCCATCGGCTAAGGTGGCACTGGGAGAACCACTGCGATTGCGACCCGGTTGAGCTGGGCGAGCGCCTCAGTGGAGAAAGCTAAAACTGACTGTCATGATAAGGCGAGAGACTGGTCGCTGTTCGAGAGGTCTTTTCGAGTCCTTAAAGACTTATGCCGCTTAGAGCGAGGAACCGGCTTTGTCCGGCCCAAGCGTGGATAGCGCCCCGAACTCGGTCTTCCGAATACTAGGGGCTTCACCGAAATTTAAAATTATAGAATTCTATGGCTAAGTGAGAGTGTTCAAGCATTGTAAGTCCGGTTGCCTTGTTCGTTGTGTTGAGCGCCTCCCTAGATGGACCCAAAAATGGGAACAAGAGTGCTCAAGTTTATCCCGAACACCCCAACACTCGTGACATGGGGGCTGAAGCCGACGACTTGCCATCTCTCAGATTTTATAAACGGCCGCACAGAAGGTAATATTTTAAATCAATAAGCGTTGCTTAGCGCATATGAACAAAGTTTTCAGCGCACAGGATAACACATTGCGAGTTTACTCAATAATTACATCTTTGGGGCACTCATCCGCAATCTTGCGGGCACCCTTCAGGACACTCTTATAGTACATTTCGGGCGTACGATACTCCTTGCCCGCCGGCGGCGCGTCCATGATAAGCCTCTCAGCATCCAGCCTGCCCCAGTGCACCTTTGCGTGGTCAAGGGCCCGACGGGCACCTTCAATGCAGGCGGAGCGCTTGATGACTTCCACCCAGGGGCACGCATCCACCAGCCGCCGCACGAGGCCGAAGTAGCTCCCAGGCATGGCCTCTCCAGGCCACAGCCGGACTATGAGGCCCTTCATGGCCTGCTCGGCTACATTGTGGAGCTCGACCAGCTGCTTCAGCTGGTCGCTAGGGGGCACTGGGTGTCCGGCCTCAGCGTACTGAGACCAGAAGACCTTCTCCGTTGAGCTCCCCTCCTCGGCCTGGTAGAATGCGGCGGCATCGGACACACTGCGAGGCAGATCTGCAAACGCCCCTAGAGAGTTCCGAATTCGGGTAAGTAACAGGTAATTTACATTCACATGCTTGCATTGCATGAACAATGCCTTACCCGCCGCTATTTTCTTCACCGCCTCAATCTCCTGGAGGGCCTTATGGGCCTCGGCCTTAGCGGCTTTGGCACTTTCAAGAGCCGAGGCAAGCTCGGACTCTCGAGTCTCCGAGTCGCGCTCCAAACTCTCATGCTTTTCCATGAGAGCCTGGAGCTCTTGCCGCACCTCCGCCACCCGCGCCTCCTGCTTCTCTCGCTCCGCCCGTTCCACGGCCGCATTGTGTTCGGCCGCGGACACGGCCTCCTTCAGGGTTGCCACCTCGTTCGTGGCCCCTGCAGTACCCACGTTATCCTTGTTATTTCTGTCGCAACCAAAATCCTTTTCTGTAAGGTACAAACTTCAAAGTGGTGTTACTCACCTTCTTTGTCCTCGAGCTGCTTCTTGGCAAGGCCGAGCTCTGGCTCGGACCGCTCGAGGTCCTGCTTCAAAGCACCGACCTCCGCAGTCAGTGCGGCAGAGGTCAGCAGCACAGCCTGCAAACCCATATTGACATAATTTTTAGCACTCCTGCGTATATCTTTTTTAGATCCTCGATCCGGTTTTTCTTTCCGAACACCGAACCGAGCATCAGGGGCTACTAGCTATGCGGTATTACATTACATATTTTAAACTTCTTACCTCAACGCCTGTTAGAAGGCTACTGCAGGCTTCGGTCAGCCCGCTCTTGGCGAGCTGAACCTTCTGAATCACCGCACTCATGATAGTGCGGTGTTCTTCCTCGATGGAAGCGCCGTTAAGAGCCTCCAACAAGTTGTCCGGCGCCTCCGGTTGGACGGAGGCTGCCGGTGTCATGGTCTTGCCCTTCTTACGAAGGGGCCGCCTGCCGGACTCCGGAACCACTGCGGGTTCCGGCATGGAGTCCGGCGCAAAGTCCGGGAGGCTGCCTTGCGGCACCTCCGGAGCCTCCTCCTGATGGGTCCCCTCCTGGGATCCCACCTCGGCGTCGTCAGCGTCACAAGGGGTGGAGGCGGTCGGAATGGAATCCACGTCCGACGGAGCCAAGGACCCGCTCGACGAAGTGGGAAGATCATCATCGGCCGGAGTACAGGCAGTGTGCGGCGTTAGAAGGACACTATGTGACGCAAAAGAGAAATTATAAATCATTCAGGAATCCGGATACTTACGATCTTGTCGGAGGCCTGGCCCTTGAGTGCCACTCTTCGTCGCCAACGTTGGCGTTGGCGGAGCTGTCCGGGGGAAGGGTCCTTCCCCTCTTGGACCCTTCGGCCTCCCCCGTTGGGGAAGCCTTCCTTTTCCACTCTCCCCCCTCCGGGAGAGAGTCCTCTTTCTCCTCCTCGTCTTCGGGGGTGGAGTCCGCCTCGGAGCCATCGGACGATGAGTCCGATATCACTTGGCGCCGGGAACTTCTTCGAGTTCCCGTGGCCTTCTTCTTGGACTTCTTCTTCGGTACCACATAGAGTGCCGGGACTAGCAGCCCCGTTAAACGGGCGTCCACTGGGTCTTCGGGAAGGCGAGCCGGACAGTCTACCTGTCCGGACGTCCTCTGCCAGTCCTGTCAAAGGCATTGGGAGTTTTAGATCCCACATAGAATTAAACTATGGAATAAAATAAGTGTCCCATAGAGGATAACAAATCTTACCTTGCCGGCCGGGCGCTTGGTGCTGAATCCGCGGTCTTCCACCGCGGATGCGGGGGCTTCCCCGCCCTTGAACAGCACCCTCCAGGCAGCTTCGTACATCGTGTCGAAGAGCCCGCTTAGGGTCCAGTGCTGTGCCGAATCGAACTCCCACAAATTGAAGGCCCGCTGTTGGCAGGGGAGAATCCGGCGGACGAGCATGACCTGGATCACATTGACAAGCCTAAACTTCTTGTCCACCAAGGTCTGGAGACAGGACTGGAGTCCTGTCAGCTCCTCTGAACTGCCCCATAGCAAGCCCTTCTCTTTCCAGGAGGTGAGCTGCATGGGGATACCAGATCTGAACTCGGGGGCCGCTGCCCATTTAGGGTCACGCGGCTCGATGATGTAGAACCACCCCGATTGCCATCCCTTGATGGACTCCACGAAGGCCCCTTCGAGCCAGGTGACGTTGGGCATTTTGCCCACCATGGCGCCTCCGCACTCCGCTTGAGCGCCCTTCACCACCTTCGGCTTGACATTGAAGGTCTTGAGCCACAAGCCGAAGTGAGGCCGGATGCAGAGGAAGGCCTCGCACACGACGATAAACGCCGAGATGTTGAGGATGAAGTTCGGCGCCAGATCGTGGAAATACAGGCCGTAGTAGTACATGAGCCCCCGGACGAAGGGATGAAGTGGGAAGCCCAGTCCGCGGAGGAAGTGGGGAAGGAATACGACCCTCTCATGGGGCCTGGGGGTGGGGATGAGCTGCCCCTCATCGGGCAGCCGGTGCGCGATGCCGCTGGAAAGGTATCCGGCGCCGCGCAACTTTTCGATGTGCTCCTCCGTAACGGAGGAGGCCAACCACTTGCCTCCCGCTCCAGACATGGCTGGAGAAGGTCGAGACGAGATGTGCAGACTTGGGCGCTGGAGCTCGAGTGCGCGGGGATGGATAAGCAAAGGAGGAAGAAGGCGTAGGTAAAAAGGTGGATCCTTATCCCCTTATATATAGGAGGACGAAGACTATGCGTCCCCACCGGCCTGGTAAAACTCGCTTATCTCGCAAGCGCCACCATCAATGGCGCGGTTGGGTTACCCACGTCCGTATTGATGGGAATCCCGAAATAAGGGGAACACAATCTCTGCTTCGACAAGACGTGCCAAGGAAACCGCTTCGCTAGACGCCCTGAGGTGGTATAATAAAAAATGATTCAAGTAAAGGCTTGGTGGTGGTATGACGTCATGCCACAAAATACGTTAGCAGATTGAACTTGTGTATATATTATCCCCTCTACGGTGGAATGTGGAATTTATTTTTGCAGAGCCGGACACTATCCTGGCGTTCACAATCTTCTATGAATTTTTCGGAGGAGGAACCCGCCTTGCAATGCCGAACAATATGCACGCCGGACTCATCGTCATTGAAGCCTGGTTCAGGGGCTACTGAGGGAGTCCTGGACTAGGGGGTGTTCGGACAGCCGGACTATCATCGTCAGCCGGACTCCAAGACTATGAAGATACAAGATTGAAGACTTCGTCCCGTGTCCGGATGGGACTTTCCTTGGCGTGGAAGGCAAGCTTGGCGATACGGATATGTAGATCTCTTACCATTGTAACCGACTCTGTGTAACCCTAGCCCTCTCCGGTGTCTATATAAACCGGAGGGTTTTAGTCCGTAGGACACAACCATTACAACAATCATACCATAGGCTAGCTTCTAGGGTTTAGCCTCCTTGATATCGTGGTAGATCCACTCTTGTACTACCCATATCATCAATATCAATCAAGCAGGAGTAGGGTTTTACCTCCATCGAGGGCCCGAACCTGGGTAAAAACATCGTGTCCCTTGTCTCCTGTTACCATCCGCCTAGACGCATAGTTCGGGACCCCCTACCCGAGATCCGCCGGTTTTGACACCGACAGCGGCCCTCAACTGGGTCTTGCACTCCTCTAGCTCTCGAAACAAATGGGTATTATTCGCTACAAGAACCTGTGGATACAATGATCCTTAAATCAGTTGTTCCAACTGTTTCAAGTCTCAGGGGCTACTGATATACATGCTTATCAAATTTTCTTACCCGTATATCTTTTGCATACTGGTCCGTCGCTCGAGCGAGTCCATCTTGTGCAGCTCGGATGTATGCGTCTCTTGAATTGAAGGCATTGAATGCCTCTTCGGAAAATATACCATTGCAAAGTACGGCCTGTCGGCGCCGGTGATTCATGGCGCTCTCTACTTCGGAATTTGTGGCGGAGAGCCTATCCGCATCCTCTGTCGGAGGACAATTCGGCATTGGCCCCACATCGGCCTCCTCTCTTGAAGCCGGTTCTGGAATCCGGCTGGTGGAGGCGTGACCGGCAGAATCTCCGGATATAGTCTGGCGACTACTCTTTCTTCCAGGACACGATGGACCACTACAAAAAAGAGACACATCCCTGACATTTTGGGCCGAACGAAAAAAATTTCTGTCATACATATGACACTTCTATGACGATAATTGTGACAAAACCCGGTATCATCATAGATGTGGTGGGCTCCTACTTCTATGACAAAAAATCATGACAGAAAATGCGCTTTTCGTCCTGGGCGGGCCGGAGACGCAGCTGCATGACATTCTTTGGGCCGTCCATGACGGAAAAAACCGTGGTAGAAGCGAGGGGGAGGAAAATTTTGGGGAGGTGCCGATTACGGTGGGAGAGCGATGCGCGTTTCTCTCGTACAGGTACGCGCGTGTGTGCGAGGCGTTGGCTCTAACTGAACCCGAGCGAGGCGTTGGGCTCTAACTGAACCCGAGCGATTGCACTGCAGGCTACGCGTTACTGAACCCGAGGGATCGATCGATGGCTGTTAACTGAACCCGATGGAGCGATTCCTTCGCTACTGCTGCTTACTGAAGCCGATCGATTGGATGAACAGTGAGCGTTGCGGGGGGTTTGGATGAATAGTGAGCGGTGGCATTGCCTCTGGATGAACAGGAACCCGTGGTGTGGAGGGCTGGATGAACAGTAGACGGTGGAGGGGTGGCCGTGGAGGGGTGGTCGAATAGGAACCTGTGGTGTGGAGGGTTGGATGAACAGTAGACGGTAGAGGGGTGGCCGTGGAGGGGTGGTTGAACAAGACCCCGTGGTGTGGAGGGCTGGATGAATAGTAGACGGTGGAGGGGTGCCCGTGGAGGGGTCGTTGAACAGTAGTCGGTGGAGTAGCGCGCGGTGGAGGCTGGATGAACAGGAGCCCGTGGAGGCTGGAGGAGGTCGACGGTAGCCCGTTGAGGCTGGAGGAGGTCGACGGTGGAGATGAACAGTATCCCGTGGAGTCCCGTTTTGCGGTACGCCACACCCCTCCCCCCCCCCCCCCGTTTCGACCGTAGTGCTCCAACACAAGTCCGCTTCGTCCGTTTTGCGGTACGCCACACCCCTCCCGATGAACAGGACCCCTGTTTCGACTGTAGGAGGTCCGTTTCCTCCGTTTTGCGGTACGCCAGACCCCTCCCGATCAACAGGACCCCCATTTCGACCGTAGGAGGTCCGTTTCGTCCATTCTGCGGTACGCCAGGCCTCATTTCCATCGCCTGTTCCGTCCAAGCCGGTTGGCTCCCACGTGTTCCGTTGCCTCCCGATGAACATGACGCATTCCGTTGCCTCTCGATGAACACGACGCATTCCGTTGCCTCCCCATGAACACGACGCATTCCGTTGCCTCCCCATGAACACGACGCATTCCGCTGCCTCCCCATGAACACAACGCATTCCGTTGCCTCCCCATCAACACGAGCCCTCGCCGTACGTATGCGCGACTAGGCGTTCGAGCCCCTGCCCGTATGCACACATACGTGGCTGTATTTTATTTCTTGCACCCTGGCCGTTGTATGTACGTGTACATGCTACGTGCGGGCCTCTACTACGACACGTACGCGCCTCTACTACGACACGTGCGCGCCTCTACATCGACCAGTATATATGTACGTACAAGTTCGCGACAAGAATGACAACACTACGTACGCTTCGACCAAGTGGGTCCATACTGTCAGGCAGTTCCTTGCGTGCGAAAATGTAGCTGGTGGGTCCCAGCAGTCAGAGGGGCGAATCGTTTTTTTTTTGCCCGGACGTACTTCCTTTGCATGCAAAGATGTAGCTGGTGGGTCCCAGCAGTCAGGGGGGCGAATCGTTTTTTTTTGCATGGACGCACTTCCTTGCGTGCGAAGATGTAGCTGGTGGGTCCCAGCAGTCAGGGGGGCGAGTCCTTTTTTTCTTCCCGGATGCACTTCCTTGCATGCGAAGGTGTAGCTGGTGGGTCCCAGCAGTCAGGGGGGAAATGTTTTTTTCGGGAATTACGGTGGCCCGTCCGGTGGGTCCCCGCTGTCAGGTGGAGGAATAATTATTTTGCGCGTAATAAGGAGGCACTTCCTTGCTGCGGCCGTGGACCCAGCTGTCAGCCTCTCCACGTACAGTCCACGTCTGATGGAAGTCGTTCCTTGACCACGTTG
The DNA here is from genome assembly GCA_963921465.1 of Triticum timopheevii. Taxonomy (NCBI): domain Eukaryota; kingdom Viridiplantae; phylum Streptophyta; class Magnoliopsida; order Poales; family Poaceae; genus Triticum; species Triticum timopheevii. Next base: position 329,826,769 of record OY997264.1, read on the forward strand.
ACCACGCCGCATCGAGAGCACCACGGCGGTGGACGACGGCGAGGCCTAGGAAGGGGACGACTCGGAGCCGGGGAAGACATAGCAGTGGATGCCCACGCGAAGAGGAGTACGAGGGTTCACTAGTTCGGCTGCGGTGTGAGGCTGCTGTCGCCGTAGATTAACAGGGGTGTGGGTGAGTAGAGGGATGGTCTGGCCAGCGATGGCAGTAGTAGGGGGCGGTGAGGCCTCCGCGGCATCATAGCCGGCCACGGGAGGCAGGAGCACGTGCCACGATCGGCGCTGGTTTGGGCGGCTGGAGCAAGAAGACCAGAGGTTGAAGAAGCACTACAACCGTTGGATGAACATCATACGTAATAGGAGCTAGAATCGTTCATATTGACTAAGTTGACAAAGCCCTCCATCCCCGTCAACTTGGTAGGCCCACAAGTCAGCCTCCCAGTATGCTGGGTTCCACCAGGTAGGGGGAGTATTCATTTTTTTGTGCGTAATAAGGAGGCACTTCCTTGCGTGCGAAGATAGCTGGTGGGTCCGACAAGTCAGCGGGGGGCACGTTTTTTTCACGAAATACAGAGCCCCTTCCGGTGGGTCCCAGATGTCAGGTGGAGGAATCATTATTTTGCACGTAATAAGGAGGCATTTCCTTGTGTGCGGCCATGGACCCAGCTGTCAGCCTCTCCATGCACAGCCTACTTCTGATGGTGTCATTCGTTGACCACGTTGACCAAGCCGCACCGAGCGCATCACTACGGCGAGGCCTCGGACAGCAACGAGCCGGAGATGGGAAGACGCGGGAGTAGAGTCGCAGACGGAGAGGTGTACGAGGGTTAACTGGTTCTAGTGCGGTGTGGTTCAGCAGTCGGTGGAGAAGAACAGGAGGTGTGGATGGTTGGAGGGATGGCCTGGCCAACGATGGAGTAGCGCTTCATAGAGAAGCGTGCTAAGCAAAGCTGCTAGCAGCAGGAGGCGGGAGGTGGTCCCGGCGGCGCCGGAGGAAGAAGACGAGAGATTGAAGATGGATGCCGGCCGTTGGATGTAAATCCAACGGCTAACATGTCAGAATCATTTGTTGACTAAATTTACAACGACTTGCGTTGGCTTCGACCTATTGGCCCACATTTCAGCCTCCAAAAATGTGGCACGAATTCAACCCATTTTTTCAGAAATTACAGTCTTTTTTTTGCGCGGTAGAATTTACAGTCAATTTGATCTTTTTTTTTTGAATTACAGCCATTAGTTGGGCTGGGTGAACAATTAATGTAGCTTTCATGCGGCCCATTTATTTTATTTCCTAAAAAATTACAGGCCATTTGCACTTTATCTAGATACACGATTTTGCTGGGCTGATTCAAATTATAATGTTGGGTTGGGCCAGGAATGTTATCAAAAAATAAAAAAGGGCTGAGCATTTTGTTATAAATATATTTAAATAATAAGTGATATTATTACATTTGTCCTTAAATCTTACCAAGCTTTTGTACACAATCACTAGGATTTTCGTGCCAAAACAATCCAGGATTTTATTTGTTAAGAAATTATTTTTATAAGTTAATAAGATGTGGGATATTGTTTTCTTACATATATAAGTATCTGTTAAATATATGATGACAATAAAAATAATATATAATAACATATAAAATAATTTAAATATATATAATATAGTTAAAAGGGAAACATAAGTTGTACCTGGCGTTCCTATTCTTATATAGAAAAATAGAACAGACCGATGCGTTTTCTTCAAAAAAAATACATAAATTGGGCTGCCAAAAATAAAACCTCGGATGGGAGGCCCATAGGCCAGTCGATACATGACGGCCCTAAGAAAATACAAACAGGCCCTCCCATCCAAGGTCGTGGGCTGTGCATGTTAAAAATGAAAGCCTAGACGGGGCAGCCCAAAACCACGTCCAACACTTGCTAAAACTCCGTCCCTCGTTTTCTCTTTGTTTTGCACACTCAACATTGTGTGGGCATTTTGACTATGCATGATATGAAGATGTGCTATGCATGAATGTTGATCAGCATGATGTTAACTGGCTGGTAGTTCCATTTTCGACCACGAATAAAACTTCGAACATGATGTTAACCCTGTTTGAAAAGGCCGTGTTAATAAAAATGCTCTGCCTCTGAAAGTTGCAGTTTCTTATCTGAAACTGAACTTGCAGTTTCTTATCTGAAACTGAAACTTGCAGTTTCTTCTCGTCTGCACTTTTATACTCCTATGAAACTACATTTTTTTAAGTGCTAAACATAGATCTTTGGAATTCATAAAATTCTTCATATGCTCAATACTGCAAATCTAAAATTCAAAAGACATTCATATCTAAAAGTACTCTCAAAATACACAACACAAAACACAATTCACAGCCTGCAAATACTGACAACCCTAAGCTCCTCCTGACAATTCACAACCTGCCCGAATATTGGGCTGGGGGGCAGTCCCCTCCTATTCCTCGGCGGCAGACAGCCACCCCGTGAGACGATGTGAACGGCGAGGGAGACAATGACGGGGAAGCGTCGTCGGGCCAACTGCTTTTCTCCTCTTGCAGTTGGGTTCGGTCGACGAAGACTCCACCGGCTCGCTCTGGCAGGACACCCTCACAAACGGCACCCTGTAGATGCTCGATCCTTCAATCTCTGGTGGATGCTCCATCTGGGATAGATACTCCCACCACCGCTCCCTCACGATTGGATTTGGTGAATCTGTTTGCTCCATGGCCCAGAGGAGCAGCTCTATGTACTCCGGCGCGACTCCCTCCGGGAGTATCGCCGCCTTTTCGCTCTGTTGCAGATATTTGGCCACAGATGTCTCCGTCGCCGTTAGTTGGTCCTTGTTGTCAAACCAAGACTGTATCTCCAACATCCTAGCTAGCTTCACAGGGTCGCCGTCTGCGATCCTCATGTATCGGTTGTACTCCTCCATCGATATACTTCTCCACAGCACCTTCACTCACCGGCGGTGGTTTTTGAATGGAAGAGAGGAGCGGCGCTGGTTTTGGATTAGAATGGGAGAGGAGCGACGCTGGTTTTGGACTGGAACAGAAGAGGAGGTGTGGTGGTTTTGAAATGGAAGAGGAGAGGAGTGGCGCTGGATTTAGATTGGAACAGGAGAGGAGCGGCGGTGGATTTAGATTGGAACAGGAGAAGAGCGGAAGAGCGGCGCTGGTGTTGGAAGTATTTTTTTGTTGTTTTGCGTATTTTGGGTCAAAGTTTGACCATGTTCTGTATGTGACAAGCAAAATGTGAATGCATGTCACCAAAAATTGCATCGTTTGGTTTGTATCAGAATGTACTTTCAAATTATATTATTTTTGCAACGTACAACATATATTTTATGTGCGAAAATCATGGTCAATTATGACCCAGAATAAAAGGGAGACTAGTTAATGTGGGGTCGCTTTCTTAATTGAAGGGTAAATTGATTTTGATTTTGATCCAGTCACAGCGCGCTGGCCCTCTCGCCCAATCCTAAATCGCTGCCACACGCTCCTCTCCCTCTCCTGCATTGCAAAACCACCTCCTCTCCTCTCCATCATCTCCATTCCAAAACCACCATCTCGCCTCTCCCTCTTCTGATCTTCTCCATTGCAAAACCACCTCCTCTCCTCTCCATCATCTCCATTCCAAAACCACCTCCTCTCCTCTCCATCATCTCCATTCCAAAACCACTGTCTCACCTCTCCCTCTTCTGATCTTCTCTCCATTGCAAAACCACCTCCTCTCCTCCCCATCATCTCCATTCCGAAACCACCTCCTCTCATCTCCCTCTTCTCTATTGCAAGACCACCGTCTCTCCTCCCATCTTCCAAAGCTAGCACCGGACCACTCAGAACGACATCTATGGAGAGGATGCAGCAGCGAATCAGGCAGATCGTCGGCGGTGACCAGGCAAAGTTAGCCAGGTTGAAGGAGATCCTTAGTTGGTTTTACAATGAGTGGGATATTTCGAGGACGGCGGTGATGAGGGCGGTGATGTACATGTACTCCTCGGCGGCAGTCACGCCGCAGTCCTCCGAGTTCATCGAGTATCTCCTATGGGCGATGGAGCAGACAGATTCGCCCGAGGCGACAGTCAAGCGGAGGTGGTGGGCGTACAGGTCGAAGGTCGAGCACCCAGAGGATAACGAATCGATCAAGTATGGTGTGCCGTTCGTGAGGGTGAAGAGCCAGCCGGAGCCACAGGAGTATTCGTTCTCCCACCGCAAGAGGAGGCCGGATGGTGTGACGTCGCTTCCCCGACATTCTCCACGGTTCCCTCGACGCTCGCCTCATTTCAACGGCGGCGGTTGGGTTTAAGGTAAGCTTCGCACTAACCTAATCTTCCACCTGCTCATGCTTACAATCAGTGTGACAGCTAATGAAAATCATGCTTACAAGCAGTCTCCGAGTACTATGCCAATCACCCTAAAATAGCTCTGGACCTTTGGGTAAAAGTTGTGACATAGTGTACAAATAAAGAAAAATAGAATGGTGCTTCTTTCAGAAGAGTACTCCCTAGAAAACTGCCAATATAAGCTACTAGTATTTGGTTAGAGGATTTGCTGCCGAGAAAGTTCCATCCACAGAGAGCACCACACATCCCACTGGTTGTGGTGGATGCCAATGCGTGCATGCAGCATGGTTGGTGTCGGTAATTTTTACTTGGCACACCTCGCACTCTGCATATATGCCGGTTCCATACGTACATTTGTGTAGTTCCACCAAAATGCAGCTGAATAACCCTGTTTGCACAGATAATGAAAAAGTGTGATTACATTATAGTGGCACTAGTTGATGAAACACACAAAATAAATAGAAGAAAATATTGCGATAGTATCATAGTATGCCATGCTGCGAGGGCGAGATGAGCCCTGCGACGCCTCATACGGTACGGCTCATACTGGACATCGTCCCAAGTCTCCCAGATACACCTTCTGCCAGTGATGAACATCAGTGTAGAGCAGTAGTACAAGGCGCCTTGAGACATTCAAATCTCTATTTTTGTACATATCGACTAAAATTAAGCACCCCGGTTTGCAGAAACGCTTAAACATTAACAATGGGACTAGTTGATGAAACATACTTTAAGAAAGAGAAGCACTTTCTTTATCTACATTGGAAATGAAATGATAGAGATGACACTCGCTCTATTTTAACTGTATTATTACTTCATTTTATCAGTGACACTAGGGTCGAGCAGGTGGCAAACGAGGTGTACCGTGCATCGCAAGGATGGAGGCTAGGGGTGCTTTGGATGCTGAAGCTGGCTCTTTTAGTCACCAACATGGATGATTCAATTCATGGGACCTTTTGGTGCAGTTCACCTAAAATGAAGCAATGTCCCATGAGCTAGCAGCTTCTTCTTCAAAAAAAATTAAGAAAAGGGCGCCAGCCCCGGTTCCATTTCCATCAGAAAACGAAACCCACAGAGCTTCTTCTTCATTAGTTGCAATAAAATTGAGCAACATCAAGGTTGGTTGCGAAGCTCCTGGAATGCTCAACTATAATTTGGATATCATTTGTGCAGTTCAACTAAGATCGAGCGTGAAATGTATATCTCTGGTTGCACAAAAAAGGTGGAAAGGAGGGTGACTCACAAGTAACAAGTGATGAAACATGCACCAAATGAAAATAAGCATGTTCCTTATCTGAATGGCAATTCTACAAGGACAGTAGCAATTTCAAAAGCAGTGACATTGCTAGATATTAGTATGGGCATCAGGATTAACTTTGACAATTGATAAATACGACATTACTTTGGGCACGGGAGAGTAGGCGGACCAGGACAGTTGCATTTCTAATGAAAAGAACCAACTTATCTTAATGGGAAATTTTAGCAGGACATTTAAAGAAGTGCCATTGATTCATATTACTGGAGGCATTACATTGAAAACAACATTGGTTTAACGTGTCCTTACTTTTAACAGTGCGACTGCTACATTTTACCAGTGGCATTACATAAGAATCGCTCGGGGCAACAAACATCAGAACAGGATATTTGGGTTGGTCCCATTTTTGTTCGGTATAGCCACCTTATACTGTGTGAGGCTAGCAAATCTAGTGTTGGACTTACTCTGTTGACTTGTCCCCCAGTCCCCACTTTCTTTCCTTTTTCAACCTATAGATCGGGTTTATATTGAGTTTGTACTGCGTTTCCCTTTATTTCCCTATTAGACCTAGAGACCAGTTGGATAGCCAATCTCTGCTACTTTTTGCCCCCATTATTTCCTCTTTCGACCAAGTCCTAGATTCAGGTAACAAATCCTCCCCCACCCCCCACCCCCTTTCTTCCTTGTTTGAACCAAGTAGTACTAGATTCGAGTGCATGAACTAGTTTTACCTCTTAAACGTAAAAAAATTAGGTGGTTTTCGAACAGCCGATCGATCCTATCTACGAGGGGGCTTGAGAAATAGTAAAAGTTACAAATGCAGCGACGTTAGGAGCTCGGGAAGTAGAGCAAGGCCGGTTTCGAAGGAAGTTATACCTGATGGTCGCCGGGATGTCGCTAGGTGGGCGGTGGGAGGCCGGATCTGCCCACACTACGGCAACGAGGAAGAAGGGGTCGGAGGCCCTCCCTCGCCAGCAGTGCTTGGGAGAGAACGGCAAGGCAGGCTGATCGGGACGTGCCCAGCAGTGGGTAACAGCCATCGCCGAGGATGATCGCGTGAACATTGCACCTTCTCACCTTCCCCATCGGAGAGGATCCGGCTGGATCTGTGACCAGCGGTGAGCAGAGAGAGAGACAGAGAGAGAGTGTGTGGCCACCGTTGTTGTGTTTAGATCTGGAGAGGCCAAGACGGTGTGAAGAGAGCAACACTAGCAAGCAAGCACGGAGGCTCCTGCCTATATAGTGGAGTAGTACTTAGTTTTGTTTTGTCTACCGGAGCCGGCTTGACCTCGTCAATGACTGTCGAGAAGTCTTCATGCACGTGGCACGGATGCACAGTTGTCGTCATTTTGATCTGAAGCGCCGGATTATAACATATAACACAAAAACTGCCACATGACAAGAAATCATAACCTCACTGCCCAAAGGAGACAACATGAATCCCGATGGACAAACTAGACGAGGAACAAAGCTCAAATTAAAGATAAACTTGTAGAAAAGGGGTCCGTCGATAGATGTCCTAATTAACATAGCCGGCTTGACCTAGATGGCAGCCGAGTAGTCACTGTTCGTGCATGTGCCCCCAATGACTAGCCCAACTCAGTTGTCGTTGTTTAACCCTTGCAGTGATCCGAAGCACATGACACATAATTTTGCGAGATGACAAGAAACCTTTTTTTAGATTTCTCACCACAACGACAGTCATGTACAACACAGCCTACACGATATGTAGACGATAGCCAATCCAGGCGTGTCTGCTGGAGTCTGGTCACATGCATGGATGAACTGATCTTCCGTGTCTTCCAGGGATCGTCCAGGAACCAACGTAGTACAACACTTCTCTAGTACTATCGCTCGTCTCCCTCTTCTATTAAGTCACCCGACTTGTGGGTCCGGGGAGTGTGCCTATGGTCGGTTCTCAATTGTTGTCCCACATGTGTGTGCGAATGAAATATGATGTGCGTTCCATTCGGAGAGCAGCGTGCCAGACCAACCGACCATCTGGGGTGCGACGCGAACGCGACGTGCGTGCTGTATACTCCATACATGTGTACCGCCGTTTTCTAGACGCTTTGCTCCATGGCGCGGGCGCAATCCATGGATACAAAATTAGTATACTGTATACTATTTAAAAGACGAGGGCGGGGCTTTTCCTGCTCGGTAGGAGGCGGGACAGTTCCACCTAGTCGGTTCGACAGAGACGCAAGAAGACGAGGGAGTAGGCTGCTGCAAACGTAGGGTTGTGTGATTTGACAGCGAGTTACTGCTGGACAGGTGGGGCCCCGTGATTTGACTTGCCATTATCATTTTAACTACGGCGCTACGACCGACGTGAGTCTCCCGATTCCTGACCACCTCCATACAGGTGCCTCTCCCAATGCTCCACCATGTAGTAGTAGAGGCAGGCTCTTGCATGAGAGCCCACTTCTCCACTTTTTTCTTGCCTCTCTTTCCTCCACATATGCTAAAATGCCATGTAAAGCGCACCCTCCGTCTAGGTGTGTAAGTCATCTTACGAAAATCAAATTATCCCAAAACACTTAGGCGTGGTGCATTAACTTCTACCTCGTTTCTTGTTTCCTGACATATCAACCAATAAGAGATAAAGGGTGTGCATGCTTTTAATGACTTGAGACTATCAAACACGACATGCAGTGCTTAGTTCATTGCATGCAATACTATTAATTAGCAAATAAACGTTAATGTTTCCCGTTTTCTCCTCCTCCTTGGTCACGGTGCATAGCCTAAGATGGTATTGTACTTACTTGCTCCTACAGGTGCTTAAGCTTGCCACATAGGCATAAAGTCTGATGTGGCAAGTTAATCAAGAAGAGAGAGACTAGTTTGGTGACCCAAGGAAGAAACGGTGCTAAGCGCGTGTACCTAGGTGAAAAGACAATTTTGAGTCTATAGCTAATTAAATGAAGCAAACTTAGCAACACCATTTCATTGGAAGAGGTCACTCCTTGGCAAATGCAATAAATACTAGTACTCCCTGTGTCCCATTATATATAGTGTCAAAAACGTTCTTATATTATGGGACGGAGGGAGTACGAAGAAAGAGATAGAGAGGAGTAAAAAATACACTTATAGCCAACCTTATAGCCAACCTTGTTGTAGTATGAGTGACTAAGTGATGACTATGTACGACATGCCAACATCAGATAGCCTAACGCACCGTGTTAAATCTCCAAGGGCGCGACCACGCGAGCGACGCAACGGTCGTGGTAGGCGCGACCATGATACGGGCTGCTGGCAGCCCTTGGATCTGAGATCAAACGGTCGCATGCTAAGTTGTTGAAAATTTTAAGAATAACCCTCCAGGATAGGATATTCACCCATAGGTCTAGAATCACGCCATGCAACCGTTCGATCTCAGATCCAAGGGCTCTCGGAAGCCCGTATCATGGGAGAATGGAAAGCCACTACCCTGTCGTTCGCACGCTGGCAGTTCGCTCCTACTCTTTCCCGCACGTCCTTTAATACTACGGCGGTTTGATCCTAGTCGTCCCGTCCATTCACATTACGGTAGTTCCACTAATCCTAACCCTCCTCCCAAATCCATGGCGTCCCAAATCTCCCCGATCGGCGGTGAGTACAAGGTTAGAACCATCACCGGCGATGACTTCGACGTCATCTACACCCGTACTTCTGCGACAGTGAAAGGATGCCTTTCTCGCTTCAGAAGCATGTTCGAAAACTCACATGATGAATGGGTCGCTGGGCTAGATGTTGAGTACACCACAGTCCTGGGACGAGAGAAGGATCTAAAGGACGAAGAGAGGAAGAAGCCCGCCGTGATCCAGGTTTGCGTTCATAACGTTTACTTGGTCTACCACATATGCCATGCCGACGTTGAGTGCCAGGATTTTAAGAACTTCCTCAAGGACAAAACAGTCAAATTCATTACTGTAGACTTTAAGAACGACAAAGAAGTCATGCGTCGGATAGGCCTCATTGTAGGCAACCCCTTCGACCTCCAGAAGAATTGGCTGGTGCCCTCTCGTCAGCCCTCAATGCTGACCCTGGCAGGAGCCATGGTTCATCCTTCGTACCGCAAACTGGAGAAACCTCATTAAACGTTTCATCGTCATGCATGGCAGCGGAATGTGCTAGATATAGACCACTCCAGTATGCTGTAATGGATGGCTACCTTTGTTTCAATATCTACAAGGGTTGGATGAAGAGCAACAGCCAAGTAGGCGGTTCAAGCAAAGAAGTATCGGCCAAGAGGAAGACGGACAAGGACGAAGTCGAGGACGTGGACGAGGACTCCGAGTAAGGTGGCAGTGTCGTTGCTCATGGCGGTTCTAAACTTCTAATGCAGTGTCTACCGGATTAGTTGCATAGTTTAATTTCAGCTGTGCTTAGTTTAATTTGAGGGGTCTGTTGTGCTGAGCCCCCAGCTGAACTATGTTATGATTCTTCTCGTTACTTTAACTCTTCAGTATGTAGATACTAGTACTAGTATTTCTTTAATAGAATTTAGCACCCCAATTAAGCACGTACTAGTTTTTTTAATAGTACTATATGCATAATTTGGCGACGAGCGCTCTCTATATGTACCACCTTTTTTTAAAATTTCAATTTTTGCTCCATGGCACAATCAATCTATAGTGGAGTACTACTGTACAAAAGTATACATTTTTTAAAAGGCTAGCATACTGTTCATCATATATATATATATATATATATATATATATATATATATATATATATATATATATATATATATATATATATATATATATAGCCAGTTAAATTCTCAACCTAGAACGACGTGCATGCCATGTAGTAAACCGATCCGGAGGAAGTATAGTAAAAATGAGGTGATTTAACCCAGCGATCGGCGGGGGAGCATGGCTTGTCATGCGGTCCCACATGTCATGATGTACCAAGGCGATGCGCGTGTCCCTCTTGAGGCAGAAGCAATACTAGTACGTGGTTTGAGATGATGTCCAACCGAAGTGTGAAATAATGGTTGCTTCGTCCATCTGGGAAGGTGCGGCATATTTGATGTCTCATTGCTCATTACTAACACTGGGCCGGTACGAGTGGGGTGCGTCCCCCCTGCTATTCTGCACTGTTATTTCGTGCTTGACACATCGACCCAGTTGCACATGAGATGACCCCCACATCCTTTGTCAAAAAAACAACACCCTGATCCAGGCATTTCACTCTTTCGTGCAACGGACGGGCACCTTACTTTCTCCTACATGTGCCTAAGCTTGCCACATAGGCATAAAGTCTGATCTGGCAAGTTAATTAAGACGAGAGAGACTAGTTTGGTGACCCAAGGAAGAAACGGTGCTAAGCATGTGTACCTAGGTGAAAAGACAATTTTGAGTCTATAGCTAATTAAATGAAGCCAACTTAGCAACACCATTTCATTGGAAGAGGTCACTCCTTGGCAAATGCAATAAATACTAGTACTCCCTGTGTCCCATAATATAAGAACGTTTTTGGCACTACACTAGTGTCAAAGATTCTTATATTATGGGACGGAGGGAGTACGAAGAAAGAGATAGAGAGGAGTAAAAAAATACACTTATAGCCAACCTTATAGCCAACCTTGTTGTAGTATGAGTGACTAAGTGATGACTATGTATGACATGCCAACATCAGATAGCCTAACGCACCATGTTAAATCTCCAAGGGCGCGACCGCGCGAGCGGCGCGACGGTCGTGGTAGGCGCGACCATGATAGAAGCTACTGGCAGCCCTTGGATCTGAGATCAAACGGTCACATGCTAAGTTGCTGAAAATTTGCAGAATAACCCTCCGGGATAGGATATTCACCCATTGGTCTACAATCATGCCATTCAACCGTTCGATCTCAGATCCAAGGGCTCTCGGAAGCCCGTATCATGGGAGAATGGAAAGCCACTACCCTACCGTTCGCACGCTGGCAGTTCGCTCCTACTCGTCCCCGCACATCCTTTAATACTATGGCGGTTCGCTCCTAGTCGTTCTGTCCATTCACATTACGGCAGTTCCACTAATCCTAACCCTCCTGCCAAATCCATGGCGTCCGAAATCTCCCCGATCGGCGGTGAGTACAAGGTTAGAACCATCACTGGCGATGAGTTCGACGTCATCTACACCCGTTCTTCCGCGACGGTGAAAGGATGCCTTTCTCGCTTCAGACGCATGTTCGAAGACTCACATGATGAGTGGGTCGCCGGGCTAGATGTTGAGTACACCACAGTCGTGGGACGAGAGAAGGATCTAAAGGACGAAGATAGGAAGAAGCCCGCCGTGATCCAGGTTTGCGTGCATGACTTATGCTTGGTCTACCACATATGCCATGCCGACATTGAGTGCCAGGATTTTAAGGACTTCCTCGAGAGCAACCTAGTCAAATTCGTTACTGTAGACTTTGGTAACGACAAAGAAGTCCTGCGTCAGACAGGCCTCGTTGTAGGCAACACCTTCGACCTCCAAAAGAATCGGATGGTGTCCTCTCGCCAACCTTCAATGCTGACCCTGGCAGGAGCCATGGTTCATCCTTCGTACGGTAAACTGGAGAAACCTCCATACATGTTTCATTGTCATGCATGGCAGCGGAATATGCTAGATATAGACCACATCCAGTACGCTGCAATGGATGGCTACCTTTGTTTCAATATCTACAAGGGTTGGATGAAGAGCAACAGCCAAGTTGGCGGTTCAAGCCAAGAAGTATCGGCCAAGAGGAAGAGGGACAAGGACGAATCGAGGACGTGGACGAGGACTCTGAGTAAGGTGGCAGTGTTGTTGCTCATGGTGGTTCTAATGAAGTGTCTACCGGAATAGTTGCAAAGTTTAATTTAGGTGCGCTTAATTTAATTTGAGTGGTTTGTTGTGCTGAGCCCCCAGCAGAACTGTGTTATGTTTCTTCTTGTTACTTTAACTCTTCAGTAAGTACATACTAGTATTTCTTACATTTCATCTTTTAGTTGGTATAGTACTACCACTCGTTTATTCACATTATATACGTATAATATATATGGCCAACATCATATAGCCAGCAGTTTAGTTGTCAAAGAATTTCATGGTGCTTAGTTTTGTCAAAGAATTCCAGGGTGCTTAGTTTTATTTGAGGGGTGAGTTGTGCTGGACACCATTATTGTGACTAGCCTTTTTAATAGTACTATATGCATAATTTGGTGACGAGCGCTCTCTATATGTACCACCTTTTTTTTAATTTCAAGTTTTGCTCCATGGAGCAATCCATTGATACTACTGTTGTACAAAAGTATACATTTTTTAAAAGGCTAGAGGGCGGGGCAGTCTAGCTTGGTCGGTTTCACGAGAGGCGAGGGCCTTTGTGATTGGACGGCTCATTACTGCTGGAAGGCGGGGCCTTGTGATTTGACTGCTCGTATAAATGCGCCAATGACCTGATCGGGGAGGAGCAAAGAACCGTGCGGTATACTCAAGTATTCCACTGGAGTAGTACTGCGATGGAGGAGCACGAAACACGGCAGCCCAGTGCCATATGGCGATAAAAAATGATCTAATTTGCTAGTCATCTCATTGTTAGCATTATTCTATTCTTTCCCTCAAAAAACAAAAACCATTGTTCTATTCATGCCTCGTAGAGAACATGACACGTGCGGCGAAACACCCGAAGCAAAAGATGAAGCACAGCAGCAAAAGAAGAAGGAAGATTATCACCCCAAATGATCTAATTCGCCGCGGAGTCGTAACTGCTTCTTCATCGCCTCCATGACCTCCATCTCCTTGCGCGAGCATGCCTGCTCCTGGCACTCGAGCCTCGGGAGGGTTGCTGGACCGAGGAGTTCAAGGCGTACCTGACACGAGGGACGCTGTCGGAGAAAGAGGAGGACGCGGAGCGCGTGGCCCGGCAGGCTACGGCATACTGCATCCAGGATGGTGAGCTATACAGAAAGCGACCAAATGATGTTTCTTTGCGATGCATCTCCGGGGAGCAGGGGAACAAGTTGCTAGCTGACATACACGGCGGAGATTGCAGGCACCACTCGTCATCACGTACCCTTGTCAGCAAGGCATTCCGCAGCGGGTTCTACTGGCCCACTGCACTCAACGACGCGACCGAGCTGGTGAGGTCCTGTGAGGCCTGCCAATTCCATGCCAAGCAGATCCATCAGCCAGCCCAGGGCCTCCAGACTATCCCACTCTCGTGGCCATTCGCGGTCTGGGGGGTGGACATCCTGGGTCTGTTTCCACAAGCGCTTGGGTGCTACCGCTACCTCTACGTTGCCATCGACAAGTTCACCAAATGGGCAGAGGTGGAAGCCATCCGCACCATCACAGTCGGGTCGGCAATTAAGTTCATCAAGGGCCTTGTGAGCCGATTCGGGGTCCCTAACCACATCATCACTGACAACGGCTCACAATTAACTAGCAATCTCTTCAAGACATATTGTGCTAACCTTGGAATGCAGATCTGTTATGCTTCAATGGCACACTCCAGGAGCAATGGCCAAGCTGAACGCGCCAACGCGGAGGTCCTGAGGGGCCTCAAGACCAGGACCTTCAAGAAGAAGCTCGAGGCCTACGGCAGGGGCTGGCACGACGAGCTCCAGTCCGTGCTGTGGTCCATCCACACCACCGCCACCAAGCCAACAGGTGATACCCCCTTCTTCCTCGTCTACGGAGCAAAAGCGGTTCTCCCTCACGAGGTCAGGCATCGCTCCGCGTGGGTCCTGGCATTTGATGAAACACAGCAGGATACCATGCGGGGGATCGACCTTGTGTTGGGGGAAGAACGCCGCCGTGAAGCCTTGCTCCGAGCGGCAAGATACCAGCAGGTGCTGCGACGGTACCACTGTTGCAGCGTCCGCTCTAGGATGCTCGAGGTGGGTGATCTCGTCCTGAGGTGGGTGCTCTCCAGGGAAGGGTTGCACAAGCTCTCGCACATGTGGGAGGGCCCGTTTAGGATCGCCCGCGTCTCCAGCCATGGTGCCGCGCGCCTAGAGACGCGGGACGGGATCCCCATCGGAATGCCTGGAACATCCAGCACCTCCGGAAGTTCTACCCATGAAGCAAGGCCCAGTGCCTGTGAAGGTCTCACCTCGTGACACTCTAACGTAATAATGGGGTTGTGCACGCCCCGGAGTCTCCGGAGTGCTGCCCTCGGGCCTCGGGGGCTCCCTCCCACGTCCTAGTGGCAGCACTTACCTCCGCGCTGGTGAGAAGACTAGACTAGGTGCCGAACGCGGCTGTTCGTTTGCTTTCCATAGTTGGCTTGCCTCTCTTCATTCGAAAATTTGAATTCTGTTGTTTCTCGCTGGCTTGGTTCGATTTCCTTTTCTCTCCGTTTCTTCCCTCAGTTCTCTGTTTTTTCCGACACTCTCCCTCGCACGCCTCGCGAGGGTGTTGGACAGGTGCGCGTGTGAGCGCTTTTCTTGGTCTTCATGAGGCACCCTCGTTCGAGCTCGCGACCGGTGCGCCCCTTCTTAAGTCCGTGCCCCATGGGTACCGCGACGTGGTGCGCCAGGCCATGACCGGCCACGCCGGGGATCCTAGGCAAGGTAAAATAAGGGTTTCTTAACAAAATTTTGCAGTATCTCGACGCCTCCCAAGTCCGAACCAGGGAGGTCTCATCAGGTGCCGGGGGATGCGCGCCTCACGAGGTGGAAACTGCTTCAGACGCATCGAGCTAAGTTATCCTTACATGCCTACGTAAAGCACTAATGCCACAGCACAACTCAGAAGTGATAAACATAGCAAAAGGCAGGAAAAGCGTTACGGTTCATCATACACCCCCGCGGGGCCCCATACTTGTTTCTTGTGATGCAGGGAGAAAAGAAAGGAAAAATAGGCAAAAGCGGCCCCTGCGCCCGCGACTACTCCCGAGAACCAGCTCCCAACGCTTCCCCAAGCTCAACCGGAGCCCTCCTCATGCTTCACTTGGGCACGACGACGGGACGACCCGCCACCCTCCTCGAAGCGAGCCCGGCGACGGGGCGGTTGGTCCTAGCCGTCACTGCTGGAGCTTTCGCTGGAGGAGGAACCGCCACTATTGGACGAGCCGCGGCCATCATTGAGGGCGAGCCCGCCCTCGTTCTCATCGCGGTCGTCGCCAAGGACGAGCACTTCGTCGCCATCGCGGTCTTCGGGGCAGCACCCGGCGCGGCGACCGTCTTCCCCGAACACCCTCACGAAGAGGGTCGCGGCGCCGTCGTACTTGAAGTGGAGGATGCACCACCTGCCCAGACCGCGAGCACGGGCAAACGTCTGCCAGCCGCAGGCCAGGGCTACATTGCCCACAACGGAGATCTCCAACACGACCCACAAGGCCTTGCAGCAGCAGCCGTCCGCTTGCAGCCAGAGACTGCCGGGACCCGAAGTCGCCAGCTCTCCGGCAAAGGAGTGCGTAAGCTGGAGCCAGGTGCCGATCGGATTCTCCGACCACACAACGAACTCTGGCAGCACCTCCGCTGAGTGAAAGCTTGGCCGGGGAAGCCTAGCGACCATGGCGCGCCTCCCCTTGTCGACGGGGCCGCCACGCCCCAAGCGACTTCCACCAGGTGGAGAAACGCGGCCTCAGCTGCCCGGAGCGGCACCGGACCCTGAAGAGATCCATCCTCGACCACGGGTTACCACAGTGGGGGTCGCGGCGTGATTGCGAGGGCGACCACGCCCCCTCTTGGGTGGAGGAGAGCCAGGCCCCTCCTGGCGAGCCTTTCCCTTCTCTGCGGGCGAGAACCTCTTTGTTGGCGCCATGGGTGTCGCTGGAAGATGGTTGAGCAAGGAAGAAGAGGCAAGCGGATCGGAGGAAGAGATGGGCGACAGGAGCTCCGTTACCCTCCCCATTTATAGCAGGAGGAGGCCAACCGGCGACCCCCATGATCGCAGGTAATGATGGATTTTCTGCATGCACCGGGGACTCATTAAGTCGGGCAGTTGCTGAGGCAGCCTGGGCAAGCAAAGACGCCCACGTCCCATCAGTCGCCATGCGTCAATCAAGGCCTAGGCGGTTGGGGCCCTCGGCGCTCCGCACTTACCCCTTGGCTTCGCCTTGAAGCCAAGTCCGACCGCACCTTGGGCCCGGGGGCTACTGTCGGAGTTCTGGGAAGGGGGGTCCCCAGACTTGCCTGCCTGCGGCCCACGGCGTGGCTCCACTAGCGGCCCTGTACGGCCCATCTTCACCAGCAAACACTCAAGACCCTAGCGAGGGGCCAAGCCTCGCCGAGGCGGGCGACACAAGACCTCCTCAGGGGCAGCCTCACTAGGCTGGCTCGCGAGGAGCGGAGAGATCACGGTGAGGGGCACCTCATGAGGTTCCCGTGACGTGAGCCACGACGTCCATGGCCAGGCGGGCGCCAGCGGCCGCAGAGTACTGGTTTCCTCTTCGGTGTTAAAGGAGTAGGCACAGGCGAGGAGTCCCGAGGGATCAGGCAAAGTTTTCCATATCGGTACAATGAGACCAAGACCAGCAGGACAGCAGGATGAAGGTCATCGCGGAGCCCACGACGGTGTTACCACTAGAGCCTTTGGCAGCCGAAGACCACCTTTTGTCAGGACATCTTGTACTAACTGTCCCCCTTCAAATTGGCCGTTATGGGATTCCTTCCCGCCTGATATTTGGGGAGAGGACCCGGGCCTCTATAAATAGGACTGGTCACCAACCTAGCAAGGGGACGGATCATTCAGATCATCCTCAACCACACAAGCTCACCGAGATGAAGAACACATCTCCTCACACTACAAAAAAAATACACTTCCGTGATGATACGTGTTTGTCACAGTAGGTTGTGTTTTTTGTCATGCATGTACATCCATGACGATTTTATGACAGAATCAAGATAGTCATACCTGTGCTGTAGTAGAAGTGTGCCATGACATTACGAAAATTATCATCACGGAAGTGTCCACTTCCATGACGATAAATCGTGCGTCACAAAAGTGCTTTCGTCAAGGGTGACCGACACGTGGCATCCACCGTAACGGAACGCCGTTAAGCTATCGGGTTGGGTTTTGGATCCGATGAGCCGTTAACAGCCCCGACCAATGGGGATTTTCCACGTGTAAAATCATCATTGGCTGGAGGAAGCACGTGTCGGCTCATCGTTGGGATAGATGTCATCCACTCATTGGACAGAAGGCGCCTATGATACGTCGACACGTGGCATGGCCCAGTAGAGGCCCATTCCTGTGAAAAGGCCGGTCCGTTTGACTTGGTCAAAAGGTGGCGGGCTGGCCCATGGAAAGCCTGTTAACGGCATGTTCGCATATCACCCATTTACTGCCTGCTAACCCAAGGCTCATTACGCCCTATCCGAATTAGGCCCAGCAGCGTCATTTCGGCCATCCAATATGATTCCAGCCCGTTTTCACTTCTGGCCCATGTATGGCCCATGACGTCTTTCTGACCATATGAGGCCCTTTGTAACTCTTGGCCCATTAACGGCCCGTGGTGAAACTAGCCCGTAATGAACAGTGTATCACTTTACACCCATTAACGGCCCGTGGTGAAACTGGCCCGTAATGAACAGTGTATCACTTTATACCCATTAACGGCCCGTTATTCCGTTGGGCCGTTTCCAGCCCAAGTTATCTTTTGGCCTTCTATGGGCCCATTTTTTCTTGGGCTCATTTGCAGCATTCGGTTACTTACGGCCCGTTACTGTCATTTTCTGCTTGTGGGCCAAATTCAGCCCGTCATTACAGTCGGCCCATTTGTGGACCGTTAATCCCTTGGGCCATTTTCATAGCATCACCAAATACGGCCTATTAACGGCCCGTTATGGTCAGCCCATAAAACGTACGATTTCCACTCTAGACCGTCTATGGCCCATTAAAGGCCCGTACAAGGCCCATAGATGAGTCGGCCCTTACAAGGCCCATGGATCCTACGAGACGTAGAAGGCCCATGGATCCTACGAGATGTAGAAGGCCCATGGATCCGACGGCCCATTGAAGGCCATGGATCCGACGGCCCGTACATGGCCCATGGATCGTACGGCCTGTGGAGGGCCATGGTCACTATAACGTTTGGGCGAGTTGGCCCCCGTTTGAACGATATAGCATATTCAAAGAATTATCCTACTCAATACTATCACCTCTAAAAACATACACTATACAACAAAGAGACCAAGGAATAGAAACGTAGAATAATCCTACACTATACAATAAAGAAATTACAGCCGATTATACCCACTGGGCATTATGGTTCGACATAGGTGATAATAAAGCATACACAAAGAGCAAATTACATACACTGGGCAAATACAGCTCATACATCATGGACGCACATCAACTTAACTCCATTTGAACTATAATCTCTTCAGAAAATGGATTGGCGGGATTCCGATAGCACAAATTTCAGTCTGCAAAATCTCCAATTCCTTCGTGGTTACCACAGTGTCTTGTTTCATTTTTTGACTCCTGCATCTAATACATGCATGTCCAGTATCAACTTGTTGATTATACGTTGACAATCATGTACACCTTGTCTTGCCACCTCTAGTTGATGCTCGAGAACATTAGCACATTCCAATTCCAATCCATAATCATTCGGTAACGGCCATGCCGCACTGCTCGCAGATCTTTGTGTTGATGTCACTTCATCCTGAAATGTTTCTGTAAGTACACATGACTAGGGCAAAAATATAGTTACAACAGTGAAGCGAGCAAGACACTATTTTGTACTACATGGCAAAACAGGACTAACAATAATGTTACACGTCATGAAGCATAAGGAGGTGATATTTTAAAAATTATAAAAAAGATAGTCTGTGCAGCCTGTATAAAGAAATCTCTCTTAGCTCACCAGAGGAGCATGATGTTGGGGCCCAATCCAAAACACAGACAAGTTATAAATTTAGACAACACGTTGCGTATAAGTAAGCAAGCAGTTGGCCATTCTGTAGCTCAATTAAAGTCTTAGGGAGCATAATGAACAGCAGAGGGTTTCATACAAACATACTACAGCAGGCAAAACTATGCAATCACTAGCCTAGTATAAACTAGATTGTGAGCCTCATGCAATAATAGTTGGTTAATAGACTTCAAAGCTTCAGGCACACTTCGGTGGAGTAATTAAATGGTAAGGCCTTTAATTATGTCAACTAATAGTTATACAAGTACCCAACATCAGGCATGATTCTTTGGGCATCTCATTAACTAAGGACAAATAAAGCAATTGAAAAGAGCAAATTAACTATGCCTGAAACAAACAAGGAATTGAACTGTTGAGTTGCATACAGTGACTTACCTTAACAGGTTGAAGAGGCTCAGCGCAGCTCCTACTTCTCTTGCAAGGCTCCTTCCTAACATCTTGTACATGGAAATCCTTAATCTTATCTTCATTGCACCCCCTCTGCAAGGTGACACAAACTAGTTACTCGTCTCCTTGGAAGATGAATATGCACACTTTCTAGTCTGTGAACACAAAAGGATGAGATTATAACAAAGCAACACCACATAATGAAACATGCCACATCTCTTGCACTTGCACACAATGAAATGAGAATTTACTATGTCTTCACTATGTAAAAACTAGGCATACCTTCAAACTGGATCTCCAGGTACTCTTGGAGAGCCTACTTTAATGTACAGCCAAAACTTTATGTCACCTATGAGTTAGACAAGGCCCCACTACAGCAGCCATTAGTGTTCAAATTGTTGACAAGCTCTGTTAGAGTGTTTGGTCAAGAACAGCAAGTAATCAAAGCAAGCAGTCCTAGTATGGCTGGCTGATGCAAACGAGCAATTGAAAAGATGTGTGAGCAAATCTTACATATCAAGAAAAGAAGAAAAGAAGGAGGCTTAAAGACCACCACTTGACTGACCAGATTTAAGGGGCATTTAAACATCATGTGCAACGTATGAACTAACATAAACATTGCATATTCCAGATTCTACAATGGAATGCACATGTATTAGGTTATGCCGTGTATGATGATGCCTAAATGTACACTATAGCAGGCAGGAGTGATTCATCATTGCACGCACAATTGAATTGCAGGTTAAGGGCCAGTTCGATTCTGCCTTTTTAGGGCTTATTGTCAAAATAAGCCATAAAGATGTAAAGAAGTCATTTTGAGGTATGGGCTTGGGCTTAACTAATTTCGCTTTGGAGGGGGGTGCTTCGGGTAGAACCTCACTAAAAATTGAAGGGAAGGGGAATAGTGAAATGACTCTGTTGTCTGCCTATATTACACTCAAAATGCAACTGCTGACGCCCGTGTCACACCTGACCCTCAAGTAAAAAGAAACACACAGTCGTTCATTGCCCTGCCCGCTTGCATCTCCTCTCCCCTTTCCCTCTACCTCGATCCCCTTCCTGCAGCACTAGGGTTCCTCCAGCGAGCCATCGCCACTGGTCCCATCTGGCCTGGTCCTCGACGATGCTATGTCCAGCTAGGCTACATGGCCGGCAGGTAGTGGCAAATCTCCCTGGCTGCTCCTCTCTCTGGCGCTGCCCCTCATTCGCATGGTCTCCAGCAGCTGCTCCACTATGGTTCGTCCAATGCACTACTCCAGCGGGCGCTGCACAACTACGGCTGATGCCACACTGCGGTAGAAGGCACCTTATTCCCCCTCCCCTCCTCCCAGGCCATGGCCTTGAGGTGCTGTTGAAGGATGAGCTCACCCAACAAGGTGAGGATCTCCTCTGATTGTTTGCCAAAATTTCATTCTGATCCACTATACGATGAATTGCTATGAGCTGCTTCTGCTGCTGCTATATGATGCATTGCTATGAGCTGCTCCTGCTGCTGCTATATGATGAATTGCTACGAGCTGCTGCTACTATATGATGAATTGCTATGAGCTGTTGCTGCTATATGATGAATTGCTATGAGCTGCTACTGCTGCTATATGATGAGTTGCTATAAGCTGCTCTTGTTGATGCTATATGATGAATTGCTATGAGCTGCTCCTGCTGCTGCTATATGATGAATTGCTATGAGCTGCTCCTGCTGCTGCTATATGATGAATTGCTATAAGCTGCTCCTGTTGCTGCTATATGGTGAATTGCTATGAGCTGCTCCTGCTGCCGCTATATGATGAATTGCTATGAGCTGCTCCTGCTGCCGCTATATGATGAATTGATATGAGCTGCTTGTGGTATATGATGAATTGTAGACTGCCGCTGCTGTATGATGAGTTGCTATGAGCTGCTACTGCTGCTATATGTTGCGTTCAGGTGGTGCTGCTACGTGATAATAACCAACCACTTGGACCATTGAATTTCAATAAATAATTGTTCTTCATTTAAATGTGGGTCATGTGTTCTTCCTTTAAATTAGGCAATGGGATCTCTATGGAAAACATTGACCAAAGTAGATTGTGCCAAGTAGATGGTATCTTTGTATTTGCATTTTGAGCAAATAGTGATGGTCTGTTTTCCTATCATATTAATTACTGCACTAGGTTCAATTTGTGATGTTTGCAAGTCAAATTAATTTTCATATGGGCAGTAAAATGAAAAAAAATGCAATCTAGACTTTCCACTAATCATACCAAATATAAGCTGAAAACGCAATGAAACGAACTGGTTGGCTTATTACATGGAGCTTATTTTCTTAGGATAACTCGTAATAACTGTCCCTAAGAAACTTGGCTAATAGAACTGACACACATATAACATGTCACGATGATTGCAATGGAGGAGTGACGTACCATAGCACACTGTATAGGATCACCACTGCCTCTCCTTTTTTTGCGATGTTCCATGAAATTGCCACATACATCTTGTACTTTTTCATTGTGTAACCCTATTTGCAAGTTGACACGGCTAATTTCAGACATCTCTACATGATACTACATTGCATATCCCTTGCGCATATTTAAACCACCAATTAACGATTGTGTGCATACCATAAACTAGCCATGACTCTGTGTGATGGACTAGCAGGCACTCTAAGGGAGCCTAATGTCGTGTACTAGAATTCCTACATGCCACCTACAATTTTGTGTAATGTACTACCCCTGTTCCTAAATATATGTCTTTGTAGAGATTCCAGTATGGACCAAATACAGATGTATATAGATGCATTTTCTAGTGTACATTCACTCATTTTGCTCCGTATGTAGCCTATAGTGGAATCTCTAGAAAGACTTATATTTAGGAACGGAGGTACGAGGTAGTATCATGTATGACATCTACATATCTAATTTAGCAGCCAGAAGTAGAAATCATTGTCTGCACAAAGGGATTACTGGTCGAAAATCCTAGCAAAGCATGCTGGCAGGCACAGAACAATACAAGAGAGAGAGAGAGAGACGCACTTACAAGATCATAGCAATGCCTCAGTCCAAGATCTTGGTTGGCCAAGCTGTTAGATCCAGAAGAAACACCGTCCTTGTAGTTTTTGCCAGCTGCATAACAGGTAACAGCGACCGGTTAGTATATTTGAAGTACATCGGGCAGGTGATGCTGGACGGGTTTAAAGGTGACAAGTACCTAGGCCGTGGCGGGTGCTTGGCATCTCTCCAGATGGTGGGAATCAGGTTAGAAATGTCAAGGGTGATGACGCTGCACTGGCTGTCGGGGTCCGGTAAGGAGATCTAGAACCGTCGAGTAGGGTGTTTGTGGAGCGGCTCCGGTAGGGTGGACTACGGTGTGGGCGAAGCGGATCTGTGGCCGTGGACGAGGGCGTAGGTGAAGCTGCTCCGGTGGTTGGGTTAAGGATGGTGTCGACGACGCGGATCTGCGGCCGTGGACAGGGCATCAGAAGTTGCTCCGGTGGTTGGGTTAAGGATGGTGTCGACGATGCGGATCTGCGGCCGTGGACGGGGCATCAGAAGCTGCTCCGGTGGTTGGGTTAAGGATGGTGTCGACGATGCGGATCTGCGGCCGTGGATGGGGCGTCAAAAGCTGCTCCGGTAGGTTGGATGAGGGTGTGAGGAAGCGGATCCGAGGCCGTGGACTCGTGAGTTGGCAAAGCGTCCACGGTAGGGTTGAGAATGGTATAGGCGAAGCTACTCCGGTAGGGTTGACGATGGTGTCGGCAAAGTAGCTCCGGTAGGGTTGAGAAAGGTGTCGGCGAAGATGATCAGAGGCTGTCGACAGGGGCATCGGTGGGGTGGCTCCGGGGTGTGTGGACGAAGCTTCTCTGGTGGGGAGTATGAATGAGCCGCTGCAGATGCGCAACGGTTGACGAGAGTACCGGCGAAGCAGATCCGGCGCCGTGGACAAGGCCGGCACTGAATGGGCTGTGGTACAGTGGTGGGTGAGCAATCTACTTGTTTCCAGAAGCAGATCCGGCGAGTTGGACACCGCTAGCAGTGAATGGGATATGGTACGCCGGTGGATGAGCAGTCTAGGGATTCGAGAGGGGAGGGGAGAAAGGGCGATGAAGTACGGACGGCGTGATGTAAGATGCTTTGGTGCTGTGGAGTTAGTCGTTTTTGCGGGAGGGGGAGAGGAAATGGGGGTGTCCTGTAGTGGGGGGAACCAGAAGTTATCAAAGCAGCCCTGACCTATTATGTAGATGAGGGCGGTATTGTAACTGTTGGTCTCCGTGCACCAAGGACAAAAGGGGAATTTCGCATGCTAAAGACTGAGGTGGCGGAAATTTTAGAAGGAGGCGGGAGATTTTGCCGCCCGCGGGATCGTTCGTATCCAGTTTCAACTAATTTTGGACCGTGCTAGCGGGAAGGTCATGCTAGACTGTGTACACGGGGCACACGTCAGCAGTTAATAACTGGTGTGAAGTCCACCCCAGAAAAAAGACAATAACTCGGGAAGATGCGCCGATAACTTGGACGTTCACACGGGTGCGGTCAATCGTACGGGTGTAGTGGCGCGTTCACAAAAAAAGGGATCAAACGCTCATCCTACGTATTTCTCGTGTAAATAGATAATTTATTGCCATTGGTTATTTACTTTAAACATAATGCATTGATGTGTTAGTGTAGAGGCGCACAAAAAGAAATGGATATTGTAGTCCGCTACTTAAAAGTGTTACCTCATATGATTACATAGTCTCCATGTCATAAATTGCGTACCCGTTGAATTCATATATGAATATTACTTATATTACTTCAAAATAGAAACTTAAATCATCCAAGACTAATGAATTTGAATGCAAGAGTAACAATGGTGCGTGTACATGATAGCTACATTGGTTGTTTGAAGAAACATCACTGTAACTTTGGCATGCACAACTGAAAAGGTTTATTTAAATAGAAAAAAATGTGATATGTGAGTGTCCAATCTTTATAGCGTTGAATCGATATTGTACCTTTGGCCACGATACGAAGTAGATATTGACTAATGTTCAAGCGATGCACGTCCACGATCGCTAGATAGTGATACGTGAATGAATTGTGCAATCTCTCTCACACGCATACATATCTCATTTCCCCGTGGGCATCGGAATCACACACGCGCACTTCGTGTATTTCTCTCCCTCTGTTAAGGTTAAATTCGTCTTTCCACCCCGTCCTACAAGTCTCTCACACAGAAACACACACGCTCTCTCTATCTAACACACCCACCCCTTTAATTCCGCCCACCCACAGCCACTAATGTCTCAAAGTATAATAATGTCTCTCACCCATATGCCTAAGGTTAACTCGAGTTCCGGAACCATATGAATACATACAATGGGATTCCAACAGAGCACCTTTTGTTTTGAGATTTCTCTCTCTCTCTCTCTCTCTCTCTCACACACACACACACACACGCGCGCGCGCGCGCGCGCATTGTTTCTCGCTTCATTTTTCCGGCACTTGCATGCACACCGTTTGTTTATCTTCGTGATGCTTTAGGTATGCCTCGCACAAATGCTATCTACCTATCCCTTAATATAGCTAGATATGTGATACGTCTCCAACGTATCTACAATTTTTGATTGCTCCATGCTACTTTATCTACTGTTTTGGACTATATTGGGATTTATTTTCCATTTTTATATTACTTTTGGGACTAACCTATTAACCGGAGGCCCAGCCCAGAATTGCTGTTTTTTGCCTATTTCAGTGTTTCGAAGAAACAGAATAGCAAACGGAGTCCAAACGGAATGAAACCTTCGGGAACGTGATTTTCCAACCGAACATGATCCAGGAGACTTGGATCCTACTCCAAGAAGTGCCAGAGGCGGTCACAAGGGTGGAGGGCGCCCCCCTGGGCGCGCCCCCTACCTCGTGGGCCCCTTGACGCTCCACCGACGTACTCCTTCCTCCTATATATACCTACGTACCCCCAAACGATCAGAACAGGAGCCAAAAACCTAATTCCACCGCCGCAACCTTCTGTATCCACGAGATCCCATCTTGGGGCCTGTTCTGCAGCTCCGCCGGAGGGGGCATCCACCATGGAGGGCTTCTACATCATCACCATAGCCCCTCTTATGAAGTGTGAGTTGTTTACTTCAGACCTTTGGGTCCATAGCTAGTAGCTAGATGGCTTCTTCTCTCTTTTTGGATCTCAATACAATGTTCTCCCCCTCTCTCGTGGAGATCTATTCGATGTAATTTTCTTTTTGCGGTGTGTTTGTTGAGAACGATGAATTGTGTGTTTATGATCGAGTATTATCTATGGAAAATATTTGATTCTTCTCTGAATTCTTTTATCTATGATTGAGTTATCTTTGCAAGTCTCTTCGAATTATCCTTTTTGGTTTGGCCAACTAGATTGGTAGTTCTTGCAATCAGAGAAGTGCTTAGCTTTGGGTTCAATCTTGCGGTGTCTTTACCCAGTGACAAAAGGGGCAGCAAGGCACGTATTGTATTGTTGCCATCGAGGATAACAAGATGGGGTTTTTATCATATTGCATGAATTTATCCCTCTACATCATGTCATCTTGCTTAAGGCATTACTCTGTTTTTAACTTAATACTCTAGATGCATGCTGGATAGTGGTCGATGAGTGGAGTAACTGTGGGGACCCCGACTCGTAAGTCGAAATCACCGAATGCACGTGTACAGTGATCCCAGAGATCAATGTTCACTAAACACACAGAAACTGAATATCAAGAGGCTTACATCCATACATACCGTATTACACAAGTAGGACCATTATGGTCAAGTCTTGAGTATAAAATTGCAGCGGAAATCTTCGTTGATAACTTGGACCCATGCCATCTGCCTTAACCCTACAGGCATTCTGACTGGGAAGCGTCCTAGCTCGCATGTTCGTCACCGAAGTATTCTTCATCATATCCTGTTCTTTCAAGCCTGGCCAAGTAAATAGCCAGGGACAAGCCAGTGAGTACTTTTGAATGTACTCGCAAGCAACCCATGTTTTGGTTCAAGATACAACAATGCATGATATAGGTAAATTTTTGCAGAAAGCTAGTTTTGAGTGCAATAACATGTTCAACAACTTGTAAGACATGCATCAAGAGAATTCAAGTAACCCTGAGGACAGGTTACGGATATCAACATAAATAGAGTGGGCACCAACCCATCTCAGTCATGTCAAGTCCCTTGACTTGACCCAAATCATTTTTATCAGCACACACATTTGGTTTGTGAACAAGTGGATGTAGCCCAAGAGCGGTTACCCAACTGTCCTTGACCGTGGACACGGCTATTCGAATAGTTTTACACTCTGCAGAGGTTGCACACTTTACCCACTAGATCCGGGGAACTTCCGTGTCATCCACGACCCGCGGTACCTCAAGTACCCGGGGTAAGCACCCGATCACTACCTCTCCCTAGACGACACTAACATGGAGTCCACTCGATTGGCAGTAATCCCCGTGCCCACTTTTCACATAGCACTTTCTTGGAGCCACGCTCCCATACTTATCACATACCACTAGCACGGGGTACCAACGGTGTGTCCGGTGGCCTGTGAAAACAGTCATGGCCGCCCTACCTAGCACGACCCCGTCCCGAGAGAGCGCACCAACAACTCTCCCGTCACTAGTAATGCGGGCTCCAAGCTAGTATCGGTCTATGTACTCAATAATGCCCTTTCCCATATAAGGGTAGAGTGGTTGCGCATGTAAGGTTGGAATAACGGTCGCAACTCCGACCAATCCGTTTTGAAAACAACACACACTTTCCTTGGGACACCACTTCGTCATCAAGCGGTCACCCATCTCATCATCTCCCTCGGGCATAAGTGGCACCCCACGGGGTTTTTGAAAAGTCTTTTGAAAAAGCTTTGTCTCCTTCACCATGCATAAACCCATCCCTTTTTGCGAAGCAACTACTTTAGCGTCCTATCTACTCCCACCGGCATAACCCTCATAAGAAGGTAGGGCCATGCACAATGCAAGTATCAACGAGGAAGTAACCGAGGCAACCAACCCACATGGTTCACCATCTCATCATGATTGCGATGCAACAATAATAAAGAGCTTTATGGCATGCATAAAAGGTTTCATAGACATGGTCAAAGGGCTGCTTGCCTGTTTTAACAAAGTCTTCGAGGTCTTCAATTGTCTCTGGTCCAACTCCGAGCATTCCGTCTACTTCGTCAACTATCGTCGAAAGCAACCACAATAAGCAAAACAACAAGGCAGGAAATAAAAGTGCTCTAAAAATATGAGTTGGACTTTTCTGGGATACCTCTGGTCATATGAGGGATGGCCAAAGTGGTTTCATTAGGATTTGATCAATGGACATCCCTGAACATTTCAATATGATGGAATCAAGGGAATAATGGGTTTGCAAGAAGTGTATAGAAATATATTTTTGAAAAATGAGCAAAGGCACCCATTTAACAAAGGATGATTTTTGAAGCATCTAGGAATTGGTTTCACTGTATTTGGAGTTGAGATGTTATTCCTATGAATTTGCAAAGTTGACTATATATAAAGAAATAGACCATTATTTGAGGTGATACAGAAAGTACTAGTAGAAATGTTCAAAAACTAAGTTTTGAACTTATAGACATCTAGGATTTTGAATCATGGAATTTGGATCAACAATGGGCTCTCTGTGATTTTCTAAAGTTCATCACAGAAATAGGAAAGATAGGGTTTGGTAAATATTTGTGAAGAAAAGGTCTCTGGAAAAATGTGCATGTTGCATCACCAGATAGATCATGATTTATAGAGTCACTAGAAATTTGAATCATCAAATTTGGAGTCCATTTGAATTGTTTATGGATTTTAAAAACTGTACAGAAAGGAAAAAGGGGGAAAGGGTTTTACCCAAATGGGCTGGATCTGGGCGGCGGCGGCGCGCACAGGGCGAGGTTTAGCAGCAGGCGCCACTGGGCCGGCCCAGCGGCTCGGCCGCATGCGCGCAGGGGCCACGTCGATGGCGGCTTGCGCGGGTGCGCCTTCGGGCAGGGGAGGCGGATCCGGCGGAAGCCGCTTCCACTTAACGACGGGGCCCGCCCACCGGGCCGCTGACGAGCGGGGCCCGCTTGTCGGGTTCGTCCTCAACCTCCCGCGCGGGCGCGACGGGAGACAGAGGAGGCGCCCCGACGGCGACTGTCGGCGTTACAGGACATCTCCGGCAACGCTCCGCCCACCGGCGTGCTCTTGAGGCTACGCCGCATCCTCCTAGGTGCTTCACGCCCGCCGAGGAGGGCCGTAGTGTCGGCAGCTTGGATGGTCGCGGAGGGGCCATCGGCCATCTTTGGCCGTGAGCGCACGGCGCACCCGGGGATGAACGGAGAGGGTATAGGGCCTTGCAGTGGTTGAAGGAGGGCGCTGGTGCACCGAGGGGGAGAGGAGGGGCTCGGGGTAGCCCGAATTTAGGCGGAGCCCGACGGCGGAGCTCCGGCCATTGCGGTGGATGGAGGGCACGGGGAGAGATGTGAGTTGGTCCATGGGGTGCACGGGAGAGAGGGGAAGCAAATGGAGCAGAGAGGGAGGCCAGGGACTGCCTTAAGTAGGAGGGGGCGAGGTGCATCGTGGACAGGGCGCTCGGTGAGCTCCTAGCCGTTGTTGGAGACCACGGGGGTGCGCGTGGGCGTGTCTAGGGTGTTCGTGGGGTTGGTCTAGGGCTAGAGGAGGGGAGAGAAGGAGCGGGGAATGGCCAGGGTGCCGCGCGTGTGAGCCGCACCATTGGCGCACTCGGGCGCCCGGTGTCTGCTAGCGCGGAGGCGCGGGGAGGAGGAGAGAGGAGGGAGCCGACCGCGTAGCGTGTTGCGGACGCCAAGGCACCTCGACTGGCGCGAGGGGGAGGCTCGAGGTGGTCGGGTGGCTTGGGCAGAGAGCAGCTACAGTGCGTGGGAGCACTGTAGCGTGCTCTGGAGCACGTCTTTGGCATGCCATGGCATAAAAAGGGGAAAGTGGGCGCGGCCACTTGTGTCCAGCAGTGCTAGGGAGTAGTAAAGAAAGGGGAGGAAGCATTGGATGCCATGGAGGGCCACTGGAACGAGGAGGGTGGTGAGGAAGGAGAGGAATGCTGCTGTCCAGAAGGGTAAATGGGGGTGTTTCACCTCTCAATCATTGAGCTGAGGCCAGGGAAGAGTTACTGGAGATAAGAGAATACTAGGAGGGGCTGTGGTAAAAAGTTAGGGTCATGGAGATTAATGGAAGTGGTCAAAACAGGCATTTCAAGTTTCTGCCAGAAGGTGTTTGATGTAGGTTTGGGCAAGAAAATAATTTCCACTTGCCATGAGACTCCACTGGGTGAGATGTCACACATAATTAGGGCCTTCCACCCATTTGGAGCTCATTTGAAGAAAGTTGACAATGCAACTTTGGTAAACCCTAGAAATTAGCAGAAATGAACTTGTGTAGATTTAGTTGAGCAAATCACCTCTCCTTGATGCACCACTTGGTGTAGTGTCATCATTTGAGGTTCTGAACATGCCCACAAAAGTTGAGATCAAAAGGAGAAAGCTGCCAATGTAGAGTTGTTCAAATATGATTCTGGTCAGAGAGGGTTTTGGGGCACTTTGATCAAAGTAACTTGTTCTCCAACTTGTGCCACTTGGTCTAGATGAATAATTAGACCATTGGTGCATGTTCACAAGGTTTGAGAACATTTGGACATGTTTGGCAATGTAAAGTTGCTCAAACTTCAAAATGGACAGAAATGGTTTTGAGGAGATTTGATGATGTTATCTTGTTCTCCAAGTCATGGGACTTGGCAAGATCATCTAATATGTCATATGTGACATGATAGAATTTTCTTGGAATTTTTGGAGAATATTTCCTTTGTAAATATTTCAGAAGCTTGAAATATCCAGAAAGGGTTTTTGAGGGATTTGACCAATATTTTGAACATGACCATGTGTTGAAACTCTTATATATGGAAAATATATGTCCACTGAGTTTCCCTAATTTTTGTCAAATATTTTTAAAACAATAATATAATTTTTCCCTATTAAAGACCATTTCTGGCCTTAAGAAAAAGCTTTTAAATAAAATAGTAAAATAACTTCCAAAATTATATTTTTGTGGTTTCTGGGTATCCTATATCTAATAGGAGTCAAATATATTTTTAGAAAGATTTTTACTGCCCTTAATTAAGTACTTGAAGTGCAAACCTCAATTCAGGGGTTTTTGGAAAACTAATTTTAGAAAATGCTTTTTGGCCAAATTAATTTTACAAGAAATTATTTTTGTGTCCTATACACCTGGCATGATCATTGGGAAAGGTTTTCGGAGCAAGGAGATGAAGTATAGGAGTTGGAGGATTTGTTTGATTTTTAGAGCACTTGCAAACAGCAGACAAACATTCAATCAAAGCAAAGACAAAACACTCAAAAGTTTTTGTCAAACCACATTTTAGCATGATTTAGTGACTTAAATGTTGTGCCATGAAAATCAGGGTGTGACAGTAATAGTAGTAGATGCAAAATCGTTTCAATCTACTTGTTTTGGACGTGATGCCTATATACATGATCATTGCCTAGATATACTCATAACTATGCTCAATTCTGTCAATTGCTCAACAGTAATTTGTTCACCCACCATAGAAAATCTATGCTCTTGAGAGAAGCCACTAGTGAAACCTATGGCCCCCGGGTCTATTCTCATCATATCAATCTCCATTACCTTATTTACTTGCTTTGTTTTTACTTTGCCTTTTTCCTTTTACTTTGCATCTATCTATCAAAAATACCAAAAAAATTATTTATCATCTCTATCAGATCTCACTCTCGTAAGTGACCGTGAAGGGATTGACAACCCCTAAGTGTTGGTTGCGAGTTGCTATCGTTTTGTGTAGGTACGAGGGACTTGTGCGTGGTCTCCTAGTGGATTGATACCTTGGTTCTCAAAAACTGAGGGAAATACTTACGCTACTTTGCTGCATCATCCTCGCCTCTTCGGGGAAATCCAACGCAGTGCTCAAGAGGTAGCAAGAAAAATTTCTGGCGCCGTTGCCGGGGAGGCTCACAGAAGCAAGTCAACCATACCAAGTACCCATCGCAATCCCTATCTCTCGCATTACATTATTTGCCATTTGCCTCTCGTTTTCGTCTCCCCCACTTCACCCTTGCCATTTTATTTGCCCTCTCTTTCCCAATCTCCTCCTCTTTTTCCCGTTGCCTTTTTGCTTGCTCGTGTGTTAGTTTTCTTGTTTGTCATCATGACTAGTCTCTTATCTTCTCCATTATCTCCCGAGAATGAAGTTCTAAATTTTAAGCAAAGGGAGGGAGAAAATCTGAAAGACGCTTGGTATAGAATTTGCAATGCTCAAAATAGATCTACCATGAAACAATCTACTTCAGTTCTTCTTCGTAATTTTTACGTAGGTGCTAGTCCTTGGTATATATATATCCTCGTTACCATTACCAGAGGGAATTTCTTGGGTAGCCATACTTTTGATTCTTATAATGCTTTAATAGATTTATTTGGCTCACCACCTCTTTTGATTAAGGGAACTATGTTGACTTTGGATCATGTTATGCAAAGACTTGAAATTATTGAGAATAAAGTTTCTACCATTGAATCAATTGAAAATCTTGATAAATAGATCCACAATCAAATTACCAAATACGGATCTAAGGTAGGAATGACTTTGAAAAATATTAAAGAAAAAGATCCCATAGTTAATGAAAAAATAAATCTAGACTCTACAAGAATCGATAAACTTGAGGTTATCATTACTAACTTGGGAACCTCTTTTTCTTCTGTGCAAAATACTCCAAGTTCGTCTACTAAAAATACTAAGCTCATTTATGTTCCTAAGAATAAGGGTGAATCATCTAGTAAGGAAATTGTGGATCTTAAATCTATAAGCGTTCATCCCAATCTTTTTCCATCATTAAGGAACCTTTTGCTATGAATGAATTTTTCGATCTTTTGCCTGAAAATTTGACAATTACTAGAAAGAAAGAAAATTCTAAAGGAGGTAGATGCCTCATTGAAGAATTGCCTACCAAGGATGGCAATTCCTAGATCTATCCTTGCTTTTATGCCTAGCTAGGGGCGTTAAATGATAGCGCTTGTTGGGAGGCAACCCAATTTTATTTTGTGTTTTTTGTTTTTGCTTCTGTTTAGGAATAAATAATCCATCTACCTTCTGTTTGGATGTGGTTTTATGTTTTAATTAGTGTTTGTGCCAAGTAGAACCTATAGGATAACCTACGATGATAGTTGATTTGATTCTGCTGAAAAACAGAAACTTTGCACGCACGAATATATATTTTTTAAATCGCAGGAACATGCTTTTGCGTTGATTCTTTTTTCTGCTGTTCAATAAACAAATTTTCCAGGACTTCCTATTTTGGTAGAATTTTTAGAGTTCCATAAGTTTGCGTTAGTTACAGATTGCTACAGACTGTTCTGTTTTTGACAGATTCTGTTTTTCGTGTGTTGTTTGCTTATTTTGATGAATCTATGGCTAGTAAAATAGTTTATAAACCATAGAGAAGTTGGAATACAGTAGGTTTAACACCAATATAAATAAAGAATGAGTTCATTACAGTACCTTAAGTATTTCTTTGCTTTCTTTCTCTAACGGAGCTCACAAGATTTTTGTTGAGTTTTGTGTTGTGAAGTTTTCAAGTTTAGGGTGAATTCTTTTGATGGATTATGGAACAAGGAGTGGAAAGAGCCTAAGCTTGGGGATTCCCATGGCACCCCCAAGATAATCCAAGGACACCAAAAAGTCAAAGCTTGGGGATGCCCCGGAAGGCATCCCCTCTTTCGTCCACTTCCATCGGTAATTTACTTGGAGCTATATTTTTATTCACCACATGATATGTGTTTTGCTTGGAGCGTCTTGTATTATTTGTGTCTTTGCTTGTTAGTCTACCACAATCATCCTTGATGTACACATCTTTTGAGAGAGCCATACATGAATTGGAATTTGCAAGAATACTCTATGTGCTTCACTTATATCTTTTGAGCTTGATAGTTTTGCTCATAGTGCTTCACTTATATCTTTTGAGCTTGATAATTTTTGCTCTAGTGCTTCACTTATATCTTTTAGAGCACGGTGGTGGATTTGTTTTAAAGAAACTATTGATCTCTCAAGCTTCACTTAGATTATTTTGAGAGTCGTTAATAGCATGGTAATTTGCTTAATGTTAATATACTTAGTGTTCGAGATATGTGAAACTTTCTTTTGAGTGAATTGAATACTAAGATAAGTTTGATGCTTGATAATTGTTTTGAGATATGGAGGTGATAATATCAAAGTCGTGCTAGTTAATAATTGTGAATTTGAGAAATACTTGTGTTGAAGTTTGCAAGTCCCGTAGCATGCACGTATGGTTAAAGTTGTGTAACAAATTTGAAGCATGAAGTGTACCTGGCTTGTGCATCCTTATGAGTGGCGGTCGAGGACGAGTGATGGTCATTTCCTACCAATCTATCCCCCTAGGAGCATGCGCATAGTACTTGAATTTTTGATGGCTTCTAAATTTTTGCAATAAGTATATGAGTTCTTTTGACTAATGTTGAGTCCATGGATTATACGCACTCTCACATTTCCACTTTTGCTAGACTCTTCGGTACCGTGCATTGCCCTTTCTCACCTTGAGAGTTGGTGCAAACTTCGCCGGTGCATACAAACCCCGTGATACGATATGCTCTATCACACATAAACCTCCTTATATCTTCCTCAAAACAGCCACCATACCTACCTAACATGGCATTTCCATAGCCATTCTGAGATATATTGCCATGCAACTTCCATCATCATTATTATGACATACATTATTTTTGTCATATTGCCATTGCATGATCATGTAGTTGACATCGTATTTGTGGCAAAGCCACCATGCATTATTTTTCATACATGTCACTCTTGATTCATTGCACCATCCCGGTACACCACCGGAGGCATTCATATAGAGTCATATCTTGTTCTAAGTTAAGAGTTGTAATTGTTGAGTTGTAAGAAAAATAAAAGTGTGATGATGGAGACTATGATTCCCCCATAAGTCGGGATGAGACTCCGGACGAAAAAAAAGAAAAAAAAAGCAAGGCCAAAGAAAAAAAAGGCCCAAAAAAAGGAAAAAAAGAAAAAAATGAGAGAAAAAGAGAGAAGGGACAATGCTACTATCCTTTTACCACACTTGTGCTTCAAAGTAGCACCAAGATCTTCATGATAGAGAGTCTCTCATTTTGTCACTTTCATATACTAGTGGGAATTTTTCATTATAGAACTTGGCTTGTATATTCCAATGATGGGCTTCCTCAAAATGTCCTAGGTCTTCGTGAGCAAGCAAGTTGGATGCACACCCACTTAGTTTCTTTTGTAGAGCTTTCATATACTTATAGCTCTAGTGCATCCGTTGCATGGCAATCCCTACTCCTCATGTTGACATCAATTAATGGGCATCTCCATAGCCCGTTGATTAGCCTCGGCAATGTGAGACTTTCTCCTTTTTTGTCTTCTCCACACAATCCCCATCATCATATTCTATTCCACCCATAGTGCTATATCCATGGCTCGCGCTCATATATTGCGTGAAGGTTGAAAAAGTTTGAGATTATTTGAGTATGAAACAATTGCTTGGCTTGTCATCGGGGGTATAGAAGTTGGGAACATCTTTGCGTGACGAAAATGAAGCATAGCCTAACTATATGATTTTGTAGGGATGAACTTTCTTTTGCCATGTTATTTTGAGAAGACATGATTGCTTTGATTAGTATGCTTGAACTATTATCATTTTTGTGTCAATATGAACTTTTGTCTTAAATCTTTCGGATATGAATATTCATATCACAAGTAAGAAGATTTATATTGAAATTATGCCAAAGTATCACTCCACATCAAAAATTCTTTTTTATCATTTACCTACTCGAGGACGAGCAGGAATTAAGCTTGGGGATGCCTGATACGTCTCCAACGTATCTATAATTTTTGATTGCTCCATGCTACTTTATCTACTGTCTTGGACTATATTGGGCTTTATTTTCCACTTTTATATTACTTTTGGGACTAACCTATTAACCGGAGGCCCAGCCCAGAATTGCTATTTTTTGCCTATTTCAGTGTTTCAAAGAAACGGAATATCAAACAGAGTCCAAACGGAATGAAACCTTCGGGAACGTGATTTTCCAACCGAACGTGATCCAGGAGACTTGGACCCTACTCCAAGAAGTGCCAGAGGCGGTCATGAGGGTGGAGGGCGCCCCCCAAGGCGCACCCCCCTACCTCGTGGGCCCCCTAACGCTCCACCGACGTATTCCTTCCTCCTATATATATCTACGTACCCCCAAACGATCAGAACAGGAGCCAAAAACCTAATTCCACCGTCGCAACCTTCTGTATCCACGAGATCCCATCTTGGGGCCTGTTCCGGAGCTCCGCCGGAGGGGGCATCCACCACGGAGGGCTTCTACATCATCACCATAGCCCCTCCGATGAAGTGTGAGTAGTTTACTTTAGACCTTCGGGTCCATAGCTAGTAGCTAGATGGCTTCTTCTCTCTTTTTGGATCTCAATACAATGTTCTCCCCCTCTCTCGTGGAGATCTATTCGATGTAATCTTCTTTTTGCGGTGTGTTATTTGAGAGCGATGAATTGTGGGTTTATGATCGAGTATTATCTATGGAAAATATTTGATTCTTCTCTGAATTCTTTTATGTATGATTGAGTTATCTTTGCAAGTCTCTTCGAATTATCCTTTTTGGTTTGGCCAACTAGATTGGTAGTTCTTGCAATGGGAGAAGTGCTTAGCTTTGGGTTCAATCTTGCGGTGTCCTTACCCAGTGACAGAAGGGGCAGCAAAGCACGTATTGTATTGTTGCCATCGAGGATAACAAGATGGGGTTTTTATCATATTGCATGAATTTATCCCTCTACATCATGTCATCTTGCTTAAGGCATTACTATGTTCTTAACTTAATACTCTAGATGCATGCTAGATAGCGGTCGATGAGTGGAGTAATAGTAGTAGATGCAGAATTGTTTCGATCTACTTGTTTTGGACGTGATGCCTATATACATGATCATTGCCTAGATATACTCATAACTATGCTCAATTCTATCAATTGCTCAACAGTAATTTGTTCACCCACCGTAGAAAATCTATGCTCTTGAGAGAAGCCACTAGTGAAACCTATGGCCCCCGGGTCTATTCTCATCATATCAATCTCCATTACCTTATTTACTTGCTTTGTTTTTACTTTGCCTTTTTTCCTTTTACTTTGCATCTATCTATCAAAAATACCAAAAATATTATTTATCATCTCTATCAGATCTCACTCTCGTAAGTGACCGTGAAGGGATTGACAACCCCTAAGCGTTGGTTGCGAGTTGCTATCGTTTTGTGTAGGTACGAGGGACTTGTGCGTGGTCTCCTACTGGATTGATACCTTGGTTCTCAAAAACTGAGGGAAATAATTATGCTACTTTGCTCCATCATCCTCTCCTCTTCGGGGAAATCCAACGCAGTGCTCAAGAGGTCGCAATATGTGCCACACAAACTCCTTCTCCCTACTAGCAATATGCCCATGCGTTGCACGGAACATCAAGATGCATTTGTATGAGTAGTTTATCTTGTGGGAGAAAAGGATGAACGAGGGAATGCCTTATTTGCAAATACGGAGAGGGGTGTGGGTATCTTTTTGCAAAATTGCCATAGTTTCCTTCCTATCCGTCGGATATAAATCAGATGGCCTATATTGCAGGATGGCAGGAACACCATCATCACCAACTCTGTTTTTTTATAAGATAAGAGTATAGATATATGAGTGTCACTGCCCCCCCCCCACACACACTCACACACCTACACTTCCCAACACTGAAGGAGTAGGGTGACACCTCGATCTTGATACTAATCTATTGACTGGCTTCTCTCTCAAACATACACACGCACGCACACACACACACACACACACACACACACACACACACTACCCGGCATCGAAGGAGTAGGGTGGCACATCGATCTTGATAATAATCTATCTACTCCTCTTTCAAACACACACACATGCACACACACACACACTCGCTAGTTGTGCCTCTGTACCTACCGCGCACACTCTCGATACATCTTTCTCTCCCTCCCCCCCAACAATGATAGCAGAAGCGTGACAACTCGATCTGATCATAATCTGTCAATTGGTTTCTCTCTCAAACATTGTGTCTCGGTGCCTTGCTCGGTAGCCCCCTCGATATGTAGACTTCTCGCGCGCGCACAATTGTAGTGACGATGACGCTGAACCCATTGTGCCTTGTTTTTACCGGCCTCATGTGATAGTTTTCACCCTGTTTTCTGTTAATTAATAAGGCAACCTTTTCTTTGTTACTACTGGTGAATCTGAAATCATTCGGGGCAGACATAAAATATATCACTTCAACCCAATTATCACAGCAGCTATTTTAAAAGAAACTAGCTAGCTGCCCATGCGTTGCACGGAACATCAAAATGCATTTGTATGAGTAGTTTATCTTGTGAGAGAAAAGGCTGAACAAGGGAAGGCCTTATTTGCGAACGTGGAGAGGCGTGTGGGTATATTTTTGCAAAATTGCCATAGTTTCTTTCCTATCCATTAGATATAAATCCAACAGCCTATATTGCAGGATGGCACGCACACCATCATCACAAACTCTGTTTTCTACTCCCTCCCTTCCTAAATACTCCCTCCGTCCGAAAATACTTGTCATCAAAATGGATAAAAAGAGATGTATCTAAAACTAAAATACGTCTAGATACATTTCCTTTTGTCCATTTTGATGACAAGTATTTCTGGACGGAGGGAGTATTTGTCTTTTTAGAGATTTCAACAAGTGACTATGACCGGACCTTACCAACATACTCAAAAAAGTAGTCCATAATTTTGATGTTACCCTCTTTTCTTGGCGGTGCAGTGCCATCTGGATACCTCATAAATAAATCAAGGACAAATCTGACCCCTTCCTGAAAAGACATACGGAGCAAAATGAGTGAATCTACACTCTAAAATATGTCTACATACACATCCATATGTGGTAGTCCATTTGAAATCTAAAAAGACAAATATTTAGGAACGAATGGAGTATAAGAGTAGACATGGAGATATATCTCCAGCATGGTCTACAACAAAAATGTGTTGGGCTGGTTAGCGCCGGATGCTCGCAACGCGATGAAATGAGTTCGAATTTTGTATTTTAACTTTAGATTTTTATATTATATATTACTTATTTAATATATACTTATTTCACTACTGTACTGACAGTGGAACCCACAGAGTACTTAGAATATAAGATTAAGGATGGACTTGTTTCTTTTTAACTTTCTGTACGAAGCTATAGCCACCCTGCAAGTCACGTGTACACTGTACATGCAATTAACTTTTTATAGAGGGACAATCATACATGCAATTAACTCAAATGGATTGGATGTCACTCTTATTTCCGGCATAAGAGCATCTCCAACGGCAGCCGGCAAATTTCCTCCCGCTTCCTTCCGCGGAGGATGACATCAAACACCAGCGGCATACATTTGTACAACTCTAACCAACCAAATGAAATTCGTGCAAACAAGGACTGATTTCATATAAGCATGAAGGATTTCGTGTAAAAAAGCCGGATCTTCATATAAACATGATGGATTTCATTACATTTACATGAACTAAGCGGTGCCAATCCGGCTCTCTTGGTATAATTAATACTCCCTCCGTCCGGAAATACTTGTCCTAGAAATGGATGTATCTAGACTTATTTTAGTTATAGATACATACAATTTATCCATTCTTAGAACAAATATTTCCCTCCATGCATGTAGTGGTTTCCTTCGAACAATACACTCCCTCGCGTGGTTATCGTCGATAAGCCTATATATTCGTGGGCCCGCGTGGACATCCATGATCACCTTGACAAACAACAAGATAGGTTACCATGGCGGATTCTTCATTTGGTTCATGTTATCGTAGTATAGGTCATGGTGAGATTCATACCTAATTAAGTTTGAGCGCATATACTATGCACGCATGCATGCACATATGAATCCCCATCGTTGGCTTGAAGTGTGGTGTAACATACATATGCATCGTCAACCTAACCCTCACTCAGTGTGGGGATTTCTAGTTCAAAATCACGGTGCCACATCAAAGTTGTTCCATTGTTACTCAAAACCACACCTCTCCATACATATGTTTGGGCCACATGCATGTAGTGGTTGTCTTTGGGGACTAGCTACTTGCATGATTATTGGCGAGCTAGCCCATCTCCGGTGTCGCATAGACGGCCATCACTTTGACCAACAACAAGAGAGAGGTTGTACGACCAAGGTGGATTATTCTTGGTCCGTTTTATGATCCATCTTGGTGAGATATATGCCTCTCTGGCCCGCCGACTGAAAGTGTGTGGGGGTGCTACATCGCACTTTGCTAGGTGAACCTCGGTTGGGGGGGCATGCATTCATAGCTTAATTAGGATTCCCTTCTTGGCGACACGAGGGAGGGTGGGGGCCTGCTAGCTACTTCGCGCTTTGCTAGGTGAACCTCGGTTGGGGGGAGGGGGGCATGCTCATAGCTTAGGATTCCCTTCATGCCGACACAGGGGCGGGGGCTGCTAGCTACTTCGAACTTTGCTAGGTGAACCTCGGTTGGGGGGCATATGCATTCATAGCTTAGAATTCCCTTCGTGCCGACACGAGGGAAGGGTGGCTGCTAGCTACTTCGCACTTTGCTAGGGTGAACCTCGGTTTTGGGGGGGAGGGCATGCATCCATAGCTTAGGATTCCATTTGTGCCGACACGAGGGAGGGGGTCTGCTAGCTACTTTGCACTTTGCTAGGTGAACCTCGGTTGGGGGGGGGGAGGGCATGTGCATTCATAGCTTAGGTTTCCCTTCGTGCCAACACGAGGGAGGGGTGGCTGCTAGCTACTTCGCACTTTGCTAGGGTGAACCTCGGTTGGGGGGAGGGCATGCATTCATAGCTTAGCTAGGATTCCCTTTGTGCCGACACGAGGGAGGGGGGCTGCTAGCTACTTCACACTTTGCTAGGTGAACCTCGGTTGGGGGGGCATGCATTCATAGCTTAGGAATCCCTTCGTGCCGACATGAGGAAGGGGGGCTGCTAGCTCTACTTCACACTTTGCTAGGTGAACCTCGGTTGGGGGGATTGCATTCATAGCTTAGGATTCCCTTCGTGCCGACATGAGGGAGGGGGCTGCTAGATACTTCGCACTTTGCTACGGTGAACCTCGGTTGGGGGGCATGCATTCATAGCTTAGGATTCCCTTCGTGCCGACACGAGGGAGGAGGGGGGCTGCTACATACTTTGCACTTTGCTAGGTGAACATCGGTTGAGGGGGAGGGGGCATGCATTCATAGCTTAGGATTCCCTTCGTGCCGACACGAGGGGGGTGGGGGCAAGCAATACCGTGCACTTTGCGAGAGAGGTGCCACATCGAAGTTGCATTTGGTATTTGAAAATCAAACCACCCTTTTGATACATAAATTTGGTCCACATGCAAGTGTGTTTGTGTTCTGACCCTCTCCCGCGTCATTTTTCGCCAAATTTATGAACATTAGACAAGTCGGATGGCGCAATAGACAGGGTTCACTCAAACTAACCGTGTGCCACGTCGGTGCACCTGTCACGCACACATCCGCACAGTACATTGGGCTCCACGAGGCTCCCCCTCTAAAAATATATGCCCGCCTCGAGGGTTTTTCTGTTTCATAACACACGGTTGTTATCTCCGGACCGTGTGCGATGTTTCTTGTTCCCAATCCCGCCTACATCCCTAGAAAATATATGCCCGCCTCGAGGGTTTTTCTGTTGCATAACACACGGTTGTTATCTCCGGACCGTGTGTGATGCACTATCATCAAAATTTTCAATCGCCCGGCATTTCACTCTCGCATTTGACTCCCACGTAGTAAAATTTTCATTACCCGCATCATTTCCTCAAACACCCCCCCTCCACACACACACACCAAAACCTCCTCGGGCATGCGCACGCACACACACACACCCTTGCTCGCTCGAAACCCTAGCAAAGTCCCCGTTGCTATTGCCGCCGCCGCCGCAAGGCCTCCATTGTCAACATATGCCGGTTTGCCCATGCATCTTACCCACCGATATCCATACCCAGGGCGCCCTGAGTTTCTTAGACGACGCCTGCCAAACGCACCCTTTCCCACAGATCCCCATCCCCCACTCCAGAGCGTTGCAGCCTAAGCCCGGCTATGCTTCCCATGGAGCTTGAGGAGCGACTGGCCCAAAAGAGGTGTATAGCGGACTCTTCGCCCGACGTCGCCGAGGAAGATGACAACCATTACTAGCGTCAGGCGCTCAGGCAGCAAGCTAGAGTATGCGGGCATGTCTCGTCCGCCAGCTACGACATCGAGGTCATCGACAGCGACGCCCTGAGGCGGGCTGTGTCACAGGTTAAGA
Organism: Triticum timopheevii; assembly: GCA_963921465.1. Classification (NCBI taxonomy): domain Eukaryota; kingdom Viridiplantae; phylum Streptophyta; class Magnoliopsida; order Poales; family Poaceae; genus Triticum; species Triticum timopheevii. The sequence goes on from OY997264.1 coordinate 329,868,930, forward strand.
GGCTCACCCCCAACCCCTCGGGTTCAACTGCCGTCGATCTCATCCATGGCCCCGCTGCTAATCTCCTCTGACTCGCTGTCAACAATTTGCCATTCTACATCGCCATAGAGCCCCTTTGTCATTTCTGAAGGACACGTTCTGCGATGTTGGCTTGGGATCCGCAGCTTCCAAGTTAGACCTCATCGACTGCGACCATGAGGAGGGCACCCTCTCCGGCTCTTCCAAGGGGAAAGAGCCCATCTGTTCTTCAAAGGGGAAAGCGCTCGTCTGCGACATCGGGGAGGGCACCCTATAGTCGTGCTCTTCCAAGGGGAAGGAGCCCATCTGCAACAACATGGAGCGCATCCAGGGTCCATGCTCTTCCCACGGGAACGAACCCATCCGTGACAAGTGAGGAAACCCATGATTTGTTTTGCCGTGCCTCTTCATAGGGGGGCCCATGGTTTGTTTTGTCTAGTCCCTTTTGTAGTGTAGAGAGAATATGTCCAATTTTAATTGCTATATCTGGTTGTTTGAAGTATGCCTTGTTTATTTTAGTTGTTTGCAATGTGATGCTCTATATGTGCAATTATTTACTATGCAGTACATTTCATCAATCCAGTTTTAAACATACCGATAGGAATGCATATATTTGCTTGTTGTTAAGCCTTATAGCTAGCATATGCCTCTTTTAAATTTTTTTGATTGTTCGGTTGTTTTGTAGTTAGAATATGTTCAGTTTCAAATGCTATCTTTGGTTGTTCGTAGTATGCCTTGTTTATTCCAGTTATTCACAACGTGATGTTCTATATGTGCAAGTATGAACTGTGAAGTTCAATTTCATCAGTACCAGTTTCCAATGTTGAGGATATCGCTTATCGTTATCGTTTCGGTCAGCTAGAGATTAGAGATTATTTGGAAATCGAGCGATTAATCACTTTTATCGGTTGACTATTAATCAGACATTTTTTTGCAAATATTAGGTTCCCAACACTAAAATACGCTATATTCAACAACCAAAAAAAATATTTGACAGAAGTGTTACCTTGATTTCTAGCCTTTGAATCCTCGTATAATGGCAAACAAAATAGGAAAATAGTACATATTTCGTAACAAGGTCCACAAAACATAAATAAACATAGTTTTTGCAAACATTGTGCTATGAATAGGTCTAATTTATCGGTAGATTCCCGATAAATCGCTTGTTAGACTGATAAATCGGTCCAAGAGACAAATGGCAAAGATAAGGCATAATCTTATCGGTCACCCCCCGATTAGTGATAAATTGGAAGATTAATCGGTGAATCAGAAGATTTCTTGAACAGTGCCAGTTTCAACAATACCACTATGAATGACTACATTTGGTTGCTGCATCTTGTAGTTAACACGCCTTTCCATTTTTATTTAACCATAACCGGTGTACTTAGACCGGCACAGTACCAGTTTGAATGACAATGTTTGCTTTTTGTTAAATCTTAGGCATGTTGCAGTTAGCACACCTTTCCACTTGTTTTGCTTTACTAGCATGCTTAAACCTGCACACTGAGGCTATCTTTTGGAGATTATTTTGTCTGCCATGTGTAATTTTGGTTGATGTTTAGCCTGTTGTGCTTAACATGCTTCTTGATGTACCTACACAGGACAATTTTGGGAACGATTGTTGTTTTCCATCGAGGTTAGTTTCATCTCATGGCTTATATCTGCTCATTGTTCAGGATATCGGTAGCTGGTACCATATAGGTCGGCGGCTGATAAGGGACTAATCGGTGAATCGGCCTTTTAACTGAATATATCTGCAACCCATTTTTCCTTAGGTTAACTAGGGCCATATGTAATATATCTGAGGCTACATAGCAACATGCACTGTACTTAATGTCTAAATATGCAATCCTAGGCTACATAGCAACAAGGAAGAGTGTTACATTAATGTTCTAATGATGTCTAGATATACGTAGAAGAGCAGCAGCACCAACAGCAACAACACAACCCTGTTTGGATACTCAACTTAGCTAGAGGTTAGAGTTAGTTTCTAGCTCATTACTAACCCTGAACTACCTCCATCCAAAGAGTTGTTTGGATGGTTAGATTGACAATAAATGCACTAGGAGAACTAGCTCCAATTAGCACCTCTTGGCTTGGATACTAGTTTTTTTGGTGGGTTACAGATGCAACTAGCTTAAACTAGCCCTCATGTTTAGATATACTTTAGGGCTATTTGAGCCCGAACTAGCTCAAACTAACTGTAACCCGTGGATATAGCAGCAGATAATTTGTAAGAATGAACTAAACTCCTTTCGACCCATAATATAATATGTTAATTCATCTAATATGTGAGTATATTGGATGTTATAAGATACTCCCTCTGTTCCTAAATATTTATCTATTTAGAGATTTCAAATGGACTACCACATACGGATGTATATAGACATATTATAAAAGAGTGTTGTACTACATCATTGTGCAATTGCTGTTTAGCTTCTAATATTAACTTGGTGCTTTTAGGTACATATGTCATTGGTAAAGATCCGCATTTTGGCCCTTTCTGCGTATGGGGTAATGAGATATTGATGAACCAGCATCAAGTGAGGAAGATGATAAAGATTGTTAGTAAAATGGGTCCAAAGATGGCAATTAAACTATTTGTTTACACTTTATCCAAGACAACAGCGAACTGCAGGATGGTAAGTAAGAACTCTGCAGCCTTCTTTTTACTGCCCATAATGAGTTGTGTTAGATGACAATGTCTGAATCTTTTTCCTTTGAAGTGGTTGCCAAAGCAGTTTACTCAATATTACCTCTCAAACTACATGATTGGTGGGCATGCAAAGGTTAAAGTATTTCTACCAGAACACGATGATTATCTAGATGTTTTCATCAAGACCGTGAAGGATGGGCGGTCGGCCATCACAAGGGGTTGGACTAGAGTCGTGCGTGCCTTCTGCATGGAGGAGGGCACAATATGGGCATTCCGCTTCACCTTGTTCAGCAACCAGAATATATTTCGCCTCTTTATTTACCGTCTTTAATAGTACAAGTATACAACTGTGGTTCATCATTCTTTCTTTGGTTCTTATGTAATTATTGAACATATTTACCTATGAATCGAATAATGCATTGGTTGTTTGAACCTGGTGGATATGAATAAAGCTGTATCATACATTCAAATTCAAATCCAAATCTGGTACAATTTGGAAAATCAGCAATTAAATTATGGTGAAATTACGCTCTCCAGGTTGTTACGGCACACAGGGTTGGTAAAACACAAACGTTTGTGATATGCACCATAATCGGAGACGGTTCACAAAGAGGAAACGTGTGCAAGCATGCACACAGTTGTCGTTTGCAAAGCGTGTGCGATATCAGACAATATCACAAACGGCGGCAAACTAAATGTTTGTGTTAGTTGCCTTATCGTACATGATTCACAACCATGAACTGTTTCTAATGAAGTATGCATTGTAAACGTTGCACCACAAAATAGCGTGTACGATAGTTGTCGTGTACGACAATGTTACGACGGTCCGATGTTTCATAATCCTGTCCGACACTCGTACGACGATTAGCTAATCTTCTTAACGGTGAACCATTTGTGATGGGCCGCACATCATACACGTTCTATAATAGTGAACCGTTTGTCATGGGCCGCACATCGTAAACGTAGCACCACAGAATACCGACTGCGATGGCAATGCAACCAGAAATGAGTAGGAGTACTATAGGGGCCTATCCCCAACGGTTTTTGTGTCGTGTGGGAAGGACCCCCCTATCGCCCACACTCACTTGGCGACGGTTCCAAATGCTGTCGCGGAAAGGGGTTAAAACTCGTTTGTTTAGGACCGACGCGCACTAGTGTAGGGTTTTGAGATGAGATGATGTTGTTGAAGATGTTGATGAAGATTGGCCTCCCAAAGATGAGAGGGTTGTTGGTGATGACGATGGCTTTAATTTCCCCCTTCGGGAGGGAAGTTCCCTCGGCGAAATCGCTCCGCCGAAGGGCAAAAGTTCTCCTGCCCAAGTTCTGCCTCGAGACGGCATCGCTCCGTGCCGAAAGTCCTCCCCTTATTTTTTTCTAGGTCAAAAGACCTTATATACCAGAAGATGGGCACTAGAGGTGGGCCAAGGGGCCCACTATCCACCAGGGCGCGCCAGGGGGTCTGGCGCACCCTGGTGCCTTGTGGCCACCTAGCTGCCCCCTCTGGCAGTTCTTCTCTCCAGTATTTATTATGTATTCCAAAACAATTCTTCGTAAAATTTCAGCTCATTTGGAGATGTGCAGAATAGGTATCTCTAACATAGCTTTTTCAGGTCCAGAATTCCAGCTGCCGGTATTCTCCCTCTTTGTGTAAGCCTTGCAATTTATTTGAGAAAAGGCATTAGAATTACTCCACAAAGTGTTATGATGCATAAAAACACTATAAATAGTAGTAGGAAAACATGATGCAAAATGGATGTATCAGGCAGCTCATGGCCTATGTACCACGGTGCGTAATATGAGCTTCATGTAATTGACCTATAGTCTTTAGGCTACGGCCTGTTTTGAAATATATAAGGTAGAACATGAACTACCTTTCATAAAGAATTGCTCCAAGTTCTGGGCGTGCTCTGAACAAAACAACGCAGGTAGGTTTCAAGACATTGATTCACCCGCTCCGTCTGGCTATTCGTCTGTGCATGATGTGATGAACTCATCTTCAGTTCCACCCCTTGTAACATAAATATTGCTTGCCATACTCTGCTACTAAACACCGCATATCTATCCAACACCAACGCTTCTGGCATCCCGTGCAGTTTGTACATTTGGTTAATGTATAACTAAGCTATCTGCAGGGTTGTGTATGGATGTGCAACTGGCAAGAAGTGAGCATACTTGGAAAAAGTGTCCACCACCACAAGGATGCAATTGGATCTTCCTGATGTTGGAAGGCCCTCGATGAAGTCCAGGGAGACCATATCCCAACATCATTTTGCTACTAGCAAGGGGTGAAGTAGACCTGGATAGGGTGAGCGATCTGGTTTGGCTTGCTGGAAAATCTGACATGTTTGGACATGTTTTTGATATGTGATTTCATTTCAGGCCACCCAAAAAGTTTCTTCATTCTATTGTAAGTGGCAGGGAACCCCGAGTGGCCGCCGATGGCACTATCATGCAAGGCACGCATGATCTGGTTCTGCGTCTTGACATTGTTCCCTAGCCACACCCTTCCTCGGAATCGAAGAACCCCCTGCTCGTAAGTGAATCTACCTCCAGCCACAGGGGCTAAAGCTAGCTGAGTAATCAGTTGTTGAGCTTTTGGATCATGTGAGTACCCCTGTGTCAGGTCCTAGAGCCATGCTGGTTAATAGATCGAAGTTGCATTGACCTGTTTGTGAGGTACTGATGGGGCGCCTAGATAGAGCATCTGCAGCACTATTTTTCTGAACCCTTCACTACAAAAAAAAGACACTTCCGTGATGATACGTGTTTGTCACAGTAGGTCACATTTTCTGTCATGCGTGTACATCCATGACAATTTTATGACAAAATCAAGATAGTCATACCTGTGCTGTCGTAGAAGTGTTCCATGACATTACCAAAATTATCATCACAGAAGTGTTCACTTCCATGACGATAAATATTGCGTCATGGAAGTGCTTTCGTCAAGGGTGACCGACACATGGCATCCACAGTAACGGGTCGCCATTATGCTATCGGGTCCGGTTTTGGATCCAATAACCCGCTAACAGCCATGACCAATGACGATTTTCCACGTGTAAAATTATCATTGGCCGATGGAACCACATGTCAGCTCCGCGTCAGCACAGGTGTCACTCATCCAATGGGCAAGATGCGCCTATGATATGTCGGCATGTGGACCGGCCCAACAGTGGCCCATTCAGGTTAAAAGGCAGGCCCTCAAAATAAGCGGGCCGGCCCATTACCGGCCTACTTGAGTCAGGCCCATTTACAAGCACGGCCCATACAAGTTACACAGAATCGGCCCATCAAAGGCCCATTATACATTTGACAATTTCCAGCCCATCGTCAGCTTTTGCCCTTTAACAGCCCGCTACGTCTTTGGGCCCAATTGCGGCACGAGCTTCTTTCAGCCTGTTAGCGGGCCATCATTAGTTCTAGCCCGTTAACGGCCCGGAACGTCTTTCGGCCTTTTCTCATCCCATTCTGTAGTTGGGCCAATTCTAGCCCACTGTGACTTTAGGCCTGTAATCGGCCCATTCGGTAAATGGGCCAACTCCTTGCCCATTTTGTCTCTCGGCCTATTAATGGCCCGCACAACAGTTGGGCCTTTGACTTTAGGTCCATTAGGGCCCCACGTTCCGCAGGGCATCATTTTAGCCCAGCGAGACTTTCGGCCTGTTAAAAGCCTAGTTTGCAAATTGGGCCTCCTATGCCCCATAACACATTCGGCCTCTTATTGGCCCGTAAAGGAAAACGTCCGAGACAAAATTGACATCTATTTCGGCCTGCTAGAGGCCTGTGGGCCATTTCCATTTGTACGGCCCTATCGAGCTTTTGACCTGTTAACGGCCTACTAAGAGCCGTCGTTACGGTGGGCCACGTCTTTTCGGATCCACTTAATATTATTTTGACCAGCCCAATTAAGGCCCGCTTTGACTACACATGTTTGTTTGTTTGTATGGCGTCCAGGAAATGTTTGGGCGTGTGGGCCCCCGTTTCAACGATATAGCATATTCAAGAATTATCCTACTTTATACTATCGCCTCTAAAAACATACACTATACAATAAAAAGAATAAGGCATAGAAACGTAGAATAATCCTACACTATACACTAAAGAAATTACAGCCAAATATACCAACTGGGCATTATAGTTCGGCACCAGTGATAATAAAGCGTACACAAAAAGCAAATTACATACACTGGACAAATAAATGTCATACATCATGGACACGCATCAACAGAACTTACCATTTGAACTATAGTCTCTTCAAAAAATAGGATTGGCCAGATTTAGATAGCACAAATTTTAGTCTGCAAAATCTCCAATTCCTTCGTGGTTACCTCAGTGTCTTGTTTCATTTTTTGACTCCTGCATCTAATAGCTACATGTCCAGTCTAAACTTGTTGATTATATGTTGAGAATCATGTACACGTTGTCTTGCCACCTCTAGTAGATGCTCGAGAACATTAGCACATTCCAGTTCCAATCCATAATCATTCGGTAACGGCCATGCCACACTGCTTGCAGATCTTTGTGTTGATGTCACTTCATCCTGAAATGTTTCTGTAAGTACACATGACTAGGGCAAAAATATAGTTACAACAATGAAGCGAGCAAGACAAACTATTTTGTACATGACAAAACAGGAATAACAATAATGTTACACGTCATGAAGCACAAGCAGGTGGTATTTTAAAAATTATAAAAATAGTAGTTTGTGTAGCGTACATACAGAAATCTCTCTTAGCTCACCAGAGGAGCATGATGTTGGGGCCAAATCCAAAACACAGACAAGTTACAAATTTAGACAGCATGTTGCGTATAGGTAAGCAAGCAGTTGGCCATTCTGTAGCTCAATTAAAGTCTTAAGGAGCATAATGAACAGCAGAGGGTTTCATACAAACCTACTACAGCAAGCAAAGCTATGCAATCATTAGCCTAGTATAAACTAGATTGTGAGCCTCATGCAGTAATAGTTGGTTAATATACTTCAAAGCTTCAGGCACACTTCGCCAGAGTAATTAAATGGTAAGGCCTTTAATTATGTCAACTAATAGTTATACAAGTACCCAACATCAAGCACCATTGTTTGGGCATCTCATTAACTGAGGACAAATAAAGCAATTGAGAAGAGCAAATTAACTATGCCTGAAACAAACAAGGAATTGAACTGTTGAGTTGGATAAAGTGACTTACCTTAACTGGATGAACAGGCTTAGCGCTGCTCCCACTTCTCTTGCAAGGCTCCTTCCTAACATATTGTACTTTGAAATCCTCAATCTTATCTTCATTGCACCACCTCTACAAGGTGACACAAACTAGTTACTCGTCTCCTTGGAAGATAAATATGCATACTTTCCAGCCTGTGAAAAACACAAAAAGATGAGATTATAACAAAACAACACCACATAACGAAACATGCCACATCTCTTGCACTTGCACACAATGAAATGAGCATTTACTGTGTGTGCACTATGTAAAAATTAGGCATACCTTCAAACTGGATCTCCAAGTACTCTTGGAGAGCCTACTTTAGTGTACAGCCAAACCTTTATGTCACCTGTGAGTTAGACTAGCCCCCACTACAGCAGCCCTTAGTGTTTAAATCGTTGACAAGCTCTATTAGAGTGTTTGGTCAAGAATAGCAAGTAATCAAAGCAAACAGTTCTGGTATGGTTGGCTGATGCAAACAAGCAATTGAACAGATGTATCAAGAAAAGAAGCAAAGAAGGAGGCTTAAAGACGATCACTTGACTGACCAGATTTAAGGGGCATTTAAACATCATGTATAATGTATGAACTAACATAAACATTGCATATTCCAGATTCTACAATGGAATGCACATTTTGGCCATGTATGATGATGCCTAAATGTACACTATAGCAGGCAGGAGTGATTCATTATTGCATGCATTATTGAATTGCAGGTTAAGGGCCAGTTCCATTCCGCCTTTTCAAAGCTTATTGTCAAAATAAGCCATACAAGATGTAAAGAAGTCATTTTTGAGTTATGGGCTTGGGCTTAACTTATTTCGCTTTGGAGGGGGGTGTTTGGGGTAGAAGCTCACTAAAAATTGAAGGGAATGGGAATAGTGAAATGACTCTGTTGTCTACCTATATTACACTCAAATGCAATTGCCCTGACCGCTTGCATCTCCTCTCCCCTTTCCCTCTACCTCGATCAAATGCCTCCAGCGCTAGGGTTCCTCCAACGAGTCGTCGCCACTGGTCCCATATGGCCTGGTCCTTGACGATGCTCTGTACAGCTAGGCTACATGGCCGGCGGGTAGGGCCAAATATCCCCGGCTACTCCTCCGTCTGGTGCCGCCCCTCATTCTCATGGTCTCCAGCAGCTGCTCCACTGTGGTCCGTCCAACGCAATACTCCGGCGGGCGCCGCACAACTACGGCTGATGCCACACTATGGCAGAAGGCACCTTATTCCCCCTCCCCTCCTCCCAGGTCATGGCCTTGAGGTGCTATTGAAGGATGAGCTCATCCAACAAGGTGAGGATCTCCTCTGATTTTTTGCCAAATTTTCATTCTGATCCACGATACGATGAATTGCTATGAGTTGCTTCTGCTGCTGCTATATGATGCATTGCAATGAGCTGCACCTACTGCTACTAAATGATGAATTGCTATGAGCTGCTGCTGCTATATGATGAATTGCTATGAGATGCTGCTTGCTGCTATATGATGAGTTGCTATAAGCTGCTCCTGCTGCTTCTATATGATGAGTTCCTATAAGCTGCTCATGCTGCTGCTATATGATGAATTGCTATGAGCTGCTTCTGCTGCTGCTATATGATGAATTGCTATGAGTTGCTCCGGCTACTGCTATATGATGAATTGCTATGAGCTGCTGCTCGTATATGATGAATTGCACACTACTGCTGTTGTATGATGAGTTGCTATGAGCTGCTGCTGCTGTTATATGATGCTTTCAGGTGGCTGCTATATGATAATAACCAGCCACTTGGACCATCGAATTTCAATAAATAATTGTTCTTCATTTAAATGTGGGTCATGCGTTCTTTAGTCAATGGGATCTCTATGGAAGACATTGACCAAACTAGATTGTGCCAAGTAGATGGTATCTTTGTATTTGCATTTTGAACAAATAGTGATGGTCTGCTTTCCTATCATATTAATTACTGCAGTGTGTTCAATTTGTGATGTTTGCAAGTCAAAATAATTTTCATATGGGCAGAAAAATGACAAAATATAATGCAATCTAGACTTTTCACTGATCATACCAAAGATAAACTAAAAAGGAAGGCAATGAAAAGAACTGGTTGGCTTATTACTTGGAGCTTATATTCACATGTGCTTATTTCCTTAGGATAACTCGTAATAACTGTCCCTAAGAAACTTGGCCAATAGAACTGACATACAAATAACATGTCACGATGATTGCAATGGAGGAGTGACCTACCATATCACATTGTATAGGCTCACCGTTGCCTCTCCTTTTTTTGCGATGTTTCATGAAATTGCCACATACATCTTGTACTTTTTCATTGTGTAACCCTATCTACAAGTTGACACGGCTAATTTCAGACATCTCTACATGATAATACATTGCATATCCCTTGCACATATTTAAACCACCAATTAATGATTGTGTGCAGAGCATAAACTAGCCATGACTCTACGTGCTGTACTTGCAGACACTCTAAGGGAGCCTAATGTAGTGCACTGGAATTCCTACATGACACCTATGATTTTGTGTAATGTACTACCTCTATTCCTAAATATATGTCTTTGTAGAGATTCCAGTATGGACCACATACAAATGTATGTAGATGCTTTTTTGAGTGTAGATTCACTCATTTTGCTCCGTATGTAGCCTATAGTGGAATCGCTAGAAAGACTTATATTTAGAAACGGAGGTACGAGGTCGTATCATGTATGACATCTACATATCTAATTTAGCAGCCAGTAGTAGAAATCATTGTCTGCACAAAGGGATTATTAGTCAAAAATCCTAGCAAAGAACGCTGGCAGGCACACAGCAATACAATAGAGAGAGATGCACTTACAAGATCATAGCAATGCCTTAGTCCAGGATCTTGGTTGGCCAAGCTGTTAGATCCAGAAGAAATATCGTCCTTGTAGTTTTTGCCAGCTGCATAACAGGTAACAGCGACATGTTAGTATATTTGAAGTACATCTAGCAAGTGATGCTGGACGGGTTTAAAGGTGAAGTACCTAGGCCATGGCGGGTGCTTGGCATCTTGCTAGACGGCGGGAATCATGTTAGAAACATCAAGGGTGATGACGCTTTGCTGGCTGTCTCGGGGTCCGGTAAGGAGATCTAGAACCGTCAAGTAGGGTGTTTATGGAGCGGCTCCGGTAGGGTGGACTACGGTGTGGGCAAAGCGGATCTGTGGCCGTGGACGAGGGTGTCGGTGAAGCTACTCCGGTGGTTGGGTTAAGGATGGTGTCGACAATGCGGATCTAGAGCCGTGGACGAGGCGTCAGAAGCTCCTCCGGCAGGTTGGACAAGGGTGCGACGAAGCAGATCTGTGGCTGTGGACTTGCGAGTTGAGAATGGTATTGGCAAAGCTACTCCGTTAGGGTTGACGATGGTGTCGGCCAAGCGGCTCTGGTAGGGTTGAGGAAGGTGTCGGCGAAGAGGATCAGAGGCCGTCGACGGGGGCGTCCGTGGGGTGGCACCGGCGGGGTGTGGACGAAGCGTCTCTGGTGGGGAGTACGAATGAGCCACTGCAGATGCGCTGCGGTTGACGAGAGTACTGGTGAAGCAGATCCGGCGCCATGGACAAGGCCGGCACTGAATGGGCTGTGGTACAGTGGTGGATGAGCAGTCTACTTGTTTCTAGTGGAGGTGGGAGGGGTAGATGCGGCCGCAGAAGCAGATCCGGCGAGGTTTACGCCGCTGGCAGTGAATGGGCTCTGGTACGCCGATGGATGAGCAGTCTAGGGTTTCGAGAGGGGAGGGGTAGAAACGCCGATGAAGTACGGACGGCGTCATGTAAGATGCTCTGGTGATGTGGAGTTAGTCGTTTTTGCGGGACGGGGAGAGGAAATGGGGGTGCCATGTGGTGGGGGGAACCGGAAGTTACCAAAGCAGCCCCGACCTATTATGTAGATGAGGGCGGTATTGTTACTGTTGTTCTCCATGCACCAAGGACAAAAGGGAAATTTCGCATGCTAAAGACTAGGTGGCGGAAATTTTAGAAGGAGGCGGGAGATTTTGCCACCCGCGGGATCGTTCGTATCCAGTTTTAACTAATTTTGGACTGTGCTAGAGGGAAGGTCATGCGAGACTATGTACACGGGGCACGCGTCAGCAGTTAATAACTGGTGTGAAGTCCACCCAGAAAAAAAGACAATAACTCAGGATGATGCGCCGATAACTTGGACGTTCACATGGGCGCGGCCAATCATACGGGTGTAGAGGCGCGTTCACACAAAAGGGATCAAACGCTTAGCCTATGTATTTCTCGTGTAAATAGATAATTTAGTGTCATTGGTTATTTACTTTAAACATAATGCATTGACGTGTTAGTGTAGAGGCGCACAAAAAGAAATGGATATTGTAGTCCGCTACTTAAAAGTGTTACCTCATATGATTACATAGCCTCCATTTCATAAATTTCGTACCCGTTGAATTCATATATGAATATTACATATATTACTTCATAATAGAACCTTAAATCATCCAAGACTAATGAATTTGAATGCAAGAGTAACAATGGTGCATGTACATGATAGCTACATTGATTGTTTGAAGAAACATCACTGTAACTTTGGCATTCACAATTGAAAAGGTTTATTTAGATAGAAAAAAATGTGATATGTGAGTGTCCAATCTTTATAGCATTGAATCGATATTGTACCTTTGGCCATGATACGAAGTAGATATTGATTTACGTTCAAGCGGTGCACGTCCATGATCGCTAGATAGTGATACATGAATGAATTGTGCAATCTCTCTCACACAAATACATATCTCATTTCCCCGTGGGCATCGAAATCACACGCGCGCACTTCGTGTATTTCTCTTCCTCCATCAAGGTTATAATTCATCTTTCTACCCCGTCCTACAAGTCTCTCACATAGAAACACACATGCTCTCTCTGTTGAACACGCCCACCCCTTTAATTCCGCCCACCCATAGCCAGTAATGTCTTAGACCATAATTATGTCTCTCACACATATACCTAAGGTTAACTCGAGTTCCGGAATCATATGAATACATACAATTGGATTCCAGGAGAGCACCTTTTATTTTGAGATTTCGCTCACACACACACACACACACACACACACACACACAAACACAAACACAAGCGCGCGGGCGCGCGCGTGTAGACATTGTTTATCGCTTCATTTTTTCCGGCACTTGCATCCACACCGTTTGTTCATCTCCATGATGCTTTAAGTATGCCTCACACACATCCTATCTACCTATCCCTTAATATAGATATGTGTCACACAAACTCCTTCTCCCTACTAGCAAGATGCCCATGCGTTGCACGGAACATCAAGATGCATTTGTATGAGTAGTTTATCTTTTGGGAGAAAAGGATGAACGAGGGAATGCCTTATTTGCAAATGTGGAGAGGGGTGTGGGTATCTTTTTGCAAAATAGCCATAGTTTCCTTCCTATCCGTCAGATATAAATCGGATGGCCTATATTGCAGGATGGCAGGAACACCATCATCACCAACCCTGTTTTTATAAGAGTACAGATATGTAAGTGTCACTGCCCCCCCCCCACCCACCCACACACACACACTTCCCGACACCGAAGGAGTAGGGTAACACCTCAATCTTGATACTAATCTATCGACTGGCTTCTCTCTCAAACACACACACACACACACACACACACACACACACACTACCCGACACCGAAGAGTAGGGTGGCACCTCGATCTTGATAGTAATCTATCAACTCCTCTTTCAAACACACACAGATATCGTGAGAGACTAGAAAGATGCCCATCGTTGCACGGAACATCAAGATGCATTTATATGAGTAGTTTATCTTGTGAGAGAAAAGGATGAATGAGGGAAGGCCTTATTTGCAAATGTGGAGAGGGGTGTGGGTATCTTTTCGCAAAATTCCCATAGTTTACTTCCTATCCATCAGATATAAATCGGACAACCTATATTGCAGGATGGCAGGCACACCATCATCACCAACTCTGTTTTTTAGCTCTACCAGCAGATGCCCATGCGTTGCACGGAACATCAAGATGCATTTGTATGAGTAGTGTATCTTGTGGGAGAAAAGGATGAACAAGGGAATGCCTTACTTGCAAATGTGGAGAGGGGTGTGGGTATCTTTTTGCAAAATTGCCATAGTTTCCTTCCTATCCGTCAGATATAAATCGGACGACCTATATTGCAGGATGGCGGGAACACCATCATCACCAACTCTGTTTTTTTATAAGAGTAGAGACTCCTATAAAAGACTCAGTTGGTGATGATGGTGTGTCTGCCATCCGCCATTTCTGGCCATCAGATCTGCATCTAACGACTATGATGTAAGTCGTGGCATTTTTGCGACAATACCCCACTTCTCTACTCCAATTTGCAGAAACCCCTTAGTATCTTGAAACCAACCACATCCCTCCCCCACCTCATCAAAACAACCAGAAGGAATATATTTTGAGTGAAACCTAATACGAGTATATTTTTAGTGATATATACACCTAACTAGAGGGTTTTTCTTTCAAGTTTGTGAACATGTATTATTATACTCCCTCCGTCCAGAAATACTTGTCATCAAAATGGATAAAAGGGTGTGTATCTAAACGTATTTTAGTTCTAGGTGCATCTCTTTTTATCCATTTTGATGACAAGTATTTCCGGACGGAGGGAGTATTTTGGATCCGTTGCATGGGTGCATTGCTAGTAAGAGTAGAGAAAAGGATGAACGAGGGAAGGCCTTATTTGCAAACATGGAGAGGGGTGTGGGTATCTTTTTGCAAAATTGCCATAGTTTCCTTCCTATCCGTTAGATATAAATCCGATGGCCTACATTGCAGGATGGCACACACACCATCATCAGCAACTATGTTTTCTACTCCCTCTGTTCCTAAATATTTGTCTTTTTAGAGATTTCAAAAAGTGACTACATACGGAGCAAAATGAGTGAATCTACACTCTAAAATATGTATACATACACATCCGTATGTGTTAGTCCATTTGAAATCTGGAAAAAAAAATTAGGAAGGGATGGAGTATAAGAGTAGACATGGAGATATATCTCCAACATGGTCTACAACAAAAATGTGTTGGACTGGTTAGCGCCGGATGCTCGCAACGCGATGACCTGAGCTCGAATTCTATCTTTAACTTTAGATTTCTATGTTATATATTACTTATTTAATATATACTTCTTTCGCTACTGTACTGGAAGTGGAACCCACAGAGTACTTAGAATACAAGACTAAGGATGGACTTGTTTCTTTTTAACTTTCTGTACGAAGCTGTAGCCACCCTGCAAGTCACGTGTACACTGTACATGCAATTAACTTTTTATAGAGGGAGAATCATACACGCAATTAACTCAAATGGATTGGATGTGACTCTATTATTTCCAGCATAAGAGCATCTCCAACGGCAGTTGGCAAATTTCCTCCCGCTTCCTTCTGCGGAGGGCGACATCAAATGCCAGCGTCATACATTTTCGCAACTCTAACCAACCAGATGAAATTCGTGCAAACACAGACTGTTTTCATATAAGCATGCATGATTTCGTATAAAAAGACAGATCTTCATATAAACATGATGGATTTCATTACATTTACATGAACTAAGTGGTGCTAATCCGGCTCGTTTGGTATAATTAATAGTCCCTCCGTCCGGAAATACTTGTCCTAGAAGTGGATGTACCTAGACTTATTTTAGTTATAGATATATCCAATTTATCCATTCTTATAACAAAAGTTTCCCGCCAGCCAGAGAGGGAGTACCTAATATAAATGGCCGCCCGCGGATCCCTTTGTCTTCCTCATGTCCGGCAGACACATGCGGGGTCGACGAAGGTCCTCGGAAGAGACGAAGCAGCAAAGAAACCACCTGAATGCGCAGTCGTCGCCTCGGCGGTGGCCTTCATGGGACCCAAGTGGCGGCGGCCTCCCGTTTTCTACTTCTCCTCGATGATGTCGGCGGACATGGAGAAGCTGGCCACCGACTCGTCGCTCTCCACGCACCCGGCTTCTGTCACTGCCTGCATGGCATTGCCGCAGGCACGGGAGGCACGGCCGTAGGCACGGGAGGCGCATCCACCGCAGACACTGGTGGCACGGTATGACACGGCAGCCACGACTCCCGTATAGGCGTGTCTGTCGCCGTGCCGGCGTGGAGCAACTCGCCACTCCTCATCAAGCTGAACTGGAGTGGCAAGTTGCTGAACCACGCCCCGGCATGGGGCGGCAACTAGCTCCATCGGGCCAAGCGAGGTTGATGAAGCACCGAGCGGCCTCGCCCGTATCCGGAGGGCTTGGTGGGCCACCCAGTCGGGTAGTATGCCAGAGAACGGCTCCTCGGAATCCATCGGAAGAGTGGAGAAAATGGTGAAGAAGGAGATGGGGGAGCGACGGAGGGGTGCGATTCTTGCCCGCTGTCTGTCTGGCCTCGTTTAAATAGAGGGCAGACGGTAGGAGCTTGGCCGGTGTATGGCCTCGTTTAAACTGAGGGCGGACGGGAGGAGCTCGGCCGGTGTTGCGTTTAATTCTGGCCCGCTCATGAACAGACGTGTAGCCGGAGTAGGTTTCTCGGTTTGCATGCGGGTTTGACGGAGGGGTTTCATGGAGGCGAGGAGGCATGTTCAGCCGGGCATGCAGCGGGCGGTGTAGTACTATTCGATTTGACAGCGGGCGGCACAGTTCCCGATACGGCTTAAATGCAGACGAGGGATGGGTAGCGGTTCCCGAAATGTTGAACGGCCAATGATGCATCTTCCTTCAATTAGCATCATGCATGCATGAGGGAAGTAATGGGAGGAGGACCGGGAAAAGAGGCTACACGATGTGAATGCAACGCAGTTTGCACTCATATAAAGGCACATCTCCATTCCAATGCACCTACCACATCGTACACACCTAAGCCTTTGCCTAAGCACCTACATTAAGCGCAAAAGTGCTCACTCCAGACCCATGGTGGCGTTGCGCGCGAGCGGCAACCGGCTGTGCCAGATGGTCCACGACGCCGGCCTGTGGCATGGCGCCGAGGATCGTCTCTAGACGGTGTTCGCAACCGGCTGGTGGATGGCCGCCGTCGATGCAAACTACGACTCTCAGTTGGACCAGATGATCATTGCCACCACCAACAAGTTCACCGTCCTGAAGAAGCTCGGGGACGACATCGCTGTACTCCTCCAGCCCGCATGCCCGGGCTCCTCATTGCCTGCCACCCTAATCGGCCTCCATGGTCGGAACCTCTTTCAAGCACTGGTGGCCCTGCGACTACCCGGCAATGCCATGAAGAATGTCCACCTGGAGGTCGCGCTCACCACGAGGCGCCTCGCCCTACAAGAATTTGTTGACCTACACATCCACATGTACAAGCAAATCATGTAAATAGGTATCTACAAGGCCATTGAGGACGCTACGATGTTGGCCTTCCTCAACCAGCTGGAAGCCTTGGATGCCTTTGCTGAGAAGCACCTTGACCTTGCCACAAAAGCCGCCACTCCTTAGCCGCCGTGTAGCGACCCGACCTCAGACGGTCAAGTCTCTGTGCTTAAGTGTCATCCCTGGATCGGTATGCTAACACACACAGTACTCGAGGATTTATAACAGAGGTAAATCACATGTATAAAGTAACATAAATACTATTATCTCAATCCAAATAGCGGAAGTAACAACAAGGTTGTGGATTCCAATCAACACCAACGGCAAAGTTGAGTATAGGAATCATAACCCTAACGTATCACTTACTCGTCGTAAGAATCCTGCAATATGAGACGTTGCAGCCACAAAGGGCCAGTACATTGAATGTACTGGCAAATTCACACCATAGGATAGTGATGAATAATAGCTATCACTACATGCATATTTGGCCAGTGGAAAAGCTCTATGGTTATAAATGTTTTGCGAAAAGCCAATTTTTCCCTACTACAAAGGAATATATTTTATTTAACTACAAAGTTGGTTGATAATATATTGAGAAGGTAAACCCCCTCTCAATCCCAAATTAAAGTCATTAACAACCCAACAATATTAATTAAGAGTGTTGAGATACATGTGAATACTCAAGTACTAGATACTCAAATGGTCCATAACCGGGGACACGGCTAACCATGATTAGTTTGTACACTCTGCAGAGGTTTGCGCACTTTTCCCCACAAGACTCGATCGCCTCCGTTGATTTCTCGCACTACATGGTGTTTGAGAAACGGATGACCGAGACACAGTCTTTCAGAAACATTAACTCTCTACTCCGGGTAGACCATACCAAACCTACAAAACCCACTACCTGCTGATCTACCTCTTCAAGAGCTTCACGTAACTTACTCAACTATGCTAGAGCCCATAATAGCTTGTGGCTGCACACGGAAGCTTCTAGCATGAATAATCTCAGTTCCCTTTGATCCTGGGTGGCGGTCCATAGGAAAATCACACGGTAACCCCGGGATTTCAAAAAAAACAGGCAATCACTGGATACCCCAGGTGCCTCAATCCACCCAGATGTGTATTAAAGTTGCCACCTTAAGTTGAACCATCAAGTAAACAATCTCACATCTGTCATGGAATACACTCAAACCCAATCCACGTCTACGAGCATAGCATGACAATATAAGCATAACGTAGAAGTAACTCCCAAGGTTTGAATGCAAGACAATAGGTTCCTACCTCATCAACTACTTCCCAATACCCACATATTGTCAACTCCTAACCATGCAATGTTTGAGGGTTGAAACTAATGCATTAAAACTGGGTATAAAAAGGATATGATCAAAGTGTGAACTTGCCTGCAATGTTGATGAAGATGATTCGCACTCAACACTCTTGATAGATCTACTCGTCACACTCCGGTCAATCTATCGTAAGCAAGCAGTAGTAACCACACATAAGCAATCACTCAAAAGATCGGAAAGAATGAAGAAGACAATTCGAAAAGCATCAAATACCAAGAAAATAACTCTTGCAACATAAAACAATTTCTAACAGTACCAAAATTATGTGAATTTGGCCTTATCAGAAAGTTTAGGTCAAGAGCTTCGATGTACAAAAAGAATCAACTCAAACGGAGTTATAAAACTCAAGTTATGATCAAACGAAGTTCAAATACTAAACTATTTGAAATTCCAATTTAAACTTTCAAAAAACATGTTGAAGTTGTTTTACTGGATAGAGGGGATCATAACAAAGAAGTGGGTGTTGGTTTCGTTGGATTTGGACAAGCGAGTAAAAAGTTGTGGCTACTTGAAAAATCTGGGCCAAGTTATTTTATGGAGAAAAAAAATAGCTACGGCTAAGATCTAATGTATAAATACGTAGACTAATTGGTAATCTAATTATTTTATCGTACTAGTCTAGAAAATAATAAACTACGGAAGCATAAAAAAAATGAAGAAAGATACCTTTATAAGGCAGAGAAAAGACAACTTCGAAGAGTGAAGACAATTTCCAAAAGTCGCGCCGGAGAGGAAAAAAAATATTTTTCTTAAATGAATATAGTCAAATCAAAATATTGATTTAACCTGAATCGGATGATTTTTGAAGGCTCTACGGGTCTATATTTATTGGTGGAAAAAAGATTTAGGGGTCAAAGGCTAAGCAATGTGGGACTAAACGTAGACGTAATTAAACGAAACAGAGAAGAAAAAGGCTAACGCCTCGCACGGGCCTAAACCCATCGGCCGGCCGCGCCCGTACGTGCTGCATTTTTTTTGCCAAAGAAAAAATAAATTCTGAAAAGGAAAATGCTGGCTGGGCCTGGCCTATTTAAGAGAAAAAAACAACAACGGGGCGCCAGAAGCTACTATACTGCGCATGTAGGTGATAAATAAATACGGGCCGCATGCACAGTTTCTCTCTTTTAATTAGAAACAGAAGGAAAACCGAAATAACGAAATTAAACGTAAAAGTATATATAGGCATGTTATATATCATAATTTTCAGAAAAAGAATTTCTACAAGGAGAACATTTCTATAGTACCAAACAAAATTTACGAAAATTCAAATAATTCAAACAGTGCTACTTCTACAATAAAACCCAATAAAAATCATTTTAGAAATACCAAAATTAATTCAAATTCATTTCTCTCCAATTTTCTGATGTAGGGAATCATGTTACCCTGTTTTCCATATATTTTATTTTTGGAGAAAAATAATTTGAATAAAACTCAATAACTCCAAATTGAAAATAAATTCAAAAGATCTTTGAATTTAATTCTTTGAAACTCCCAACTCATATTTCATATGTTTTGAAGAAGTCATTTTATCTTCCCTCGTGAAAATCATTGAGTTGCATAAAGTTCCAGAATTGGAAATATTTTCCAAATGAAATTCAAATATTTTCAACACCCCTTGTCATTTAAATAAATGGAAGAAGTCATGTCATCTTCTCTCCAGGGTTTTGTGGTGAAAAGAATTTGAATTCACGGAGATCACGAATGCAAAATGAAAGTTTGGGAAAGTCCTTTTATTCCCTCTTATTTAACTTTCAAAAAGTTTCGAATTCACTCAATTTCACACAATCAATCAGACAATCAATCAAATCTATCTATTTATTATAACATTCCAAAATTTAGAATTTTGGGATGTTACACGCCGGTCGGTGGCCCGACGCACTAAGTTGAGGAGGAGGAGGTCGTACGTTGATGGATGCATATTTCTTCTTGCCTCCTATAACCACCACTGCGATCGCATCATCGTGGCCTTAATTCTTATTGTGCTATTGCATTCTCGTTCCAGTCAATACTGACATGTGCGATCCCTTTGCTTAATTATATGCATCACTGTAACTAGTAATCCATCCGTCAATTTATAAGTTGTGCTTACCTTTTCTATCAACTTCGTGCAACGCACGAGCATCTTGCTAGAAACACTAGAAAATGTCGGACCGCATGTGACCAAACCGATGATGCGCCAACCTAGCTACTACGTACCCTGCTTATCTGGCGGAAATAGCCCCGCCCTAGCGTTTCCAATTGTTATTTCTATCTATCGATTGTGCCAAGGAGCAGAACCAAATGTTACAATTTATACATTTTTCTCTACTCCTACTACTCCTATAAAAGACTCGGTTGGTGATGGTGGTGTGTCTGCCATTCGTCATTTCTGACCATTAGATCTGCATCTAACAGCTATGAGGTAAGTTGTGGCATTTCTCTACTCCTACAAAAGACTCAGTTGGTGATGATGGTGTGTCTCCCACCCGTCATTTCTGACCATTAGATCTGCATCTAACGACTATGATGTACTAGGCCAGTAAGAGGAAAAGGCCTGTCGCGTTCATGTTGCACCCCCACATGCCCGGGAATCATCGCAACGCACGGGCACATTGCCAGTAAGAGGAAAAGGCCTGCCGCGTTCGCGTCGCACCCCCACATGCCCTGGCGGGAGTACTCCACGGACCGTTCGACACGCCGCATAGCTAGGGAAGGCGTGTTGCCTAGCATTTTCACTTTCATGTGGGACCGCGTTGAGCAAACTGACTATTGGCATATCGCACCCCGCCCGCCGCCAGGTTGGAAAATGGAGACGAGGGGAAGATCTAGTTGTAGCACGGAAGCCAAGAATTTTGGTGTCTGATGGGGTTCGTTGATAGAGTGTTATTTATTCATAACTAGTAAGATGCCCATGCGTTGCACAGAAAATCAAGATGCATTTGTGTGAGTAGTTTATGTTGTGGGAGAAAAGGATGAACAAGAGAAGGCCTTATGTTTGCAAATGTGGAGAGGGGTGTGGGTATCTTTTTGCAAAATTGCCATAGTTTCCTTCCTATCCGTCAGATATAAATCGGACGGCCTATATTGCAGGATGGCAGGCACACCATCATCACCAACTCTATTTTTCATAAGAGTAGAGACACGTAGACAGCATGCACATAGAGGAATTTTGTTACTGCACGTTGTTACATACTACTAGTACCTGATACGTCTCCATCGTATCTATTTTTTTTGATTGTTCCATACCAATATTATTCAACTTTTATATACTTTTGGCAACTTTTTATACTATTTTTTGGGACTAACAAAATGATCCAGTGCCCAGTGCCAGTTCCTGTCTGTTGCATGTTTTTTGTTTCGCAGAAACCCAATATCAAATGGAGTCCAAACGGGATAAAAACGGATGGAGATTTTTTTTGGAATATTTATGATTTCTGGGAAGTAAAATCAACGCGAACGGTGTCCGAGGTGGCCACGAGACAGGGGGGCGTGTCCTCCCCCCTGGGCGCGCCCTGGACTCTCGTGGGCCACCCGTAAGGCGGTTGACTCTCTTCTTTTGGAGCAAGAAAGCTAATTTTATGAGAAAGATCTGGGCAAAAGATTCACCCCAATCGGAGTTACGGATCTTCGGATATTTAAGAAACGGTGAAGGGGTGGAATCTGAGAATGCAGAAACAGAGAGATAGATCCAATATTGGAGGGGCTCTCGCCCCTCCCACGCCATGGGAGCCAAGGACCAGAGGGGAAACCCTTCTCCCATCTAGGGAGAAGGTCAAGGAAGAAGAAGAAGAAGGGGGGCTCTCTCCCCCTTGCTTCCGGTGGCGCCGAAACGCTGCCGGGGGCCATCATCATCACCGCGATCTTCACCAACACCTCCATCATCTTCACCAACATCTCCATCACCTTCCCCCATCTATATTCAGCGGTCCACCCTCCGCAACCCTCTGTACCCTCTACTTGAACATGGTGCTTTATGCTTCATATTATTATCCAATGATGTGTTGCCATCCTATGATGTCTGAGTAGATTTCCGTTGTCCTATCAGTGATTGATGAATTGCTATGATTGGTTTCAGTTGCATGTTTTATTATTGGTGCTGTCCTAAGGTGCCCTCCGTGTCACGCAAGCGTGAGGGATTCCCGCTGTAGGGTGTTGCAATGCGTTCATGATTCGCTTATAGTGGGTTGCGTGAGTGACTAAAACACAAACCCGAGTAAGGGGATTGTTGCGTATGGGATAAAGGGGACTTGATACTTTAATGCTATGGTTGGGTTTTACCTTAATGAATCTTTAGTAGTTGCGGATGCTTGCTAGAGTTCCAACCATAAGTGCATATGATCCAAGTAGAGAAAGTATGTTAGCTTATGCCTCTCCCTCAAATAGAATTTCAATAGTGATTACCGGTCTAGTAACGTAGTCAATTGCTTAGGGGCAATTTCACAACTCCAACCACCACTTTTCCACACTCGCTATATTTAATTTATTGCTTCTTTATCTAAACAGCCCCTACTTTTTATTTACATGTTCTTTATTATCTTGCAAACCTATCCTATCACACCTAAAAGTACTTCTAGTTTTATACTTGTTCTAGGTAAAGCGAACGTCAAGCGTGCGTAGAGTCGTATCAGTGGCCGTTAGGACTTGAGAGAGTATTTGTTCTACCTTTAGCTCCTCGTTGGGTTTGACACTCTTACTTATCGAAAGAGGCTACAACTATCCCGTATACTTGCGGGTTATCAAGACCTTTTTCTGGCACCGTTGCCGGGGAGTCATAGCGTGGGGTGAATATTCTTGTGTGTGCTTGTTTGCTTTATCACTAAGTAATTTTTATTTGCTGTTCTTAGTTGTTTTATATCTTTAGCTATGGGTAGGAAACGCAAAATACCAAGAAAATTAGTTGTGCCTACGGAACCAGTGGTTGAAGAACCACTCAAAATCTATCACACTCCTGAAGCTTTTTACTTGGATCATCTTCGATCCCTTTATGCTCGTGCTGAAACCCCCACTAGTTTAGTTGAGGGCAAATCTTTAGATGAGCATGCTTGTTTTGTGCGACACTGTATATCTGAAAAAGGGAAACTATTATGGGATCAAATTCAACGTTTGCAATGCTATGCTTGGAATTTGTGTGAAATATATGAGTTTGCTTGTTGTTCTGAAGACCCTAAGAAACACCTACCCTATCAATGCTTGTTTAGTGATAATGGAATCGTATCTTTGTATGCCAAGGGTGTTTACAATTACTATGATGTTCAACAAATTGAAGAATTTGTTGGTTTTAAAGGTGCTTATGAGATTGCCTCTTTGATTGAAAAGTATGATGCTACTCTTTACAAATCTGGAAATTTTGCCATATTTCAATATTGTTATGGTAATTATGCTCCTAATGCCTATGTTAAACCATATATTGAGGACTTCTCCGCTGTCCAAGAAGAGACTAATATTTTGCAAGAAGCTATGGAAGATGAAATTGATGAAACAGTGAGCTCATTGGATGAAAAAGATGATGAGGAGAGCGAAGAACAAAAGGAGGAAGAGCGGATTAGCTACCCGTGCCCACCTTCTAATGAGAGTAACCCTCCAACTCATACATTATTTAATTCCCCTTCGTGCTTACCGAAGGATGATTGCTATGATGATTGCTATGATCCCTTGAATTTATTTTAAATACCCCTTTTTGATGATGCTTGCTATGCTTGTGGCCAAGATGCCATTATGAATTATGCTTATGGAGATGAACTTGCTATAGTTCCTTATGTTAAACATGAAATTGTTGCTATTGCACCCACGCATGATAGTCCTATTATCTTTTTTAATTCTCCAAACTACACTATATCGGAGAAGTTTGTGCTTATTAAGGATTATATTGACGGGTTGCGTTTTACCATTGCACATGATGATTTTGATGAATGTAATATGCATGTGCTGGCTGCTCCTACTTGCAATTATTATGAGAGAGGAACTATATCTCCACCTCTCTATGTTTCCAATACGATAGAATTGCAAGAAATTGTTTATACTATGCATTGGCCTTTACTTGGTGTGCATGAATTGTTCTTTTATGACATGCCGATGCATAGAAAGAGAGTTAGAATTCGTTGTTGCATGATATATGTTACTTTGTGCTCACTACTAAATTACAAATCATTGTTAATTAAAATTGGCTTTGATATACCTTGGGATCTGGGTGGATTCATTACTTGAGCACTAAATGCCTAGCTTAATGGCTTTAAAGAAAGCGCTGCCAGGGAGACAACCCAGAAGTTTTAGAGAGTCATTTATTTCTGTTGAGTGATTTTATATAGTTTAAAAACACAAAAATAAAGAGGGGAACCTAAAAACTTTTCAAAAAGGAAAGTGAAAGTGAGAAAGACAAGCATTGTTGAAGTGGGAGCTAGCCTTGAACTTTGTTCATGCTCACGTAAACTTTGTGAATCTTGATTATAGAAACTTTTCAACAAAAATAATTATCCCCTTGTATAATTATATTGTATTATAAAAATAATGTGCTAAGGTTTGACTTCAGGATGTTTACAATGCTTGTTGGTTTGTACGGTGCAGGACAGAAACTTTGGCTGTAGTGCGCGGTTTTACATTTTTTTTACTGGAACGTCATTTGGTTCTAATTCTTTTTGAAATGTCTTTCTTTACAACTTGTTTATTTTTTCTAATTTTGGTAGAATTTTTGGGGTAACAGAAGTATGGTGGATGTTCAGATTGCTACAGACTGTTCTGTTTTTGACAGATTCTGTTTTTGATGCATAGTTTGCTTGTTTTGATGAATCTATCAATTTATATTAGTGGATTAAGCCATGGAAAAGTTATATTACAGTAGACACAATGCAAAAACAAAATTTGAATTGGTTTGCAACAGTACTTAGAGTGGTGATTTGCTTTATTATACTAACGGATCTTACCGAGTTTTCTGTTGAAGTTTTGTGTGGATGAAGTGTCTAAACGAGGAGGTCTCGATATGACGAAAAGGAAGAGAGGCAATAGCTAAAGCTTGGGGATGCCCGAGGCACCCCAAGTAAATATTCAAGGAGACTCAAGCGTCTAAGCTTGGGGATGCCCCGGAAGGCATCCCCTCTTTCTTCAACAAGTATCGGTATGTTTTCGTATTCGTTTCGTTTATGCATTATGTGCAAGTCTTGGAGCGTCTTTTGCATTTAGTTTTCACTTTTCTTTTTATGCACCATGCTGGTATGAGATAGTCCCTGGTTGATTTATAGAATTCTCATTGCACTTCACTTATATCTTTTGAGTGTGGCTTTATAGAATGCTTCATGTGCTTCACTTGTATCATTTGAAGTTGGATTGCCTGTTTCTCTTTACATAGAAAACCGCCATTTGTAGAATGTTGTTTTCTTAACTTATATTTGTTAGAGCGTGGGCATATCTTCTGTAGAAAGAGTTAAAATCTCTTGCTTCACTTATATCAATTTAGAGAGATGACAGGAATTGGTCATTCGCAGGGTTAGTCATAAAATCCTACATAAACTTGTAGATCGCTGAATATGATATGTTTGATTCCTTGCAATACTTTTGCGATATAAAGGTGGTGATATTAGAGTCATGCTAGTGGGTGGTTGTGGATTGTAGATACACTTGTGTTGAGGTTTGCAAGTCCCGTAGCATGCACGTATGGTAACTGTTGTGTGACAAATTTGAAGCATGGGGTGTTTCTTTGATTGTCTTCCTTATGAGTGGCGGTCGGGGACGAGCGATGGTCTTTTCCTACCAATCTATCCCCCTAGGGGCATGCGTAGTAGTACTTTGCTTCGAGGGCTAATAAACTTTTGCAATAAGTATATGAGTTCTTTATGACTAATGTGAGTCCATGGATTATACACACTTTTACCTTTCCATCATTGCTAGCCTCTTCGGTACCATGCATTGCCCTTTATCACCTCGAGAGTTGGTGCAAACTTCGCCGGTGCATCCAAACCCCGTGATACGATATGCTCTATCACACATAAGCCTCATTATATCTTCCTCAAAACAGCCACCATACCTACCTATCATGGCATTTCCATAGCCATTCCGAGATATATTGCCATGCAACTTCCATCATCATCATATACATGACTTGAGCATTCATTGTCATATTGCTTTGCATGATCGTAAGATGGCTAGCATGATGTTTTCATAGCTTGTCCTTTTTTTATGTCATTGCTACGCTAGATCATTGCACATCCCAGTACACCGCCGGAAGCATTCATATAGAGTCATATCTTTGTTCCAGTATTGAGTTGTAATATCGAGTTGTAAGTAAATAAAAGTGTGATGATCATCATTATAGAACATTGCCCCATAAAAAAAGAAAAAGAAAAAAAGAAGAAAAAAAAGGGAAGGCCAAAGAAGCCTAAATAAAAAAGGAGGCCAAAGAAGCCCACCCAAAAAGAAAAAAAAGAAAAAGAAAAAGAAAAAGAAAAGGGGCAATGTTACTATACTTTTTACACATTTGTGCTTCAAAGTAGCACCATGTTCTTCATATAGTGAGTCTCCTATATTCTCACTTTCATATACTAGTGGGCATTTTCATTATAGAACTTGTCTTGTATATTCTGACGATGGGCTTACTCAAATGCCCTAGGTCTTCATGAGCAAGCAAGTTGGATGCACACCCACTTAGTTTCAGTTTGAGCTTTCATACACTTATAGCTCTAGTGCATCCGTTGCATGGCAATCCCTACTCCTCACATTGACATCAATTGATGGGCATCTCCATAGCCCATTGATTAGCCGCGTTGATGTGAGACTTTCTCCCTTTTTGTCTTATCCACATAACCTCCATCATTATATTCTATTCCACCTATAGTGCTATATCCATGGCTTGCGCTCATGTATTGCGTGAGGGTTGAAAAAGCTGAAGCGCGTTCAAAAGTATGAAGCAATTTCTCAGCTTGTCATCGGGGTTGTGCATGATGGGGGCATTTTGTGTCACGAAAATGAAGCATGGCCAAACTATATGATTTTGTAGGGATAAGCTTGCTTTGGCCTTGTTGTTTTGAAAAGACATGATTGCTTTATTGGTACGCTCGAAGTATTATTGTTTTTATGTCAAATGATAGACTATTGCTTTGAATCACTCGTGTCTTAATATTCATGCCATGATTAGATACATGATCAAGATTATGCTAGGTAGCATTCCACATCAAAAATTATCTTTTTTATCATTTAACTACTCGAGGACGAGCAGGAATTAAGATCGGGGATGCTGATACTTCTCCGTCGTATCTATAATTTTTGATTGTTCCATGCCAATATTATTCAACTTTTATATACTTTTGGCAACTTTTTATACTATTTTTTGGGACTAACAAAATGATCCAGTGCCCAGTGCCAGTTCCTGTCTGTTGCATTTTTTTGTTTCGCAGAAACCCAATATAAAATGGAGTCCAAACGAGATAAAAACGGACGGAGATTTTTTTTTTGGAATATTTATGATTTTTGGGAAGTAAAATCAACGCGAAACGGTGTCCGGGGTGGCCATGAGACAGGGGGGCGTGCCCTCCCCCCTGGGCGCGCCCTGGACTCTCGTGGGCCACCCGTAAGGCGGTTGACGCTCTTCTTTTGGAGCAAGAAAGCTAATTTTATGAGAAAGATCTGGGCGAAAGATTCACCCCAATCGGAGTTATGGATCTTCGGATATTTAAGAAACGGTGAAGGGGTAGAATCTGAGAATGCAGAAACAGAGAGATAGATCCAATCTCGGAGGGGCTCTCGCCCCTCCCACGCCATGGGAGCCAAGGACCAGAGGGGAAACCCTTCTCCCATCTAGGGAGAAGGTCAAGGAAGAAGAAGAAGAAGGGGGGCTCTCTCCCCCTTGCTTCCGGTGGCGCCGGAACGCCGCCGGGGGCCATCATCATCACCGCGATCTTCACCAACACCTCCATCATCTTCACCAACATCTCCATCACCTTCCCCCATCTATATTCAGCGGTGCACTCTCCCACAACCCGCTGTACCCTCTACTTGAACATGGTGCTTTATGCTTCATATTATTATCCAACGATGTGTTGCCATCCTATGATGTCTGAGTAGATTTCCGTTGTCCTATCGGTGATTGATGAATTGCTATGATTGGTTTGAGTTGCATGTTTTATTATTGGTGTTGTCCTATGGTGCCCTCCGTGTCACGCAAGCGTGAGGGGATTCCCACTGTAGGGTGTTGCAATGCGTTCATGATTCACTTATAGTGGGTTGCATGAGTGACTGAAACACAAACCCGAGTAAGGGGATTGTTGCGTATGGGATAAAGGGGACTTGATACTTTAATGCTATGGTTGGGTTTTACCTTAATGAATCTTTAGTAGTTGTGGATGCTTGCTAGAGTTCCAATCATAAGTGCATATGATCCAAGTAGAGAAAGTATGTTAGCTTATGCCTCTCCCTCAAATAGAATTGCAATAGTGAATACCGGTCTAGTAACGTAGTCAATTGCTTAGGGGCAATTTCACAACTCCTACCACCACTTTTCCACACTCGCTATATTTACTTTATTGCTTCTTTATCTAAATAGCCCCTACTTTTTATTTACGTGTTCTTTATTATCTTGCAAACCTATCCTATCACACCTACAAAGTACTACTTGTTTCATACTTGTTCTAGGTAAAGCGAACGTCAAGCGTGCGTAGAGTCATATCAGTGGCCGATAGGACTTGAGAGAGTATTTGTTCTACCTTTAGCTCCTCGTTGGGTTCGACACTCTTACTTATCGAAAGAGGCTACAACTATCCCGTATACTTGCGGGTTATCGGTACCTACTCCCTCCTTCTGGTTCACTACTAGTACTCCCTCCGTCCTGGCTTCTTGGTCCCATTTGTACTCAATTCATGAGCTCGTTTTCCTCAAGAAATTGTCTTTACCAATGTATTAATATCGGGAATACATGCGTGAACAACGAATGATTAAACCTTGCAAGCAACGTTTTGACAAAGCATTGACTTACGAACATGTGAATGTGAGGGACTACAACCCCGTGCATGCATGCAACAGTCACACGTACACATGGATGCAAAAACGCGCGCGACGCCCTAATGCATGCATGTCCGAGCACACGACGGAACACACACGGTCGCGCTCAAGTGCTCAACCTATATGTGCATGCACACACATACTCAGCCAGGGTGTGCTAGTGACTGTATAAACACTGGAAAATGTATATGTTGACCGCAATGAGCGTATTATGAAGTCCACTGACCGTATTTTTACAAATATACAGATATGGAGAGTAGAATGAATGCAATGCACGTGTACCATACTAGTTGGTTACCAAATCTCATCCGGGTTTGGCACGAGCTCGTACTGCGGGAGCACCACAAGGCCTGCCGCAGGAGTTACATTTCCCTCTCGGGGCCCACGGGACCAAGCTTCAGTGGCTTAGTGCACCGGCCTGTGAGTCAATGACATGCGGACCTTAAATGTGGCTGGCCCACATGTCATTCTCATGGTGGAGGCGTGGTTCGCGACTCACTCATTCGAGATGAACCGGCTGGTGGTGGCGTGGCTGTGGCGAGCGTGCCATAGCTGGGCGTCGAGGCGTTACGAGGCATAGATGGCCACACCGGCAGGTACTACCTGTAGTATAGAAGTACTGCAGCTGAGGATTGCTGCCCGGGATGAAATGTGTCACAGACGCTGGATGAAAATTTGATGGTGTGGGAGTACGGATCAGGTGTGGCTGTGGTAGAAAGTTGATGGTCACCGCAGTTCAGCTGGCCCACATGTCATGCACACAAAGGCAGAGGAGCGGTGGGGCCGAGAGGGATGAGGCACACATCAGGGGACGTTGTGCCGTGGGTTGGAGCGGTGTCATGGGAATCACGTGTGGGTGTGGCAGTGGTAGAACATTGGTAGTAGTAGTCTCTATCTCTATCTCTACTCTACTCTTACTAGTAAGGTACACGTGCATTGCACGCATGAGATTTGGCAACCAAATTATGAATAAACACCACACTATAGCATGTAAGCTTTGAGTCATATATGCATGATGTAGATGTTCGTTTAATTTTTATAGTTCATGTCATTCAAAATCAATTAGCTTCTAAAACAAAATATAATCTATTTTAAGATTCATGGAATTGTGCGTTGTAAAGCATAAAGTAAAAACAAATAATGGCAATTCATCTAGGAAAACAATTGGGCAATTATGATAAGGAAGATTATAGAGCAAAGGAGAAGTGCTTGTGTTTTGAGATTTGTGCATAATGCTTTAGTTCAACCATGGAGTATTCTACATGTGGCAGAATCTGGTTAAATGTAGATGATATCCAACGGTCGGTAGTGCTTGAATTTTCCATCTCTGCACCGTCAGATTGGGTTTATCCAATGACCATCTTTCAAAATTATTCGCACACTATATAGGGGTATAGATAAAAAAACAGAGTTGTTGATGATGGTGTGCATGCCATCCTGCAGTATAAGCCGTCCGATTTATATCTGACGGATAGGCAGGAAACTATGGCAATTTTGCAAAAAAATACCCACACCCCTCTTATACTAGCAAGATGCCCGTGCGTTGCACGGAACATCAAGGTGCATTTGTATGAGTAGTTATTTTGTGGGAGAAAAGGATGAACGAGGGAAGGCCTTATTTGTAAATGTGGAGATGGGTGTGGGTATCTTTTTGCAAAATTGCCATAGTTTCCTTCCTATCCGTCAGATATAAATCGGATAGCCTATCTCTACTCTTATAAAAACAGTGCTGGTGATGATGGTGTGCCTGCCATCCTGCAATATAGGTCGTCCGATCTATATCCGACGGATAGGAAGGAAATTATGACAATTTACCCGCACTCCTCTCCACATTTGCAGATAAGGCCTTCCCTTGTTCATCCTTTTCTCCCACAAGATCTTGATGTTCCGTGCAACGCACGGGCATCTTGCTAGTCTCTACTCTTATAATAAACAGAGTTGGTGATGATGGTGTGCCTGCCACCCTGCAATATAGGTCGTCCGATTTTATATCTGATAGATAGGAAGAAAACTATGGCAATTTTGCAAAAAGAACTACACCCCTCTCCACATTTGCAAATAAGGTCTTCCCTCGTTCATCCTTTTCTCTCACAAGATAAACTACTCATACAAATGCATCTTGATGTTCCGTGCCATGCACGAGGATGTTTCCTTGGGGGTCTCTCCAGCGCGGTGTGGCCGTAGTTGCAAGTTGACGCCCCTTGAGATGCCGACGTTGAGGGGCACTCGGATTTTGTCCGTTGCGCAGGTAAGATGAGTTTGATCACGTAGTAAATGAATTCTAAAGACTACTTCCGTGTCCATTTCCTAATTCTCCCCCTGCCCACTGTTTCACAGGTTAGGCTTGGTGCGAGTGGAGATTGGCTTGCATATGTGCGGGAGGGTACCAACATCAATTTGCACAACATATACAATGGTGACACCGTTCCCATAGAAAGTTTGTCCAACATTGGGATCAGCCATGCAACAGGCCACCACCTGAATTGGTACGATGGGACCACGGTGGGATTGAAGAAGATAGCACGAACCTTGCACATGACGGTCAAAGGTGGACGATGCTATCTGCGGTCGATTTGTTGCCGTACGAGTACGAAGACGTTGTGGTCCTTTCTAACCGTATCTTCGCGGTGACAAACCAGGGGACTTGTTTCGTATGGGACACATCCTACGGTATACTCCCTCTCTCCCGATTTATTTGTTTTGATTATTTTGTTTTATAAGTTTCAAATTCAAATTTAGAGCTCCCCATCACATGTTGAGATTACAATGTCCATTAAATCATTGCGTGCATGTATAGCAAAGAAACAATCTCCAGTTTTCCACGAGTTCGTGCAGCGTTAGTACCACAAGGCTTGGCGCATGAGTTACATTTACCTCTCGGGGCCCTCGGGTCTAAGCTTCAGTGCCTTACGACACCTGCCTTTGAGTCAATAACATGTGGACCCGATAGGTGGCTGGTCCACATGTAATGCTCCCGAAGGCAGAGGGGCAGTGGGGCCGAGAGGGGTGAGCCGCAGGTCGGGAGATGTGTGGTGTCATGGGTTCGAGTGGCATCGTGGGAATCGCATGTGGCTGTGGTAGAAACTTAATGCTCGCCGCATTTCGGTTGGCCCACATGTCATGCACACAAAGGCAGAGGGGCGGTGCAGCCGAGAGAGGTGAGGCGCACGTCGGGGACGTGGTGCCATGGGTTGGAGCAGCGTCATGGGAATCGTGAGTGGTAGTGGATGAAACGTGATGGTCGCTTAGTTGAACTTCCATGGACAAGTTGTCATGTCTACACACACATGCATTGCATACCGATCACTGGAAGGAGTAGTAGAGAAAGCTAGGCGGATAAATAGTTCCTTATAGTCAAGCGGACCCACGCTACTACTTGCATGCACACCATCGAAATAGTCCATCTATATCAATATACATAGAGAGGGAATATTTTTTTTACAAGAGAGGAAATAGTCTGTCCATCCTTGATGCCCTGCTATTGGTGCAGCATCTTCTTCGCTTCTTCTTCTTCTTCTTCTTCTTCTTCTTCTTCTTCTTCTTCTTCTTCTTCTTCTTCTTCTTCTTCTTCTTCTTCTTCTTCTTCTTCTTCTTCTTCTTCTTCTTCTTCTTCTTGTTGTTGTTGTTGGTGTTGTTGTTGTTGTTGTTGTTGTTGTTGTTGTTGTTGTTGTTGTTGTTGTTGTTGTTGTTGTTTTCTTTGGGAGACGTCTTCGCAACAAGCTCTCTCGACCTTGCAGCTATCTTGAAACTCACACGGGCATCGAGGGCAGCATATTTTATCTGCTCATACGTCAAGGGATAATTCTCCCATCCAGATGACCTTAATGCCAGCGTCTTGTCACCCTTCTGAAGATTTTCTCTGAGCACAAAATTTGCTACGTCGAATAGGGATGGTGTCAGTTTATCACAATCTTCTGCAGGAATTTTTATTTTGGTTTGTATGTCAGTGATGCTTGTCAAATCATGGTTGTACGGCTCCAACTTCTGTTTGTCCCCTGTTATGGCTGCCCCACAGAAGTATATGTCCTCCCGAGACAAGAAATCATGAAGCTCACCTGGTATGGAGGGCGTGTGTATGATGTGGTACACCAAAACATCATCTTCGAGGCACAGCTGAAGGACGGCGGCGTGTTGGATCTTCCTAGTGGCGCGCTCCGTGTACTCTGCATCAAGACCGATGACCTTCATCTCCACCTTTTGGAGGCAGTTGGATACATTGTTCATCCACTTCCGAACAACCCTTGGGTGGTCGGTGACTGTGGGAACTATGCTCAACGAGCCTTCAACGAGGACATGTTGGATGCTAAAAACCTGCATCTCGATCTCTTTCGCCATTTGGAGCCACTGGACCGGAGGGCTATGGTTTGAGAATTAGGATTATATGGCTAGTCTAACTGAAGAAGGTGGATATTTAAAGGGGCTTCTGAATTACTCCAGGAGGATGTGAAGAGGTTAAAACAATGTGAATGCAGTGTGGTTTAGATGCAAATGAAGATGAAGGAGTAGTGAAGAAGCCGAAGAAAATCGGTTCCCGATGGAGAAGTAAATGGGAGAAGTGGCTTGTAGGCAGTTGATTAGATGGCTAGGTAGACTAAACGAAAAGGCTACATGATGCGTAGCATCCTTCGGTCATCCCCATGGATCTACCATCATCTCACCAAGCACCAAGAGGACCCATGACAAGAGCTAGAGGTAGAGCTCTCAAGACCGAGGTGACTTCTTTCCTTAGTGATATCTCATATGACCCTCTCGAGACATGGCTACTACCTAAGTCTGGAATGTTGTGCATGATTAGGTACCAAGAGGACCCTTCCGAGGATGCAGATGAAGATGGTCAAGACCCCAAGTCCATGGAAGAAGAGAACCAATAGGAGAAGGCGAGAACAGCTTCCAGGCATCGGACATCCCGCCGTGGCCCCAGACATCCGGCCCCTAGAGATCTTCCCCATAGCCAGGCGACTGCAGCAGAAGCTACAGGGCCCGGACATCCGGCGGCCGGCCCGGACATCCGGCCCACCTCACTGGAATTCCGACATCCAGCCCAGACATCCGGACACGGCGTCCAGGGAGCATAGAAGGTTGCCCCATCAGCCCAGACATCCGGCCATCACCCCGGACATCCTGCGCCTCCCGAAGCCCCGGACATCCGGCACCTCTGTCCGGACATCCGGCCCCGTCCATCCAGAGAGCAGCATGGCCGTCTCCACCAGCCCGGGCATCCGGCCCTTCAGCCCGGACATCCGGCCCCTCGCGAGCGACCGGACATCCGGCCCGTCGCCCGGACATCCGGCCTTCCCTGTCTGCGAACAATGTAAGGGTCGTGGCCCGTGTACCCCTTCACCCTCTAGACTATATATACTCCTCCTCCATCCTCGTTTTAGGGTTAGCATTGGTTTAGCTCATTTGAGATAGAGCATTGCTCATCCGTACGAGATCTACTCCTCGTGAGGGACCGCACCTCTTCAGAGAAGATCCACCCGGATTCAAGGCCTCCATCCGGAGAAGACAATCAAGACCTCCTCGCGGAGAAGAACGGTTACTCTTGTATCGTCCCTTGTTGACTTTGGATCTCATGTTACTTTGTGCCTTGATGATCTAGCACTTGTGTGATCAATTTCGTGTCGGTTGAGTGTTTCTCTTGTTTTCCCCTCTTGATTTCCCTCGTGTTCTTCCGCGCGTTCTTCGTGTTCCCCGTAGGGATCCTCTCCAAACGTGAAAGATCGGCCCCCTTGGGTTCCGCCCTACATCATCTTGGTATCATGAGCCACGTTGATCACGTTTTTGGAGCCCCTACCCCGTGTTTCGTAGCTTGATTTTGTTGTTTTCGTCCTAAATCTGAAAATTCCCCACCAAAAATAGCCCCAAATGTTTTTTGTGATTTGTTGGTGTGATGAAGTTTTGTTGGATTTGATACACGGATCTGCTTTGCATCGAGTGGATCTAGCTTTTCGCCACCTTCTCCGTGATTTCCATCAACCAATTCGTCCGAATTTTGCCCTGGAGTTGCCCTTATTCCCATGGAGTTCATCGCGTTCGTCCCCAATCCAGGAGCCCGGACATCCGCCCGAGTCCCCCGGACATCCGGCGTCTCGGACATCCGGCAGCTAGCCCGGACATCCGTCCCCTGGCAGCAGCAACTCCATCCCCCGCGCCCATTTCCGCATAGTTTCGCCCAATTTTTCCCTGGTGCCCACGCTTACATCCGCATACCACCACCGCTTTCCGCAAGCACCACCACCGCTCACCGCTACCTCCTATGACGATTTTGACACGTTTTGGGCTTTGAGATTTTGGGTTGTGGTTCCGTGTCCTATTGTGTTTCGGCTATATAGGTACGGTTTGACGTTAACATCACCACCGCTCATCTCCATCGACTACTCATCTTCGCCAAGGACGGTAACTTCGACGACATCATTTTCATACCTTGCAATTGCATTGATACCCACATGGCCTTACTTTTGCGTAGCTTACCCATCGAGACTAGCCATTGAGTATTGCCGGCAACGTGACTTGTGCACATTAGTGATCATACTCCATAGCATACATACCATACCATAGTGGTCCATATCTTGGCATCAACTTTTGTGTCACAAAGTTGTCATCGCATACACAATTGCTATCTTGGTTCGTGAAGTTTTGCATGAGGAAAGATCTCAAAAGTGAAAGAGCCAACCAAGCTTTTAAGCAAAGAGGAAAGATAAGCAAAGAGCTTATAAGCAAGAACCATAGCATCATACTACATTAAGATTGTCATATCCGATCATCTTGGATCATAGCACCGAAATACCATACATATAGCATACTTGGGATAGAGGTCATTGCATTTTTGCCTAGTAGGTTGTGCACAAGTTCCGTGTCCGCCTATTGTACAATCGTGCTAGCGTCTCTCGTGTATTGTGCAACAAGAGCATTTTCGTGGATTCCACATTTTGGCTCATTTTTTGGTTTGCACAATCCCACTTATCTATTTGCATGTGTGTTTCCATGTACAACTACTTGCTTGGTCTACTTGTTACATTTGCAAATTTGTGAATCTTTTCCAACATTATTGAAGCTCACTTACAATTGCATCAAATTTTGTGCCACCATCCTAACCAAGCTCCACCATAAGCTTTTACTTGTGTAGGTGTGAGAACCAACAAGAATTGGTACCAATAGTGCTATTTCATTGTCCGCATTTGAGTGAACTTGATTCTTCGTCAACATTGGTCAAGGTACATTGGTATAAGTTCTTCTTCTACCACTCACATTTTTGCTTGGAATGATGGATAGGCCAAGTACTTCTACCAACCCACTCTTCATCGAGCAAGATGACGACATGTCATCATTCGTCACCAAGAGCCACCTCTTTGGTGCACAACGAGCGTTGCATCAAAAGCAACAAGCTATGATCGACCGCATCGACAACCTCGCCACCGAATTGCGACTCTCCGAGCAACGTACAAAGGACTACTTCGACAACAAGCTCGACGCTCACAAGCAAGAGAATGATGCAAGGATGGACGAGATCTGCACCTTGTTGGTGAACTGTCCTCCTTCTACTTCTTCACACTCAAGACGAAGCCGGTCAAGTCTACACTCCGACGACACCTTCTCCGGCTCAAGTACACCGACATCAAACACTCTTCGACGAGCCGCGCGTCAAGACCGTCATGCATCTTGCAATCCTCTACATGATAAGCAT
Organism: Triticum timopheevii; assembly: GCA_963921465.1. Lineage (NCBI taxonomy): Eukaryota > Viridiplantae > Streptophyta > Magnoliopsida > Poales > Poaceae > Triticum > Triticum timopheevii. The sequence continues at coordinate 329,906,135 of OY997264.1, forward strand.
TCACAAGAGCAAGTCGATGAGCAAGTACTTCGTCCTCAACCACACCAAGTTGCTTTTGCACAAGCTCAAGAACGACAACGTCAACGGCGCCAAGAGGAAGAACGAGCGCGTCTCCATCAAGAGGAACAAGACGCCTAGGCTCAACGTCTTCAACAACAACAACATGAAGCACAAGCTCTTGAGGCGCAACATGCCCTTCAAGAATCAAGTCGAGCCATTGCCAACCGCAACCGAGATCAGCGCAATCAAGAGGAAGCACTTCGAGAAGAAATCCAAGAGCGGAACTACCAACCGCGCGTGCAGCGTCAAGTTCCTCAAGCTCCTCCACAAGCTCAACAAGCTCCTCCTCAACCTCAAGTTCAACAAGAGCAAGTTGATCATGGACTTCCCTCACGCCAAGAGCAACATGACGATGCTTATCCGCCACGTCAAGGGCGTCATCATCACCATCGCCAACAACACAATGAAGAGCAACGCTATGGCAAGCTAAAATTCACAATGCCCAGTTCAATGGAAGCAATGATCCCAAAGAATACCTCCCATGGGCATTGAAGGTCGACAAAATCTTTCGTTTGCACAACTATGAGGAAGAGAAGAAGATCGCTATGGCATCACTTGAGTTCCAAGACTATGCGCTCATATGGTGGGAACAAGTCCTTGAGCGCCGGGAAGCAAGAGGTGAACCTCCAATCACTACTTGGGCTCAAATGAAAGATGTCATGCGTGCACGTTTTGTGCCCACCTACTACAACCACAATCTCTTCAAGAAGCTCCAACTCCTCAAGCAAGGATCAAAGAGTGTTGAAGAATACTACAAGGAAATGGAGATAGCCATGATTCGAGCCAATGTCACGGAAGATGATGAGCAAACTATGGCACGCTTCTTGAATGGCCTCAATCATCCCATCAAGAAGATTGCCGACTTCCAACCCTACTCCAACCTCATTGAGCTCGTGCATCAAGCTACCAAGGAGGAATGCCAAGTGCAAGATGACTTCAAGTACGCCAAGTACTCATCCAAGACCTATGGCTTCTCCAACAACCAAGCTTCAACGACTCCTCCAACCTCTACCTCAACGAAACCATCTACAAGCAATGGCGACAAGTCAAGTTACAAGAAAGCTTCGACAAGATCAAGTCGTCTTCCTCCTACTACAAGCAACTTCAAGCCGCGTGCTTCATCATCTACTCTGACCGATGAGACCGTCAAGACAAGCTCCTTCAAGATGAAGCACCCGCACCCATACAAAGTCTAATGGCTAAGTGACTCTGGCACTATACGAGTTGAGCATACGGTCCAAGTCTCTTTCAAAATTGGTGCATATGAGGACACTTTGGAGTGTGATGTCGTCCCAATGTCCGTTTGCCACCTCCTTCTTGGTCGACCATGGCAAGTCGACCGTGGTGTCATCCACAATGGGCGTACCAATCACTATAGCTTCAAGATGAAAGGGAAGGAATATGTGCTACGACCTATGTCTCCTAGTCAAGTGATAGCCGACAAGCAACCAACCCATCATGGAGAGAAGAGTGAGAAAGTGATCCACCAAAAAGTGAGTGAGAGCCACAAGCCAAACTTGAGCGCCTCTTCACCTAGAGAGAAAAACCTAGTCCTATTTGCCACCAAAAGTGAAATGAGAGAAGTGTGTGAGAACCGATCGACTGTTATGCACTTTGTCCTTGTGTGCAAGGATGGGGACACAAAAACTAACACCTCTCATGATCTACCTTTAGTGTTTCAATCTCTTTTGCAGGAATTTCAAGATGTTTTCCCCGATGAGCAACCTCCGGGCCTACCTCCTCTACAAGGCACTGAGCATCGAATCGACCTCATCCTCGGAGCGCCCCTACCAAACAAAGCTCCATACCGCGTCAACCCTGAAGAAACTAAGGAGATCCAATGGCAAGTACAAAAACTAATCGACAACGGTCATGTACGTGAAAGCTTAAGCCCATGTGTCGTTTCCGTTATACTTGTGCCCAAGCAAGATGGTAGTTTTCGCATGTGCTCCGATTGTAGACCTATCAATGCCATTACTGTTCTTTATAGGCATCCCATTCCTCGCTTAGATGATATGCTTGATGAACTTAGCGGTGCCACAATTTTCTCAAAAATTGATCTTAAAAGTGGCTATTATCAAATCCGCATACAAGAAGGTGATGAATGGAAAACTGCTTTCAAAAGCAAATTTGGCTTGTACGAGTGGTTGGTTATGCCTATGGGTTTATCGGAAGCTCCCGGAACTTTCATGCGTCTTATGCATTTTGTGCTTCGACCTTATATTGGAGTGTTTGTTGTGGTTTATTTTGATGATATTCTTGTATTTAGCAAAACCATGGAAGAGCATCTAAAGCATGTTAGGGCTGTTTTACAAACTCTTTGCAAGGAACGTCTTTATGCCAACATGAAAAAGTGCACGTTTGGTGTTGACAAACTAGTTTTCTTGGGTTTCGTTGTCTCTTCCAAGGGTGTCCATGTTGATGAATCTAAAATTGAAGGAATTAAAACTTGGCCCCAACCCACCATTTTGCAACAAGTGCGTAGCTTTCTTGGTCTTGCAGGTTTTTATCATTGCTTTGTGAAAGACTTTAGCACTATTGTCGCTCATTTGCATGCCTTGAGTAAGAAGAATGCTCCTTTTGTTTGGGGATCTTTGCAATCCACCGCTTTTGATGAGATCAAGTCTTTGCTTACTCATGCTCTGATTCTTTCTTTGCCAAATTTTGACAAAACTTTTGAGGTTCATTGTGATGCAAGTGGTACCGGAATTGGTAGAGTTTTGATGCAAGAAAAACGGGCCATTGCATATTTTAGTGAAAAACTCTCCGGTGCTCAACTTAACTATCCCATCTATGACAGAGAATTGTATGCTTTAGTGCGTGTGCTACATGTTTGGGAGCATTACCTTAGACCTCATGAGTTTGTCATCCATACCGATCATGAAACGCTTAAGTACTTAAAAGGTCAAAGTAAGTTGAACAAGCGTCATGCCAAATGGAGTGAATTTATTGAATCCTTCCCCTATGTGATCAAGTACATTAAGGGTAAGGAAAATGTAGTTGCGGATGCACTTTCACGCATATGCACGCTTGTCACTAAACTTGAGTTGAATGTTATTGGCTTTGAGCGCATAAAAGACTTGTATGCTAATGATCCATCTTTTGCTATTCCTTATGCTCAATGTTTGACCCATACGTATTGGGAACAATATTACATCAAGGATGCTTATCTTATGAGAGCTAACAAACTTTGCATTCCCGAGTCTTCTCTTCGTTTGCTCCTTCTGCAAGAGGCTCATGGAGGCGGACTCATGGGACACTTCGGACGCCACAAGACATTCATCACGCTCTCCAAGAACTACTTTTGTCCCAAGATGTTCCGCGACGTCTCACGCTTCCCCAACCGATGCTCTACATGTTGCAAAGCTAAGTCTAAAGCTCAATCCCATGGTATTTACATGCCTCTTCCTATTCCTTATCAACCTTGGGAAGACATTAGCATGGATTTTGTACTTGGTTTGCCTAGAACTCAAAATGGAAGGGATTCTGTGTTTGTTGTTGTGGACCGATTTTCTAAGATGGCACATTTCATTCCTTGCAACAAGATAGACGATGCTTCACATGTTGCAAATCTCTTTTGTAGGGAAATCTTGCGACTCCATGGAGTACCAAAGACAATCGTCTCCGACCGCGACAACAAATTCTTGAGTTACTTTTGGAAGACGCTACGCACCAAGCTCGGAATCAAGCTCTTGTTCTCATCCGCATACCATCCTCAAACCAACGGCCAAACGGAGGTGACGAACCATATGCTCTCCACTCTACTTCGTGTGTTGATCAAGAAGAACATCAAGGAGTGGGAGGAGTGTCTACCCATCGCCGAGTACGCCTACAACCGTGCAAGACATTCGACTACCGGCAAGTCCCCCTTCGAGGTCGTCTATGGCTTCAACCCGTTGTCCCCATTGGACATTCTACCTCTTCCTCTACATGAGAGCACCAACCTCGATGCAAGTACCCGTGCAAGCTACATCAAGAAGATGCATGATGATACACGGCACACCATCGAGCGCCAAGTACAATGACTCGCGACCAAGCTCAAGGTCAACAAGCAACCCATGATATTCAACATTGGAGATCTCATGTGGCTACACCTTCGCAAGGACCGCTTCCGCAACGAACGCAAGTCCAAACTTCTACCTCGAGCCAATGGACCCTTCAAGGTGCTAGCACGCTACAACAACAATGCTTACAAGATCGATCTCCCACGCGACAAGTACAACGTAAGCAACATCTTCAACGTCACCGATCTCTCCCCGTACCATGGTGATGAGGATTTTGATCCGAGGTCGGATCTTTCACAAGGGGGGAGATGATGCGGAGCATCCTTCGGTCATCCCGATGGATCTACCATCGTCTCACCAAGCACCAAGAGGACCCATGACAAGAGCTAGAGCTAGAGCTCTCGAGACCGAGGTGACTTCTTTCCTTGGTGATATCTCATATGACCCTCTCGAGACATGGCTACTACCTAAGTACGGAATGTTGTGCATGATTAGGTACCAAGAGGACCCTTCCGAGGATGCACATGAAGATGGTCAAGACCCCAAGTCCATGGAAGAAGAGAACCAATGGGAGAAGGCGGGAACAACTTCCAGGCACCGGACATCCAGCCATGGCCCCGGACATCCGGCCCCTAGAGATCTTCCCATAGCCAGGCGACTACAGCACAAGCTACAGGGCCCGGACATCCGGTGTCCGGCCCCGACATCCGGCCCTCCTCACCGGAATTCCGGCCTCCAGCCCAAACATCCGGACACGGCGTCCAGGGAGCACAGAAGGCTGCCCCATCAGCCCGGACATCCAGCCGTCACCCCGGACATCCGGTGCCTCCCGAAGCCCCGGACATCCGACACCTCCGCCCGCACATCCATCCCCGTCCATCCAGAGAGCAGCACGACCGTCTCCACCAGCCCGGACATGCGGCCCTTCAGCCCGGACATCCGGCCCCTCGCGAGCGACCACACATCCGGCTCGTCGCCTGGACATCCGGCCTTCCCTGTCTGCGAACAATGTAAGGGCCGTGGCCCGTGTACCCCTTCGCCCTCTAGACTATATATACTCCTCCTCCATCCTCGTTTTTGGGTTACCATTGGTTTAGCTCATTTGAGATAGAGCATTGCTCATCCGTACCGGATCTACTCCTCGTGAGGGACCGCACCTCTTCGGAGAACATCCACCCGGATTCAAGGCCTCCATCCGGAGAAGACAATCAAGACCTCCTCATGAAGAAGAACGGTTACTCTTATATCGTCCCTTATTGACTTTGGATCTCGTGTTACTTTGTGCCTCGATGATCTAGCACTTGTGTGATCAATTTCGTGTCGGTTGAGTGTTTCTCTTGTTTTCCCCTTGTGATTTCCCTCGTGTTCTTCCGCGCATTTTTCGTGTTCCCCGTAGGGATCCTCTCCAAGCGTGAAAGATCGGCCCCCTAGGGTTCCGCCCTATATCACTACGCAGGTAGACTGAGTGGGGCCTGTCCCTGTACGTGCCCATCCTTCTAGCACTACATCTGCCACTAGCTAGTTGAGGTCACTCTTTCAAATCACCGTGGCGAGACATTTTATGATTCCTTTTTATTTTTGCACCCCTCCTGACAGGTGGGACCTATGCAAACGGATAAAAAATGTGTCGCAACTGGTTCGGATGGATATTGTCGCGTGCGTGGGAGACACAACATTCTCTAGTTAAGGAATATGCGGTTATCCTCAAAAAAGAAAAGTCCTTCTTCGCGCTTCCGCATGCATGAGAATTTGGTTCTGTTCGCAATATGGATGATACTTGGAGGATGAAGTTAACCCAGAGGCATGCTAGCACGGGAGTACTACTCATGTTCCTACTACTCCTACTACTACTACTACTACTAGTAGTAGTAGTAGTAGTATAACTGTGGTACACTTGATGGTCAAAATACTATTATTCATCCGGTCCTCAGTGAAGTGACAAGACCCTGGGCCCGAGGTGACACCAGTCCAGGCGGCGTGTCCGGGTTACCAAAGTCATACTCACCTTGTGCACTGTGCAGTCACTGTCACCGCCGCTCTATATCATGCCTCGCCTCATCTCCCTCTCCCCTAGCACCACTCCATCTCCATCTCCGTCTCGACGGAGATCCTGAGGTCACTCTTCATCATCGCACTATGCCCCCGCGTACCCTCGCCTCGCTCACCTCCCCTAGTACCACTATTCCCTCGCTAGCCGCTGCAGCATCGAGAGCCTTCTCCCCCGTAAATCAAGCCCCCCAAAACCCCGCCTTCCAAACTCCACAATGGCCGAACACGAACCGCGCAGCATCCATATGAGCCGCGATTGGAGAAATCTCCCCAGTGACGTCCTCGGCCTCTATTGTTTGTGTATGGAAATGTTGAGCGCCCTGCAGATGGCTGCATGCTCGAGGGGCATGCACACGTCCATCATCGAAGGGAGGCCTACGTTTTTCAAGACACCCTGCTTGCTGCTATCTGGTCTTGCGAGATTTGCTCACCATGATACGGATGCGTACATGATGCCCCTCGACTTCAATCCGACCTTCATTAGCCGAAACTTCTTTGCAGGTATGTAGTGGATCGACGTACATCATTTCCCTTGACTATGATCTGTCGGTGTTTTGGGAATGGGGGTCCCCAGACTTGCCTGCCTGAGACCCACGGCGTGGCTCTGCGAGCGGGCCCATACGGCCCATCTTCACTAACAAGCATTCGAGACCCTCGCGAGGGGCCAAGCCTCGCGAGGAAGACGACACAAGACCTCCTCGAGAGCGGCCTCACTAGGCTGGCTCGCGAGGGGCGGAGAGATCAAGGCAAGGCAAACCTCGCGAGGTTCTTATGATGTGAGCCATGACGACCGAGGCCAGGCGGGTGCCAGGCAGGCACCAGCGTGCATAGTGTCCTTGTTTCCTCTTTGGTGCTAAGGAGGCAAGCGCAGATGAGGAGTACCGAAGTGTCAAGCAAAGGTTTCCATATCGGTGCAACGAGACCAAGACCAGCAGGACGGCAAGACGGAGGTCACCATGGAGCCCAAGCCGGCGTCACCACCAGAGCCTTTGGTAGGCGAAGATTGCTTTTGTCAGGATAGCTTGTACTAGTTGTCCCCTTTCAAATTGTCCATTGTTAGCTCCCTTCCCACTCAATACTTGGGGAGAGGACGAGGGCCTCTATAAATAGGATTAGCCACCACAGTAGGAAAAGAGGGAGGCTTAGCCATCTCATCTTGGACTAGATCCAACCCATCCTCACACCCACCAAGCACAAGAACACCTCCCTCAGGAGGCTGTTCTTCCCCTTGTACTGTTCTGTAGGACTGAAAGTATGTCTAGAGGGGGGGTGATTAGACTACTTGACCAAATAAAAATCTATCCTTTTCCCAATTTTAGTTCTTAGCAGATTTTAGCAACTTAGCACAGTTCAAGCAATCTTAACACAATTCAAGCAAGCATGCAAAGAGTATATGAGCAGCGGAAAGTAAATCATGCAACTTGCAAGAATGTAAAGGGAAGGGTTTGGAGAGTGCAAATGCAATAGGAGACACGGATGTTTTTGTCGTGGTTCCGATAGGTGGTGCTATCGTACATCCACGTTGATGGAGACTTCAACCCATGAAGGGTAACAGCTGTGCGAGTCCACGGAGGGCTCCACCCACGAAGGGTCCACGAAGAAGCAACCTTGTCTATCCCACCATGGCCATCGCCCACTAAGGACTTGCCTCACAAGGGGTAGATCCTCACGAAGTAGGCGATCTCCTTGCCCTTACAAACTCCTTGGTTCATCTCCACAATCTTGTTGGAGGCTCCCAAGTGACACCTAGCCAATCTAGGAGACACCACTCTCCAAGAAGTAACAAATGGTGTGTTGATGATGAACTCCTTGATCTTGTGCTTCAAATGATAGTCTCCCCAACCCTCAACTCTCTCTCACATGATTTCGATTTGGTGGAAAGAAGATTTGAGTGGAAAGCAACTTGGGGAAGGCTAGAGATCAAGATTCATATGGTAGGAATGGAATATCTTGGTCTCAACACAAGTGTAGGTGGTTCTCTCTCAGAAAATGTATGTTGGAAGTGTAGGCATGTTCTGATGGCTCTCTCAACGAATGAATTGTGGGTGGAGGGGTATATATAGCCTCCACACAAAATCCAACCATTACACACAACTTACGAATCTCGGTGGGACCGAATTGAGAAACTCGGTCGAACCGATTTAGCAAATCATGTGACCGTTAGGATTTTTGGTGGGACCGACATGCAACTCGGTAGGACCGATATGGTTAGGGTTAGGGCATAACGTAATCTCGGTGAGACCGATTACACAAACTTGGTGGGACCGATTTTGGTAATGAACACACAGAGGGTTGGTCAGGCAAACTCGGTGGGACCGATTCGCTCATCTCGGTAAGACCGAAACGTTACGAAAAGGAAATAGAGAGTTTGCATTGTAATCTCGGTGGGACCGATCGCTCATCTCGGTTTAACCGAAATGTTACGAATGGAAACAGAGAGATTACAACCCCATCTCGGTGAGACCGAGATCCCTATAGGTGAGACCGATTTGCCTAGGGTTTGGGGCAGTGGCTATGACACCTGAACTCGGTGGCGCCGGATAGGAAGAATCGGTGGGGCCGAGTTGAACTTTTGGTTTGGGTCATAAGTGGATATGAGAAAGTAGTTGAGGGCTTTGGAGCATATCACTAAGCATTTTGAGCAAGAAAGCCATTAAGCAACACCTCATCCCTCCTTGATAGTATTGGCTTTTCCTATAGACTCAATGTGATCTTGGATCACTAAAATAGAAAAGGTAGAGTCTTGTGCTTTGAGCTTGAGCCAATCCTTTGTCCTTAGCATTTTGAGGGATCCAATTTTCTCATCCATGCCATGCCAATCATTGAGCTTTCCTGAAATATTTATCTTAAAGCAGCATTAGCTCAATGAGATATATGTTGTTAGGAATTACCAAAACCACCGAGGGATAGTTGCACTTTCAATCTCCCCCTTTTTGGTAATTGATGACAACATATAGATCAAAGCTTCAAAAAATGATAATAAGATTGAAAAACATTGTCGCTTTGAGAAGTATGTGAAAAGTAAGAGCTCCCCCTAAATTTGTGCATTATTTAAAATTTTCTTTGGACTACAAATGCACAAAGAGTTAGAATCATGGGTTACTCTTCCATGTCACATACATCTTTGTGGAGCGCTCAAAATAATAATAATTAAATACATGCACTCATCACCAAGCAAAGTGAATGATCATATAGGGATAAAAGGATAATGTCATCCAGCAAGCATTAAGGTAGCATATGATCAAACACATGATCATCCAAGTATCTCACAAAAGGCATAGAGTATTAAGCACACACGCAAATAACAAAGTTCGACAACCAAAAAGACAAGAGAGAACAAAAGCAACACTCTCTCTTCGAAGCCTGTGATCTATACATTTTCTCCCCCTTTGGCAACAGGTTACCAAAAAGTTCATAAAAAATGCATAGTGCTAAACGACTCTCGGGCTTGGTCTTCATGTGATGGTGTAGAGATGGCTCCTTGGACGAAGACTTCTGTTGATGTAGCTGGAGCTGGTGGAGTGGGTGCTGGATCTAGATGCACTGAAGTTGTAGCTGGTGCAGATGATGTAGCTCTAGTGTCTGCCACAGGCACTGCAGCAGATCTCTGTCCTCTGGGCGCTCTAGCAAAAGCATCAGTAGTTGAGTTGCCCTTCTTCTCCTCCACATCCTCCTGAAGTTGCTCAACTGCAGTCTGGATCTCAGTCACTTTGACATCAAGAGCATAGAACTTCTGCTCTATGATTCTCTCCTAGCTCTCCTGTTTTTGAGTCAGGGTGGCCAAGCCCTTCTCAATCCTCAGAGTGGAGCCAATCAAGTAGCCAAGCTGATTTTGCTTGCTCTTCAGGAAAATCTAAGATGCCTCTTCAGCAGTTGGCATCTTAGCAGCCTTCTCAGCCCTTGCCTTCTCCTTCTTCTCTTGTGCTTGCACAGAAGATGGTTCATTTTCATCCATCACAACAGTGTTGTCCTCAAAATCAGGGTAGATGGGCAGGTGTTCCTTGTCCAAGAGATATGTGCCAGTGCCCATCTTGGAGTTTATAAGCTCCTGAATCTGTGGGGCATACCCACAACTCCTCTTTTGATCAGCAGCAGTACTTTTGATTGTTTCCACAATCAGGCTCATGACTTTGAACTTCTGAGGCACATCAAATATATGAAGCAAGTTAATTGCATGGCCTCTGATCATCTTGTGATCACCTCACTTGGGCAGCAAAGTATGCCTTAAAATCCAGTTGATAGTGGGTAGTCCTGACAACAGATAGTGTACAGATCCAAAATTGTGTGTCTCAAGTGCAGCATCTGGGATCTCTCTATACATGTGAGCCATGGAGTTGTGATCTTTCTTCTTCTTGGCATAGACATCCAAGTCATCCTCATTCTCCTTTGGAGCATTGATCAATTCAGACCATTCTTCAACTGTTGATTGGTACCTAGTACCCTCAGACATCCAGACTATCCTCCCATCTGGGTAGAAATGAGTTATGGAGTAGAACTACATAATGAGCTCATCATTCCACTTTGTGAGCTTCTGCCCAACAAAGTCTACTACTCCACAAGACTTGAAACTGTCATAAACTCCTGATCTTCATTCTTCCTGATGTACTCCCAATCAACCCATCTCATGTCACAAACTATGGGCTTCTTGTCAGCAGCACTGTCTCATAGAAATCCTATTGTTCCTTAGTATGGAACCTGTAGTCCACAGCACTTCTTCTCCTGACAGCATATGGGTCAGTCAATCTCCACTGTCTCAGACCTGCATCCTTCCTGAGCTTCATGTCTTCTGCAACTGGGTGAGCATCATTATGATCTGGGATCTTAGGCTTCAGCTTTCTTAAGACTAGTGAGTCTTCATCTTGTTCATCAGCAGCTTCAGGCACTGGGGCCTTATTCTTCTCCACAGCTGGAATACTCCTGATGTTCCTCTTGGGTGCAGACTTGGGTTTTGGAGCAACAGCTTTGGGAGCATCTTTGGGCTTAGATGGAGCAGCCCCTGTCCTTAAGCATCTCCCATCAGCTTTTGAGCTTTAGGTGCTGGTGCAGCAACCTCTTCCTCTTCATCTTCGAAGTCTCTCCTCATGGAGGGCTTACCAAGTAACTTGGCAGTAGTGGTTCTGACTCTCTTCTTCTTATTTTCTTGGCCAGCAGCTTCATCTTCAGACTCAATGGTGAACTTCATGGTTTCACCAGTGGCAACCTTCCTAGGTTTGGAAGTTGGAATTCTCCTTGCAGGTGCCTTCTGCTGCATTCCTGGCTTTGTGGTAGCAGTTGTGCCATATTCCTTCTTCAGCACTTTCTTCTTGGAGGTGGCCTCATCCTCAATAGCCATATAGTCCTCACCCTTAGAGTCTGAGGTCTTTTTCTTTCTGGCCCTGGTGGCTGCCTTTGGCAAGTTGTTGGGTGTGCTCCTGCTACCATCACCATAGCTGCTAGAGGGACTAGTGCCCTCACTCATCTGAACTTGCTACTCAGACTTGTTCTGACTGTCACTCTGATCTGACATGGTGCAAACTCTGACAGCAGACCCAGTGAATAGATATAGATGAGATAGAGTGGATGAGCATCACAAAGTACAGAGGTTTTTGCAAAATAATTGAGTCAAAAACTTGGTTTTAGTTTTCCACAAAAAGCATTTCGGAGCTACCGATTTCTAAACTCGGTGATACCGAATCAGCTTTTGGAACCTAAACTAGTGAACTCGGTCAAACTGAGTCACAGTTCGGTGGCACCCAGACTGCTAGGGTTTCACAAAGTCCTGAACTCGGTCCCACCGATTTGCAATTCTCGGTCAGACCGAGAATCACGTGTGCACTGGCCTGAGCCAAATCGGTGGGACCGATTTCTACAACTCGGTCGGCCCGAGATGAGTTCGGTGGAAACCTAACCCTAAATTTTCAATCCAAAACAAATCTATGGAGTGTTTTCGCTGGATAGGAAGATCTCAATCGTGGCAAGATACATGGCAATGCATTGTGCTAGGAATCAGAGTTAGGAATAGTACAAAGTTTCAAATCCATACCCTAGTTCGGCGATGGATTTGCTACGGCGGCAACGGTGGAGTTGAATCCCGTTGACGACGGTGGAGACCAGCGGGGGGAGGTCGCTGGCGACGAGGAGGACGATTCGGAGACCCGAGGAGGCAGAGCAGGCAGTGCGCGGGCGAAGAGGTTCAGAAAATTTTCCAAATTTTGGCCCGGGGGTATATATAGCCTGACCCTATCGGTGTGACCGAGTGGAACAACTCGGTGGCACCGAGATGCATAACTGCAAGCAATTACAGCAACTCGGTGTGACCGAAAAGTTCAAATCGGTTGCACCGAGATTGAAAACCTAGATCATCTTAGTGATCTCGGTGTGACCGAAATGGATGGGTCGGTCAGACCAAAATGCACAAAGAGGTTTTGGAAGTTTATGTCTATGACGAATCGGGGACTCCGAGTGCTCCTCACACAGAGTGGTTCGAATCTGACTTGATCAAACTTTGTGATGTAGCATGAATAGAGTTTGATATAAGAAAATGATAGATAGCTAGAGAAGGTTCTTAGGCATTCTTGTCCATCCACTTGGCAAAGAAAAGAAACCAAACAATCAAAACTACAAGTGGATGTCCTCAAATGAGTAAAATATGCAACCAACATGCTCACACAATAAAATGACAAATGAAATATGTGGCAAAGCATGCACAACCATTCTAGCATCTATCAAGCAATTGGCGATGACTAGGTCATCTATATATGAGTATATTGACTTAGGAGTCAAATGAGAATCATTTGATCATAGGTCATACTCATCGTTTAAGCACAAGTGGGGTTACCACTTTTACATAAAGCATTGTTGTGTTCACAACATTAGAGTTGCTTTGACTCAATTCTTAGAGTAAAGCTCCCCTAGATGTGATCCCCCCTAAGAGGGATGAACTAACCTTGGGTTTTGTCGATGATGCTTCATGTAGGTGTTGAAGATGTGGATGCTCAATGTTGATGTAGATCATTTGGAGCAATCCTCTGGAGTGAGTTGCACTTTCAATACCTACATGGGTTAGTCCCACAAGGAACAAACAAGGATATCCATAGACATAGAGTGATGCACACACAAGATGATGTCCATGAAAGCATTAGGTTACCTTGTCCCTTGTCTTACCAACAAGAGGGTTTGTGACTCCTTGAACTAGTGCAAGATGTGGAAGTTGATTGTACTTGTCCTTGCCAAAACGATAAGAGTGAAGTACGTTGGCGGAGTCACCCTCAAGAACTCTCTAGTTCTTATTCTTCGGGATCCACATCATCTTGATGGGAATCCTTGGAGTTCTAGTTGTACTCGATGAAGTAGAACTTGACGTAGTCTTGGGAACCCACTTGACCAAGGCCTTAGGAGCTTCTTCAAATGCATCAATCTCCTCTTGAAGCTTGTCCTTGCCTTTTTGCTTGTGGTCTTGTGGTGGAAGATCATCTTGAGCTTGTGTCCCCTTGAAAGAAGTAGGATCATACTTCTCTTGTTGAGGAACAAACTTTGTCTTGGGGTATTGATCTTCTTCCCACTCAACTCCATTGGCATTGAACTTTCGTTCAAAACCAACACCTTGGTTCTTCCGGTGCCTTCCTTGCTTGCGTACAATTTCCTCGAATTGCTTACTCCCGGCAAGGCTCTTGTAAACACCTTTCTCTATAATTCCCTTCAATAAGCTAATTTATTGCTCAAATGTAACTTGGCTAACAGAATCTTTAGTGGAATCAAGAGAACTACAAGAAGCAACAACATTGGATTTAGCATGATTATTGTTACTACTAGAGGAAGAATCTTTCTTGTTCTTGTTACTAGACTTGACTTGAGGCATGTAAGTGGATAAGAGTAAACGCTTGGCAATGTAAGAAGAACTTTTCTTATGAAGATCATCATTGATTGCCTTGAAGAACTCAAGCTCTTGCTCAAGGTTGAGCTTTTCGAAACGTAACTTCTCATGAGTCCTTAAAAGTTCTCGATGATCTTCTAAGAGAGTTTCATGAGCTAACTTAAGAGTGTTTAGTTATTTAGTTAGGTGCTCAATCTTCTCCTTATCATTGTCATTCATATTATCTTGATTAGCATGATTAATTGACGTTTCATCATAGTATTCATCACTAGAGTTGTCAACAAGTAAATCATCATCACCTAACAAGTCATCTTCATCATTATTAAAATCAACATACTCGGGGTGTGATACCTTTGGGCCTTTAGCCATAAAGCATCTTCCAAGTCCTTCATTTGGTGAATCAAATATGTCGTAGGAGTTGGTTGACACAAGTTCTAGACCGGCAACACCTTCATCTTGAGTATATTCGGAGTCGGAGTGATAGCTTCTCTCGGAGTGATTGTCGGAGTCGGAGCAGGATACCCATTCACCAACATGAGCTTGATGTCTTCGTTTTGTGTAGGTCCTTGATGACTTGTCCTTCCTTTCCGAATCCTTGCTTCTCCGGGATGTTCTTCGTTCATAACGATCATCTCTACTCCTTCTCTCTCTTGATGATGATTCTTCTCTTCTACTTCTTCTTTTTGGGGAATCTTCTCTTCTTTTGTAGGGTGTCGTACACTCATTGGAATAGTGTCTGGGTCTTCCACAATTGTAGCAATTATGCTCACGACTAGAAGATCTTTTGTCATTGTAAGACCTTGACTTGGAACTTCTTTCCTTGCTTCTACTCTTGTAGAACTTGTTGAAGTTCTTCACCATTAGGCTCAATTCTTCATTGAAGGTTTGTTTCTCACTTGATGATGTGGGAGCTTCACATGAGGCTTTGTAAGCACCACTTGACTTGTTGTGGAGCTCCTCCTTATCCTTTAGTGACATCTCATGAGCAACAATTCTTCCAATGACTTACGTTGGCTTGAGATCTTTGTAATTGGGCATCATTTGGATCAATGTGCACACGGTATCATATTTTCCTTCCAAAGCTCTTAGGATCTTCTTGATGATGAATTTGTCAGTCATCTCTTCACTTCCTAAGCCGGCAATCTCATTTGTGATAAGAGCAAGCCTGGAGTACATTTCAGTGACACCTTCACCATCCTTCATTTTGAACTTGTCAAGCTGACTTTGAAGCACATCCAACTTGGATTCCTTGACGGAGTCAGTACCTTCATGCATATCAATCAAAGTATCCCAAATTTCCTTTGCATTCTCAAGGCAGTTGATTTTGTTGAATTCTTCGGGGCACAATCCGTTGAAGAGGATATCACAAGCTTGAGCGTTGTATTTCAGCATCTTCAACTCTTCCGCGGTAGCTTCACGGTTCGGTTCTCTCCCATCAAAGAATTCACCTTGCAAGCCAATACACACAATAGCCCAAACGGCGGGGTTATGTCCAAGAATATGCATTTTCATCTTATGCTTCCAACTAGCAAAATTAGTACCATCAAAGTAAGGACCTCTACGATGGTAATTTCCCTCGCTAGACGCCATACTCTCCTAGGTTGTGAAACCAAGGCTATGACCACCAAAAGCTACAGAGATCAAGGCAAATGGAGACCAAAGCTCTGATACCACTTGTAGGATCAAAAGTATGTCTAGAGGGGGGTGATTAGACTACTTGACCAAATAAAAATCTATCATTTTCCCAATTTTAGTTCTTGGCAGATTTTAGCAACTTAGCATGGTTCAAGCAATCTTAACACAATTCAAGCAAGCATGCAAAGAGTATATGAGCAGCAAAAAGTAAAGCATGCAACTTGCAAGAATGTAAAGGGAAGGGTTTGGAGAGTGCAAATGCAATAGGAGACACGGATGTTTTTGTCGTGGTTCCGATAGGTGCTGCTATCGTACATCCACGTTGATGGAGACTTCAACCCACGAAGGGTAACGGCTGCGCAAGTCCACGGAGGGCTCTACCCACGAAGGGTCCACGAAGAAGCAACCTTGTCTATCCCACCATGGTCGTCGCCCACGAAGGACTTGCCTCACTAGCGGTAGATCTTCACGAAGCAGGTGATCTCCTTGCCCTTACAAACTCCTTGGTTCAACTCCACAATCTTGTTGGAGGCTCCCAAGTGACACCTAGCAAATCTAGGAGACACCACTCTCCAAGAAGTAACAAATGGTGTGTTGATGATGAACTCCTTGCTCTTGTGCTTCAAATGATAGTCTCCTCAACACTCAACTCTCTCTCTCATAGGATTTGGATTTGGTGGAATGAAGATTTGAGTGGAAAGGAACTTGGGGAAGGCTAGAGATCAAGATTCATATGGTAGGAATGGAATATCTTGGTCTCAACAAAAGTGTAGGTGGTTCTCTCTCAGAAAATGTATGTTGGAAGTGTAGGCATGTTCTGATGGCTCTCTCAACGAATGAAGAGTGGGTGGAGGGGTATATATAGCCTCCACACAAAATCTAACCGTTACACACAACTTACCAATCTCGGTGGGACCGAATTGAGAAACTCGGTCGGACCGATTTAGCAAATCATGTGACCGTTAGGATTTTCGGTGGGACCGACATGCAACTCGGTAGGACCGATATGGTTAGGGTGAGGGCATAACGTAATCTCGTTGAGACTGATTACACAAACTCGGTGGGACCGATTTTGGTAATGAACACACAGAGGGTTGGTCAGACAAACTCGGTGGGACCGATTCACTCATCTCGGTAAGACCAAAACGTTATGAAAAGGAAACCGAGAGTTTGCATTGTAATCTCGGTGGGACCGATCGCTCATCTCGGTTTGACTGAAATGTCACGAATGGAAACAGAGAGATTACAACCCCATCTCGGTGAGACCGAGATCCCTATTAGTAAAGCCAATTTGCCTAGGGTTTGTGGCAGTGGCTATGACATCTGAACTCGGTGGCGCCGGATAGGAAGAATCGGTGGGACCGAGTTGAACTTTTGGTTTGGGTCATAAGTGGATATGAGAAAGTAGTTGAGGGCTTTGGGGCATATCACTAAGCATTTTGAGTAAGAAAGCCATTAAGCAACACCTCATCCCTCCTTGATAGTATTGGATTTTCCTATAGACTCAATGTGATCTTGGATCACTAAAATAGAGAAGGTAGAGTCTTGTGCTTTGAGCTTGAGCCAATCCTTTGTCCTTAGCATTTTGAGGGATCCACTTTTCTCATCCATGCCATGCCAATCATTGAGCTTTCCTGAAATATTTATCTTAAAGCAGCATTAGCTCAATGAGATATATGTTGTTAGGAATTACCAAAACCACCCAGGGATAGTTGCACTTTCATGTTCATCCTCAACCCAAGAGGCAATCCACCACGCCACACCGGAGTAGGGTATTACACCACAACGGTGGCCCGAACCAATATAAATCGTGTGTCCCTTGTGTTGCGAGTTCGTCGAGTTAGCTTTAGAGATCCCGGAGAGGCTGAGGGCGTGATTCGGTAGGGGGAGATCTTTGTGCGCACCCCAGTGTTCGAACCTTGAGGTTTTTGCCGGAACCCGAGATCCGACATTTGGCGCACCATGTAGGGGTGCGCTGAAGCTTTCCTTCCGTCGCTTTGCGCCCCGTCGCTTCGTCATCTCCATGGAGGACGCTCACCGAGCTCGCGCTGAGCCCCTCGCCGCCCACATTGCTCAGACGGCTCCCATCGGCGGGCCATCCCGTCGTTCTCCGCCGCCTGCCGCCAACGCCACCACCGGCCCGTCGGGGAACGAGCAGCAAGCATCCTTGCCGCACCCCTCGGTGCGGCGGGACGGCCGCACTGCCACTCCATCGCTGACGCCGGCCGGCTCGTCATCTCACGCCCATCGCGCTCCCACGGACGCATAGGCCGTGCTGTGCATGGCGCGCGAACTCCTGCGCTATCGCCCCATCGACGACCTCTACGAGGACTGGCTCAACCGCATCGCCGAGCTTGTCAGCGCCGCAGGGGGCTCCCCTGTGCCGTCCCTCTCGCTGCCTCACCCTCCGCCGGCTGCAGGTGATGTGGCTCATGGAGCGCCTCCACCACCTCTGCCCCAAGACGGCGCCAAGGCGTGCGCCCCCCGGCGTGATCCACCGTGTCGGGCGCCTGTGCACAGAGAAGGAAGCTGCCGAGAAGTCCCACGTCCACAAGAAGACGCTCCTGCGCTCCCGGCGCCGCTACAGCAAGACCGTCCGCCGCCTGCGCTGGCGTTGCGCGGGCATCAAGGCCAGGCTCCACATCAGCAAAGGGTTCCGATGGCCACCGCGGGCTACCGCGCCTTCACCCCTGAGCTATGCAGCGTCGCCTGGCCGGGCAAATTCAAGCCAGACATGCCTCCGCGCTATGACAGCACCCCCGACCCTGCGGAGTTCCTGCAGCTCTACGAGCTGAGCATCAAGGCAGCCAACGGCGACGAAAAAGTCATGGCGAAGTGGTTCCCCATGGATCTCAAGGATGGTGCCCGCTCTTGGCTCCTGAACCTGCCTCCAGGCTCCATCTCCTCCTGGAACAAGATGCGCGACTGCTTCGTCGCCAATTTCCAGGGTACTCGCGACCGCCCTCTGGCCGCGGGTGACCTGCGCCGCGTCAAGCAGCAGCCAGGGGAGACCCTCCAGAAGAACATCCAGCGCTTCAACAACGTTCGTCTCAAGATCCCTAAGGTGACGGACGAGGCCATCATCTCTGTGTTCTCCGATGGCGTCCGCGACGTCAAGATGAAGGAGGAGCTCACCATCCACGAGGAGTTGTGCACATTCCTGGAGCTGTTCAACCTGGTGACCAAGTGCGCAAGGGCTGAGGATGGGCGCCTTTCCCTTCTCGAGGTCCCGGCTGCCGACCTGGAGGAGAAGAAAGCCAAGGACAAGGACATGAAGCGCAAGGGAGCGGTCGTACTCGCGGCAGAGCTGGACACGAAGCATGGCAGGGACCAGCCTGAGTCATCCAAGAGCAGCCGACCGTTCTGCGCCTTCCACGACGTGCACAGCCACAACACCGACGATTGTCAAGAGCTTAGGGCCATTCGCGACAGACGCTTCGGTCGACGCCCCGAGTGCAACGACCGAGGCTATGGCCGAGGAGGAGGACGTGGCGGACGACGTGGGACGACCGGGGCCCACGCCAGGAGTGGTGCGACCGGCCTCGTGAGGACCGCTGGCAGGATCAGCCTCGCGAGGGTGCCTGGAGGGATCAGCTGTGACGCCCCGAGACCAATGCGCCAGTTGCCTTCCATTTATTTTAGTTGTTGTCGTGTGTTTATTGTGTTTGTTGCATTATCATAATTGTTTTGCATATTTCATGCCTATATGTCTATGCCATGATCATGATGAGTGCCATTGTCATAATTTGCTTATTGCATCTAGTTCATCATTGCTTACATTCAATTGCACCATCCTTGTTGTTTCCATGGTCATCTCACTTTGTTATATGCTATATGATTTATATGCCTTGTGTCATTTATTGCATTCTATCATGATCATCATGTGGGTTGCATTCTTCATGTTGATGTATTGTTGGTGTGCTGTCCATCTTGATCTTTCCATCAACATTTTCCCCAAGTGCACAACCTATCCACTTCTTCATCTATTTCAAATTTTGGCTTTCATGTCAAGTGACATTATTCCTTCCTCCATTAATGTTCATTTATTTCTTGATAATCTTACTCCCTGCCTTATACCTCTCTGCCAAGTTTCATCCCATTTGGAGTTGTTTTGGTAGGGCTCAAAAATGACTCAAGTTTGAATCTAATTCAAACTTGAATTATTTTTCTGTCCTTAAAAATGCCCAAAGGAATTTATTCAAATTCTGCACAAATTCTGGACTCCAGGGATATTATCATTTCTCTCACAACACTCTCCAATTACTCTGTGCTTTTTCTCTTTTATTTCTATTTGAAGAAATAGAAAAGAGAAAGAGCAGCACCAGTCCAGCGTAGCCCACCTGGGCTTCCCTCCCTAGCCGGCCCAGCCAGCCACTAGCGGCCACCTTCTCCGTTCACCTCACGCCGTCTCCCTCCTCTCCGGTCCAGGGATTTATTACAGTAAGACATTATAAGGTGGATCGGTAATGGACAAACGACAAATATTTGGGCTGATAACTGGATACCGAAGGAGATGACACCACGCCCGATCACGTCGCTAGTGGCGAACCCTCCAAGGTACGTGTCGGAGCTCTTGATCCCGGCGACTACATCATGGAATGAGGACTTGATCCGCAATGTTTTCCTGCCAATTGACGCCAATGCCATATTGAAGATCCCTGTATGCACACGCAACATATCAGACTGCTGGGCGTGGCATTCGGAGAAGAAGGGGAACTTCACTGTTAGTTCGGCCTACAGATTTCTTCAAAAAACGAAGTTACAGAGGGAGGAGTGGCTTGAAGGAAGGAGCGGGTCCTCCAATGGCGAACAAGAGGAACGGTCATGGTGTTCGTTATGGAAATTACAGGTGCCGTCGAAGGTAACGATCTTTCTCTGGAGGCTTGCTCACCACTCGCTACCAACGACGGACACTTTGCAGAGAGGAAACATGGCGGTACAGGCTACATGTCCGCTATGTGGCTGCGTTGATTCATGGAGGCATGCGCTGGTGTCATGCACGATGTCACGCTGCATTTGGGCTCTATCGGATGAGGCACTTGTCTCCCAAATGTCTGAGAATTTGGAAGTTAACGCGTGGATTTGGTTATTCCAGCTGAATGAATCCCTGGACCATGCAAGCTTCACGCGGCTGGTAATTACAGTATGGTCTATTTGGTTTGCAAGGAGGAAGAGTATATATGAATGAATTTTTCAGAGTCCACAACAGACCGCATCCTTTGTGAATAATTACATTGATGAGTGGGGCCAGTTACATGCGAGGAAGGAGCATGAAATAACACAAAGGGTGGCGTCGGTACAGCAGAAGAGGTGGCTTCCACCTCCAAGTGGCAAGGTAAAGGTAAATGTGGACGGAGCAGTGGCCAGGTCTCGGCATGGAGGGGCTGCTGCAGCAATATGCCGAGATCGGGACGGCCAATATCTGGGTTCATCGGTGGTCGTTTTCAGGGAATCACTGATCCGATGATGCTCGAGACTTATGATTGCAGAGAAGCGTTGGCTTTGGCAGAAGACCTTGCGACAATGAACATATGTGTGGCCTCGGATTGCCAAGAAGTGGTCAATGATATTAACAGAGGGACAGGAGGCCCCAACGCTGCTCTTATACATGAAATAATGCTTCCATGTAATAGTTTTAATTCATACTCTTTTATTCATGAGCATAGGAATCACAATTATGATGCTCATAATCTCGCCAAGTTTGCATGTACTCTAGGACTAGGTAGACATGTGTGGTTGGGCAACCCTCATGACCCAAACCTCTTCTCAAAAGAAAGTCTCTCTCCTCTCTGGAGCGGTAGCCGCAATAGCAGCGCCGTCAGCACGCGCTCACGGACGCCGAGGTCGTGCCATCCAGTCTCCCCCTTTATAAGAGAGCACCTCCCTAGGGTTTCCTTTCTCCTCCTCATTCCTCCCCGCGCCGCCACCTGGTAGGTCCTCGCCCAAGCCACCCATAGCCGTCGCCCGTGCCATGGCCGAGGAGAGCGCAAGCTCCTCCCCGGCTTGATCATCGCCGTAGCCGTCTTCTTCGTCCACGGGAGCGTTGCGGACGCCTTCCACTTCTTCCACGGCTACGCACACGACCGCACGGACCCGGAGCTCCTTCCCCTTCGTCGTCTTTGCTCTCTGCTTCCCGAAGCCGTGGCGCGCCGGAGATCAGTAGCTCGTCGTCGTCTCCTTTGTTTTCCGGCAAGTCCAGGAGCCAGGAGGTCCAAGGCCGACGCGGTCGTCCTCCTCTACGTCGCCTACCTCCCCTGTTCGTGGAGCCGGAGCCAGAGCCGCACGCGGCACGCCGCCACGATCAGCACTGGCGGAGGGTAGTGGAGATCCCCCCCCCCCCCCCCCCCCCCCCCCCCTTTTTCCAAAGTGATTTTTCACTACTAGTAGTAGGTATACTCACCACTCTGGCCCAGCACCTCCTCTCGTCTCGTCTGTGATTCAACGTGTCCGGTTCAGCTTGGCAGTTGGCACCCGCCATGCCTCCCTGCCTCCCCGTCCGGCGTCTCCCATGACGACGGAGGCGGCAGCTGACGGGCAGACGACCTTTATCCCCTTCTTCTTGACCGGCTGATTCTTCAGCTTCACGGTGGTTGGAGGCTTGGAGCAGACTGCCTGCAGCCCTGCGCACACACGGCAACACACCACGCCAAAGCCGGCAGCCGGCATGCACTCTGCGCCCAACGCCGTTGCTGTATTTTCTTGTTAGTTATGTTCAGTAATTTAGATGTTGTTCTGTGCTCCCTCATCTGATGTTCTAGCACTGCTTCTGATAGTATATGTGATGAATTGAGATGCTCTAGTAACTTTAATGCCTAGCTGCATGGCGCAGCTCAGTCACAACTTTTCCTTTATAAATTTCCGTTTAGGTAGCAATGGGCAAACAACCGGAAGAGTAGAAAGAGCATATCTCTAGTCATTGATTTTGTTTAGTTGTCGTTTGATCATTAGGCGTGATCTATTTTTTGGAGCACCAAAATTTACTTATCCACAATGCATAGGTATGTGTGAACCTGTTAAATCTGTTGTATTTGCGTGAACAAGATTTTTTTTATTATAACAAGGCATTACCCTTGCATATGTTCCACAACTTTTTTTAGGGGATATGTAGTATGGCCGTGTGGGTGTTTCATTCATAATTGTGTGTTTTTATATGAAGTTGGCCCCCTCTTATATTTTGGTCACGCTCTGCCACTGACGATCAGCGCCTCGCTTCGCCCTCGGCAGCGTGTCTCTGGCCCCCTCATCAACTTCCTCGAGCCCTTTGTGAGCAGCCGCGCCTCCCCATCTTCTTTCCCTGTTGTTACCATTGCTGTAATACCCGATCCATGCTGCCCAAGTTCGTTTGCCATGGACGGCCTTGATTTCGTGCTGGTGTTCATGTCGTTGCTCTGCTCGTTGATCCACACACGCACACACGTACCGCGCCACCCGCAGCCCGCGCACGCGCACGCCCACGCCCGCAGCTCGCCTCGCTTCTCGCCACGTGTCCGCCAAGCTGTCGCTGCCATCCGCCTTGCCGTGCCATGCCCGAGACGAGCATGAACTCGTGCTCGAGCCTCTGTACGCGTGCGCCGTACAGTGCACCACCCTCCCTTTTCCGCACACCCGCCACTGCTCAGCCGCCCTCGCCGCGGTCACGTTTGCTCGCCGGCAGCGTCTCCGAGCTCCCTGTTCACGATGGGGAAGAAACCCCGGATTTTAGCTAGTTCAAAATGAGCCGAACCCCTTTCAGTGCACAAGCACACCTCTAGAACAACTGGTCAGCCCGCACGCACACATGCAGTGGGTCCTGGTATCGAATGCCAGGAGGGGTGCCCCGAATTCTTTTGCGCCCCTCTTTTGTTTATTTTGTCCCCCAACATGCACACATATGGCCTGTTGGGCCTGATCCACTCCTAGGCTGCTGCGGTGTGTTGCAATTCGGCCTGTGCATGTTTTTTTCCTGTTCCATGCGTTTTAGCATTTATTCTTTATCATGCATATTTACAGAAAATTGCCATCATTTTAAAATGCTCATGTTTAATTAACCGTGCACCATATGTAAATACTTTATATATGTAAAATGCTTAGAATTTCATCTAGTTTCACAATTTTCAGCTTCCATGCATGTTAAAATATCTTAAATTGGCTGTTTGCTTTATTTTGCATAAATGACATGCTAAAATGATTTATTTCATACCTAAATAACCGTAGCTCCAAATTAAATAAACTTTATATGTAAATTGGGTAGAAAAATGCATAGATTAACTTGATGCACTTATTTTGCTGTTTAACAACTTTAAAACTATGTTATAGGCAGAACAGTACCAAATTCGTAAATTGCATATGGGGATTTTCCGGAATTGTTGTTTGTCATTCCGGCCTCATTTAAACTTGCCTAAATAGTTAGATTACTTATGTTTCACCTCTTGCCATGTTAACCAACATTTGATCTTGTCTTGTTCATAAACAAGAGCGAACTAAATAATTGACTGTGGCATTTCGTCAATATGCAACTCGTTGCATATTGAGCTCCACTTAATTTGTAGTGTTGTTTGTTGCAGTTTACCATGTCATGCCTCATGAAACCGGACATGCATCATACTTGATTGTGCATCATGTCTTGTTTATGTATTGTGTGTTTCCATGTTGTTTGCTTCTTTCCGGTTGTGCTTCTTCTCGATAATTCCTGTTTCGTTTCGATCGTGAGGATTCGTTCGACTACGCTTGGTTCGTCTTCGCCCATTCGTCTTCTTCAAGGACTCGTTCTTCTTCCTAGCGGGATTTCAGGCAAGATGACCGTTACCCTGGATCGCACTACTATTTTTGCTATGCTAGTTGTCTCGATGCTATCGCTATGTCGCGCTACCTACCACTTGTTTATCAAGCCTCCCGAATTGCCATGTCAGCCTCTAACCTTTTTCACCCTTCCTAGCAAACTGTTGTTTGGCTAAGTTATCGCTTTTGCTCAGCCCCTCTTATAGCGTTGTTAGTTGCAGGTGAAGTTGAAGATTGCTCCATGTTGGAGCAGAATTATGTTGGGATATCACAATATCTCTTATTTAATTAATGCATCTATATCTATACTACATATAGTGTACGAGTTTTGAATTGTACAACAACAACGATCCTGGTCGTTGGTCTCGTAAATTTCATGGTTGAGATTCAAAGGATTCGCAATGAACAGTAGACCGCAGCTACAGCTGCTGGTTTCTAGAAAAATCGCGTCACATCTCCTCTCTTCTCGCTATATTGTACATCAGCTAATGGCCGCAGCTAATTGCATCATTAGTCCGTACAAAAATATATTTATAGAACCAACTACACCGAATATAGACAAGACCATAGCCCAGTAGCCCATACATGTAGGTGTGGTTAACTATTGTTTTACCCTTGGACAATTGATTGATCCGATCAATTGATTGATCTACGTGCGTGTTCGCCTGGGCTACTTAGAGCGTTTTTCGCTACAGCCCAGTGAAATGTAAATGATCACCACAATACCGACTTTATTAGCAAAAAATCATCACTTTATAACTCATGTTAATATTTATTTTTGCTCCAGATTCATTACAAAGTACTATATGATTTTCTTTTCTTCTAATAGAACCATACCAACAATATTGTTAAGACGTGCATTGCACGTGTATACATACTAGTACTTGGTAAAGGGTGGAAGTTTCGGCCTTATGCCTGGTGTTTTGTTCCACTCTTGCCTCCCTAGTTTTGGTCATACCAGTGTTATGTTCCTTGATTTTGCGTCCCTAACACGGTGAGGGGTATGGGACCCTCTTGACATTTCGCTTTGAATAAAACTCTTCCAGCAAGGCCCAACATTGGTTTTACCATTTGCCTAATAACAACTAAAAACTTGCATAGGGACCGGTTAGCACCCGAGGATTCTTAATCAACCCCCAGGCCAATGCTCCTCATGAGTGTTGGTCCAAACTAGAGCACTGTGCGGGGCTGCCCCGGGGCAACCTGGGTTATTTTGGCACCTGTACGCGTCGCTCATCCGTTGTGGCCTGAGACGAGATACGCGCGGCTACTATCAGGGTGTCGGCACGTCGAGAGGTCTTGCTGGTTTTGTTTTACCATTGTTGAAATGTCTTGTGCACCGGGACCCCGAGTCTGATTGGACGTCCCGCGATGGAGGATTGTCTCCGCGGATCGTAAGCTTATAATGGGATAAGTTGGGACACCCCTGCGGGGTTTAAACTT
Source organism: Triticum timopheevii (assembly GCA_963921465.1). Lineage (NCBI taxonomy): Eukaryota > Viridiplantae > Streptophyta > Magnoliopsida > Poales > Poaceae > Triticum > Triticum timopheevii. The sequence continues at coordinate 329,931,935 of OY997264.1, forward strand.
TTGAAAACCATGCCCGCGGTTATGTGGCAGATGGGAGTTTTTAATATCTGGTTGTAGAGAAGTTGACACCAGACTCGAATTAAAATACCCAACCGCGTGTGTAACCGTGATGGTCTCTTTTCGAGTTGGTCGAGAAGAGAACACGATGGTGTTATGTTTGAACGTAAGTACTTCAGGATCACTTCTTGATCATTACTAGTTTGCGACCGTTTGCGTAGCTTCTCATCTTATTCTTGTATTCATAAGTTAGCCACCATACATTGCTTAGTCGCTGCTGCAGCCTCATGATACGTCCATTTTGCATCATGCTTTTGTATCAATATTTATTGCATTATGGGCTGTTATTACACACTATGTCTCAATACTTATGGCTATTCTCTCTTATTTTACAAGGTTTACTATGAAGAGGGGGGAATGCCGGCAGCTGGAATTCTGGCTGGAAAAGGAGCAAATATTGGAAACCTATTCTGCACAGCTCCAAAAATCCTAAAACTCCACGGAAGTCAGTTTTGGAATTAATAAGAATTATTGAGCGAAGAAAATACCAGAGGGGGCCCACACCCTGGCCAGGAGGGTGGGGGGCGCGCCCACCCCTACTGGGCGCACCCCCTGTCTCCTGGGCCCCTTGGTGGCCCTCTGGTGCCCATCTTCTGCTATATGAAGGCTTTTACCCTGGAAAAAATTAGAAACAAGCTTACAGGAGGAAACTCCGCCGCCACGAGGCGAAACCTTGGCAGAACCAATCTAGGGCTCCGGCAGAGCTGTTCTGCCGGGGAAACTTCCCTCCGGGAGGGGGAAATCATCACCATTGTCATCACCAACGATCCTCTCATCGGGAGGGGGTCAATCTCCATCAACATCTTCACCAGCACCATCTCCTCTCAAAACCCTAGTTCATCTCTTGTATCCAATCTTGTATCAAAACCACAAATTGGTACCTGTGGGTTGCTAGTAGTGTTGATTACTCCTTGTAGTTGATGCTAATTGGTTTACTTGGTGGAAGATCATATGTTCAGATCCTTAATGCATATTATTACTCCTCTGATTATGAACATGAATATGCTTTGTGAGTAGTTACGTTTGTTCCTGAGGACATGGGTGTCTTGCTATTAGTAGTCATGTGAATTTGGTATTCGTTCGATATTTTGATAAGATGTATGTTGTCTTTCCTCTAGTGGTGTTATGTGAACGTCGACTACATGTCACTTCACCATTATTTGGGCCTAGAGGAAGGCATTGGGAAGTAATAAGTAGATGATGGGTTGCTAGAGTGACAGAAGCTTAGACCCTAGTTTATGCGTTGCTCCGTAAGGGGCTGATTTGGATCCATATGTTTAATGTTGTGGTTAGGTTTACCTTAATACTTCTTTTGTAGTTGCGGATGCTTGCAATAGGGGTTAATCATAAGTGGGATGCTTGTCCAAGTAAGGCGGTACCCAAGCACCGGTCCACCCACATATCAAATTATCAAAGTACCAAACACGAATCATATGAGCGTGATGAAAACTAGCTTGACAATAATTCCCATGTGTCCTCGGGAGCTCTTTTCTCATTATAAGAAATTGCTACAAAAAGGATTGGGACACCTTGCTGCACTTTATTTACTTTCATTGCTTGTTACCCGTTACAATTTATCTTATCACAAAACTATCTGTTACCTACAATTTCAGTGCTTGCAGAGAAAACCTTACTGAAAACCGCTTGTCATTTCCTTCTGCTCCTCGTTGGGTTTGACACTCTTACTTATCGAAAGGCTACGATAGATCACCTATACTTGTGGGTCATCACCTCACCACTTATCCTTTCCATACCCATTAAGCTTTGCTAGTCTTGATACCCATGGTAATGGGATTGCTGAGTCCTCGTGGCTCACAGATTACTACAACACCAGTTGTAGGTACAAGTAATGCGATGATCATGACGCGAGAGCGATGCTTGCTTGTTTTGAGTTCTACTTCTACTTTGTCGTTCAGGGGATAGGTTCCTGGTCGGCAGCCTGGGCTAGCAGGGTGGATGTCGTTTGAGTTTCTGTTTGTGTTTCATCTGTAGTCGGATGCTGCTCTTATGTATGATCTTGTTGTACTCATGTGGCATGGTATGCCTTTTGTATGTATCCCCAACTACTATGTAATGGTACGATGTAATGATATCCACCTTGCAAAAGCGTTTTCAATATGCACTTCTATCCTTGGTGGGACCTTTGAGTTCCTTTAGGATAGGGACGCATATTGGGCGTGACATCAGCCTCGCGAGGATCGTCCTCAGGGTAATGCTGGGCTTCCTCCGTTGTCGCCATCGCCAAGAAGGAACGACGACCACCATCAAGACGAGGGGGCTGGGGGGCTTCCAGGAGCCGCGTGCTATTGTCTGCATCTTGGGCAGAGCTCAAGCCCCGGCCTCGCAGCGCATCTTCAAACAGTTTGCTCGTGAGGTGAACACAGTCCTCCCCGACCTCGAGGCTACACGCCCGCTCAGGTGGTCCAAGTGCGCTATTACCTTCAGCTCAGCAGACCAGCTCAAGTGTGCGGCCACCACTGGCGCTCTCCCGATGCTCTGTTCACCCGTCATCTGCAACATGCAAGTCACCAAGACTCTCATCAACGGCGGTGCAGGGCTTAACGTCCTGTCTGTCGAGATGTTCGACAACCTTCTAGTGCCCTACGATCAGTTTCAGCCTACCAAGCCTTTCTCAGGAGTGACCGACAGCTCCACCACCCCGATAGGACAGGTCCACCTCCCAGTCACCTTTGGACAGCGTGACAATTACCGCACCGAGCTCATCGACTTCGACGTCGCCCACATCCGTCTGCCATACAATGCCATCCTCGGGTATCCAGCCCTGGCCAAGTTCATGGCGGTGACCCACCACGACTACAACGTGCTCAAGATGCCAGGAACTGGCAGCGTCATCACAGTCCCCTGTGAAGAAAGAGATGCGGTGTTCTCCCTCGAGCGTGCCTTCCAAGCTGCAGCAATCGAGGACCCCGATAGCAAGGGCGAGTACCCTCCTGAGGCCATCCCCAAGAAAAAGAAGCAGCTGCTCCGCACTGGGCCTCAGGAGAACGGCGCCACAAGTGGAGCCGCGTTAGGATCAGCGCCCGCGCCTGGGGCGCCTCCATCTGTCGCATAGGAAGGCGCGCTCGGCGCCCTCCTCGGGCAGGGCTCGGGGGCTCTCTTCTGGAGGGCCTCAGACCTTGCCAACATTACGAGGGACGCACTCGGGCACCATTTGGAGGCGTGCTTCATGGCACGTTTCCCTCAGGAGGGCACAGGGCGAGGAGCGCCCAGCGCTCTGGAGTTCATTACCAAGACAACCCAGGAACTGCAGGATGCGAGGGCCATGTGCGGCCATTGCCGCTCACCTGGCACAGCCCCCCATCCAGGCGAGGATGCCGTGCTAAGCGTCTGCATCGACGTCCCAGGTCTCAACACGGATGTGTCTGTCACATCCCTAGTTCTGGTATGACCTAGACTAGCTAGTCATGTGTGCATCATGTTTAAATTTCATTTAAGTTTGAAATGAGGATTTGTGAAACCCTCAGAATCATCTCTAGAAATGACCCAAATAAAAATTGCTCCAAAAGGGTCCACGAAAATGTTCATGTTGCTCTCTGAAAATATTGGACAGAGATAAAAATCAAACCAATATTTTCAGGAGCTCATAAGTATTTATTTTGGGCATTTGGAATTAACGTAGTAAATATTTGCTTTGGATATATATTGTTATATATATAATATGTCCAAAAATTATGCCATTTGTTGAGGAGCTCTCAAATAATGCCACTAGTTCCTACAAAAACTGGCATAAGAAAATAAATTGATTTAGTATTATTACTAAATCAAAACTAATGTCAGAAAATAGAAAAGAAAAACAAATAGGAAAAAGGGAGCTTACCTGCGGTCTGGCACTGTGCGGCCTGGCCTGGCCCAGCGGCCCAGCAGGCCGGCCCAGCCAGCTGGCTGTGCCAGTCGTCCCCTTCCCCTGCTGCATGTCTGCCTCATCCCCTCGCTCGATGCGCTCGGTGCGCGCGGCCACGCGTCCGGCCACCTCCTGCCTGTCTGCCTCATCCCCTCGTCGCCCTGGACGCCCTGGACGATGCCACGCACCACCCCGCACCTTCCTCACTCTCCCTCCTCCCCTAGTTCTCTCTCTCGCGACCGACCGAGCACTGCCATCACCGTCGCTCGCCGTTACCGTAGCCACCGCCTCCCCCTCGCCTCTTAGACCAGCTCAGAAGCTCCGCCATGTCGCCGTCCACCTGTCCGTCGAGCCACGCAACACGGGAAGCCCTGGAGAGCCGACATCACTGCCGTCTTCATCTTCGGTCACCGGCGATCGTCCTCGCCACCCTGCCGACTCCAGCCTTCCCCGAGCTCTCCGTCAACGCCCACCGGTCCCCTGTGAGCCCCGCCATTGTTTCCCCCTACTACCCTGCCCTTCTGCGCCCTCTAGCCCACAGCCGCTCGAGCCCGAGCTCCGGCCGCCATCGTGAGCTTCGCTCCGGCGAGCTCCGGCCTCCCCAGCTCCTCCCACCTGCCCCACTAGATGCGGGAGAGCACGCGCTACACCCCGGTGCCCTCAGCTGCCGCCCCCGTGCACCGCAGCGCTGCGCCCGCCCTTGGCCGTGCTCCGGCCGCTGCCGCGAGCTCTGCTCCACCAAGCTCTGGCACCCCCATGGTCTCCCGCGTGTCCCACTAGATGCGCGCGAACCTGGGCTCCTCGGAGATGGTCTCCGCGGCCCATTTGGTCGCCGGGGACGCGATCCCGAGCCCCTCCGCCGCGTTCGGCCTCGCCGGCGGCTAAACACCGGTGGGGTTTGACCCCACTTTGACCTCGCCGGCCCATCAGGTGGGCCCCATGGGTCAGGTGATTAGCTTAGGGCTAATCACCATTAACTAAACCCCTTGACACTGACAGTGGGCCCCAGTGCCCCCCTAATCTTTTAATTAAGCAAATAACCCCCCCCCCCGTTTTAACCCTGAGACACTGACATGTGGACCCCACACGTCAGGTTTGACCTGGTCAGCTCTGTTGACTTGCTGACGCAAGCATGATGCAATGTTGATGCAGTTATTCTTTTTTGGATTTAAATTAAATCAGGAAAATCCAGAAAATGATATAAACTTCAAAAAATCATAGAAATTCAACCGTAGCTCAGATTGAAATAATTTATATATGAAAAATTATCAGAAAAATGCAATCTATCCATCTGTACAAGTTTCATGCATGACAAACCAACTTCTACCTACTGTATAAGTGAAACACTAAAATGGCATTTATAAAAGACTTAACTTGGAGTTGCATTTGAATTCTTGATTCAAATGGACTTCAACCAAATGAATGCTAGCTGCATTAGCTCAAACAGCATCACATCTACATGCCATGATCATGCATCATATTGTTGCATATGCTTGTGTTTTGATTGTTGGCACCGTTCCTTCTCGATAGGTCCTGCCCCGGAGAGTGCTCGAGAGTACCTGTCTGTGAAGTAGTGCCTCCTTTGTTGATCTACCAGGCAAGTAAACCCCCTTGTTCAAACCGATACAATCCTACTCTCTCGCTCCTGCTCTCAGTTATTGCATTAGGACAACAATGATTCAATTGCTACTTTGTGCTGTGGTAGTTGAACCCATACATCTGCATGACCTGTCATTGCCACAGTAAATAGTTGAAACCCACTAGCATGTGTAGGAGTTGATTCAGCCATGTTGTGTTCCTACCATGCCATGCCTGCTATTGCTTAGAGTTGTGTCAGGTCTGATTCATTGGGAATGAATTGAAGTTTTATGATATGTTCTGGTGCTGAGAGTTAAGTGTGTGAACACAATTTGGTAAAGGTAGCGGTGAGAGGCCATGTAGGTGTACATGGTGGGTTGTCTCACTGGAACCGTCCTTAAGCACTGAGTTCTGTGTATGTTGTCCAATGACTAGCTACTACCACACATTGGAATGCTTAAGTGCCCCTCTCGACTTATTAACCAACTTGATCTATGTCTAGGAGTTGCAACTAGTCTCTGGTGTTTGTAGGTAGTGTTAGTAGTCTACCAAGTGGCACCCGGCCAGGTGGGCTTGGGACAGACTAGGCACAGTGGCACGGTGTACCAAGTGGCACCTAGATGGTGGGCTTGGGAACCCTACTCGCATCGTTTGGGGCCGTGAGCGACACCCCGGCCGGATCTCCTTGCGGATGGAACCCGAATAGGCGATAAACCTGGACTAGAGTCTTGTGTGGTTAGTCAGGTCGTGGCCGACACCCTCGCCAGGCTTCCGTTTGATGGTTGCCTAGTTACATGACGTGTACATGGCGGTAAGTGGCGAGAGCGTGTGTGAAGAAGTACACCCCTGCAGGGTTAACATGATCTATTCGAATAGCCGGGTCCATGGTTATGGACTTCTTGGATGCTTACATGGTACATAGACAACTTAAAGTGGATACTCTAAAATGCTCAAGACAAGTGTGAGTGCTATGGATGGCTTTCTCGTAGGATGCTGGGGATGAATCCATAGTAGTGTATTGTGTGGTGATTAGTGGACTCGTGTGCGTTGTCTCACCTCAAAGAAGATTCTCCTAGTCGTAGAACAGGATAGCCACTGAGTCAAAGCTGGCTTGCTACAACTAAACCCCACATTACCCTCTTGATACAAATGCATGTATGATAGGATCTGATGTAAGTCTTGCTGAGTACCTTTGTACTCATGTTGCTTTATTTATGTTTTTTTAGCGGAGATTTCGCTCTTACTAGTGTTCTCATGGACTTTGACAAGTAGCTTGGACCTCAGCTACGATCTTGTTCAGATGTTGTAGATAGTCAGGCTCTTCAGCCTTTTTCATTTGTAGATGTCTGTACTCAGACATGTAATGCTTCCGCTTGTTGCTTGAATGCTCTGAATGTTGGGTCATGTAACCCCTGTTTGTAATAAATGCTATGATGGCTCTTTGAGCCTTATCTATATGAGTTGTTGAGTTATGCTGTGATGCCATGTTGTACAGCACATACTTGCATGTTATGCGTACGTGTAATGTGTATTGCTATGTGTGGGACCTGACTATCTAGTTGTTTATCCTTAGTAGCCTCTCTTACCGGGAAATGTCTCCTAGTGCTTCCACTGACCCCTGGTAGCTTGCTACTGCTCCGGAACACTTAGGTTGGCCGGCATGTGTCCTTCTTCGTTCCTGTGTCTGTCCCTTCGGGGAAATGTCACACTGTGTCTACCGGAGTCCTGTTAGCCTGCTATAGCCCGGATTCTCAGGAGTCCTGCTAGCCCAGCTGCTACAGCCCGATTTCACTCGCTGATGACCGACACGTTCGTTGCTGGGTCATGTATGCCTGTCCTTGTAAGTTAGTGCCACTTTGGGTTCACGACTAGCCATGTCAGCCCGGGTTCTTTGTCATATGGATGCTAGCGACACCATCATATACGTGTGCCAAAAGGCGCAAACGGTCCTGGGCATGGTAAGGCGACACCCGTGGGAATACCGTGCATGAGGCCGCAAAGTGATATGAGGTGTTACATGCTAGATCGGGGTGGCATAGGATGGGGGTCCTGACAGCTTTGGTATCAGAGCCTGACTGCCAGTAGGATTACCAAGCCAAACCGGTCGAAGTTGAGTCTAGAAATTCTTTAGTTATGTAAGGGAATTGATTGTGGGAAGGAACGTAAGGCTCTATTTACTCGAAGAACAAGGAAGAGCATGCCGAACATCTTAGAATTGTGTTAGAAAAACTCAGAGAGCACCGCCTTTATGCCAAGTTCTCCAAGTGTGAATTTTGGTTGCCAAAAGTGACCTACCTAGGCCATGTAATCTCTGGTAAGGGCATTGCTGTCAATCCCGAGAGAGTTAACGCCGTTCTTGATTGGACTCCACCTGAAACCGTTAAACAAGTTAGGAGTTTCCTTGGTCTAGCCAGCTATTGTCGCTGTTTTGTTGAAAATTTCTCCTAAGTAGCCAAACCTCTCACGGAACTTCTCAAGAAAGATAAAAAAGTTCGAGTGGTCCCCATAGTGTGAATACAGTTTTCAGGAACTGAAAAGATGCCTGACTTCTGCTCCCATACTTGTGCCACTGGATTTCACGAAGGACTTTGTTATCTACCGCGATGCCTCACGGCAGGGACAAGGTTGCATTCTTATGCAGGATCGTCATGTGATTGCCTATGTATCTCGACAGTTACATCCACATGAGGAGAATTATCCTACACATGATCTAGAGCTTGCAGCCGTAGTCTATGCACTCAAGACCTGGCAGCATTACCTTCTTGGTAAACGTTGCGAGATCTACACCGATCACCAGAGTCTCAAGTATATCTTCACCCAACCAGATCTGAACCTTAGGCAAAGACGTTGGTTGGAAGTGACCTCAGATTATGATCTAGGGATTACTTACACCCCAGGCAAAGCCAATGTCATGGCTGATTCGCTAAGTCATAAATCCTATTGCAACAATCTCATGTTGCGCCAGGGCCAACCACTTCTCCATGAGGAATTCTGTAAGCTTATTCTTCACATTGCTCCTCACGGATTCCTTTCTACCTTGGGGCTGAAACCTAACCTCGAGGATCAGATCATTACTGACCAGAAGTTTGATAGGGGTGTTATCCGCATCAAGAAAAACATTAAGAAGGGAGTTGGTGGATGTTTCTCTATGGATGATCGAGTTGTTGTTTTCTTTGAGAATCGCTTGGTGGTTCCCAAGAATCAACATCTGCGACAATTGATTCTTAAGGAGGCGCATGAATCTCCTCTCACGATTCATCCCGGTAGTACTAAGATGTATCAGGACCTACGCCAAAGGTTCTGGTGGACTAGGATGAAGAGAGAAATTGCTCAGTTTATTGCTAACTGTGATGTTTGTCGTCGCGTTAAGGTAGAGCATCAGAGACCTGCTGGCACTCTTTAGACTTTAGCTATTCTTGAATGGAAATGGGATAGAGTTGGTATGGACTTCATCACCGGCTTTCCTAGGACCAAGAGAGGGAATCATGCTATCTTCGTAGTCATTGATCGTCTCTCCAAAGTGGCGCACTTCCTACCTGTTCGAGAGGGTATCACTGCTAGTCAGCTCGCTGACTTATATATTTCTCGAATAGTGTCACTTCATGGTGTTCCACTAGAGATCAATTCAAACCATGGCAGTCTTTTCACTTTTTATTTCTGGGAGAGTTTCCAAACTTCCATGGGAACCCATCTTTCTTTTAGTACCGCTTTCCACCCTCGGTCGAGTGGTCAGGTGGAAAGGGTCAACCAAATTCTCGAAGACATGCTTAGAGCTTGCGTTATCTCTTTCGGTATGGATTGGGATAAATGTCTTCCTTTCGCCGAGTTTGCTTATAACAATAGCTATCAATCCAGTCTCAAGAAAGCTCCTTTTGAGATTCTCTATGGACGAAGATGTCAAACACCTTTGAACTGGTCAGAAACCGGTTAAAGACAATTCTTTGGACCGGGCATGATCCAGGAGGTAGAAGAGCAAGTTCGCATCATTCGTGAGAATTTGAAAACAGCCCAGTCTCGTCAAAAGAGTCAGTATGACCGTCATCATAAGGATATGACTTATGAAGTTTGCGACAAAGCTTACCTTCGGGTTACCCCTTTGAAGGGTTCCCATCGTTTCGGTATCAAGGGCAAGTTGGCTCCTCGTTACATTGGTCCTTTTCACATTCTCGCTAAACAAGGAGAGGTTGCCTACCACTTGGAACTACCCCCACATCTTTCCAGAGTGCACGATGTCTTCCACGTCTCTCAACTCAGGTGTTGCTTCTCGGATCCCATCCACGAAGTGGACCACGAAACGCTTGATCTCCAAGATAACCTCACGTATCGAGAGTACCTTGTTCGCATTCTTGATCAAGCAGAGCATGTCACTCGACGTCATAACATCAAGTTTCTCAAGGTTCAGTGGTCTCATCGTTCCGAGAGAGAAGCTACTTGGGAGCGAGAAAATCGTCTTTGACTGGATTACCCCGCTTTCTTTCCATCGACCCCTGAATCTCGGGATGAGATTCTTTCAAGTGGGGGCGAGTTGTCACATCCCTAGTTCTGGTATGACCTAAACTAGCTAGTCATGTGTGCATCATGTTTAAATTTCATTTAAGTTTGAAATGAGGATTTGTGAAACCCTCAGAATCATCTCTGGAAATGACCCAAATAAAAATTGCTCCAAAAGGGTCCAAGAAAATGTTCATCTTGCTCTCTGAAAATATTGGACAGAGATAAAAATCAAACCAATATTTTCAGGAGCTCATAAGTATTTATTTTGGGCATTTGGAATTAATGCACTAAATATTTGCTTTGGATATATATTGTTATATATATAATATATGTCCATGCCATTTGTTGAGGAGCTCTGGAATAATGCCACTAGTTCCTACAAAAATTGGCATAAGAAAATAAATTGATTTAGTATTATTATTAAATCAAAACTAATGTCAGAAAATAGAAAAGAAAAACAAATAGGAAAAAGGGAGCTTACCTGCGGCCTGGCACTGTGCGGCCTGGCCTGGCCCAGCGGGCCAGCAGGCCAGCCCAGCCAGCTAGCCGTGCCAGTCGTCCCCTTCCTCGCACCAGGAGGACAGGGACACGCGCTCGGTGTGCGCGGCCACGCGTCCGGCCACCTCCTGCCTATCTGCCTCATCCCCTCGTCGCCCTGGATGCCCTGGACGACGCCACGCGCCGCCCCGCACCTTCCTCACTCTCCCTCGCTCTCCCTCCGCCCCTGATTCTCTCTCGCGCGACCGCTCGAGCGCTGCCATCACCGCTGCTTGCTGTTACCATAGCCACCGCCTCCCCCTCGCCTCTCTGACCAGCTCAGAAGCTCCGCCACGTCGCCGTCCACTTCTCCGTCAAGCCACGCGACGCGGGAAGCCCTGGAGAGCCGCCATCGCCATCGTCTTCATCTCCGGTCGCCGGAGATCGTCCTCGCCGCCCCGCCGACTCCAGCCTTCCCCGAGCTCTCCGTCGACGCCCGCCGGTCCCCTGTGAGCCCCGTCGTCGTTTCCCCCTACTACCCTGCCCTTCTGCACCCTCTAGCCCGCAGCCGCTCGAGCCCGAGCTCTGGCCCCCGCCGTGAGCTCCGCTCCAGCGAGCTCCGGCCTCCCCGGCTCCTCCCACCTGCCCCACTAGATGCGGGAGAGCACGGGCTACGCCCTGGTGCCCTCAGCCGCCGCCCCCGTGCACTGCAGCGCTGCGCCCGCCCTTGGCCGTGCTCCGACGGTCACCGCGAGCTATGCTCCACCGAGCTCCGGCACCCCCATGGTCTCTCGCGTGTCCCACTGGATGCGCGCGAGCCTGGGCTCCTCGGAGATGGTCTCCGCGGCCCATTTGGTCGCCGGAAACGCGATCCCGAGCCCCTCCACCGCGTTCGGCCTCACCGGCGGCTAAACACTAGTGGGGTTTGACCCCACTTTGACCTCGCCGGCCCGTCAGGTGGGCCCCATGGGTCAGGTGATTAGCTTAGGGCTAATCACCATTAACTAAACCCCCTGACACTGACAGTGGGCCCCAATGCCCCCCTAATATTTTAATTAAGCAAATAACCCCCCCCCCCCCCCGTTTAACCCTGAGACACTGACATGTGGACCCCACACGTCAGGTTTGACCTGGTCAGCTCTGTTGACTTGCTGAAGCAAGCATGACGCAGTGTTGATGCAGTTATACTTTTCTGGATTTAAATTAAAACAGGAAAATCCTGAAAATGATATAAACTTCAAAAAATCATAAAAATTCAACCGTAGCTCAGATTGAAATAATTTATATATAAAAAATTATCAGAAAAATGCAATCTATCCATCTGTACTAGTTTCATGCATGACAAACCAACTTATACCTACTATATAAGTGAAACACTAAAATGGCATTTATAAAAGACTTAACTTGGAGTTGCATTTGAATTCTTGATTCAAATGGACTTCAACCAAATGAATGCTAGCTGCATTAGCTCAAACAGCATCACATCTATATCCATGATCATGCATCATATTGTTTCATATGCTTGTGTTTTGATTGTTGGCACCGTTCCTTCTCGATAGGTCCTGCCCCGGAGAGTGCTCGAGAGTACCTGTCTGTGAAGCAGTGCCTCCTTTGTTGATCTACCAGGCAAGCAAACCCCCTTGTTCATACCGATACAATCCTACTCTTTCGCTCCTGCTCTCAGTTATTGCATTAGGACAACAATGATTCAATTGCTACATTGTGCTGCGGTAGTTGAACCCATTCCTCTGCATGACCTTTCATTGCCACAGTAAATAGTTGAAACCCACTAGCATGTGTAGGAGTTGATTGAGCCATGTTGTGTTCCTCCCATGCCATGCCTGCTATTGCTTAGAGTTGTGTCAGGTCTGATTCATTGGGAATGAATTGGAGTGTTATGATATGTTCTGGTGCTGAGACTTAAGTGTGTGAACACGATTTGGTAAAGGTAGCGGTGAGAGGCCATGTAGGAGTACATGGTGGGTTGTCTCACTGGAACCATCCTTAAGCACTGAGTTCTGTGTATGTTGTCCAATGACTAGCTACTACCACACATTGGAATGCTTAAGTGCCCCTCTCGACTTATTAACCAACTTGATCTATGTCCAGGAGTTGCAACTAGTCTCTGGTGTTTGTAGGTAGTGTTAGTAGTCTACCAAGTGGCACCCGGCCAGGTGGGCTTGGGACAGACTAGGCACAGTGGCACGGTGTACCAAGTGGCACCCGGATGGTGGGCTTGGGAACCCTGCTCACATCGTTTGGGGCCGTGAACGACACCCCGGACGGATCTCCTTGCGGCTGGAACCCGAATGGACGATAAACCTAGTCTAGAGTCTTGTGTGGTTAGTCAGGTCGTGGCCGACACCCTCGCCAAGCTTCCGCTTGAAGGTTGCCGAGTTACATGATGTGTACATGGCGGTAAGTGGCGAGAGCGTGTGTGAAGAAGTACACCCCTGCAGGGTTAACATGATCTATTCGAATAGCCGGGTCCGCGGTTATGGACTTCTTGGATGCTTACATGGTACATAGACAACTTGAAGTGGATACTCTAAAATGCTCAAGACAAGTGTGAGTGCTATGGATGGTCTTCTCATAGGGTGACGGGGATGAATCCATAGTAGTGTATTGTGTGGTGATTAGTGGACTCGTGTGCGTTGTCTCACCTCAAAGAAGATTCTCGTAGTCGTAGAACAGGATAGCCACTGAGTCAAAGCTGGCTTGCTGCAACTAAACCCCACATTACCCTCTTGATATAAATGCATGTATGATAGGATCTGATGTAAGTCTTGCTTAGTACCTTTGTACTCATGTTGCTTTATTTATGTTTTTTTTAGCGGAGATTTCGGTCTTACTAGTGTTCTCGTGGACTTAGACAAGTAGCTTGTACCTCAGCTACGATCTTGTTCGGATGTTGTAGATAGTCAGGCTCTTCAGCCTTTTTCATTTGTAGATGTCTGTACTCAGACATGTAATGCTTCCGCTTGTTGCTTGAATGCTCTGAATGTTGGGTCATGTGACCCCTGTTTGTAATAAATGCTATGATGGCTCTTTGAGCCTTATCTATATGAGTTGTTGAGTTATGCTGTGATGCCATGTTGTACAGCACATACTTGCATGTTATGCGTACGTGTAATGTGTATTGCTATGTGTGGGATCTGACTATCTAGTTGTTTATCCTTAGTAGCCTCTCTTACCGGGAAATGTCTCCTACTGCTTCCACTGAGCCCTGGTAGCTTGCTACTGCTCCGGAACACATAGGTTGGCCGGCATGTGTCCTTCTTCGTTCCTGTGTCTGTCCCTTCGGGGAAATGTCACGCGGTGTCTACCGAAGTCCTGTTAGCCTGCTACAGCCCGGATTCTCCGGAGTCCTGCTAGCCCAGCTGCTACAGCCTGGTTTCACTCGCTGATGACCGACACGTTCGTTGCTGGGTCATGTATGCCTGTCCATGTAAGTTAGTGCCACTTTGGGTTCATGACTAGCCATGTCAGCCCGGGTTCTTTGTCATATGGATGCTAGTGACACCATCATATACGTGTGCCAAAAGGTGCAAACGGTCCCGGGCATGGTAAGGTGACACCCGTGGGAATACCGTGCGTGAGGCCGCAAAGTGATATGAGGTGTTACATGCTAGACCGGGGTGGCATAGAATTGGGGTCCTAACAGCGTCTCAGGAGCTCTTCTAGCCTTCGCGCGTGGGACACTGCGAGGGCCCACTGCACAGCTACGTTTGCATGTCGTTCGGCTTGCCAAGCGTCGCATCCGCCTACCAACACAACTTGCGGCACGTCCTAGCAGCTCAGGAGGCCAGTCACCACGCTGTCCAGGCAGAGATGGAGACGGTCCTCAAGGAACCGCCTGGACCCCCAGAGCCTCCCGAGGATCAGGACCCCGGTGACTCGTGAGGAGTAACCCCTTCGCCGCGTACCTTCAGCTGCCCCAACACCCCTTCTGCAACGGAACCAGGTGACATTTTACAAGTCTATTTAGCTGGGAGCACCCTCAGGGCTGCGTCATTCCCAGGCCGCGTGGGTCCGTCCCTGTGGCATGTATCCCTTCTTGTTTATGTCTTTAGCTTACCTTGCTGGGGGCGCCCCTCGGGCTGCATCATCCCCAAGCCGCTTGTGCCTAACCAAGTGGCATGTATCTCCCTTGCGTTTACTTGATCCAGTTTGCTTTCCATGCTTAATCTATCTATGACTATCACCTGCTTGATGGCCACCTACCACGGGAGCTGCCCACGCTGGCACGGCTCTTGTGCTTGGGTCCGTCCCTGCAACGTCGAGAAATCTGAGCGGTCGAGCTCTGGCCACGCACGCCACCTCACCAAGCCCTTAGTGCCTCCATTCTCTTGCGGAGCAATCAGTGGCCGCCCGACTATCATAATGGCAATCTGTGCCCTACCTCGTGCTGACTTGCAGGAACCTCCTGAGGACCACGACAGGCGGCACCGCAGGCTCCTTCTCCTCCCATGTAATCCGCTTGCGCGTTAAAAGGGGGGCTCCTGAGCATCACGACTCAGGATCTCTTACTGGGTCTCTAGCCCTCACCCCCTGGCCTTGACCACGGCATCGCGACCTGGCATACCAGCGGTGGCTGAGCTCGCTTGAGGGCCGGGACCTGAGGACGTAGAGCATGAAGGAGAGCGTGGGAAGAGGAGGAGGCTCGTGCGGGCCTGACCTGGCTAAGCTGCGACCGCCTACGCACGAGCCTGGAGTCTCGCGAAGAACCGACCTTGGACTGCCAAGATAAGTTTCACACTCGGGTCAACCAATCGCTATGGCATAGAGTTATCATTTGTGTTGCCCCGCTACGGCAACGTAGTCTCCCTTTCCTGCCTCTCGGCGGCTGCTTGCACACCAAAGGGGACCTCTTGAGCATCGTGTCTCAGGGGATCTTACCGGACCTCGGGCCGCTCACCTCCTGGCCTTGACCACGACATCGCGACCTGGCATACAAGCGACAGCTGAAGCCTGCCTGAGGATCGGGACCTGTCGGTGTAGAGCACCAAGCCGTTGCGAGGTTGGAAAAGGGAAACTGAGCCGAAAAGGGGGCACGCACACGCACAACTTCATAATAAGGATAATATCAACAAAGGACACTGTGGACCCTTTACATGCCCCCAGGGGGTACTTCTCAATTCCTCGCAGGGAACAAAAGGAAAGAACTTATAGGAGCCCTATCTACACACACGCCAGTGGCTGACACCATCATCAACAGTGGGCCACGGGAGGCTGGCACCAACCTCATCCAGATCAGCAGCTGCGATGGCCGGACGCTGCAGCCCTGCTCCGGGCGCGACGAGAGCTTGGGGGTATGTAGCTATCGTCGCTCATCTCCGGAGTCTCGTAGAGCTCGGGAGAATCAATGGACTCCCGGGCGTCGCTGCTGCTTCTAGAGGAGTCGCTGGCGACGCGGACAGCAGGGCCCGCCCCTGCAGCGACGCCGTCCTGACGGCTCCTTCCGGAGCAGCACTCTAGGCGGCGGCCTTCTGCATCGAAGACCTTGAAGGACAGCGTGGAAGGCGTTGTCATACTCGAAGTGGATCACGAGGGCACCCTCCGCACGGCACACTCAAGCGACCTCACCCCAACCTCGGGTCATGAAGATCTTGCCCGAGGAGAAGGCCTTAATTTCCGCTCCAGTCGCCGGCGCGTCGCAGTCGGCGTGCTACAACCAAAGCTCGAGGGGCCCCCTCGGCGGCATCTCGACAGAGAAGAAGGAAGGGAAGCGGATCCAAGTGCTCAGGGGCATCGCCGCCCACGGCACAAGTTCGCGTGAGGAGTCCGCGGCGTGGACTCCAGGGGAAGCAACGCGTGCCACCGTGGTACAGCAACCATGGCCGCAACACGCGTGCTGCCGCTCGCCGCCTCTTCCTCATGAGCCCTCGGCTTGGGAGTACAGGGGTAACGGATACCCAGGAGGAGGCCGCTCGCGCCAAGGCCTTGTCACCTCCTGCATCACCACCACATCATGACGGTGGACCGGCCTCTTCTTCGGTGGAAGCGGCCCTGGCTCATCGCGGGGAGTCTTCCCTTTCTCCGTGGCGGAAAACCTTCATATGGGCGCCATTGGTGTCACTACTGGCAATGGAGCAAAGGGGGAGAAGCAACCGGAATGGGAATATATGGGCGACGGGGGCTCTGCCCCCTCCCCATTTATAGTAGGAGAAGGCCAACCTGCGCCCCCCACGATCACATGTAATGATGGTCTTTCCTTGCATGCAGCAGGGACTCGTCAAGTTGGGCAGTTGCCGAGGCAGCATGGGGAAGCAGAGACGCCCACGTCCAATCAACCGCCACGCGTCGACCAAGGCTGTGGGCTGTTGGGGCCTGCGGTGCTCCGCACTTGCCCTTTGGCTTCGCCCCAGAGCCAAGTCCGAGCGCGCCTTGGGCCCGAGGGCTACTGTCACCGTTCTGGGAACGGGGGTCCCCAGACTTGCTTGCCTGCGGCCCACGGCGTGGCTCTGCGAGAGAGCCCGTATGGACCATCATCACCAACAAGCATTCGAGACCCTTGCGAGGGGCCAAGCCTCGCGAGGCGGATGACACAAGACCTCCTCGGGAGCGGCCTCACCAGGCTGGCTCGCGAGGGGCGGAGAGATCAAGGCAAGGTAAACCTCGCGACGTTCTTATGACGTGAGCCATGACGACCGAGGCCATGCGGGCGCCAGCACGCATAGTGTCCTTGTTTCCTCTTTGGTGCTAAGGAGGCAAGCGCTGACGAGGAGTACCGAGGCGTCAAGCAAAGGTTTCCATATCGGTGCAACGAGACCAAGACAAGCAGGACGGCAAGATGAAGGTCACTATCGGATATCGTGTTCCGGCAAAACCCGTGAGGTTCGAACACTGGGATGTGCACGAAGATCTCTCCCTACCAAATCACGCCCTCAGCCTCGCCGCGATCCCTATGCTAGATCGATGAACAACACAAGAGACACAAGATTTATACAGGTTCGGACCACCGTTGTGGTGTAATACCCTACTCCTATGTGTGGTGTGGTGGATTGCCTCTTGGGCTGATGATGAACAGTACAAGGCAAGAACAACCTCACGAGGAGAGGTGTTCTTGTACGTGGCGAACTTGTGTGTATGGGGGTGATCTGAATATGTCGCCTCTGGATGATATGGCTTCTACTGTGGTGACTAGCCCTATTTATAGAGGCCCTAGTCCTCTCCCCAAATATTGAGCGGGAAGGGATCCAACAATGGCCATTTTGAAAGGAGACAGCTAGTACAAGCTATCCTGACTAAACGTGGTCTTCGCCTGTCAAAGGCGCTGGTGGTGACGCCGTGTTGGGCTCCACGATGACTTCCGTCCTGCTGGTCTTGGTCTTGTTGCACCAATATGGAAACCTTTGCCTAATGCCTCGGTACTCCGCGCCTGTGCTTGCCCCCTTAGGACCAAAGTGGAAATGAGAACACTACGCGGGCTGGCGCCTGCCTGGCCTTGATCATCATGGCTTGCGTCATGGGGACCTCGCGAGGTACCCCCTGCCTTGATCTCTCCGCCTCCTCGCGAGCCTGCTTAATGAGGACGCCCCTGAGGAGGCCTTATGTCGTCCGCCCTACGAGGATTGACCCCTCGCAGGCGTCTTGAGTGTTGATTGATGAAGATGGGCCGCACTGTGCCGCTGGTGGAGCCACGCCGCGGGCCACAGGCAGTCAAGTCTGGGGACCCCCGTTCCCAGAACACCAACAGTAGCCCCCGGGCCCACGGCGCGGTCGGACTTGGCTTAGCAGCAAAGCCAAAGGACAAGTGCCAAGCGCCGCGGGCCCCAACAACCTGCGATCTTGGTTGATGCGTGGTGACTGATTTAACGAGGGCGTCTCCGCTTCCCCACGCTGCCCCAATATCTGCCTGGCTAGGCGGCCACGACGCCCTACACAGTTATTTCCTCCTCGCAGGCAGCGTGCTTCCTCTTCCCCCTTCTCCCTCGAACTCCTGCTTCTGCTGCCAATCTGACTTGAGCTCTGCACCCTCCATTTGCCATGGCTCCGACCAGCATGGAGAAGGGAAAGAAGCCTCTATCCTCAGCCAATCCGTCCCCGAAAAACAAGCCCGCCGTCGGCCGGTCACTGGTGCTCAACCTAGAGGCCATGGGCAAGGTCTGCCCCGCGCTTGCTTCCAGCTTCAATGAGTGGGGAAAGATGGTGGCTTGGCCTGCGTCCCGCGCCTCCATTGACAGGACAGTCACAGAGGTTCGGTTCTTCGTCGACACCCTATAGGCTGGCCTGGTTCCCCCTTTCTCAGCCTTCTTCAATGCTTCTTTCCCATTACCAGATCCACATGATGCATCTTGATCCCCAATGTGTTGCCCTTCTCGTAGTCTTCGCCTTTGTTTGTGAGGCCATGGTGGGCATTGCCCCTTCCGTCGCCCTCTTGCGCTACTTCTTCTCGCTACACCTGACCAACCCCTCGCAGTGCTCGGGGTGCGTGAGCTTCCAGGCTGTGGTAGAGACAGCCGCCTCGGGAATCGACTTTGAGCTCCCGCCGTCCACGAGCAGATTACGGACGCGGTGGGTGTATGTGGACGTTGGGGTGGTCAGCCCCCTGCTCTCGCCTCCGTCGTTGCCTGCTGTCCCCAACCCCGGCTGGGGCCACGAGAGGCTCGTGAGCCCCCGCCTTTCCTTCATTTGGCTCCGGTTGAAGAGGTTGAGAGATCTCGGCGTGACTGCGCCCCAGGTGGTGAAGGAGTTCCTCCAGTGTTGCATTGCTCCTCTCCAGGGCCATTCCCGGCCGATGTGGGCCTTGACCGGTGACCGGGACCACATGAGGCTTCAGGAGTCGGGGCTCTCACCCGAATCGCTGAGGACAGTGCTTGAAGTCTTGACTGGCAACCCCTTGCCCGGCGATATGCCGCAAGAGGGTAGCCTCTTGTATCTCTGCTCGAACAGGGTGGAGTTCGCGGGATAGATGCCTTCCTTCGGCGAATCGGGGCTGTGCCTGATTGGCCTTGTGGGGCCTCGCGAGAATCCCGCTGCCGTGGCTCCCCTTCTTGACACCAGCACCAAGCTTGCCCCAAGAGTGGGTGCAGGGAGGCAAGCGTCGCTTGAGGCTGGAGGTGCGGGTGTTGAGGTGCGGACGCCGCTTGGGGTTCCCGAGGCATCATCCTCCGGAACTCATGAGGCTCGCCCTGAGGCGGTTGTTGAGGGGGAGAGGCAGCTTGTGGCTCCTGAGGCTGGAGCTCCTGAGGCCTTGGCGAGCCAGCACAAGGCGGAGCCTCACTACCCTTCCCAGCTTGGCGCTCCTGAGGTCGACCACCTGGATGCTTCTCCTGTCATGCGCCGCGCTGGCCCCCATGTCCAGCACCTGGGCCGGTTCCGCGTGGACTTCACCACACTCCGCAAAAAGAAGGAGTCATCGAGCTGCAGTGATTGCACCATCCGACCGTTGAAGCATAGGAAGTACTTCGCCATAGATGAGTAAGTACCTTATCCTCGTGATTCCCCAATCACTGCTTCCCCTCCTGACTGTGGCTCTCCAGGATCCCTCCTATCAAGCCTGCGGAGTCCCCTGAGAAGCAGCCTCCTCCGGCCTTGCCTTCAATGCTGGCCTTGAGCGTCCCAAGCCTGCACGCCGCCCCTGGCGCGGGGTCGGTCGGAGAGGCAAGCCTGCCTACAAGGTGCATTGAGCCCGTGCCCTTGCCACCTTTCTTTCGCAACCTTGCCTGGGACGCGGCTAGCCTACCCAGGGCTCCTTCTCTAGTCACGGACGGCAGCTGGTTGGCATCCGTCCTGGGCTCCTCTTCAAGCGGCGAGTCTGCGCCAGTCCGGGCCCTTGCGGGGCCTGGCCAGCTACCATGGGGGCGCCAGCCCCTAGCCCCCTGCCGAGAGGGGGCGAATCGCTTCGTACCCCACCGACGACGCCCGTGGCGGGGGATGACATCAACAGCATGCTCAAGCTCGCGCGCGAACGAAGTGTCGTCCGCCTCGAGTCCTTCCAGAAGGCGATGGACGCAATGGGTCAGCTTGGTGGAGAACTTGCCGATGTTGATGCGCGCCTCGACGCCTAGGCCCTGTAGCTGATCGAGGAGCGGCATAAGCTGAAGGTGGCCATCAACCTCGTGCGCCACCAGTGTGAGCTTGACAATGCGAAGGCCGAGGCGTCCCTTGAAACGTCGTGAGAGGCCTGCTCCCGAGCTTTGGAGGAAGCCCGGGAAGCAGATCGTCGCCGCGAGGCTACAGAGAAGCGCGCATGGGAGCTCCAAGCCTGGAGTGCCTCCCTGGAGCAGCAAGTGGAGCTGCGCCAAGCTGCCCTTGCATCACTGAGGGGAATGCCTGTCGAGGAGGAGGAGCTCCGGAAGCGCGAGGAAATGCTAACGCTAGAGGCTGCCGAACGCAGTCTTGATCTTGAACGGTTGGAAACGAGGGAGAGCCAGGTTGCCCAAGCGGAGGATGACGTTGGTGCATGCGAGGCCCGGATCCAGGAATAGGTCGACCGCCGCGTGGACGAGGCTCGTGCGGACCTTGCGAGCAGATATGAACTGAAGCTGAAGCTGGTTGAAGCCGAGGTCGAGGGCAGGACTACCGCCCTCAGGTCCAAGCTACAGAAGCGGAACAGCGCGCGGAGGCCGCCGCAACTGCCCTGGTCTCGGCACAGGCCGAGCTGGCCTCCACTCGCGCCAAGCTGCTTCCTCTTCAGCAGCGGGTTGCCGACTCCAATTCCATCGCGCGGCAGAACAGAGAGGAAGTGCTTCAACGACAGACACTAGAGCACATGCACAGCCCCATGCTCCAGGACCTCAGGAATAGAGCCAACGCAGCCCTAGGCAACATCTGTAATGAGAACGCCCGCATCCCCACGTGACCAACTACGCCAGTCATCTCTACTTCTTCACTGACGTGGTGACGCGCCTGGAGAACCGCTCTGATAGGGCTCACTAGCTTGTTGAGGAGAGGAGCCGCAGCCTGCTTGGGCGCGCGTTTTCCCGCGTCTTCAGCCATCTTCAGAACACCAATCCCAACTTTGACTTTGACACCGTCATCGCCCCGGTGCCCGAGGCCATCCGGGGTGACCTGGCGCGATGGGTGGAGGACAAAATGGACGCGCTTGTTAGGGCCTTTGCTTCTGACGACGACGAGGTGGTAGTCGCGGCGGATAGTGGCGACGGCGTCGATGGTGGTGACGGTGGCGCTGGTGATGGTGATGGCGATGCTAGTGACAGTGACAGCGGCGCTAGCGATGCGTCTGGAGGCGACTAGGAGGGTGCGGTGAGCGATATGTCTGACTGATCCCGTGTTTCTCTGATGTCTATCCTGCATACAAAAGGCCGAGCGTGGCCCCAAAGGTTGTAAGAGCATTTTGGGAGGGGAAGCCCCTCATGTAAAAAGATTGCCGTCCGTATGCTTTTAGGAATGATGTTGAACATGTGCCCCCATGATCCTAGGGCCCTGCGGCGAGCTTGTTGTTGTGGTTTCCCTTTAGCCAGGACAAGTCCTGAATAGGCTCACGAGGTTGTGAACCCCCGAGGATCCCCTGAGGGGCCTGCTCCCGGTTGAGGGGTCCTCGCGAGAGCGAGTGCCGGCCGTGGTATGGCGTGCCCGCAGTGTGCGTGCGCTTCACCCAGCTCCGCCCGCGAGGGGCTCGCGAGGGGAAGGCAACCGGCGCAAGCTCCAAATCAAGGCAAGGACCAGAACGCAAGAAAACACACGAACGAGAAAAGACACCCTCCCCGCACACACAAACGAAAATTCAACTCCAACTTAAATCCGAAGCAAGGAAGCACGACTATAGAAAGGGAGTCAAAACGCAAATGGCCATGTCCGGCGCCTAGTCTAGTCTTCGATGTCTTGTCACCAGTGCGAAGCTAAGTGCTGCCACTGGGCGTGGGAGGGAGCCCCCGAGGCCCGAGGGCGGCTCTCCGGAGACTCCGGGGCGTGTACAGCCCCACTCATTATTATGTGAGAGTGTCATGGGCGGCGAGCTTCACAGGCACTGGGTCTTCTTCATAGGCACCGGGCCTTGCTTCATATTGCCAGACAAGGGCCCCGCCTTGTGCCACCCTCGACCACCATTAACGGCGACCGGAGACCAAGGACGATGCCAATGGGGCAAAGGGGACGCCAGCGGCGCCCTCGGCGACCACGGGTCCTCTGCCGGGGGCAGGCTTTGCAGCACCTCCCCGGCAGAGGGCCTACCTCCGGGGGACGCCTTGCTCCGTGCGCCGTGGGGAGGGGCCTGGCTCCCGGCCCCTCTCCTGCAGCCCCTAGCGCGCTCCTCCTGGTGGAAGGGAGGCTGCCGAGCTGGGGCCGCCGTCCGCTGCTGTGACCTGAACCTCCTGCGACCCATGGTTAGCATAAGCTTGCTCCTGAGGAATTAGCGGTACCCGGCAGCTGCTGCCAGTGCGGTTGGTGAGGCTTCCTGGAGGCCCCTGGAAAGGCTCTGCTTCTGGCGTCTCTTCCTCCCAGCCTGACCCGAGGAACAGGCGAGGGTCGTCTTCCAGCACGTCCTCCCGATCCACCATGCGGGGCACGTAAGCCTCCGAGGCCGCCGCCTCGAAGACTTCGCCGTAGTCCCCCACGCTCCATGTTGCCTAGCCTAGCGCGTCGTCTTGAGGATGGTAGGGCAGTGGCCCGCCCAGGCCGTAGGCAGTGATGCGCGTGCCCTCGTTTGCCGGGGGTGGTTCTCGTGCAGCCTGGCATCCGGCGCCGATGGTTGAGCTAGTGTCGACAAAGCCTTGGGGCCCGCCTGGGGCCACACGGGCACGGAGAGGCCCGTCGCGTGATCCGACCGGGACCGGGGTGGAAGCTGGAAGCAGAAGGGCGGTGCCCCCGAGGCCGTGGCATCCAGGAGCTCAGGAACGCGCTCCAGCAACGCGTCCCGACCACTCTCCATCAACCTGCATCGTAGCAGCTCCCGAGCCACAATGAGCGCGGCTCTCATGTTTGCTTGCTCCCATTGGGCGTGCGGCACCGTAGCCGCGACATGGCTTGGGGCCCTTACAGCTGACCGCACTTGCCGTGGAGTAAGGGCGGGCGGCACGTGACCACGCCGCCCACGCCCCGCAGCGTTCTGCGGTGCGCGGGCTGCCTGGGGCGCGGGGTTGAGGTCTTCTTGGGCAGGCGGCATGGCCCAAGCCGGCCAGGCGGCCTAGCGGTCGGCGGCGGTCATTGGGTCGCCGGACATGGGCGCGACGAAGTGATGGGACACAGATCAGCGTAAAGGAGATTTCGGCGCACCCCTACCTGGCGCGCCAAATGTCGGATATCGGGTTCAGGAAAAACCCTTGAGGTTTGAACATTGGGGTGCGCACAAAGATATCTCCCTACCGAATCACGCCCTCTGCCTCGCCACGATCCCTATGCTAGATCAATGAACAACACAAGAGACACAAGATTTATACAGGTTCGGGCCACTGTTGTGGTGTAATACCCTACTCCTGTGTTGGTGTGGTGGATTGCCTCTTGGGCTGATGATGAACAGTACAAGGGAAGAACAGCCTCACGAGGAGAGGTGTTATTGTGCTTGGCGAACTTGTGTGTATGGGGGTGATCTGAATCTGTCGCCTCTGGATGAGATGGCTTCTACTGTGGTGACTAGCCCTATTTATAGAGGCCCTGGTCCTCTCCACAAATATTGAGCGGAAAGGGATCCAACAACGGCCATCTTGAAAGGAGACAGCTAGTACAAGCTATCCTGACTAAAGGTGGTCTTCTCCTGTCAAAGGCGCTGGTGGTTACGTCGTCTTGGGCTCCACGATGACCTCCGTCCTGCCGTCTTGCTAGTCTTGGTCTTGTTGCACCGATATGGAAACGTTTGCCTGATGCCTCGGTACTCCGCGCCTGAACTTGCCCCCTTAGCACCAAAGGGGAAATGAGCACACTGCGCGGGCTGGCGCCCGCCTGGCCTTTATCGTCATGTCTTGCATCACGGGGACCTCGCGAGGTACCCCCTGCCTTGATCTCTCCGCCTCCTCACGAGCCTGCCTGGTGAGGCCTCCCCTGAGGAGGCCTTGTGTCATCCGCCCCGCGAGGCTTGACCCCTCACGAGGGTCTTGAGTGTTGGTCGATGAAGACGGGCTGACTGGGCCGCTGGCGGAGCCACGCCGCGGGCTGCAGGCAGGCAAGTCTGGGGACCCCCGTTCCCAGAATGCCGACAGTCACCATGGAGCCCAAAGCGGTGTCACCACCAGAGCCTTTGGCAGGCGAAGACTGCTTTTGTCAGGATAGCTTGTACTAGCTGTCCCCTTTCAAATTGGCCATTGTTGGCTCCCTTCCCGCTCAATATTTGGGGAGAGGACCAGGGCCTCTATAAATAGGATTAGCCACCACAGTAGGAAAATAGGGAGCCTTAGCCATCTCATCTTGGACTAGATCCAACCCATCCTCACACCCACCAAGCACAAGAACACCTCCCTCAGGACACTGTTCTTCCCCTTGTACTGTTCATCCTCAGCCCAAGAGGCAATCCACCACGCCACACTGGAGTAGGGTATTACACCACAACGGTGGCCCGAACCAGTATAAATCTTGTGTCCCTTGTGTTGCGAATTCGTCGAGTTAGCCTTAGAGATCCCGGGGAGGCTGAGGGCGTGATTCGGTAGGGGGAGATCTTCATGCGCACCCCGGTGTTCGAACCTTGAGGGGTTTGCCGGAACCCGAGATCTGACACGATCCGATCACCATCGCCCGAAACTTCTTGCAGGTATGTACTGGGTCGGCATGAACTCCCACTGGATGGCTGCCGTCAGAGAAGATGTGAAAAAGTTGGTGCTCGTGAACTTACAGACCTCCCATGAGATTATCCTTCCTCCGTTGCATGATATAGAGTTTTACCGTTGCATTCCAAGTCATCTAGATTCCGTCGTCAGTTGGACGTACCTTGTTTTGCAGAAGATTGTAATCTGCCAAGTGCCCACACGACATGCGGATTATGCAGACTTTAAGCTAATTACCTTGTTTGACAAGGGACTCGCCTATCTTTCCGCCGATGCCTTCTTTAGCTGGAGACAGCTCAGCTCGCAGTGGATCGTCGTCAGAGCTGATACACACTTCTCTGATGCTATTGAACACAATGGCATCATATACACGAACGACAAAGCAGATGGCACCACATATTGCTGGGATGACGCGAGTAAGTTGTTTCCGTCTGATGTTAATGATGACGCCATGACACTGTTTGAACTTTTTGTGATGATTGACATATACGATTTTGAGCAGAATTTGAGTAGAACTATGGCACTGTATTAGAGACGCCATAAATCAGCTATATTTGGAATGAGTTAATTCATGTGATTGTGACCAAGTCATTACAGCCAATTTGTACCCCTGAATAATCAAACGGTTAGGAAGATATTGATATTCTCCTTATTTTATAGTAATCTATATACTACTAAATATGAGTGTGTATCAATGGCCATGTTAGTTTCCTCATTTTCATGATGTAGAAACATGCATCACACTTATTTTTAGGGAAGTAAATGTGCATATGGAGAACTCTATATTTGGAAGTAGTGAAATCCTGTAATGCTTACCATGTGTACATACCTATGTTCGCCCTTCAGCAATCAAAGGCTAGAATAATATGCTCACAAAATTTTTGCCCACAGAACATGAGTATATAACAATGCATGGTCTATTAGTTTCCTTGAAGAATTTGTTTGTGAGGACAGAACATGATTACATAACATGCATGACATGGTAGTTTCCTGTGAAGAATCGATTGTGAGATAACATGAGTATAACCATGCATGGCACTTCTATATTTTTGAACCCAGTATACATTTCCCTGTATTTTCCTCCCAGTTCCAACAGGGACATATCAATATTGTTTCTTGCATTATCCTACTCATACTCTGAACAATGCTGATCTTACATTAACAATGTCTGTCCTTTTTGATATGATGTAGTGTCCCTACAGTTACTGCCCTTTGTAATCACACCACCTTTGCCAAAAACAAGGAAGCACAACTGGTTCCTCGCTCGATCAGACGATGGAAAAAGACTGATGATCATTCGGACACATGAGCCGAAAAAGTCATATTGCAAAAAACCCACTGTATGCAAGCACAGTGAAATACGTGAGTATCCGGACAATGGTTGTTACGTCTATGAGCAAGATACCAGCTTGTTGGGACCTTCAGGATTTTTGAGTTGGAGGCGGGTAAACAGCCTTGGTTCACACTCTGTTTCTCGGACTCAATTATCTGATTAACCAGGAGATCACCGTTGGCAAGGACCTTGATGGTAGAGAGGCTCTATTTGCTATGGAAAACTATGTCTACATGGCGAGCCCTAGGAGTTCGGAAGCAAACTCCCCTGATTATCAACGATACAACCTGCAGCCAAAATAAGGTGAGAATGACAAAGGCATCTGGATTAACTTTGATCCTTGGATGAGTCGAGTCCGACATGCAGTGATGTGGTTCAAACCTTCAGGTTGATAGGTAATTGGGCTGTTGCATCGAAAGGGTGGAGTACTGGTGTCTCCGGATCACTGGTGGCTGAAGTGGGGCTGCAAATTATGATGGTGTTGGATCATCCCTCTTCGAATGACACGTTGTCTTTGCTGCTTGTTCTGGATGGGTAGCTCTCTCTTTTGTTATGCATATTCCTTGTCATTTGGTCATCCTCGTCTATGTCACTCTTACTATGTAATAGTTGCCTCTATTTAGAATGTCATTCTCGTCTGGATCATGAGTCTGAGCGCTGTAGATGCGTGCGTTTTGGTGGTGTAGCAAGACTTCTTATGAACTATCATGTCTTGTTGTTTATGTCAGTAGTAGTCACTAGTCAGTATTTGAATGTTGTATATATTGTTGTTTCTAACTATTTATTGTCTCGAACTGCTGGTCGGCTAAATGAGGGCATCACCATTCTCCAGTGTTCAGAGTATATCTCCTTTTTCAAGTTATAATTTGAGCTCAGTGTCTTCTCGATGATGTACACTTGTTTGGGCCAGTGAGGTGTCGTTGTATATGGGCCGAGTAGTAACGCAATGCCAAATAGGTCAATTATGACTCTCAAGCCGGGCTCTCAAAAGATCCTCAAGAAAAAGGTCGGTCTCTCAAAAAACAATAGGGACTCTTAGGCCGACATGTGGGCACCACCTGTGTTTTCGTGCGCTTGCACGCCGAGAGCATATTGGTGTGTGTTCGAAATTCATGCTACCTTTTCATCCCCAATCTCCCGCCCCTCACCCACCTCTGGAATCTCGATTCCTACTCCAGTTCCCCCAAATCCCCCTCCTGTACTCCCTGTACTCAAGCGCACTATCATGTAACCGGTCAACGCGGATCTCCGAGCTGGAGATCCTGAGGTCCGTCCTACCTTCGGGCGTTGTGTGCTGTCGCTCAACAGTGGCATGGCGGCGCTTGATGACCAGTTTGCCGGCAAAGTGCTGATGGTAACCATGAATGGCGACCGGCCTCCCTCCTCGCTGGACGACCTTGTCCAAGCTCTTGGCATTGCACACAGAATCCAAATAAGTGACTTGCTCGTCGAAGTCTGTCCGCCACCGGCTGATTTATTTGTCAGGTTCCGGACAACTTTCGACTACAGTCGTGTGTTCGAATCTTCCCGGCGTTTGTACTGTGATGGCGCGCTGGTGAGCTTTGATCGATGGCACCCAGGATGGGGCTCGGTGCCCTTTGAGCTTGAGTTTTTAACAAAGCTTACCTTCCATGGCATGCCTCGACGTGCTTGGAACAGCGAGTCCATGAATGAGGTTATCAGCGACCTTGGAGGTGAGCTCGTAAGTATGTTTGTTCCTCCAGATAGTTGGGCTCTAACGGTTATGGCATGGATAAAGAAGCCGTCCACCATACCGAAGGTGCTTGGTGTTGAGATACCGGTGCAGGAACCGGGGTTGTACTATTCATCGCCACCAAGGCCGCCGCAGACCACGTTAGGGATGTACCTGTATCGAGTGTTCGTGCATGTTGAAGAAGTGGTCAATCCATCAATCGAAGTCCTGCTGCCACTGCTGGTGAACGGATCTGTCAATGGTGTCCATTACAGGAGTCAACGTCAGACTTTCCCCGTGTTGCTCGGAATGATGGATGGCCAGGGCCTACTCCATCGCGCGGCAGAGGCCACTGCTTCTTTGGGAGAAGAGGCAGGGCTGGCTGCCTGGATGTGCTCTAATTTGAGGTAACAACTGAATCTTGTCAGATACTGGTTAAATCCGAGCTATGGGTGTGAAGCACTGATGTGCCAGTACATTTGATTGTGACTTGTTCTATTTTTTTACCTAAACTTTTTTCAGGAAGGGTTGTACGTCAACTTAATGATCTAGCAGAACTTATATATTGTGTTGTCTGTCTGTTTTCTTTGCACATCATTCAAGATATTTCCCCGTCATTGATAAAGACGATGAGCCGTTATGTACGAGTTCGTTGGTTTCAACATAGCCCTACCCGTAGCGAACCACTGCTTCCACCCTGATTGTGCCGCCTACGTGAAATTTTTGTATGCAAGTCCAGTGTGCTATGATGTTATATATGATTGTGTCAACTATATAAGCTTTTACTGATCATCATCAATGCATATGGCTGAAATATGTATTTACGAGCATCGACTGATGGGTCTCTCTCTCTCTCTCACACACACACACACACACACACAAACACACACACACACACACGCACACGCGCACAAGTGGGACCCGTTGAATTATTTCTTCGCTCGTGACAGCTTTTAATTAGGTTCCACCATACACTAACTTTTTTCTTAAGTTATTAATTGAGCTCAGCGACTTCAAAAAGTTGTACAGAAGCCTTGTTTGGGACTTTCTGGCATCGCTGAATGTGGGCTGATTAGCCATGTAAAGTTGTACTGTACTACACTGGCCTTTTTTTCAACATCAGGAATGCACCTGGGCCGACAGTTGTACACAATCCGGGTCAACTTGTTATTCTCCACCCCGCTGGGCTGTAAATCTTTCCTAGGAGGGATGCATTAGGCTTAACAAGAAAATGGGCTTTAAAAAATAATAAATGGGATGTAATTATAAAACTGGGCAGTAACTATAAAAAATGCACCAAACACGTAATTAGTTTATAAAATATTACTTTTGGATTATGAAAATTTTAATTTCATTAATTGTTGCGCACGCAATGTTTCGTTGGATTTTTACGTAATACAAATTTATATTGAAATTGTATTTTATCTGACTAGAAATTTCGGGACAAAAATAATTCGGATCCCATCAAAATGTGGGAAATTTTAGTTAATTCTATTTTGAACGGTTGGTTGAAATTATTAATCGTTGCCCTAGCTAGAAAATGGGTTGTACTTTTAACAAACTGTAAATGGGTTGAAGTAAATTCCATTAGAATTCAAAAATGGGTTGTA
Organism: Triticum timopheevii; assembly: GCA_963921465.1. Classification (NCBI taxonomy): domain Eukaryota; kingdom Viridiplantae; phylum Streptophyta; class Magnoliopsida; order Poales; family Poaceae; genus Triticum; species Triticum timopheevii. The sequence goes on from OY997264.1 coordinate 329,961,696, forward strand.
CATTCTAATAAATTGCAAATGGGCTATAAGTTCTCTGCCACACACTTGTGGGCCTACTAAGTTGACGCGTCCCCTAAAAAAGTAAGTTCACGCGTATGCAAGGCTTTGTCAACTTATAGTCAACACACGGTTCTAGCAACAGTGGTCGTTGGATGTCCATCCAACGGATGTCGTGCTTCTTCTTCAATCTCGGATATTCTAGCTTCAGCCGCCCAAAAAATGATTCCTCCCCCTGCATCTGGGGTGCACCGTTTCGGAGGCTGACCTATGGGCCTACTAAGTTGACGCGTACCCAGGGCTTTGTCAACTAAGTCAATATAAACGATTCTAGCTGCAGTTACCGTACAATGTCCATCTAACGGCTGTCCTGCTTCTTCAACCTCTGGTCTTCTTGCTCCAGCCGCCCAAAGCAGCGCAGGTCGTGCCGCCTTCTCCTGCCTCCCGTGGCCGGTGTGCTGTAGCAGAGGCCTCACCGCCCCCTCTACTCCCACCGCTGGCCAGGCCATCCCTCTACTCACCCACACCCCCTGTTATTCTGTGGCGACGGCAACCTCACACCACAGCCAAACCAGTGAACCCTCGTACTCCTCTCCGCGTGGGCATCCACTGCCGCGTCTTCCCCGGCTCCACGTCATCCCCTTCCTATAGGCCTCGCCATCATCCACCGTCCTAGTGCTCTGGGCATGGCGTGGTCAACGTGGTCAACAAACGACATCCATCGGACGTGGACTGTACGTGGAGAGGCTGACAGCTGGGTCCACGGCCGTACATAAGGAAATGCCTCCTTATTATGCACAAAATAATGATTCCTCCACCTGACATCTAGGACCCACCGGAAGGGCCTCTGTATTTCGTGAAAAAAAATGTTCCCCCCGCTGACAGGTCGGACCCACCAGCTATATCTTCGCACGCAAGGAAGTGCCTCCTTATTACGCACAAAAAAATGAATACTCCCCCTGCTAGCTAGGACCCAGCATAGCGGGAGGCTGACTTGTGGGCCTACTAAGTTGACGGGGACGGAGGGCTTTGTCAACTTAGTCAATATGAACGATTCTAGCTCCAGTGACCGTATGATGTCCATCCAACGGTCATAGTGCTTCTTCAACCTCCGGTCTTCTTGCTCCAGCCGCCCAAATCAACGCCGGTCGTGTCGCGTGCTCCTGCTTCCTGTGGCCGGCTATGATGCCGCGGAGGCCTCACCGCCCCCTACTACTCCCACCACTGGCCAATCCCTGCGGCGACGGCAGGCTCACACCAAAGCCGAACCAGTGAATCCTCATACTCCTCTTCGTGTGGGCTTCCACTGTCGTGTCTTCCCCGGCTCCGCGTCGTCCCCTTCCTAGGCCTTGCCGTCGTCCACTGCCCTGGTGCTCTCGTCGCGGCGTGGTAAACATGGTCAAGGAACGACTTCCATCGGAAGAGTACTGTACGTGGAGAGGCTAACAGCTGGGTCCACGGCCGCATCAAGGAAGTGCCTCCTTATTACGCGGAAAATAATGATTCCTCCACCTAACAGCAGGGACCCACTGGACGGGCCATCGTATTTTGTGAAAAAACATTTCCCCCCTGACTGCTGGGACCCACCAGCTACATCTTTGCATGCAAAGAAGTGTGTCCATATTACGGGCAAAAAAAATAATTCGCCCCCTGATTGCTGGGACACACCAGCTACATCTTCGCACGCAATGAAGTGCCTGATAGTTGGGACCCACCTGGTCGAAGCGTACATAGCGTTGTCATTCTGGTCATGAATGTGTACGTACATACTGGTCGATGTAGAGGCGCGCACGTGTCATAGTAGAGGTGCGCACGTAGCATGTACACGAACGTACAGCGGCCAGGGTGCAAGAAAGAAAATACGGCCACGTACGTACATATGGGTGGGGTCTCGAATGCCTACTCGCGCATATGTACGGCCAGGGCTCATGTACATGGCTGGGTCGGAATGGAAAAGCTGCACCATCGTCGTGTTCGGATGAGATCTAGAGGGGGGCGGCCCCTCTAGATGAGATCTAGAGGGGGGCGGCGGCCAAGGGGAGGGGGCTTGCCCCCCAAGCCAAGGAGGGCGCCCCCTTTAGGGTCCCCCCCCCAACCCTAGGCGCATGGGCCCTAGGGGGTGGCGCCCAGACCACATACAGCCCATAAGGGCCCTCCGGGGCAGGTGGACCCTCCCGGTGGACCCCCGGAACCCCTTCGGTGGTCCCGGTACAATACCGATAAACCCACGAATACTTCCGGTGACCGTATGATGACTTCTAATGTATAAATCTTCACCTCCGGACTATTCTGGAACTCCTCGTGACATCTGGGATATCATCCGGGACTCCAAACAACATTCGTTAACCACGTACAAACCTTCCCTATAACCCTAGCATCATCGAACCTTAAGTGTGTAGACCCTACGGGTTCGGGAATCATGCAGACATGATCGAGACAGCTCTCCATCCAATAACCAATAGCAGGATCTGGATACGCATGTTGGCTCCCACATGTTCCATGATGATCTCATCGGATGAACCACGATGTCGAGGATTCAAGTAATCCCGTATACAATTCCCTTTGTCAATCGGTATGTTACTTGCCCGAGATTCGATCGTCGGTATCCCAATACCTCGCTCAATCTTGTTACAGGCAAGTCACTTTACTCGTTCCATAATGCATGATCCCGTGACCAACTACTTAGTCACATTGAGCTCATTATGATGATGCATTACCAAGTGGGCCCAGAGATACCTCTCCGTCATACGGAGTGACAAAACCCAGTCTCAATTCGTGCCAACCCAACAGACACTTTCGGAGATACCTGTAGTGCACCTTTATAGCCACCCAGTTATGTTGTGATGTTTGGTACACCCAAAGCATTCCTATGGTATCCGAGAGTTGCACAATCTCATGGTCTAAGGAAATGATACTTGACATTAGAAAAGCTTTAGCAAACCAACTACACGATCTTGTGCTATGCTTAGGATTGGGTCTTGTCCATCACATCATTCTCCTAATGATGTGATCCCGTTATCAATGACATCCAATGTCCATAGTTAGGAAACCATGACCATCTATTTATCAACAAGCTAGTCAACTAGAGGCTTACTAGGGTTGTGGTCTATGTATTCACACATGTATTACGGTTTCCGGTCAATACAATTATAGCATGAATGATAGATAATTATCATGAACAAGGAAATATAATAATAACCATTTTATTGTTGCCTCTAGGGCATTTTTCCAACAGTCTCCCACTTGCACTAGAGTCAATAATCTAGTTACATTGTGATGAATCGAACACCCATAGAGTTTGGTGTTGATCATGTTTCGCTCGTGGAAGATGTTTAGTCAACGGATCTGCGACATTCAGATCCGTATGCACTTTACAAATATCTATGTCTCCATCTTGAACATTTTCACGAATGGAGTTGAAGCGACGCTTGATGTGCCTGGTCTTCTTGTGAAACCTGGGCTCATTGGCAATGGCAATAGCTCCAGTGTTGTCACAGAAGAGAGTCATCGGGTCCGACGCATTGGGAATAACTCCTAGGTCGGTAATGAACTCCTTCATCCAGATTGCTTCATGTGCTGCCTCCGAGGCTACCATGTACTCCGGTTCACATGTAGATCCCGCCACGACGCTTTGCTTGCAACTGCACCAGCTTACTGCCCCACCATTCAAAATATACACGTATCTGGTTTGTGACTTGGAGTCATCCAGATCTGTGTCGAAGCTAGCATCGATGTAACCCTTTATGATGAGCTCTTCGTCACCTCCATAAACAAGAAACATATCCTTAGTCCTTTTTAGGTACTTCAGGATATTCTTGACCGTTGTCCAGTGTTCCATGTCGGGATTACTTTGGTACCTCCCTACCAAACTTACGGCAAGGTTTAGATCAGGTCTAGTACACAGCATGGCATACATAATAGACCCTATGGCTGAGGCATAGGGGATGACACTAATCTTTTCTCTATCTTCTGCCGTGGTCGGGCTTTGAGCCGAGCTCAATTTCACACCTTGCAATACAGGCAAGAACCCCTTCTTGGACTGATCCATATTGAACTTCTTCAATATCTTATCAAGGTATGTGCTTTGTGAAAGACCTATGAGGTGTCTTGATCTATCTCTATAGATCTTGATGCCTAATATGTAAGCAGCTTCTCCAAGGTCCTTCATTGAAAAACACTTATTCAAGTAGGCCTTTATGCTTTCCAAAAGTTCTATATCATTTCCCATCAATAGTATGTCATCCACACATAATATGAGAAATGCTACAGAGCTCCCACTCACTTTCTTGTAAACGTAGGCTTCTCCATAAGTCTGCATAAACCCAAACGCTTTGATCATTTCATCAAAGCGAATGTTCCAACTCCGATATGCTTGCACCAACCCATAGATGGAGCGTTGGAGCTTGCATACCTTGTCAGCATTCTTAGGATCGACAAAACCTTCCGGCTGTATCATATACAATTCTTCCTGGAGGAAGTCGTTAAGGAATGTTGTTTTGACGTCCATTTGCCATATCTCATAATCATAGAATGCGGTAATTGCTAACATGATTCGGACGGACTTCAGCTTCGCTACGGGTGAGAAGGTCTCATCGTAGTCAACCCCTTGAACTTGTCAACAACCCTTAGCGACAAGCTGAGCCTTATAGATGGTAACATTACCATCTGTGTCCGTCTTCTTCTTAAAGATCCATTTATTTTCTATCGCTCGCCGATCATTGGGCAAGTCTGTCAAAGTCCATACTTTGTTTTCTTACATGGATCCTATCTCGGATTGCATGGCTTCAAGCCATTTGTTGGAATCTGGGCCCGCCATCGCTTCTTCATAGTTCGAAGGTTCACCGTTGTCTAACAACATGATTTACAGGACATGGTTGCCATACCATTCTGGTGTGGAATGTGTCCTTGTGGACCTACAAAGTTCAGTAGCAACTTGATCCAAAATACCTTGATCATCATCATTAACTTCCTCTCTAGTCGGAGTAGGCACCACAGAAACATCTTCCTTAGTTGCGCTACTTTTCGGTTCAAGAGGCAGTACTTCATCAAGTTCTACTTTCCTCCCACTTACTTCTTTCGAGAGAAACTCTTTCTCCAGAAAGGACCTGTTCTTGGCAACAAAGATCTTGCCTTCGGATCTGAGGTAGAAGGTATACCCAATGGTTTCCTTAGGGTATCCTATGAAGACGCATTTTTCTGACTTGGGTTCGAGCTTTTCAGGTTGAAGTTTCTTGACATAAGCATCGCATCCCGAAACTTTTAGAAACGACAGCTTAGGTTTCTTCCCAAACCATAATTCATACGGTGTCGTCTCAACGGATTTATACGGTGCCCTATTTAAAGTGATGTAGCTATCTCTAAAGCATAACCCCAAAATGATAGCGGTAAATCGGTAAGAGACATCATAGATCGCACCATATCCAATAGAGTGCGATTACGACATTTGGACACACCGTTACGCTGAGGTGTTCCAGGCGGCATGAGTTGTGAAACAATTCCACATTTCCTTAAGTGCGTACCAAATTCGTGACTCAAATATTCTCCCCAATGATCTGATCGTAAGAACTTTATTTTTCTGTCACGTTGATTCTCTACCTCACTCTGAAATTCCCTGAACTTTTCAAAGGTCTCAGACTTGTGTTTCATCAAGTAGACATACCCATATCTACTTAAGTCATCAGTGAGGGCGAGAACATAACGATAGCCTCCGCGAGCCTCAACGCTCATTGGACCGCACACATTAGCATGTATGATTTCCAATAAGTTGGTTGCTCGCTCCATTCTTCCAGAGAACAGAGTCTTGGTCATTTTGCCCATGAGGCATGGTTCGCATGTGTCAAATGATTGGTAATCAAGAGACTCCAAAAGTCCATCTGCATGGAGCTTCTTCATGCGTTTGACACCAATGTGACCAAGGCGTCAGTGCCACAAGTATGTGGGACTATCATTATCAACCTTACATCTTTTGGTATTCACACTATGAATATGTGTAACATCACATTCGAGATTCATTAAGAATAAACCATTTACCAGCGGGGCATGACCATAAAAGATATCTCTCATATAAATAGAACAACCATTATTCTCGGATTTAAATGAGTAGCCATCTCATATTAAACGAGATCCAGATACAATGTTCATGCTCAAAGCTGGCACTAAATAACAATTATTGAGGTTTAAAACTAATTCCGTAGGTAAATGTAGAGGTAGCGTACCGACGGCGATCACATCAACCTTGGAACCATTCCCGACGTGCATCATCACCTCGTCCTTTGCCAGTCTCTGCTTATTCCGCAGCTCCTGCTTTGAGTTACAAATATGAGCAACCGCACCGGTATCGAATACCCAGGAGCACGAGTACTGGTAAGATACACATTAATAACATGTATATCACATATACCTTTCGTGTTGCCAGCCTTCTTGTCCGCTAAGTACTTGGGGCAGTTCCGCTTCCAGTGTCTATTTCCCTTGCAATAAAAGCACTCAGTCTCAGGTTTGGGTCCATGCTTTGGCTTCTTCCCGACAACTGGATTACCGGGCGCGGCAACTCCCTTGTCGTCCTTCTTGAAGTTCTTCTTACCCTTGCCTTTCTTGAAACTAGTGGTTTTATTGACCATCAACACTTGATGTTCCTTTTTGATGTCCACCTCCGCTGATTTCAGCATTGAATATACCTCAGGAATGGTTTTCACCATCCCCTGCATATTGAAATTCATCACAAAGCTCTTGTAGCTAGGTGGAAGCGACTGGAGGATTCTGTCGACAACCGCGTCATCCGGGAGATTAACTCCCAGCTGAGATAAGCGGTTGTGCAACCCAGACATCTTGAGTATGTGCTTGCTGATAGAACCATTCTCCTCCATCTAACAACTGTAGAACTTGTCGGAGACTTCATATCTCTCAACCCAGGCATGAGCTTGGAAAACCATTTTCAGCTCTTGGAACATCTCATATGCTCTGTGTTGCTCAAAATGCTTTTGGAGCCCCGGTTCTAAGCTGTAAAGCATGCCGCACGGAACCAGGGAGTAATCATCACTACGCGACTGCCAGGCATTCATAACGTCTTGAGTTGCTGGGAAAACAGGTGCTTCACCCAGCAGTGCATCTAGGACATATGCTTTCTTGGCAGCTATGAGGATGATCCTCAAGTTCCGGACCCAGTCCATATAGTTGCTGCCATCGTCTTTCAGCTTCGTTTTCTCTAGGAACGCGTTGAAGTTGAGGGCAACATTAGCGTGGGCCATTTGATCTACAAGACAAATTGCAAAGATTTTAGACTAAGTTCATGATAATTAAGTTCATCTAATCAAATTATTTAATGAACTCCCACTCAGATAGACATCCCTCTAGTCATCTAAGTGATTCATGATCTGAGTCAACTAGGCCGTGTTCGATCATCACGTGGGACAGACTAGTCATCATCGGTGAACATCTTCATGTTGATCGTATCTGCTATATGACTCATGTTTGACCTTTCGGTCTCTTGTGTTCCGAGGCCGTGTCTGTACATGCTAGGCTCGTCAAGTCAACCTAAGTGTTTTGCATGTGTAAATCTGGCTTACACCCGTTGTATGCGAACGTTAGAATCTATCACACCCGATCATCACGTGGTGCTTCAAAACAACGAACCTTCGCAATGGTGCACAGTTAGGGGGAACACTTTATTTTTATGAGGAATCATCTTATTTATGCTACCATCGTTCTAAGCAAATAAGATGTAAAACATGATAAACATCACATGCAATCAAATAGTGACATGATATGGCCAATATCATTTTGCTCCTTTTGATCTCCATCTTCGGGGCGCCATGATCATCATTGTCACCGCCATGACACCATGATCTCCATCATCATGATCTCCATCATCGTGTCTTCATGAAGTTGTCTCGCCAACTATTACTTCTACTACTATGGCTAACGGTTTAGCAATAAAGTAAAGTAATTACATGGCGTTATTCAATGACACGCAGGTCATACAATAATTAAGACAGCTCCTATGGCTCCTGCCAGTTGTCATACTCATCGACATGCAAGTCGTGATTCCTATTACAAGAACATGATCAATCTCATACACCACATATATATATCATTCGTCACACCCTTTTGGCCATATCACATCACACGGCATATGTTGCAAGAACAAGTTAGACGTCCTCTAATTGTTGTTGCATGTTTTTTACGTGGCTGCTATAGGTTTCCAGCAAGAACGTTTCTTACCTACGCCAAAACCACAACGTGATATGCCAATTGCTATTTACCCTTCATAAGGACCCTTTTCATCGAATCCGATCCGACTAAAGTGGGAGAGACAGACACCCGCTAGCCACCTTATGCAACTAGTGCATGTCAGTCGTTGGAACCTGTCTCACGTAAGCGTACGTGTAAGGTCGGTCTGGGCCGCTTCATCCCACGATGCCGCCGAATCAAGATAAGACTAGTAGTGGCAAGTAAATTGACAAAATCGACACCCACAACAACTTGTGTTCTACTCGTGCATAGAAACTACCCATAGACCTAGCTCATGACGCCACTGTTGGGGATCGTTGCAGAAATTAAAGTTTTCTACGCATCACCAAGATCAATCTATGGAGAAACTAGCAACGAGAGAGAGGGGAGTGCATCTTCATATCCTTGAATATCGTGACACAGAAGCGTTACAAGAACGCGGATGAAGGAGTCGTACTCGTAGCGATTCAGATCACGGTGGATTCCGATCTAAGCGCCGAACAACGACACCTCCGCGTTCAACACACATGCAGCCCGGTGACGTCTCCCGCGCCTTGATCCAGCAAGGAGGAGGGAGAGGTTGAGGAAGAAGGCTCCAGCAGCAGCACGACGGTGTGGTGGTGGTAGAGCAGTGGTTCTCCAGCAGGGCTTCGCCAAGCTCAAACGGAGGAGGAGGGTGTTGGAGAGGGGGAGGACTGCGCCTTGGATGTGGTGCGGCTGCCCTCCCTCCTCCCCTCTATTTATAGGGTGAAGGGGGAAGAGGGCCGGCCCCTCTAGATGAGATCTAGAGGGGGGGCGCCGGCCAAGGGGAGGGGGCCTGTCCCCCAAGCCAAGGAGGGCGCCCCCTTTAGGGTCCCCCCCTCCCAACCCTAGGCGCATGGGCCCTAGGGGGTGGCGCTCAGCCCACTTGGGGCTGGTTCCCTTCCACATACAGCCCATAAGGGCCCTCCGGGGCCGATGGACCCCCGGAACCCCTTCGGTGGTCCCGGTACAATACCGATAAACTCCCGAATACTTTCAGTGACCGTACGATGACTTCCCATATATAAATCTTCACCTCCAGACTATTTCGGACTTCCCATATATAAATCTTCACCTCCGGACTACTCCGGAACTCCTCGTGATGTCCGGGATCTCATCCGGGACTCCGAACAACATTTGGTAATCACGTACAAACCTTCCCTATAACCCTAGCGTCATCGAACCTTAAGTGTGTAGACCCTACGGGTTCGGGAATCATGCAGACATGACCGAGACAGCTCTCCGGCCAATAACCAATAGCGGGATCTGGATACCCATGTTGGCTCCCACATGTTCCACGATGATCTCATCGGATGAACCACGATGTCGAGGATTCAAGTAATCCCGTATACAATTACCTTCGTCAATCGGTACGTTACTTGCCCGAGATTCGATCATTGGTATCCCAATACCTCGTTCAATCTCGTTATAGGCAAGTCACTTTACTCGTTCTGTAATGCATGATCCCGTGACCAACTACTTAGTCACATTGAGCTCCTGATGATGATGCATTACCGAGTGGGCCTAGAGATCCTCTCCGTCATACGGAGTGACAAATCCCAGTCTTGATTCGTGCCAACCCAACAGACACTTTCAGAGATACCTATAGGGCACCTTTATAGCCACCCAGTTATGTTGTGACGTTTGGTACACACAAAGCATTCCTACGGTATCCGGGAGTTGCACAATCTCATGGTCTAAGGAAATGATACTTGACATTAGAAAAGCTTTAGCAAACAAACTACACGATCTTGTGCTATGCTTAGGATTGGGTCTTGTCCATCACATCATTCTCCTAACGATGTGATCCCGTTATCAATGACATCCAATGTCCATAGTCAGGAAACCATGACCATCTGTTGATCAATGAGCTAGTCAACTAGAGGCTTACTAGGGACTTGTTGTGGTCTACGTATTCACACATGTATTACTGTTTGTCAATACAATTATAGCATGAATGATAGACAATTATCATGAACAAGGAAATATAATAATAACCATTTTATTTTTGCCTCTAGGATTTCCAACATCAACCACCCCTCCACGGGCTACTGTTCATCTAGCCCTCCACCGGCTACTGTTCAACCAGCCCTCCACTGGCTACTGTTCAACCAGCCCTCCACGGGGTCCTGTTCATCCACCGGCTCGATCAATCGGGGTACTGTTCATCCAGTGGAAACGGCCTCTACTACCACGGGGTCCTGTTCATCCAACCCCCCACCGGGAACTGTTCATCCAAACCCCCTCAACAACACTCACTGTTCATCTAGGGAAGGAGGCAGCAGTGTTCTATCAGCTTCAGTTAGCAGCAGTACCGAAGGAATCACTCGGGTTCAGTTAACAGCAAGGGATCGATCGATCGCTCGGGTTCAGTAACGCGTAGCCTGCAGTGCGATCGCTCGGGTTCAATTAGAGCCCAACGCCTCACTCGGGTTTAGTTAGAGCCCAACGCCTCGCACACACACACGTACATACAAGAGAAACGCGCATCGCTCCGCCCCCAACCACCCACCGTAACCGGGAACTCCCCGATATTTTCCTCGCCCTTGCTTGTACCATGGTTTTCTCATCATGGACGGCCCAAAGAATGTCATGCAGCTGCGTCTCCGGCCCGGCCAGGACGAAAAGCCCATTTTCTGTCATGATTTTTTGTCATAGAAGTAGGACCCCACCACATCTATGATGATACCGGGTTTTGTCACAATTATCGTCATAGAAGTGTCATAAGTATGACAGAAAAAAATCGTTCGGACCAAAATGTCACAGATGTGTCTTTTTTTTGTAGTGCATGCGGTAGCAAATGCGACATTGTAGTCCTAACATTTTGATGAATGCCTTTTGCCGTTGTTCCTCGAGATGCACCAAGCTCTTTTGGTGTGTCCTGATGATGAACTCTTAGAATTGCAGGTAGGCTCTCCATTGATCAACTGCCAGGGCCATCTCCATGTACTCTTTCTATTACATGGACAACCCTTTCGTTATGGGCCCAAGGGCCTTGCTCAGATAAGCAATGGGGTGCCCTTCTTGTTGTAGCACTGCTCTGATCCCATATCCGCAGGCGTCTGTTCCGATAGTGAATGGTTTTGTGAAGTCTGGCAGCACTAAGGTAGGCGCCATGACTAGAGCTATTTTTAGGGCTTCGAATGCCTCTCCCATAGCTTCTGTCCATTGGAACAATATGTTCTTGCACAGGAGATCATTGAGGGGCCAATCATACCAAAGTGGAAAACAAAACGTTGATAGTAGACTGCCAAACCAAGAAAGGCACCGACCTCCTTCACTGTCGCTAGAACTGGCCAATCTTTGACTTGCTGAATCTTGCTTTTGTCTGTGGCAACCCCTTCTATAGAGATTGTGTGCCCCAAGTAGTTCAATTATTGCTTAGTAAACTCACATTTTGATCGGTCGACATACCATTTGATGTAGGGTGGAACCCTAGGGGCCGATCTTTCACGTTTGGAGTGGATCCTACGGGGAAACACAAAGAACACACAGAGGAACACGAGGGAAATCATGGGGGAAAACGAGAGAAACACTCAACCGACAATGGATCGATCACACAAGGGCTAGATCACTGAAAGCACAAAGTACCACGCGATCCAAAATCAACAAAGGACGATACACGAGTAACCATTCTTCTCCGTAAGGAGGTCTTGATTGTCTTCTCCGGATGGAGGCCTTCAATCCAAATGGATCTTCTCCCAAGAGGCGCGGTCCCTCGTGTGGAGTAGATCCGGTATGGATGAGCAATGCTCTATCTCAAAATGAGCTATCACAATGCTAAGTCCCGAAGTGAGGAGGAGGAGTCCTATATATAGGCTAGGGGGGCGAAGGGTACATGGGCTCAGCCCAACACGCGCGCGTAGGCGCTGGCCGGATGATTCGGGGTGGAGCCGGATGATCCGGGCTTGTCCGGATGATCTGGGTGGAGGCCCGGATGAGCTGGAGGCGCAACTGGTGGTAGTGCAGGTCTGGATGTCCGGCTGGGGGTTCGGATGTCCGGGCAGGGTCCGGATGATCCGGGACGTCGTCCGGATGATCCGGCTTCAGGTGAGAGCTTTGGGTGTCTTCGGTGCGCATTAGCCGGATCGTCCGGACTGGGGTCCAGATCGTCCGGGCTCTGTCCGGATCGTCCGGCCAGTCTGGGACTTGGCGCTTTTCCTCTCCGTCTTCACGCATGTCTTCCGCTTCCGGTTCTCCTTGCTTCCTAGCTTCTCCATGGTTAACACCTTGGTACCTGAGTATGCAAAGTGTCTCTGTTCGAGGTAGTAACCATGTCTCATGTGAATCGAAAGGGAGTTGTGAGAGGAGTGATGTCACCTCGGTTTCGAGAGCTCTTGCACGTGCTCGAATCATAGGTCCAAGTGGTGTTGTAGGGGATGTAGATGCGTCCATGGGGATGATCATGGGATGCTCTGCATCATCTCCCCCCCCCCTTCGGAAAGATCCGACCTCAGATCGAAATCTTCATCACCATGGTAAGGCGAGAGGTCTTTGACGTTGAAGATGTCGCTCACATTGTACTTGTCGCTTGGTAGGTCGATCTTGTAAGCGTTGTTGTTGTAGCGTGCTAGCACCTTGAAGGGTCCATCGGCTCAAGGGAGAAGTTTGGACTTGCGTTCGTTGGGGAAGCGGTCCTTGCGTAGGTGTAGCCACACGAGATCGCCTATGTTGAAGATCATGGGTTGCTTGTTGACGTTCAGCTTGGTCGCTAGTCGTTATACTTGGCGCTCGATGGTGTTCCTTGTATCCTCATGCATCTTCTTGATGTAGCTTGCTCGTGCACTCGCATCCATGTTGGTGCGCTCTTGTAGATGAAGGGGTAGAATGTCCAATGGGGACAACGGGTTGAAGTCGTAGACGACCTCGAAGGGGGACTTGCCGGTAGTCGAATGTCTTGCACGGTTGTAGGCATACTCGGCGATGGGTAGACATGCCTCCCACTCCTTGATGTTCTTCTTGATCAACACGCGAAGTAGAGTGGAGAGCGTCCGGTTCATCACCTCAGTTTGGCGATCGGTTTGAGGATGGTATATGGATGAGAACAAGAGCTTGATTCCGAGCTTGGCGCATAGCGTCTTCCAAAAGTAACTCAAGAACTTGACGTCACGGTTGGAGACGATTGTCTTTGGTACTCCATGGAGGCGCAAGATTTCCCTACAAAAGAGATTTGCAACGTGTGAAGCATCGTCTATCTTGTTGCAAGGAATGAAATGTGCCATCTTAGAAAATTGGTCCACAACAACAAACACAGAGTCCTTTCCATTTGGAGTTCTAGGCAAACCAAGTACAAAATCCATGCCAATGTCTTCCCAAGGTTGATAAGGAATAGGAAGAGGCATGTAAAGACCATGGGATTGAGCTTTAGACTTAGCTTTGCGACATGTAGAGCATCGGTTGGTGAAGCGTGAAACGTCGCGGAACATCTTGGGCCAAAAGTAGTTCTTGGAGAGCGTGGCAAATGTCTTGTCACGTCCAAAATGTCCCATGAGTCCGCCTCCATGAGCCTCTTGCAAAAGGAGCAAACGAAGAGAAGACTCGGGAATGCATAGTTTGTTAGCACTCATAAGATAACCATCCTTGATGTAATATCGTTCCCAAGATGTATGCGTCAAACATTTAGCATAAGGATTAGCAAAAGATGGATCACTAGCATACAAGTCTTTTATGTGCTCAAAGCCAATAAAATTCAACTCTAGTTTAGTGACAAGCGTGCATATGTGTGAAAGTGCATCTGCAACTACATTTTCCTTACCCTTAATGTACTTGATCACATAGGGGAAAGATTCAATAAATTCACTCCATTTGGCATGATGCTTGTTCAACTTAGTTTGACCTTTCAAGTACTTAAGCGTTTCATGATCGGTATGTATGACAAACTCATGAGGTCTAAGATAATGTTCCCAAACATGTAGCACATGCACTAAAGCATACAATTCTTTGTCATAGATGGGATAGTTAAGTTGAACACCAGAGAGTTTTTCACTAAAATATGTAATGGCTCGTTTTTCTTGCATCAAAACTCTGCCAATTCCGGTACCACTTGCATCACAATGAACCTCAAAAGGTTTCTCAAAGTTGGGAAAAGCAAGAATCGGTGCATGAGTAAGCAAAGACTTGAGCTCATCAAAAGCAGTGGATTGCAAAGATCCCCAAACAAAAGGAGCATTCTTCTTACTCAAAGCATGCAAAGGAGCGGCAATAGTGCTAAAGTCTTTCACAAAGCGACGATAAAAACCCGCAAGGCCAAGAAAACTGCGCACTTGTTGCAAATTGGTGGGTTGGGGCCAAGTTTTAATTGCTTCAATTTTAGATTCATCAACATGGACACCCATTTAAGAGACAACAAAATCCAAGAAAACAAGTTTGTCAACACCAAACGTGCATTTTTTCAAGTTGGCATAAAGACGTTCCTTGCGAAGGGTTTGCAAAACAGCCCTAACATGATTAAGATGCTCTTTCATGGATTTGCTGAACACAAGAATATCATCAAAGTAAACCACAACAAAGACTCCAATGTAAGGTTGAAGCACAAAATGCATAAGATGCATGAAAGTACAGGGAGCTTCTGATAAACCCATAGGCATAACTAACCACTCATATAAGCCAAATTTGGTTTTGAAAGCAGTTTTCCATTCATCACCCTCTTGTATGCGGATTTGATAATAGCCACTTTTAAGATCAATTTTTGAGAAAAAGGCAGCTCCGCTAAGTTCATCAAGCATATCATCTAGGTGAGGAATGGGATGCCTATAGCGAACGATAATAGCATTTATAGGTCTATAATCGGAACACATGCGGAAACTTCCATCTTGCTTAGGCACAAGTATAACGGGAACGGCACAAGGACTTAAGCTTTCACGTACATGACCGTTGTCGTTAGTTGTTGTACTTGCCGTTGGATCTCCTTAGTTTCTTTGGGGTTGACACGGTATGGAGCTATGTTTGGAAGTGGCGCTCTGGGGATGAGGTCGATTCAATGCTCAATGCCTCGTAGAGGAGGTAGACCTGGAGGTAGCTCATCGGGGAAAACATCTTGAAATTCCTGCAAAAGAGATTAAAACAATAAAGGTGGCTCGTGAGATGTGTTAGCTTTTGGTTCCCCATCCTTGCACACAAGGAAAGTGCATCACACTCGATGGGTTCTCACACACTTCTCTCATCTCACTTTTTGTGGCAAATAGTACTAGGTTTTTCTCTCTAGGCGAAGAGGCGCTCAAGTTTGGCTTGTGGCTCTCACTCACTTTTTGGTGGGTCACTTTCTCACTCTTCTCTCCACGATGGGTGGCTTGCTTGTCGGCTATCACTTGACTAGGAGACATAGGTCGTAGCACATACTCCTTCCCTTTCATCTTGAAGCTATAGTGATTGCTACGCCTGTTGTGGATGACACCACGGTCGAATTGCCATGGTCTACCAAGAAGGAGGTAGCAAACGGACATTGGGACGACATGACACTCCAAAGTGTCTTCATATGCACCAATTTTGAAGGAGACTTGGACCGTATGCTCAACTCGTATAGTGCCGAAGTCACTTAGCCATTGGACTTTGTATGGGTGCAGGTGCTTCATCTTGACCAATTGAAGCTTGGAGCATAGTTCTTCACTTGCCAAGTTGTGGCAACTACCTCCATCGATGATGACCTTGACGGACCTTCCATTGATGTCGGCCTTAGTGTGGAAGATGTGGCATCTTTGGTCTTCTTCTTATTGATGTTGAAGAGTCAAGACTTTAGAGACAACGAGAGCGGGGCTCGAATCCTCATCACAAAAGACTTGATCATCTTCATCCTCATTCACTCGCCAGTGCATGGCCACTTGCTCAAGGGCTTCCATCTCCTTGTCACTCATGGAGTCATAGGTTCCATCATCGTTGAGCATCATGGTGCGCTTGTTTGTGCATTCATAAGACTTGTGGCCTCGGCCGCCGCAAGTGAAACACTTAAAGGAGCTTGTCTTGACGGTCTCATCGGTCGGAGTAGATGAGGAAGCACGCAGCTTGAAGTTGCTTGTAGTAGGAGGAGGATGACTTGAACTTGTCGAAGTTTTCTTGCAACTTGACTTGTCATCGTTGCTTGGAGAAGGCTTGGTTGATGTAGAGGTTGGAGGAGTTGTTGAAGTTTGGTTGTTGGAGAAGCCGTAGGTCTTGGATGAGTACTTGGCGTACTTGAAGTCATCTTGCACTTGACGTTCCGCCTTGGTCGCTTGATGCACGAGCTCAATGAGGTTGGAGTAGGGTTGGAAGTCGACGATCTTCTTGATGGGATGATTGAGTCCATTCAAGAAACGTGCCATTGTTTGCTCATCATCTTCCTTGACATTGGCTCGAATCATGGCTATCTCCATTTCCTTGTAGTATTCTTCAACACTCTTTGTTCCTTGCTTTAGGAGTTGGAGTTTCTTGAAGAGGTCGTGGTTCTAGTAGGTGGGCACAAAATGTGCTCGCATGACATCCTTCATTTGAGCCCAAGTGGTGATTGGAGGTTCACCTCTCGCTTGTCGGCGCTCAAGGATTTGTTCCCACCATATGAGCACCTAGTCTTGGAACTCAAGTGATGACATAGCAATCTTCTTCTCTTCCTCATAGTTGTGCAAACGAAAGATTTTGTCAACCTTCTATGCCCATGAAAGGTACTCTTCGGGGTATCGCTTCCATTGAACTTGGGCATGGTGAATTTTAGCTTTCCATAGCGTTGCTCTTCATTGTGTTGTTGGCGATGGTGATGATGACGCCCTTGACGTGGAGGGTAATCATCCTCATGTTGCTCTTGGCGTGGAGGAAGTCCATGATCAACTTGCTCTTGTTGAACTTGAGGTTGAGGTGGAGCTTGACGAGCTTGTGTAGGAACTTCAGGAACTTGACGTTGCACACGTGGTTGGTAGTTCCTCTCTTGGATTTCTTCTCGAAGGGCTTCCTCTTGATTGCGATGTTCGCGATTGCGGTTGGCGATGGCTCGACTTGATTCTTGAAGGGCACGTTGTGCCTCAAGAGCTTGCGCTTCACGTTGTTGTTGTTGAAGACGTTGAGCCTCGGCGTCTTGTTCCTCTTGATGGAGACGCGCTCGTTCTTCCTCGTGGCGACGTAGACGTTGTCGTTCTTGAGCTTGAGCAAACGCAACTTGATGTGGTGGAGGACGAAGTTCTTGTTCATCGACTAGCTCTTGTGAATGCTTGTCGTGTAGCAGATTGCGGGATGCACGACGGTCTTGACGCGTGGCTCGTCGAAGAGTGTTCGATGATGGTGTACTTGAGTCGAAGAAGGAGTCGTCGGAGTGTCGGCTTGAATGGCTCCGTCTTGAGTATGAAGAAGTTGAAGGAAGACGGTTCACCAACAAGGCGCGGATCTCGTCCATTCTTGCATCATTCTCTTGCTTGTGCGCGTCGAGCTTGTTGTCGAAGTAGTCCTTGGTACGTTGCTCGGAGAGTCACAAGTCGGTGGCGAGGTTGTCAATGCGTTCGTTCATAGCTTGTTGCTCGTGATGCAACGCTCGTTGTGCACCAAAGAGGTGGCTCTTGGTGACGTATGATGACATGTCATCGTCTTGCTCGATGAAAAGTGGGTTGGTAGAAGTACTCGGCCTATCCATCATTCCAAGCAAAATGTGAGTGGTAGAAAGAGAAGAACTTATACCAATGTACCTTGACCGATGTTGACGATGAATCAAGTTCACTCAAATGCGGACAATGAAATAGCAGTATTGGTACCAATCCTTGTCGGTTCTCACACCTACACAAGTAAAAGTGTATGGTAGAGCTTGGTTAGGATGGTGGCACAAAATTTGATGCAATTGTTAGTTTGACTCAAAGATGTTGGAAAAGATTCGCAAATTCGCAAATGCAACAAGTAGACCAAGCAAGTAGTGGAACACGGAAACACACACGCAAATAGACTAATGGGATTGTGCAAACCAAAAGTGAGCCAAAATGTGGAATCCACGAAAATGCTCTTGTTGCACAATACTCGAGAGACGCTAGCACGATTGTACAATAGGCGGATACGTAGCTTGTGCACACCCTACTAGGCAAAATGCAACGATCTCTATCCCAAGTATGCTATATGTATGGTATTTCTGTGATATGACCCAAGATGATCGGGTATGACAATCTTAATGTAGTATGATGCTATGGTTCTTGCTTATAAGCTCTTTGCTTATCTTTCTCTTTTTGCTTAAAAGCTTGGTTGGCTCTTTCACTTTTGAGCTCTTTTCTCATGCAATACTTCACGAACCAAGATAGCAATTGTGTACGATGACAACTTTGTGACACAAGAAATGATATGCTAAGTATGCTATGGTGTATGATCACTAATGTGCACAAGTCACGTTGCCGGCAATACTCAATGGCTAGTCTCGATGGGTAAGCTACGCAAAAGATGGGATATGATGGTTATGAATGCAATTGCAAGGTATGACAAAGATGTCGTCGAAGTTACCGTCCGTAGCGAAGATGAGTAGTCGACGAAGATGAGCGGTGGTGATGTTGATGTCGCGCCGTACCTAAATGGCCGAAACACATTAGGACACGGGAACTCACAACTCAAATTCTCGAACCCAAAGTCGAATGGTGGTACAGAGGTGTATGTCGTGGGTTTTGGCAGGTGAAGGTGGTGGTGGTCAAGTAGGTGGAGTGCGGAGGCGTAGCCGCGTAGGTGGTGGTGGTGGAGAACTGCAGAAAATGCAGTTTCAGCAGAGGAAGCCGGATGATCCGGGCCAGGAGCAGGATGATCCGGGCGCATCCGAATGATCCGGGTCAGGGTCCGGATGATCCGGACAAGTCAATTTAGCTCGGGAACTGCTCGGGATGAACTCGAAAACGGCGAGAATTTCAAGGATTCCGCAGATTTTGGATGGATTTCAAGGGGGAGAAGGTGGGGAAAGGCAAGATCCACGTACACACCGAATCCACGGATCAAAATCAACAAAACATCATCAAAACCAACAAATCACAAAATTTTGGGGCGCTATTTTTGGTGGGGATTTTCGGATTTAGGACGAAATCAACAAAATCAAGCTATAAAAAGAGGGGTAGGGGCTCCAAAAACGTGATCAACGTGGCTCATGATACCAAGATGATGTAGGGCTGAACCCTAGGGGCCGATCTTTCACGTTTGGAGTGGATCCTACGGGGAAACACGAAGAACGCGCGGAGGAACACGAGGGAAATCACGGGGTAAAACGAGAGAAACACTCAACCGACAATGGATCGATCACACAAGGGCTAGATCACCGAAAGCACAAAGTATCACGAGATCCAAAATCAACAAAGGACGATACATGAGTAACCGTTCTTCTCCGTGAGGAGGTCTTGATTGTCTTCTTCAGGTGGAGGCCTTGAATCCGAATGGATCTTCTCCGAAGAGGCGCGGTTCCTCGCGTGGAGTAGATCCGGTACGGATGAGCAATGCTCTATCCCAAAATGAGCTATCACAATGCTAAGTCCCGAAGTGAGGAGGAGTCCTATATATAGGCTAGGGGGCAAAGGGGTACATGGGCTCAGCCCAACATGCACGCGCAGGCGCTGGCCGGATGATCCGGGTGTGGAGCCGGATGATCAGGGCTTGTCCGGATGATCTGGGTGGAGGCCCGGATGAGCTGGAGGTGCGGCTGGTGGCGGTGCAGGTCCGGATGTTCGGCTGGGGGTCCGGATGTCCGAGCAGGGTCCGGATGATCCGGGACGTCGTCCAGATGATCCGGCTTCAGGTGAGAGCTTCGGGTGTCTTCGGTGGGCATTAGTCGGATCGTACGGACCGGGGTCCGGATCGTCCGGGCTCTATCCGGATCGTCCGGGCCGTCGTCCGGATCGTCCGGCCAGTCTGGGACTTGGCGCTTTTCCTCTCCGTCTTCACGCATGTCTTCCGCTTCCGGTTCTCCTTGCTTCCTAGCTTCTCCATGGTTAACTCCTTGGTACCTGAGTATGCAAAGCGTATCCGTTTGAGGTAGTAACCATGTCTCATGTGAATCGAAAGGGAGTTGTGAGAGGAGTGATGTCACCTCGGTTTCGAGAGCTCTTGCACGTGCTCGAGTCATAGGTCCAAGTGGTGTTGTAGGGGATGTAGATGCGTCCATGGGGATGATCGTGGGATGCTCCGCATCACCATTGATCCTTTCGTACCAGCTCAAATACCTCGCACAGATGTTGCAAATGGAGAGCAAACGAGGCACTAATCATAATGATGTCATCAAAGAAATTGCACACACAAGGAGCATTGGGTGCAGTGTCATGTTCATTGCCTCGAGAAAGGATGCTGGGGCTCCTGCCAAAACAAACGGGGCGACCTTGTACTTGAAATGCCTCGAGTGGGTTTGTTTTGTGCTCTTCCCCCGAAGCAAGCCTGATTTGGTGATATCTCACTCTAAGATCCAATTTGGAGAACCAACGGGCACCTGCTAATTCATCCCGAATTTCCTCAATGATGGGAACATGGTATCTACTAACAATGGTGAAAGCGTTGAGGCGGCGATAGTAAATGCACATACGCCACATGCCATCTTTTTTTCACAAGAATGATAGGCGATGAGAACGGACTGCTGCTCCTTTGAATGATGTCAACTTTTAGTAATTCCATTACTTGCTGCTCTATCTCTATCTTCAATTCAGACTTATTTATGTACTGCCTCGTGTTGACAGGCTGAGCCCCTGCATCAACGGTATTTTGTGGTCACATTCATGAACCAGGGGTAGTTGTGTTGATTCCAGAAAGATGTCCTCAAATTCCACCAGTAATTGTGCTACTGCTGCTAGTAATTCTCGCGATTGCCCTGTCACAGACTGATTTGCATCCTCAACGAAACACAACTGGATAGCGAATTCCACTGCTGCATTTTTGTGAACGTTGTCGAGTTGCACAATGGACAATAGGGCACAAGATGAAGGTTTGGCAGCCACTCCTTTAAGGACTATGGTGTAGCCATTGTTCTCAATTTGCATGCACCGACGTGTCCAGTTGATCAACATCGGGCTGTGATACTCTAGCCATTCCATCCCCACTATGACATCATACGATACCAGAGGAAGCACCTTGACCTTGGTGGAGAAGGTATGCCCCTGTGTGTACCACTGGCAATTCAGAACCTCTTTGGTGCATTGCAACTCAACTCCATTTGCCACACGAATTTTAAATCGACCTCGACATGTCCTGCCTTCCTTGGACTAGGGATAGTAACTCCTGAGAGATGAATGAAGCTGAACTTCCAGAGTCCACTAGCATGGAAACTTCTTTGCCTTACAACCAGCCATGGATTTGCAAACAACTGGGTGCCTCTGTACTGACAACAGCATGAACAGATAGGCGCCAAACTTGCTATACGGTAGTACTGTCATGTCGCATTGTTTCTGCATCTTCAGAGGACAGAGCCACATGCAGATTGAAGAGGTCGATAAGTTCTTCGATCACATGTAATTCGACTACTGGGGGACAAATGTGATCATGCCCCCAACGTTCCCCGCATTTGAAACACAAGACCTTCGCACGATAAAAGTTGTGGAGGGCAATTACTTTTGTTGCATCTCCAGCGCACTTTCAGTCCCAAGGCAATCATTTGCTGCTGGAGTAGGGCGTGCTGCTCATGTTGATGGTGCCGGTAGCAAAAGAGGGGCGGATGGACGAGCGCGTACTGTTACGGTGAGCTCTCTGAATATTCCACACGCTTGTGCCATTGTCCGTCTGACACTTCCTCCTGGAGGATTGCCAACACGCACACCGTGTCCAAATCAGTTGGTCTTTCAACCATGACGACGACACAGATGCCACTATGAAGCCCCTCCACAAACCTCATCAAAAAATACAGCGGATGAGTACAATCAGAGTATGAAATCAAATGGTTCATAAGCGTTTCAAATTGCTCAATATAGTCAGGCACTGAAGATGTTTGTCCTAGAACATAGAATTGCCAGATCAGCAACTGGTGCCGATCGTAGCCAAAACGTGTGCAGAGGAGATCATAGAATGCCTCCCAATCCAAGGCTCCTATTTTAGACTGAACTGACTACAACCACACAACAGCGGCTCCGGAGAAATGCAAGGTGGACATGCGAACGAAGTAAGGTTCATGAATTTGAAACATGGCAAAGTACTGCTCGCACATGGTCTTCCAAAATTTTGCGTTCTTGCCCAAAAATTGAGGAAAACCGAGAGATGGAGGTGTGTGCCTCATCCGTGCGATGATCTGACCCGATGTGAAACCGGACGTGGGCGAGGAATTAAGGGTGCGTTGCGAGAAAGGGGTGTGGAAGTCGGGCGTACCATTGGCTGGAGCGGCTATCAGGGAGGAATTACCCACTAACAACCCGCTCCGTGGGTGATGCAGATGGCCGTGGCCAACAAGGCCGTGGATGTCATCGCGGGCGACCGGATCAGTGGGTTTCGGCACCACCAATCCACCAATTCCCGTTGCCGCCGACGCGGGCAGTGCGCCTTGCAACACCATGACGACTTCCTGGAGCTTGGAGAACCTCGCCTCGAGATCGGGATTCCAGGCCACGAGCTCCTCCACTTGCACCGTCTGGACGCCGATCTGGGTCTTGATCTCCTTGATGTCCGAGCGCGTGTCATCGCTCTCCTTCGTCAAGGTCTCCTAGAGCTTGTTGAGGTAGGATTTCAGCGTCGGGTCCATGGTGGCGAAGAGATGGTGGCGGTCTGAAGCTTGCTTGCGCGTCTCCAGCGCGGCAAAAGAGGGTAGGTGGCGACTAATACCACGTGATAGGGACCTACTTAGTATTACTCTCGATCCAGAAAGGATTGTAGCAATGGAGTTACACGGCGAGAGGTAGAAAATGAACTAGCCAGATACACACGCAACGCATGCACACAACCGTCACCGGGTTCGGTTCTGATCCTCTGGATGTCCTCACCTACTACCAGCCACACCCTAAATACCCACTAACTTACACGCCCTTGGGCTCAAACATGTATGCGACCCACTATGGGCCAGAGAACTTATGGTTGGGCTTCTTCTCTCTGCAGAGCTTGTTGGGCTTGACCCTCTCCTTCCCAGCTGCTTGGGCTGGATCTGCTCCTGTCATCAGGTCGATGACACCTTCCTTCTACTTAATGGAATCATAGCAGCTCTCCTGTTGTCTTAAAAAAACAGACACATCTTTGGTCAGACAACTTCCAAGCAGATGGGGGCTAGTGCATTGGTCGCAAGGTCAAATGCCATCACCGGGCTTTGATCGGACAAAATTCCTATTCAGACCTTTTTGGCGAACTAAATCATGAATTGACCCGTTTTGTAAAAAAATTGTTTCTGACCTTTTTTTGGTCATGTCAACATCCTTAGCGTCTAGTCGGCACGGAAGATGCTAGGGTCCTCGGCGTTTCACCCTAGCCCACACTTGCCCACATGGCGCTGACATGACAAAGTTGAAACGTCATATATTCTGGCGTTTGGGTGAGATGCCATAGGTCTTGGCGTTTGGGCCTAGTAGTCCATCAAACAGAAAAAAAGGTTGCATGCACCATTGGAGTTACTTCCATGAATAATTCTCTTGATTAACTCTCGTAACTAAGCCTGCTAACCATCATTGCGAAAAGGATTAACTCGCCACCTATATGCAACCAATGAACGGCACATATTTTCTCTATAGGTTGACTTTGCATGAGAGCATGGTTAATAGTATAGCCAACAATCGGTTATATGAGGTTGCCACATCATCTATAGCCAACATATATAGTAACTAGTTACTAAGTAGTACTACTTTATTAATAGATGGTTCACCTTACACTCTCACATTGTTTCTCGGAGCACATGCTGCAACCGGTTGTTAATCTACAACCCGCTTTCTTTCTCTTTCCTTTTCTTTCTCATCCAACTCAGCAAACATACAATATTGTAATCCTTGCAGCCCGCTAACTGTACCTTATTATACTTGCTCTGAGACGTGCGGGAAGGAGTGGATTTCTAGGAGATAAATATGGGCATTCAGTTTTCAAGCAATTAATCACATGGAGGACTTACTTTTCGAAATATCCGGGGTTTGTATCCTTAATTTTGATATTTTTTTGCCACTGTCTCTCTTTTTGCCAAACTAGTCAGTGGCTGTCGTAAATGCCAAGGTTTCATTTTTAGCTTAAATTGACGTAGAACCAAATTTAAAGTTCACATGCATACTAGAAAATAATATGGCTCTATGTCCTCCACAAAATCTTATGCTAAATTAAAAAGTATGCGGTGGAACATTTTAAATCATGTTTATCATGTGAACTGATAATTGCTATGCTTTTAAACAAACACATACTAGATAAGTACATAGAATTTGTTCGCACACGAACACGTCACCGTGTACCTCCAACACCGAGGGTGATGCATCGTAGCTCACGTTGAAGGAGACCCAGCCGGAAGCGCGGTACGCACGCAATCCGGCAGGTGCTTTTGAGGACCCAAAACCCCACACGCACGGGAGGGACCCCGTCTGGGCGCGCGGCGGCTATGGGTTGCCCTAGGTCGACCCGATCGGCCCTAGGGCCTCGAGGTTCGCCACCCTGCAACAAGAAGAACAGACGAAGAACGAGGAGAAGAAGAACTAGGATTAAGGAGAAAAGATAAAAAATAAAAAGTTGTATATGATTTGATCGATTGTGTGTTGTTCAATCGGCCGTCACCCCTTAGGTATAAGAGGCGGCTGGACTTCCCGTGCAAGGAAAAGGCTTGGATTCACGTCCAAAACCCTAGTCAAATTCGGATTGGTTTTGTCCGAACTTTCCAAAACTGTTTGGTTTAAACTGGCTGCACCTTGCGGGTCTTTTTGTGGTGGTAAATGATCTCGGATGGAAACAAGCCCAAAAGAAATCTTGACCGCTTCGACGAGGCGAACAACTTTTAGGTCGAACGTTTTTTGATCAGAGGTCATCTCGAGGGTCAAATCGGTCGTGCAAAACAGGCCATCCCTCGCGCTACCCATCAGACAGGGTGTGGTGGGGCGTGCCAGTTTTTGCCTCGTGACAGGGCTGTATTCTGATGGCTCTAACTTTTGCATACGATCTCGGATTGGAACAATTTTTATATCAAAATCAATCGTTTCGACGAGAGGAACACAATCCGTGTAGATAATTTTTCCATTTGAGGTCGTCTTGGGGGCTTAATCAGTCAAACTGTACTCTGAATATAAGATCTTAGTACTTTGAGTATAGTGTCGGCCTTCGAGATGGAATCGGACTGCGATGACCCAAACTTCAAAGATGTTCATATCGACAATACGGAACTCTTTCATGAAGATCACTTCTCTATTTGAGGCCATCTTAAATAAGTTATTGACTGTGCCAAAATCTGGTGTCAACACATGCCCCCCTGTTTTTGGCAAAACTTGTGTGCCAAAAAATAACTTGCACGAAGTTTGTTCTAAGCGCGATGTCAACACTCCATCGGCCATTTTGTACGTGCTTTGGACGATAAGTATATATCGGCCATTTAGATTAGCAACAAAAGTGAAGCTAATCGAACATATAATGATTTGGTAATACCCTTTCATGATGTAAGAAATTATATTTTATCCATGGATTAAAATAAGCCCATTGAGGGTAACCAATCATACCTGATGAAGAATTCCATGGCATAGGCATCAACAGCATTGTTGAAGAAAATGGATAATGTGTGGACCGAAGATGTTCAAACCTTCGGCTTGGTCCTTCGTAGCTTTCACTCTTTTCCTTCTTCACCTTTGTCGCACTCTTTGTAAAGGAAGCTCGCACATAATTCTTATTTTGAATATTTCCTTTGGGAACCCATGCCATATTTCTCTTTTCAAGTTCTTGTGCACTAAGCTTCTGCAACTCCTTCTTTTGCCAATACGATAAGCCGAGTGGGCATCCCAGCTGCGATTTTGTTTGAAGTAATGGCAATTCTTATTTTACCTTGTGCACTCTCAACTTCTTCCCTTCAGATTTGGCACTTGATTGACTTGCCTCATTGCCTTTTGTAGCCAATGTCAACACTTTAATTGGCTCTTTTCATTTGAGATCATATCTGAAGTGACACTCTTACGACCATCTCTTTTGACGCGGTAGATTTGCTCAACCACCTCCTTATTCTTCCTTGTGCACCAGACCGATTCTTTATGATTGAAACGGTCTTTGACGCGTGATTGTCCAAATGTTGATCTCCTTGGAGCTGCATAGTATTGGTGAGATGGTCTAGAATAAGATGGAGAATGTGCCCTTGTATCATACCTGTCCCATGATAAATATGTATCTATATGAGCATAGGGAGGCATCCACGGCATTGGCATTGGCGGCCCAAAATAAGGATATGAATATGTTGCATTAAAATTATCACTTTGCCAATACCAATCCTCATATTTGCGCCTTGGGGGAGATCTTGGTTTCTTTGCATGATTTGGCCGATAAGCATTCTTCTCTTCACTCTTCTTTTGATATTTATCCAATAGTTCAGTGAAGGTGATTTTTGATCTCTTACACTTGCGCTTATTTCGGCCTTTTTTCCTTTGGTTGTGCTTGCACCAATCATTGGATTTGCTTGTTGCCCCCAGTCCTTGGCGTCTCCATTGTAGCTTCGATGGAATTCTCGCCCTCAAAATTATGTTCATTATGCTCTTCAACAACTTCTTTACTTGAAAGCTTGACCCCATCACCTGCAGTTTTTACCTCCTCTTTAAATGGATCGGCTTGAAGCAGCCGATGCAAAAACTTTCTGCCATCGAGACCAATCGGAATAGACTGGTCATCTCTTGGTGTCTCAACAAATTTCAATCGTCCTTTATCAATGGCCGATTTAACTATTTGACGAAACATATTGCAATCCTCAAAATTATGTTTGAACGAATGATGCAACCTACAATACATTCGTCCTTGAATTGATGGCTTGACATGGTGATCAAGAATTCTTATGTAATTATTTTTCAGCAATAAATCAAATATTTGGTCACACATGCTTGAATTGAAGGTAAACTTCTTGCTTTCTAGCCGATCTTGCTGTGTGAACGCTTTGAAGATAAGCAAACGAATGGTTCAGATTTAGAATCTTCTCATTCGGCTATACATTGTGTTTTCCACTCTATCTCCGGTGTCTTTGGATAAGATATTATATTAGCATCGGATTTCTCAAAAGAATTAACCTTGGCTTTAAACTTCCGATACGAAAATATTTAGAACACACATGTCTCAATTGAGACAAAGTGCAAGCCAAGTAAGAAATAAGCAAAGCTACCCAACTAGATATGAACTTTAGATAAAGCAACGGGGAAAGCTTTGGCCACAACAATAAGTCATTATCGGTCTTTATAAATGGTGCAATGGGTTGACCGATAAAGTCTATAACAATTTTCTAGCTAACAAGTAAATTACTCTTCTTCATTGGTCTTTCAAAATTACTTATGAGAATTTTTCTTATAGAAGCATCGACAATAAAGTTGCGACCAAATCGGAAGATAGGCAAGTCACTTGCTAGACATACCTCTTCAATTACATTGGGAGAGCATGATGGTTGTATCACTTGAATAATACTTTGTTCCACTTTTGAATGACTCTCCAATGCCTTGGCATCCTCTTTTTCTTTGATAGATTCGGTACACATACTATTTGATTCGGCTTTTTTAATAACCGAATTAACTTTGTTATCCGAATCACCACTCTTTCTTTCTTTGATTCGCAAGGTTGCTTGTTCTTGTCTAAATTCAGCAAACATTGCATCTAGTCTATCTTTAAGCTTTTTTCGACCAATTTCCGCCCAATCTTCATCGGATTGCCCCCAATACTTTGAGACGCTTTCGGCAATTGTCGTGGAATAGTCACGTCAGATGCCCTCGTGAAAGGACTTAGTTGTGGAGCCATCGCAACTAGGAAGCTTGAAGGGGTTAAATCGGGACAAGGGACACGAGAGGGTTTATACTAGTTCGGCCCCTTACGGTGAAGGTAAGGCCTACGTCTAGTTGGCTTGGTATTGATGTTTCGATAACCAGGGAGCGAGATACGCTATGCCCGGTTCTCGATGAGTTGTTTCTTGCCCTAAGCCGCCAGCAAGTCGTCCCCTTATATACACGGGTTGACGCCCTCTGGCTTACAGAGTCCCGGCCGGCTTATAAACAGAGTCCGGCTTGGTGACCAGTTAAATCTACCTTACGTTACAAGTCATGCCATCATGGCGGTTTACTACAATGGGCTTAAGCCGCTCGTGGGCCTTAAGCTCTTTATTGAACCGCCATCTTCATGCTTGGTCTTGGGCTTCCTCTGATGAGTACTCCTTTGCGTAACCCGGCCCCTCCTGGGCGGCTTACACAAATAGTCATATCCCCAACATTAGGCCCCAGATTGATTTGAACCTGTTCATGTCAATCTAAAAACTATTTTTAAGGAATTAAATCTTCAGTCTTATGACTATATAGAGGGTTTTTGTTAACCCACCATGACGTCATATTCTGGATCCATCTTAACTCGGCGTGACGTCATTCTTCCTTTAACTCATTTTTTATTCCACTGAATCCTTCAACGGATCTCTTCTTTACTAACTACTCCAAAAATCGAGGCGTCAGGGCCGCTGGATAATAATTGTTATCTCCTCATTTCCCGTGCCATCTCAGTTATCTTCTCCCTATAAATAGCCATGACTTGGGTCCTTTTCTTTTTACCCTTTCAGTCGTCTTCTTCCTCTCCTCTCTGCCTCTCAAGCTCCGCCGCCGTCACCATCGACCCGCTCGTCTTACACGACTCAGGCCGCTGCATCAACCTGACCGTAACCAGACATCGACGGCGGGCCTCCGCAGTTCATCCTCATCCGTGAGTTCCTTTCTTCCCCTTTCTTAGATCTATCCTGAAGCTCTGCCAAGTTCATCGGGTTCATCACCGCCCGATGCGAATCCTTGCTCGTTTGCACTTCCACAGCCTGTTTAGATTGTAAAAAGTGTGCAGAACTGCTGCGGCAGTTGTCTGTGTTGATCTTGCACAGAAATAGATCTCATTTCTCCTACTTGGAAACCTCCTTTGAATGTATGAACTTCTCTGCCCTGTTTTTTAGGTCTAGAAAATTTCTGCTTTAGAGCAATAATTCGATCCATAATAATAACTATTATCCGTGAAACTTGTTTCTATCACCCGGAAAGCTTCTTCTGGAAAACTTACTTTTATCACCACTGTATAGGCGTCCGGTTTAAATAAGTGACACTGAACTGTAAGCCTTGCCTTCCTCTCATGACCTTAAAAAATCTTTGAATCACTGTTGATCCTGATAGCGGCTTAAACTTTACTGCACAATCACCCTTATATCATTAGGCCCCTTGCTTAAGCCGCTACTTTAAATAATCTTGAATACTTTTCCCGGGTTAAACTTGAACCGGAGCTTTCTTACTTTGTCGTAGGCCGCTGCTGTTATGGCTCCTAAGGCGGCCAAGGCCCCTGTGACTTGCAATTGGGTTCCATCCACAGTAACCAAAAGCAAACTTGCCGAGTTTGTAAAGTCTGGCCATTTGCCAAAGAAGGAAACCATGTCTTATCGTGCCCCTCACCCGTTTGAGGAGATACCTCAACCCAAGGATGGGGAGGTAATAGTTTTCACAGATCATATGAACCGGGGATTTGCCCCTCCCGGCTCAAAATTCTTCAGGGAAGTTTTGGATTTCTTTGACTTGAAGCCTCAAGACATTGGACCCAATTCCGTGTCCAATCTGTGTAACTTCCAAGTCTTCTGCGAGGTATACTTAGGAGAGGAACCAAGTCTGCTGCCGTTCAAAGAACTTTTTTACTTGAATCGGCAGAATGAACGCGCCAACGGGCCTAGTCTTGAGCTTGGCGGCATCTCAATCCAGCGGCGGAGAGACTGCCTTTTTCCTTACGCTGAGCTGCCGAGTCACCCAAAAGACTGGAACCAGACGTGGTTCTATTGTCAAGACACCTCTCCGGCTAATGAGAAGCCTCCGCCCGGCTTTCGTGCCCTGCATCTTGAGTCCAACCATCACCTGGCGGACAAGTTAACTGCTTTTGAGCGCCTGCCTCTTAACCCTACCATCCGGAAGATCAAAGCCCTTCTAGGCAACGGGTTAAGTGGAATCGATTTGGTCCGGGTCTGGGTCACCTGGCGGATACTACCATTAAGCCGCCGTTCTGGCTTAATGTGTACTTACACAGGCGAAAAGGAAGACCCAATGCGTCATAGCCCTGAGGACTTACCAGATGATGTGGTAGATGCTACAGTCCAATCGCTTTTGAAGGAGGGCACTGTAACCAGCAACACCTTCGGTTTACTTCCCTTCTGCAAGAAGAACCCGGCTCCTGCGGTAAGTTACTAATCTTCACAAATACTCTTTAATATATTACCTTCTGGTACTTATGATTTCTTATCTTTTTCCACAGGCCGATGATAATTTATGGAAGGTCAAATATGACCATGAGGCTGCCAAACAGGCCAGGGCGGCCAAGAAGACTGAAAGAAAAGCCGCCAGGACGTGACCTGGAAATTGACATGGTGAAGCAAATACAGCATAAATCTGAGGTAAAATTTAAGCTTTCACTCTGAATCTTACTTACTGTACCAGCCCCCAAGTTTATTGCTTATGACTGAATATGTTGTAGACTTAATAATCTGCTTGCTATTAATTTTGTCCGGTTTAAATTGAGTATGTTTAACCTGGAGATAACATGAGACTTTAAATTTGGGTTACACATTAGCCCCCAAGTGTCAAGTACCTTTGCCTGTAAAGTGCTGGAGACTTAATATGTGTGACTTGGTAAAATAGATTAAAAATTCTTTAAACATACATTAGCCCCCAAGTGTCAAGTATCTTTACTTGTAAAATGCTTGGGACTTGAATGTTATCTTACCAAGATTCTTACCATAACCTGATATCAATGCAGGCCACCATAAGTCAATTTGAGGTGGAGGTTGCCGATCTGAAGAGCCAGTTGAAAACCCAAGAGCTCGAAGCTCAGAAAGCCAATTCCAAGTTCGAATTTAGTGTCTCTGAACAAGAGAAGCTGAAGAAAAACTTTGAATCGGAAAAGAAGACTTGGGTTGATGAGAGGGCTTCACTGGTGACTCGGGCTAAAACAGCGGAGGCATCTCTTGCCGAGGCAACCAATGAGCTGTCTGACTTAAAGCGGCAGATATCCCAAATGGTCTCAGCTATCTTTGGTAAGCTGCCCGTAAATATTGTAATCCTTCAAGAGTTATCGTAATAGTTGCCTCCGGCTTACTATTATACCTGTGAATATGCAGGCCCCAGGAGTACCAATCTGAAGGAAAATATGCTGATCAAGCTTAAGGCAGTGTATACCTTGGTAGAGCAGCTGTACTCCGGGTCACAGCGTGCGTTGCCCGTTGTGGCCTTATCAAATACCTCTCCCCGGCTCCTGCAAGACGTGTTGAGACATCTTTTGGTGCTACCTCAACGCATTCAAGAAATAAGGCGGGCATCCGCGAGAGCCGGAGCCGTGGCTGCGTTGAGTCGGGCAAAAGCATGGGTGCCAGAACTTGACCTTGCTGACCTCTCTCTTGGATATCCAAGTCTTAAGGAGGACGGCAGTGCTTTTGGCGAACAAGACTTCACTACCTGTGTTACAGTCGTACGCCCCCTGGCGACTCTCACTGGGGAGGATACTGATCTCACTAAGTATTCGCCGGGTTATGATAGCGAGAACCGGAGAATCCCAAACGCCCCATATGACCAAGTCAGCCTGATCCCTCCAACGCGTAAGCATACCTTTGCCCCTGAAGTGGACCCAGCCAATTTAATAGATGATGAAGCTGAATTTGAAGCTTTGAGCGGCATTGACTGGGCCTCGTCCACCTTCCAGGACAAAACAACCGAAGGAGAGGCGGGAAAGGATAACCCGGAGTCATCAAGCCAGCTGGAGGAATGAGCCGCCAGCCGGGTTATAACTTTGCAAAGAACAATGATTCACTTATTCAGACTCGGGGAGTCTTGTAATAGGATAGAAAAACTCCTTAATGCCTGTCATGCCTTATGGTACTTATTGCTTTTGTTAAGCCGCCATCACTAAATTCTTCTTGCTTATGGTAATCATGTGTTCCCTTGATATTTTACCTTGCTTCGTTTTATCCTGCAAATAAAATAGGCAATGTTTCCTGGACGGCTCACTGCGCCAGTGAGTTATAGAATATTGATAACCCGGACATGATCAAAAAATCACATGTATAAGCCGGTTCATGATTAGTTAAAACGTAACCATAACAGCATACCTGCGACCCTTTTGATAACCTCTCCGGCTCATATAAATTTTTACCTGGCACTTTTTAGAACCTGAGGTAACCAATATAAAACTGGAAGGATCAAGAACCATCTCCTCAAGAAGGTTTCAATGATAGTTAAAATAATTATACTTGCAATGTTCACAGGCTCCTGATTCGAATACGATCAGAGAACCGTTCCAAAGGGGTTAAGCTAAGATTCGGATATGATCATATAGCCCCCAGTGGATTTGGCGATGCCGATCAAGTGGGTATCGACAGCTATGTTCTCTTTGGTTCGAATACGACCTATGTTTGAACAGGAAGCCCCCAAGTGAACATAAGAGTTGTTTAATGACGCTAATTCGAATACGATCCACGTCAGACCCAAAGGGGTTAAGCTATGATTCAAATTTGATCAGGAAGCCCCCAAGTGGGTTTGGCAGTATGCCGATCAAGTGGGTATCGACAACTATGTCCTCTTTGGTTCGAATACGACCTATGTTTGAACAGGAAGCCCCCAAGTGACCATGGCTAGATTCAGATATGATCATAAGCCGGACCAAAGGGAAAGCCAGATTCAGATATGATCCGCCCCCTGTTGGCAATGTCCATCACCTGATAAAGAAAACATGAAATATTCTTTATGGGAAAAAAAGGACAGAGGTCCTGCTTTATTGCCTTATATAATATGTACATCATAAAAAGGTATCTTTAAAAACTGGTAACTTAGGTATAGTAGGGCCGGAGATGAGCTGTGTTCCACGGCCGGCGGATCTCTTCCTCCGATTTAAATGAGTCCTTGTGCTCTCGAATATCGATGAGATAATATGACCCATTATGCAGATTCTTTCTGACCACAAAGGGTCCTTCCCAACGCGGGGATAGCTTGTGCATATCAGACTGATCCTGGATAAGCCGGAGCACCAAGTCGCCTTGCTGAAAGGTTCTGCTTCTAACCCGGCGGCTGTGATAGCGGCGCAGGTCTTGCTGGTAAATCGCCGAGCGGGCTATTGACAAGTATCGCTCCTCGTCCAACAAGTCAAGTGCATCCTGACGAGCCTTTTCGTTATCCGCCTCAACGTAAGCCGCCACACGGGGTGAGTCATGCCGGATGTCACTTGGCAGGACCGCCTCTGCTCCATAAACCATGAAGAAAGGTGTGTATCCCGTAGATCTGTTAGGCGTAGTGTTGATGCTCCATAACACGGAGGGTAACTCCTCCACCCAACAACCCGGAGTCCGCTGTAAGGGGTCTAAGAGTCGGGGTTTGATACCTTTCAGGATCTCTTGATTAGCTCTCTCTGCTTGACCATTGGATTGAGGATGAGCAACGGCCGAAACATCAAGCCGGATATGTTCTCGTTGACAGAACTCTTCCATGGCACCCTTAGAGAGATTAGTGCCATTTTCAGTTATAATGCTATGTGGAAAGCCAAAACGAAAGATCACCTTTTTCATGAACTGAACCGCCGTGGCTGCATCACACTTACTGACCGGCTCTGCCTCAACCCACTTGGTAAACCTGTCCACTGCCACCAGCAGATGTGTCTTTTTGTCTTTAGACCTTTTGAAAGGTCCGACCATGTCAAGCCCCCAAACTGCAAACGGCCAAGTGATTGGGATCATCCTTAATTCTTGAGCCGGCACATGAGCTCGTCGTGAGAACTTTTGACACCCATCACAATTACTGACCAGGTCCTCTGCATCTGCATGAGCCGTCAACCAATAGAAACCATGACGAAAAGCGTTGGCCACGAGGGATTTTGACCCGGCATGATGGCCACAATCTCCTTCATGGATCTCATGGAGTATTTCTTGGCCTTATGTAGGTGATACATAGCGTTGAAACGCCCCCGTGACGCTGAGGTGATGTAACTCGCCGTTAACAATCGTCATGGATTTAGAGCGCCTGACGATTTGTCTCGCCAATGTCTCATCCTCCGGCAATTCACCCCGGGTCATATAAGCCAGGTAAGGCACCGTCCAATCCGGGATAACATGAAGAGCCGCCACCAGTTGTGCCTCCGGGTCTGGCACTGCTAATTCTTCCTCGGTAGGCACCTTAACAGAAGGGTTATGTAATACATCAAGAAAGGTATCGGGCGGCACCGGCTTTTGTTGGGATCCCAACCGGCTTAAAGCATCAGCCGCCTCATTCTTCCTTCGATCAATGTGCTCCACTTGATAACCCGTGAAGTGACCAGCCACAGCATCTACCTCATGACGATAAGCCGCCATGAGGGGGTGTTTGGAATCCCACTTGCCTGACACCTGTTGAGCCACCAAATCTGAGTCGCCCAAGCATCGTACCCAACTTAAGTTCATCTCCTTAGCCATCCGGAGACCGTGGAGTAATGCTTCATATTCAGCTGCATTGTTAGTACATGGAAACATAAGCCGGAGTACATAACAAAATTTGTCACCTCGAGGGGAAGTTAACACCACTCCAGCCCCCGAGCCTTCTAGCTGCCTGGACCCGTCAAAATGAATAGTCCAGTATGTGTTATCCGGCTTCTCCTCAGGGGCCTGCAGCTCTGTCCAATCATTGATGAAGTCCACCAAGGCCTGAGACTTAATAGCCGTCCGAGGCATGTACTTCAAATCGTGAGGCCCAAGCTCAATGGCCCACTTGGCGACTCGTCCTGTGGCCTCCCTATTCTGAATGATGTCTCCCAAAGGGGCAGAACTCACCACAGTTATAGGGTGGCTTTGAAAGTACTGCTTCAACTTCCGGTTTGCCATGAATACCCCGTAAACAAGCTTCTGCCAATGCGGGTACCTTTGCTTGGATTCAATGAGCACCTCACTGATGTAGTAAACTGGCCGTTGAACCGGATGCTCCTTACCGGCTTCCTTACGCTCCACCACGATGGCAACGCTGACGGCTCGGGAATTGGCAGCCACATATAACAGCAAAGGCTCTTTGTCAATCGGAGCCGCGAGAACCGGCAGCTCAAACAGTTGTCTCTTTAAGTCCTCAAAAGCAGCATCAGCGGCCTCACTCCAGACGAAATTGTCAGTTTTCTTCATCATTTGATACAATGGGAGGGCTTTCTCACCAAGCCGACTTATGAATCGACTTAAGGCGGCAACGCGGCCCGCCAGTCGCTGAACATCATTGATGCACGCCGGTTTAGCCAGGGAGGTAATCGCCTTAATCTTCTCCGGGTTAGCTTTGATGCCTCTGTTGGACACCAGAAAACCCAAGAGCTTGCCCGCAGGAATGCCAAACACACATTTGGCCGGGTTAAGCATCATCTTGTAAACCCGGAGATTATCAAAGGTCTCCTTTAAGTCAGATATCAAGGTCTCCTTTTCTCTGGACTTCACCACAATGTCATCCACATAGGCATGGACATTACGCCCAATTTGGTCATGCAGACAGTTCTGCACACACCGCTGATAAGTCGCCTGGGCACTCTTGAGCCCAAATGGCATAGATACATAGCAGAAGGCTCCAAACGGAGTGATGAAAGGTGTCTTCTCCTGGTCCTTAATTGCCATCTTAATCTGATGATAACCGGAGTAAGCATCCAAAAAACTCAAACGCTCACAACCCGCCGTAGCATCAATGATTTGATCAATACGGGGAAGAGCAAAAGGGTCAGCTGGACAAGCCTTGTTTAAGTCCGTGTAGTCCACACACATCCGCCAGGTGCCGTTCTTCTTGAGGACAAGCACCGGGTGAGCCAACCACTCCGGGTGAAAAACTTCAATGATAAACCCGGCCGCTAAGAGCCGGGCGACTTCTTCCCCAATGGCTTTCCGTCGTTCTTCATTAAAACGGCAAAGAAACTGCCTGACCGGCTTATACTTTGGATCAATATTGAGAGTGTGCTCAGCGAGTTCCCTCGGTACACCCGGCATGTCAGAAGGTTTCCATGCAAAGATGTCCCGGTTCTCACGGATGAACTCGATGAGCGCGCTTTCCTATTTGGGATCCAAGTTGCTGCTGATGCTGAACTGTTTAGAAGAGTCACCCGGGGTAAAGTCAACAAGCTTTGTCTCAGCTGCCGATTTAAACTTCAATGCCGAGTCGTGCTCTGTAGTTGGCTTCTTCAGGGATGTCATATCTGCCAGGTCAACATTATCTTGATAAAATTTGAGCTCCTCTGCTGCGCAGGCCGACTCAGCATAAGTCGCGTCACCTTCTTCACATTCCAATGCTACCTTACGGCTGCCATGTACAGTGATGGTGCCCTTATAACCCGGCATCTTGAGCTGTAAATAAACGTAACACGGCCGGGCCATAAACTTGGCATAAGTCGGCCGTCCAAACAGAGCGTGGTATGGGCTCTTGATCTTGACCACTTCAAACGTCAACTTCTCAGCTCTGGAGTCATGTTCGTCTCCAAAAGCCACCTCCAGCTCAATCCTACCAACTGGTAAGCCGACTTACCAGGGACAACTCCATGGAAAACAGTGTTGGATGTTCTCAAGTTTTTATCAGTCAATCCCATGCGCTGGAAGGTCTCGTAGTAGAGGATGTTGATGCTACTACCCCCATCCATGAGCACCTTGGTGAACTTATACCCACCAACCTGAGGCGCCACTACCAAAGCCAACTGACCCGGGTTATCGACCCGCGGAGGATGATCTTCCCTGCTCCATATGATGGGCTGCTCTGACCACCTTAGATAACGAGGAATTGCCGGCTCAACAGAATTCACAGCCCTCTTATGAACCTTCTGGTCCCGTTTGCACAAGCTAGTGGTAAACACGTGATACTGTCCACCACTGAATTGCTTCGGATGGCTTTGATAGCCTGACTGCTGCTGCTGCTGTCCACCTTGACCAGATTGCTGCTGATTGTTACCACCTGAATGCTCCTGAAAACCGAAATTTGAACCGCCGCCCGGGCCATGAAAACCGCCGGCCCCTGAGCCGCCACCAGATCCTTGACCGCCGTCGAAGGTGTTGGAATTTTTAAATGCCTTCATGATGGCGCAATCCTTCCATAGATGTGTGGCAGGCCGCTCCCTGGTGTCGTGTCTCGGGCAGGGCTCATTGAGTAGTTGCTCTAGAGATGGGCCTGACCCGCCGGATCGAGGCGGTTTACCCTTACGTCTCGGATTGTTACCCCGTACATTGGCATTGGCCACAAACTCCGGGTTACCGTCCACCTTACGCTTATTGCCGCCTTGGTTCCCCGGGTTATGCTGCTGACCCTTTCTATTTCCGTTCCTTTTTCCCTTCCCTCTCTTCTCATCGTCAGACGCGGGATCCTTGGTACTATCAGAATCGGCGTATTTGACTAAAGCCGCCATCAACGTACCCATATCTGTGAGGTCACGCTTAAGGCGCCCCAGTTTCTGCCTCAGCGGCTCAAAGCGGCAATTTTTCTCCAGCATAAGAACTGCAGAGCCGGCGTCCATCTTATCAGAGGAATGAATTATCTCCTTGACCCGGCGTACCCAATGGGTGGTGGATTCACCTTCCTCTTGCTTGCAATCCGTCAAGTCCACAATCGACATAGATTGCTTACAGGTGTCCTTGAAGTTCTAGATGAACCGGGCCTTTAACTCACCCCATGAACCAATGGAATTGGGTGGTAAGCCCTTCAGCCAAGACCAGGTTGTTCCATCCAACATCATGGTGAAATACTTAGCCATTGCCGCGTCACTGACCTCTAGCAGCTCCATGGTCATCTCATAACTCTCGATCCACGCCCCGGGCTGTAAATCGGCCGTGTAATTTGGTACCTTTCGAGGTCCCTTGAAGTCCTTGGGCAGACGTACATCGCGCAGAGCCGGCACCAGGCAAGGGACTCTGCCGGTTCTAGTGGCTACTCCCGCCTCAACAGATGTCATTGGATACTCCGGGTGATCATTCTCCTGACGTACTTGGTCCTGCGCCGGATTATAGCCCCCGGGCTGGTTGCGTCGTTGGGCATTGCTTGACAAAGCTTCTGACTCCATGCGTCTGCTGTAACTCGGGCTCCGGTTCTGGCGAGGTGGTGCTACCCAGGGCGGGGGAGTCGAATGAATCCTGTCCCAGCTGTAAGAATAGGCCTCCTGCTGAGCCAGGGCTGTCTGGAGGAGCTCTCTGACCCTCCGGGTTTCCACTGTCGCCGGGTCATCACCTTCCATAGGGAGAGCAGCTAAACGCGTTGAGGCTGCGATCAAGTTCTCCATGGGGTTGGAAAAGTGACCCGGTGGAATTGGCACATAACGCAGCGGTGGCATGCTCACGTGAGGCGGCACCATATCCCTAGGCTGAGTCGGTCCTCCTGTTCCGGCTGTCATAAGCCGATCGGCCTCTGGCGGGTTACTAGGGCCGGCTCCGGGTGTAGCAAAGAGAACCCGGGGGTCGTAATTCGGAGGTAAACGAGACTGCGTTTTCTGATGTCTCCTCCTCATTACCTCATTGGATGCATTTAAGCTCATCGTGAGCTAGTAAGCTTCTGACTGCAAGCGCTGTGCCCGGGCGTCGATGAGTTGTTTCTTGCCCTAAGCTGCCAGCAGGTCGTCCCCTTATATACACGGGTTGACGCCCTATGGTTTACAGAGTCCCGGCCGGCTTATAAACAGAGTCCGGCTCGGTGACCAGTTAAATCTACCTTACGTTACAAGTCATGCCATCATGGCGGTTTACTACAATGGGCTTAAGCCACCCGTGGGCCTTAAGCTCTTTATTGAACCGCCATCTTCATCCTTGGTCTTGGGCTTCCTCTGATGAGTACTCCTTTGCGTAACCCGGCCCCTCCTGGGCGGCTTACACAAATAGTCATATCCCCAACAGCAATGGTGTGTTGCCGAAATTCTCTAATTGTGCAGGGGCAACATGATATGCTACGTTACTAGGTAAAGACACATGCGCTCTGGTAGAATTCTCACTTATTCGGCCATGAGCATGAAGGTGCGGAGCCGAATCACGAATATCTACAATTGCATATGGTGCCGAAAAATTCGTAGCATGAGGTGTAGCATACGATGTTTGAGGGTAATTGGCCGAATAACTAGTAGTGGCATGGCCAATTCCCCTATCCACCGACACATTTGGATTAACATACTGCAAGTTATTTGCCGATGAATAAAAAGTTGAAACACTTTGTTGCATACTATTGGAAGTTCCTACATGGGGTGTCTCAACATGATTAACCGAACTCATCATGTTGTTCATCGACATATAGATTTGTGGGGTTGCCGATGCATGGGAGTTGGGATACATATGTTGCATGTTGCTAAAATTATATGAAGTTGAAGCATGAAGATTATTCTGAATCGGCTGTTGCACATAATTAGATGCATGATTGATAAAACTAGGGCTAGCCGATACAATATGCTCATTAGACGAT
Organism: Triticum timopheevii; assembly: GCA_963921465.1. Classification (NCBI taxonomy): domain Eukaryota; kingdom Viridiplantae; phylum Streptophyta; class Magnoliopsida; order Poales; family Poaceae; genus Triticum; species Triticum timopheevii. Next base: position 330,001,367 of record OY997264.1, read on the forward strand.
CTAGCAACAACATATGTATTATTTTCATCTACATAAGTGAATTGGGTATTCATGTTACCTTTGTAGATTGCAAACCCTAGATGACGATCTCTTCGTAGCAAGAACGGGCTGGAGACCGTTCAAAGCTTCGTCCCCAGCGGAGTCGCCAAAAAGTGTGTTCGCACACGAACATGTCACCGTGTACCTCCAACGCCGAGGGTGATGCACCGCATCTCACGTTGAAGGAGACCCAGCCGGAAGCGCGGTACGCAGGCAATCCGGCGGGTCCTTTTGAGGACCCGAAACCCCACACGCCCGGGAGGGACCCCGTCTGGGCGCGCGGCGGCTATGGGTTTCCCTAGGTCGACCCGATCGCCCCTAGGGCCTCGAGGTTCGCCGCCCTGCAACAAGAAGAATAGACAAAGAACAAGGAGAAGAAGAACTAGGGTTAAGGAGAAAAGATAAAAGATAAAAAGTTGTATATGATTTGATCGATTGTGTGTTGTTCAATCGGCCGTCACCCCTTAGGTATATAAGAGGCGGCTGGACTTCCCGTGCAAGGAAAAGGCTTGGATTCACGTCCAAAACCCTAGTCAAATTCGGATTGGTTTTGTCCGAACTTTCCAAAACTGTTCGGTTTAAACTGGCTGCACCTTGCGGGTCTTTTTTGTGGTGGTAAACGATCTCAGATGGAAACGAGTCCAAAAGCAATCTTGATCGTTTCGACGAGACGAACAATTTTTATGTTGAACGTTTTTTATCATAGGTCATTTCGAGGGTCAAATCGGTCGCGCAAAATAGGCTATCCCTCGCGCTACCCATCAGACAGGGTGTCTGGTGGGGCGCGCCAGTTTTTGCCTCGTGACAGGGCTGTATTCCGATGGCTCTAACTTTTGCATACGTACTCGGATTGGAATGATTTTTATATCAAAATCGATCGTTTCGACGAGACGAAGACAAACCGTGTAGATAATTTTTCCATTTGAGGTCGTCTTGGGGGCTTAATCAGCCAAACTGTACTCTGAATATAAGATCTTAGTACTTTGAGTATAGTTTCGGCCTTCGAGCTGAAATCGGACTGCGATGACCCAAACTTCAAAGATGTTCATATCGACAATACGGAACTCTTTCATGAAGATCACTTCTCCATTTGAGGCCATCTTAAATAAGTTATTGACCGTGCCAAAATCTGGTGTCAACAGAATTAAAGTTGGAGCATTTGCTAGCTGTTTTATATTTGATGTTAGATCACATGGTTTAACTTCTATAGGCCATTTACTGAATTACCCAAGCATTTGTTAGACCAAATATGATGATGCACAAACTAGCGAGATGCAAATTCGTGCGTGTAGACGGTCTAATTTTTCACGGCGATGCTTGATGAGCAGTTCGTCCCCCCGTGTTTCTCCTTGCAACCTCCAATAATAATCTTCGCTCGCGTATAAAATACATAAATAAAAATAATGATCCCCTCGGATCCCCTAATGGTCTTTATAACTGTAACCTGTTTTGAAATATAAGGTCGGCAGCCAGCCACCTTCTTTGTTTCAAAAAAAACACGTAGATGTTGATATTATGATTAACCCTCTGTCACTAGTAAATTTCCCTCGTGGAAATTCACACAAGATACACACGATTTGGTCTCCCCGAGCTCTGGCGTTTTTTGTATTTTTACTCAACTCCGAAACTAAAACTTCCCCTGATGTAATAAAAGATGTTGTTTATATAAGACAGTCCCACCAGCCATACCTACGGCCGAGCAAAACTCTATCCGACTCAACCAACTAACATACCGAAATGATCCTCACCTTACATCTCGGAGAGGCACATATATTAAGCTAGCCAACCAAGTTGTACGTGGATATCTTTCTAAACTACTTAGTACTACTCTTTAATTAAGAAACTAATTAATCTCTTTGGTCATCTGATCACATATGCCTAAATTAAAATAAACATGATAAGAGACGTGTCAGAAACCTGACCGTAAGCAACGCAGTGACTTTAGTCCCACCTTGAATATGGGAGGAGGCTAGGACCTCCTTCTAAGGGAGAGTGCCACACTCCTTGTCTTTTGGGATAGAGTGGGTTCTCTGCTTAAAGTGGAGTGTCCGATGCGCACCGAAAACGTCCGAACGTATGTCGATGGATCGAGAGCTGGGCCTGGGTTGCAAACAAGTGGTATCAGAGCTGGGCCCCACGTCACCCTAAGGGGGCTTCCCTAGGGCTTTCAAATGTAGTTGCATGCATGTAAACTAAAAGGAAACTACCGATCCTTATTATTCTCGGAGTACAAAACATTGGGTTTTTTCGACAAAGGGAACGTTGGAATCATATTTTCTGGCTTCGGTTCCTCATCAGCATCCAATCTAGGAAATACTCTCCTATGTATTGGTACACACCCTGTATGATGAACATCAACATGTACTGGTTCCATTTTAACTACACGAGCAATTCCAGGTCCACAAAGCTGACGCACACGACCATCATTTCCACAACAAAATCGGACCGCATGCATGGCAATAATTTTCGCAACTTTTTCATGGCTTGAATCATTAACAGGCCCAGCTTGAGTAGGATTATCGATCAATGGCGCCTTGCACGTATCAAAATATTGAAGCATTAACAATGACAATTTTTGGCAATCGCATGTGCAAAGTTGGTGATGGTATATATCGACTTGACTTATAACATTTTGCATGTTTTTCTTGTTAAAATACATAAAAGCAAAGGAGGAAACGAAACTCATATGTGAGTTCAGGCTTATATGCTCCATTGTGCACAATAAAAATAAAATATTAAGCAATATCAAATAAATAAGAAATTATCTTACGACGAACATGTTTGTGTGCTCTAGCTGCGTGCAATTCTCATGAAGAAAAGATATAAGTGTTTATTTGGTCAAGAAAGCAAAATTTAGCACTAAAAGAAAGGCTTTTCTTTAGAGCACTTTGTTTTCATAGACCACAACACATGTATTTTGTCGGCAAAATTTCGTTCATGACCTTTGTAGAAAAACAATCGATGTAATTCCTTTTTGTACTATTTTTAATTTCACTATTCAAGCCGCACATGGGCTCTGGCTCCAATATGTCTTCCCCAGGAAATATTAACACAAATTTATCGACATTACATTTTCTTGCTATAATATACTCTCTCCTTTCCGGTTTATATGGCTAAATTTGAAATCTCACCAACCAAGGTAGATGGTGAGTGGAGAAATGTATCTTGTAGTTTATAAAATTACTCAAACTTTAATCTATATTAATTACAGTGTATGCATGGATGACCATTAAGTGAGTAGGAATGGTTACATGCATTGGTTGGTTTCTTTTAATCCTTGCTTGCATCAATTTAATGCACCTTCGAATGTGAACATATGATGGAAAGAAGTGAAAATAAGACTTATAATATGTAAAACTAAGAAAATGAGATGATCCCAATAAACCGGAAAGGAGAGAGTATTTACATATACAATATTGGCATTGATGTGCATAAGGAAAAATACAATTCTACTACCTCTGGTCCGGATTTATTAGGTCGACAGACAAATAAAACATCAAAACTAGTCTTTTGCGCACTGCGTCGTCTTCTGTGTTGGTCAACGGCGAGACTTGTGAGCCATTCTCACTTGGCCAAGGTGTGAGACAGGGGGACCCACTGTCCCCGGCGCTCTTCGTTCTTGCCATGGACACTTTGCAAGCAATGCTGCAGTGGGCAGACCATAACAACCTGTTATCGGACTTAGGTCTCACCCCCAACATTCCGAGGGCTTCCTTCTTTGCAGATGATGCAGTTCTATTTTTCAAACCTTACTCGACAGATATGAGGGTGATCTCAGCCATCCTGAAGCTGTTTGGAGAAGTGTCTGGTCTTCACATCAATCTGCAAAAGAGCATTGTCACGTGTATCAGGGGTGACGACTCCATTTCTGCTAGTGTATCTCAACACTTTGCCCGTCGGTTGAGGCCGTTTCCACTTCAGTATCTTGGGCTGCCACTATCAATATACAGATTGAGGCGTCAGGACATTTTGCCACTCATCGACAAGTTCTCCAACAAGATGAAGGGATGGAAACCCAAGCTAATGGCCCCTGCCGGTCGCTTGACACTCACCCAATCGGTACTCATGGCTCTGCCAATCCACTTCATGTCAGTTCTGCCGTTGCCGACATGGGCGCTGAAAATTATGAACAGGAGGTGTCGCGGATTTTTATGGAAGGGTGATACTGATATCAATGGCGGCCATTGTCTCCTACCGTGGTCGAGGGTGTGCATGCCCAAGGAGTGTGGGGGTTTGGGCGTTTTGAACCTCAAGTGCTTTGGCTATGCCCTCCACTGTCGTTGGCCTTGTTTAAGGTGGGAGGATGAGGAGAGGCCATGGAATCTACTGCCGGAGGATCTGGAAAAGGAGGTCTCTTACATCTTTAAGGCGGCCACTTCTATCCACTTGGGGGATGGCAAGAGGGCTAAATTCTAGACGGACAAGTGGCTGCCAGGAGGGAACTGCATATAGGATGTGGCTCCTGCCTTATTCTCTTTTGTGAAGGACTCGAAAAAATCTGTCAAGGACGCTCTATGCAACAACAATTGGATTAGGGATATCTCTGGAGGCATTTCGGTACAGGCTATGGCTCAATATCTTAAAATTTGGGACATTGTGCGAAGCACTTCATTGTCAGTGGAAGCTACAGATAGACTGGTTTGGAAGTGGACTGGAGACCACAAAATCTCTGTTAGTAGTGCGTATGATTTGTTCTTTCCAGCGAATGTGCGCTTTGCATGGGGCCGATTTGGAAATCCAAAGCACCACCAAGATGCAAATTTTTATGTGGCTTGTCGTCCACCATATGTGTTTAACAGCGGATAATCTGGAACGCAGGGGTTGGCCTTCGAATGGATCTTGCCCGCTATGCCTCTCGGCACATGAAGATTGCACACATCTATTTGTGCACTGCTGTTTCTCTCAGCAGGTTTGGATAAAATTCAGGGATTGGACGAGGGCAGCCTTTCAGACTCCAGATGATAGCTTTGGTACTACGGAGGACTGGTGGCTGAATACGAGGAAGGAAGTCCCCAAGACGGAACGACGTAATTTTGACACTATCGCAATCCTGCTACACTCGAGGATTTGGAAAGAACGGAATGCTCGGATCTTTGAGCAAGTGGCTAGCAGCGTGGACAGGGTGCTGGAACTAATTAGAGAAGATATTGCAACTTGGAGGGCTGCCGGCTGCGTTGGCGATCTCTGCTGACTTGTTTTTCTTCTTTGGTGTTCTCTGCTTGCCTCTTGTGGCTGAGCTTTGTCTCTGTTTCGGTGTGTATTCAGAGTTAACCCTGATGGCTGACAGTTCTAGATTGCCTAGACTGTTTAGCCTTGTTGTATTCTCCCTTTTCTATCTAATAAAAGATCGGCCTGTGGCCCTTCGTATAAGACGCAATTGATGAGAATACTAGAACGTGGCAACGGCCAACTGGAGCCCTTCAATTATGGCAACAGATCACCTCATATTGTACTTGTTGGCATTCTGGGATCGGGGGTACCCAGGCCCGCCTGCCTACGGCGCAGCACGTGGCTCCACCGATGGCCCGGCGTGGCCCAGTTCCAAGGACTTGTAAGCAAGACCCTCGCGAGGCCCCCGCCTCACGAGGCGAATGACACCAAGGCCTCCCGAGGAGCGGCTTCCCGAGGCTACCACCCGAGGAGTGGAGATCTCTATGCAAGCACCTCACCTCACGAGGCGCGCGATGACGTGAGCCATGACGACCAAGGCCAGGCGGGCGCCAGCGGGAGCAGGAGAGGACAATTTCCTCTTTGGTGCTAAGAAGGCAAGGACGTACGTGGGTTCCCAAGAAATCCCCCAAAAGTTTTCATTCCAGTGCAACAAGACCAAGACCACGAGCTCGGCAGGACGGATGTCATCGCCAAGTCCACCACTGCGTCATGACCAGAAGCTTTGCAGGTGAAGACTACCTTTTGTCACGATAAGATGTACTCTTGTCCCCTTTCAAACTGACCGTTGTGGAATCCCTTCCTGCCTATGAGGAAAGAGGACCAAGGCCACTATAAAGATAGGTTAGACACCACCCTGGAGGGGGATTGAATCCTTTGGCCATCTAACCATTCGGCCATTGAGCTCTCCCAAGGCAGCTCACCCTTGTACTAGTTCATGCTCATCCTCCTCGCGAGGCAATCCACCACAAAGAAGGAGTAGGGTTTTACACCGCAACATGGCCCGAACCTGGGTAAAGTGTTGTCTCCACTTCTTCTTCCCGCTCGCTCGAACCCGACGAGGCCAAGCCATGAGGCAGTGAGCTTGGGGCTGCAGCTAGGCAACATCTTTCGTACACGACCCAGAGTTCGAACCTCGTTTGGGTCCGTGGAGCCCCGATTCTGACATTTGGCAGGCTAGGTAGGGGCATGTCAAGGTTCTTCCTTCTACTTCGCCCCTCCTCGCCACATCACCTTCATGGCCGACGGCGTCCGCCCCGCTGCTCGATCCGTCGTCCCCGGCATCACTACGGGTTGCCCGACCTTCATTCCTAACCTGTGCCAGTGCTGTGGCCGGTGTTGCCCCCGCGCTATGACAAAGCGGCCGACCCTGAGGAGTTTCTCCAGTTATATGCCCAGGGCATCTTGGCGGCACGTGGCGACGACAAGGCCATGGCGAACTGGATTCCTCTAGCTCTCATGGAAGCTCCACGTTCTTGGCTCCACAACTTCCCGGAGGCCTCATTGTCCTCTTGGGAGAGCTCTACAGCCAATTCACCGCCAGCTTCGCGGATCCGGGGCCCCACGCGGTCATGTGCATCGTCGGTGGATCTCAAACGCCCGCATCCGGTCGCCACGCCAAGCAGCTCTTCCGCCAGGCGAATGCCACCCGGCCTCAGCCTGAGACCCGCGGAGCCGCGCGTGGCACGAAGCCGTCATCATCTTCGACTCCAGGGATCACCCTGAGTCTACGACCGCCACCGGTGTGCTCCCCATGTTGTGCACACCCACCATTAGCAACGTCTCCATCACCAAGACCCTCATTGATGGCGACACCGGTCTCACTCTCCATTGAGACCCTCGAGATGCTCCAGGTGCCATATGATCAGCTCTTGCCCACTAGGCCATTCTTCGGGGGGACAAAGGGCTTCGCCACCCCCCTGGGGTAGGTGCACCTTCCCGTCACCTTCGGCAAGCGCGACAACTACCGTACCAATCGACTTCGACGTGGCCCTCATTGGCCTTCCTTACAACGCCATCTTGGGATACCCCGCTCTCGCCAAATTCATGGCGGTAACCCACCCGGGCTACAACATCATCAAAATGTCGGGCAGTAGTGGCGTCATCACCGTGGCTGGAGATAAGAAGGATATGGTTCGAGCACTCCGGCTCGCCTACAGGGCCGGGGTGGCCTTGCGCCCGGATGTCGTAGGGGTCCCGGAGGCTCCCGAGGTCGCACCCACGAGGAAGAAGCAGTTGTTCTCTTTAAGACCATGCTGAGACGAAGAGGGTGCCTGTCGACGACGACAGCCCGGGCCCCACCTTCACCATCGGCGCCAGCCTACCCTTGGATCAGGACCAGGCGCTCATCCGCTTCCTCCGGGCGAACAGGGACGTGTTTGCATGGAAGGCGTCTAATCTGGTCGGCGTCCCGAGGGAGGTAATCGAGCACCACCTAGTGGTGTGCCCCAGCGTCCGTCTGGTAAAGCAAAAGGCACGACGTCAGGCGCAGGAAAAGTAGCGTTCATTGTCCAAGAGGTGCGGAAGTTACAGAAAGCCGGGGTCATACGAGAGGTGCGGCATCCATAGTGGCTCGCCAACCTAGTTGTTGTCCCCAAGAAGGGCGGAGAGGAGCGCATGTGCGTCGACTTCACGAGCCTCAACAAGACGTGTCCTCAGGATCCTTTCCCGCTCCCGTGCATCGACCAAATCGTGGAGTGCAATCTGCTGTGCTCCCTGGATGCATTCTCGGGATACCACAAGATCAAGATGGCAGTAGAAGATGTCGAGAAGACGGCCTTCATCTCCCCGTGTGGCATGTACTGCTACACCTACATGCCCTTCGGCTGAGAAGCGCCGGTGCCACCTTCCAGCGACTCATGCACGTCGCGCTGGGGCCTCAGCCGGGGAGAAACGCGGAGGCGTACATCGACGACATCGTGGTCAAGTCGCGTGAGGCGAGGACCCTGGTCGAGGACCTAGAGGAAACATTCGCCAACCTGCGCAGGGTGAACCTGAGGCTTAACCCCGAGAAGTGTGTTTTCGGGGACTCGTCCGGCAAGCTGCTCAGCTTTCTTGTCTCGCACCGAGGAATAGAAGCCAACCCAGAGAAGATCAAGGCTATTGAGAAGATTAGCCCTCCTTAGACCCTCAAGGAAATGCAGAAGCTGACAGGGTGTGTGACTTCCCTAGGGCGCTTCATCTCCAAGCTGGGCGACGTGCCTTGCCGTTCTTTAAGCTGATGAAGAGAAAGGGCTCCTTCGAGTGGACCCCTGAGGCGGAGGCAGCCTTCGAAGATCTCAAGAAATACCTCACAAGCCTGCCTATCATGGTGGTGCCCCGCTCCCGCGAGCCTCTGGGGCTTTACTTGGCGGCCACCCCACATTCGGCTAGCGTAGCGCTCGTGGCGATCCGAGAAGAATGCGTCAGCGCCCGAGGGAAGCCCCCAGCCCATGCAGGGTTGTGGAGCCCCCGAGCCCTCGTCACCCCAGAACGGCATCCCTGGGGGATCCGCCCCCTATCGTCCGACGAGGCCCCTGGGCCCCGCACACCCCGCGCAGGGCAAGTCGCCGCCGATGCCCCGCGCCTCATCGAGCATCCGGTGTACTTTTTTTTAACCTTGAGCATTCGGTGTACTTCGTCAGCATGGTGCTCAAGGATGTGTGCGCTACCCTATGCAATAGAAGCTCCTCCTCCCACTCTTGGTTGCCTCAAGGAAGTTGTGCCATTATTTCCAGGGCCACCTATCAAGGTCGTGTATGCATACCCCCTAGAGAGGGTGCTGCACAGCCCCAACGCTGTCAGCGGAGTCGCCAAGTGGAACATCGAGCTGCAAGCCTTCCAGCTAGAATTTAGTATGGCCAGGGTGATCAAGGGAGCGGCGCTCGCCGACTTTGTGGCGAAATGGACACACGCATACGACTAGGGGTTGCACGAGGACCGGTCCTTGGCGTCGGGCGACGAGGCGCCTGACGGCAGGGTCATGCACTTCGACGGAGCTTTCGCGCGGCAGGGCGCGGGAGCTGGGCTGATGCTCGTTTCCCCAACCAATGACAAACTCTACTACTCCGTCCAGCTTTGCTTCCAGCGCAGCGAGAAGGTCTCCAACAACATCCGGAGTATGGGGGCTTGATCGCCGGGCTCAAAGCCGCGACCGCCCTGGGATCAAGTGCCTCACCATCAAGGGCGATTCCCAGCTCCTCGTCAACTTCTCCAACAAGGAATACAAGTAGAAGGACGAGCACATGGCGGCATACCTGGAGGAGGTACGTAAAATTGAAAAACAATTCTTCGGCTTTGAGTTGTAGCACGTCCCTTGGGGCGCGAACAAGGAAGCAGACGATATTGCCAAGCGGGTATCGCGCTGCGAACCCCAAAGCCTGGTGTCTTTGAAGAAAGGGTCTTCAGGCCGTCAGCCGCGCCCCCGACGGCAGGAACAATGCTGCCTCAAGAGGAGGAGCTGCCTCCCGCGCCACCCACAGGTGCCCCAGCCTGTGGCCCAACCTCGAGAGCCCGCCTGCTCCTGGTGTTGGCGTCTCAGGAGGACAGTTGGACCCAGGAGTTCGAGGCATACCTGCTCCATGGCACCCTGCCTAAAAAGGACGAGACGCGGAGCGTGTGGCCTGCTAGGCCACCGTTTAGTGCTTGCAGGATGGCAAGCTATACCACAGGCGTCCTAACGATGTCTCGCTAAGATGCATTTCAGAAGATCAAGGGTGCGAGCTGTTGGCCGATATCCATGGGGGAGACTGCGGGAACTACTCTTCATCGCGCAATCTCGTGGGCAAGGTGTTTCGCAGCGGGTTCTACTGGCCCACGGCACTGCACGACGCTGTCGAGTTGGTCCGGTCCTGCAAGGTCTGCCAGTTTCACGCCAAGCAAATTCACCAACCGGCGCAGGGGCTCCAGACGATCCCGCCCTCATGACCCTTTGCGGTCTGGGGGCTAGACATACTGGGGCCGTTCCCTCAGGCAGCCGGCGGCTATCGCTACCTCTATGTAGCCATCGATAAATTCACCAAGTGGGTAGATGTGGAACCCATGTGCACCATCCCAGTGGGCTTGGATGTCAAGTTTATCAAGGGCCTCGTGAGCCAGTTCAGCATGCCTAACCGCATCATCACCGACAACAGTTCCCAGTTTATAAGAAACCTCTTCAAGTCATATTGTGCTAACCTTGGAACCAAATATGCTACGCTTCGGTGGCGCACCCACGAAGCAACGGCCAGGCCGAACGCGCAAACACGGAGGTCCTCAGGGGCCTCAAGGCTAGAAGCTTCAAGAAAAAGCTTGAGGTTTGCAGCAGGGGTTGGCTGGATGAGCTGCAATCCGTTTTGTGGTCCATTCACACCACCGCGACTAAGCCCACCGCCGAAACTCTGTTCTTCCTCGTCTGCAGGGCTGAGGCGGTCCTCCCGCTTGAGATCAAGCACGATTTCCTGCGGGTCTTGGCATTTGACGAGGCGCGCCAGGATGCCACGCGGGGAACCAATCTCATGCTCGGCGAGGAAGTCCATCGCCAATCCTCCCTCCACGCCGCGAGGTACCAGCAGGCCTTGCGGAGTTACCACAACCGCAACGTCTGCTCTCAGACTCTCGAAGTCAGAGACCTCGTCCTGAGGTGGGTCCTCTCCAGGGAGGGCCTCCACAAGCTCTCTCCCATGTGGGAGAGTCCGTTCAGGGTCGCCCACATCTCCAGGCCTAGCGTCGCGCGCCTGGAGACGGAGGATGGGGTCCCTGTGCAGAACACTTGGAACATCCAACACCTCCGCAAGTTCTACCCATGACACTATCACATAATAACGAGTGGGGCTATAGACGCCCCTAGAGCTCCTAGTGCGCCGCCCCACGGCCCAGCGGGAGCTTCCATCCACGCCACAGTGGAAGCCCCGTGCTCCGCGCTGCTGGAACGGTCAAACAACGACTATGCCCACGCCCAAGTGGAGGCCCCATGCTCCGTGTTGGTGGGAAGACTAGTCTAGGCGCCAGACCCGGCAGTTCCCTTTGCTTCTTGTAAATCATTTGTGATTTCCTCGAATAAAGCTTGGAGTTTTTGCGTACTTTTTAGAAGGGGGTCGAGATTTTTTCTTGCGGTGTTTTTGTTCCTCGAATTTTCACAAGAGCAGCAACGGCTGCCTGATGTCCGCCTCCCGATCGTTCCGCGAGCGGGGGCTAGGTCAGTGTCTGCGTTCAGGCCAGCTCGAGGGCCCCGGCCGCACCGGTCGTGGGCCTTCCCCTACGCACACCTCGCCAAGACTTTGGTGCCCGAGTCCTCAAGCGACGCTCTTAAGCGAGCCAGCAGGCATGCGTTGCCCATGGTCCCTAACCTAAGGAGCACTCATCTCCTGTCCTTGACTGGGCATCGCGACCCAGCATACCAGTGACGATCGACCCTTGCTCGGGGGCTGCGGGTGCGACATAAGCAAAGGAAAGGTAGCCTAAAGGAGTATAGTGCTACTTCATACATGATAACCCACAAGTATAGGGGATCAATTGTGGCCTCTTTCGATAAGTAAGAGTGTCGAACCCAACGAGGAGCTAAAGGTAGAACAAATATTCCCTCAAGTTCTATCGATCACCGATACAACTCTATGCACGCTTAACGTTCGCTTTACCTAAAACAAGTATGAAACTAGATGTACTTTGTAGGTGTTGTTGGATAGGTTTGCAAAAAAATAAAGAGCACGTAAACAAAATCTAGGGGCTGTTTAAATAAAGAAGCAATAAAGTTAGTATAGCGAGTGTGGAAAAGTGGTGGTACGAGTTGCGAAATTGTCTCTAAGCAATTGACTACTTTACTAGACCGATAGCAAGTTTTATGTGGGAGAGGCCACTGCTAGCATGTCATCCCTGACTTGGAATTCCATGCACTTATGATTGGAACTATTAGCAAGCATCCGCAACTACTAATGGTCATTAAGGTAAAACCCAACCATAGCATTAAGATATATTGGTCTCCCTTCAATCCCGTATGCATCAATTTCTATGCTAGGTTGAAGCTTCTGTCACTCTTGCCCTCCAATACATAGTCCTATCAACATACAACTAACCCTATGGTGTGATCCACGCGCGCGCTCATATGATGGGCACCAAAGGACAGCAACATAACCACAAGCAAATTAAACCAATCATAGCAATTCACCAATTACCGATAGGACAACGGAAATCTACTCAGACATCATAGGATGGCAACACATCATTGGATAATAATATGAAGCATAAAGCACCATGTTCAAGTAGAGGGTACAACGGGTTGCGGGAGAATGGACCATTGTAGATAGATGGAGGAGAGTGATGAAGATGTTGGTGAAGATAACGGAGGTGTTGATGTAGATCGTTGTCGCGATGATGGCCTCGGCGGTGTTCCGGTGCCACCGGGAGAGAGGGGGAGAGAGCCCCCCTTCTTCTTCTTCTTCTTCTTCCTTGACCTTCCCCCTAGATGGGAGAATGGTTTCCCCTCTGGTCCATAGCTTCCATGGTGGCGGAGGGGCGAGAGCCCCTCCGAGATTGGATCTGTCTGTCTCTCTCTCTCTCTATTTGTGTGCTCCCTGATTCTGCCCTTTCACCGTTTCTTGAATTCCCGGAGATCCGTAACTCCGATTGGGCTGAAATTTGGACACGATTTTTATCTGGATATTGGCTTTCTTGCGGCGAAAGAAGGGCACCAACCACCTTACGGAGTGGCCACGCGCGTCTGACCCGCTGGGGCACGCCCCTCACCCTCGTAGGCCCCTCGGGCATCGTCTCGCGTTGATTCCACTTCCCAAAATTCACACATATTCCAAAAAAATCTCTGTAAGTTGTTATCCCGTTTGGACTCTGTTTGATATGGATTTTCTGCGAAACAAAAAACATGCAAATAGGAACTGGCATGGGGCACTGGATCAATATGTTAGTCCCAAAAATAGTATAAAAAGTTTCCAAAATTATGTAAAAGTTGTAGAATATTGGCATGGAACAATCAAAAATTAGATACAACAGAGACGTATCAACATCCCCGAGCTTAATTCTTGCTCGTCCTCGAGTCAGTAAATGATAAAAAGATAATTTTTTATGTGGAATGCTACCTAGCATAATCTTAATCATGTAATCTAATCATGGCATGAATATTAAGACACGAGTGGTTCAAAGCAATAGTCTATCTTTTGACATTAAGACAACAATACTTCAAGCATACTAATAAAGCAATCATGTCTTTTCAAAATAACATGGCCAAAGAAAGTTATCCCTACAAAATCATATGGCCTAGCTATGCTCCATCTTCATCACACAAAATATTCAAATCATGCACAACCCCGATGACAAGCCAAGCAATTGTTTCATACTTTTGATGTTCTCAAACCTTTTCAACTTTCACACAATACATGAGCGTGAGCCATGGATATAGCACTATAGGTGGAATAGAATATGATGATGGAGGTTGTGTGGAGAAGACAAAAAGGAGAAAGTCTCACATCGACATGGCTAATCAATGGGCTATGGAGATGCCCATCAATTGATGTCAATGTGAGGAGTAGGGATTGCCATGCAATGGATGCACTAAGAGCTATAAGTGTATGAAAGCTCAACCTGGAAACTAAGTGGGTGTGCATCCAACTTGCTTGCTCATGAAGACCTATGGCATTTGTGGAAGCCCATCACTAGAATATACAAGCCAAGTTCTATAATGAAAATTCCCACTAGTATATGAAAGTGATAATTCAAGAGACTCTCTATATGAAGAACATGGTGCTACTCTGAAGCACAAATGTGGTAAAAGGATAGTAACATTGTCCCTTCTCTCTTTTCTCTCATTTTCCCCTCTTTTTTTAGGCTTCTTTGGCCTCTCTCTTTTTTGGGGGGGCTTCTTTGGCCACTTTTATTTTGATAACCTCACATGGGATAATGTTCTAATAATGATGATCATCACACTTTTATTTACTTACAGCTCAATATTACAACTCGATACTAGAACAAAGACACGACTCTATGTGAATGCCTCCGGTGGTGTACCGGGATGTGCAATGATCTAACGTAGCAATGGCATCAAAAAACAGACAAGCCATGAAAACATCATGCTAGCTATCTTACGATCATGCAAAGCAATATGACAATAAATGCTCAAGTCATCTATATGATGATGATGGAAGTTGCATGGCAATATATCTCGGAATGGCTATGGAAATGCCTGATAGGTATGTATGATGGCTGTTTTGAGGAAGGTATAAGGAGGCTTATGTGTGATAGAGCGTATCGTATCACGGGGTTTGGATGCACCGGTGAAGTTTGCACCAACTCTCGAGCTGAGAAAGGGCAATGCACGGTACCAAAGAGGCTAGCAATGATGGAAGGGTGAGAGTGCGTATAATCCACGGACTCAACATTAGTCATAAAGAACTCACATACTTATTGCAAAAATCTATTAGTCATTGAAACAAAGTACTATGTGCATGCTCCTAGGGGGATAGATTGGTAGGAAAAGACCATCGCTCGTCCCCGACCGCCACTCATAAGGAAGACAACCAATAAATACCTCATGCTCCAACTTCGTTACATAACGGTTCACCATACATGCATGCTACGGGAATCACAAACTTCAACACAAGTATTTCTACAATCCACAACTACCCACTAGCATGCCTCTAATATCACCATCTTTATATCGCAAAACTATTGCAAGGAATCAAACATATCATATTTAGTGATTTGCAAGTTTTATGTAGGATTTTATGACTAACCATGTGAATGACCAATTCCTGTCAACTCTTTAAATAGGTATAAGTGAAGCAAGAGAGTTGAAATCTTTCTACAAAAGATATGCCCACGCTCTAAAAAATATAAGTGAAGCAAAAGAGCATTCTACAAATGGCAGTTTTCTATGTGTAGGGAAACAGGCAATCCAAACTTCAAAAGATATAAGTGAAGCACATGATGCATTCTATAAAGCCATACTCAAAAGATATAAGTGAAGTGCAAAGGTCATTCTATAAATCAACCATGGACTATCTCATACCAGCATGGTGCATAAAAGAAAAGTGAAAATAAATGCAAAAGACGCTCCAAGATTTGCACATATCACATGAACGAAACGAATCCGAAAACATATCGATACTTGTTGAAGAAAGATGGGATGCCTTCCGGGGCATCCCCAAGCTTAGACGCTTGAGTCTCCTTGAATATTTACTTGGGGTGCCTTGGGCATCCCCACGCTTGAGATATTGCCTCTCCTCCTTCTCCTCACATCGAGACCTCCTCGATCTTCGAACACTTCATCCACACAAAACTCAACAGAAAGTTCGGTAAGATCCGTTAGTATAATAAAGCAAATCACTACTCTAAGTATTGTTGCAAACCAATTCATATTTTGGTTTTGCATTGTAGCTACTGTAATATAACTTTTCCATGGCTTAATCCACTGATAGAAATTGATAGTTTCATCAAACAAGCAAACTATGCGTCAAAAACAGAATATGTCTTAAACAAGACAGTCTGTAGTAATCTGAACATTCACCATACCTCTGGTACTCCACAAGTTCTGAAAAAATAGAAAAAATAAACAATTTAAAAGACAGTGCAAAAAGTTTCAGAACTGTTTGACGTTCCAGTAAAAAATGTAAAATCGTGCACTACAGCCAAAGTTTATGTCTTGCACGCACAAACCAACAAGCAATGTAAACATACTAAAGGCAAATATTGGCACATTATTTTTATTTTTAAACTTTATAAAAGCACAATAGAAATAAATGATTCTCTAAAACTTCCGGGTTGTCTCCCTGGCAGCGCTTTCTTTAAAGCCATTAAGCTAGGCATATAGTGCTCAAGTAATGGATCCACCCGGATCCCAAGGTATATCAAAGTCAATTTTAATTAACAATGATTTGTGATTTAGTAGTGAGCACAAAGTAACATATATCATGCAACAACAAAGTCTAACTCTCTTCCTATGCATTGGCATGTCATAAAAGAACAATTCATGCACAGAAAGTAAAGGCCAATACATAGCATAAGCAGTTTCTTGCAATTTTATCGTGTTGGAAACATGGAGAGGCGGAGATGTAGTTCCTATCTCATAGTAATTGCAAGTAGGAGCAGCAAGCACATGCATATTATATTCATCAAAATTATCAAGTGCAATAGTAAGAGCCAACCCATCAATATAATCCTTAATAAGTGCAAACTTCTCCGATATAGTGTAGTTTGGAGAATTCAAAAAGATAATAGGACTATCATGTGTGGGTGCAATAGCAACAATTTCATGTTTAACATAAGGAACAATAGAAAGTTCATCTCCATAAGCATAATTCATATTGGCATCTTGGCCACAAGAATAGCAAGCATCAAATTCATCAAAAAGGGATATTTCAAATGAATCAGCGGGATCATAGCAATTATCATGGCATTCATCCTTCAGTAGGAACGAAGGGACATTAAATAATGTATGAGTTGGAGAGTTACTCTCATTAGAAGGTGGGCACGGGTAGCTAATCCGATCTTCCTCCTTTTGTTCTTCGCTCTCCTCATCATCTTTTTCATCCAATGAGCTCACAGTTTCATCAATTTCTTCTTCCATAGACTCCTGCAAAATATTAATCTCTTCTCGGACAGCGGAGACTTTCTCAATAAATTCATCAATATGATAATTGTATTTTTAATTCTCATAGCAATATTTAAGGATAGCAAAATTTTCAGGTATATAAACTGAATCATCAAAATCTTCAAACTCTTTAAACAAAGATTCAATTTCACAAGCACCCTTAAAAGCAACAAATTCTTCTATTCGTTCCACATCATAGTAATCATATATACCATTAGCATAATGTGACGCCCGGATAATCAGACTACAGTAATTCACTGTTAATTATGCCACATCACCTCGATTACTGTTGCTAATCTTGCGTTGTTCGAAAACGATTCAAATTCAAATTCAAAATCAAGCAAACAACAAAAGTTTTGAAACGCTAAAACAAAAATGTCCTAAATATGTCAGATAAATCATAGGTAATTGTGGTGGCGAAACCAAACCATGAAGAAATGTTTAAAGGCTCTAAAATAGTTAAGACAGTAGCAAAACAATTAATTACATGCCTTTTACAATTAATAAAATACTAAACAGTTTTAGTTTGTCACCAAACTTTTTGTGGCATCGGGGTATTTTGAAACACTATTCTGGGTACTACTTATATATTTTATAAAACAAATATAAATAGAAAATAAAATAGAAAACTAATAAACAGAAAATAAATAAAAACAAAAACTTAAACAATAGAGAAAAAGGAAGAAATCCCCCCTCCCCCTGGGCCGAATGGCCCAGCTAGCCAGCAGGCCACCAGCTCAAAAGGCCCAACCGGCCATCCCGCTCCCCTTATCCACCCACTCCCTCCCGAAACCCTAACCATCCCGCACTCCCCCCACTTCCTCGTCTCTCCCTCTTCCCCCCGATCCAGATCGGATCGGGGCTGACCCCTTCCTCATCCTCGCGCCCCGCCCCCTCTCCCGCAGCGGCGCCCCTCGCCGCGCCTGCCTCGTCGCCCCCGACGCCCTGTGCCCGCCCTCCGTCGTCCGCTGCTGCCCGGAACGCCGCCCGTCGCAGGAGCTCCCTCGCTGGCCTGCTTCCTCTTCCTCGCCGGCCTGCTTCCCCTCCGCCCTGTCGTCCTCGTCCTCCTCCCCGAGCCCGCGTACGCACATCTGCAGGGCCCGGTGAGCCGCCGTCCCTCCTCCTTTTCCTCTCCGCCCCGGCCTGTTCACTGTGCGTGCGACGCACTCGTGCCTCTGCTCACCACGGCCTCGCCCTGACCGGCGTGCCTCCGCCCGCGCCGGCCTCGTCTTGCCCCGGACAGCGTCGCCCTCCGCCCGGGCCGTCGCCCTGCCTTGCCTCGTCGTGCTCCCCGCGCCCGTCCCGCGGTCGCCACACCCTACCTCCCAAACCGCGCGCCCACGCGCCGGCCTCACTGGCCTCGCCCACTGTCGCCACCCACGACCGTCGCCCCGCGCCTTGTCCTCCTCGCTGCCACGCCGGCCTGGGCCTCCTGCGCCCTGCTGACGCTTGTGCGGTGGCCGGTGGCGCCCCGCCAGCCTC
Organism: Triticum timopheevii; assembly: GCA_963921465.1. Classification (NCBI taxonomy): domain Eukaryota; kingdom Viridiplantae; phylum Streptophyta; class Magnoliopsida; order Poales; family Poaceae; genus Triticum; species Triticum timopheevii. The sequence continues at coordinate 330,019,608 of OY997264.1, forward strand.
GCCCTGCCCTGTGCCTCACCGGCGCCCCTCTCGGGCGCCCTGTTGGGCCCGGTAACCACGCTCGCACGCCGGCGCCCGCGCCCGTTTCGCCCGAACCGTTAAGGCCCCCTAGGCCAATGACAGGCAGGCCCCAGCCCCCTGAACGTTTAAAAAAATGATAAAAGAAAATAGTAATTAAATTAATTAATTAACTTAATTAATCCTGTTTAGTTAAACTAATTAAAACTGAATTAACCTAAATATCTAATTAAACTAACTAATCTGTTAGTTAGGGCAATGTGTCAATGACAGATGGGACCCACACGTCAGCTTGACCTAGTCAACACCTCTGTTGACTAATGATGTCATGCTGATGCAGTAATGCTAATTTCGAATTAATTTAGTAATAATAATTTAGAAAATGATTTAAAACTTTAAAATTTAATATAAAATAATCCGTAACTCGGATGAAAATACTTTGTACATGAAAGTTGCTCAGAACGACGAGACGAATCCGGATACGCAGCCCGTTCGTCCGCCACACATCCCTAGCATAGCAAACTCGCAACTTTCCCCCTCCGGTTCATCTGTCCAAAAACGCGAAACACCGGGGATACTTTCCCGGATGTTTCCCCCTTTCGTCGGTACCACCTACTGCCGCGTTAGGGCACACCTAGCACCGCGTATTGCCATGTTACGCTTTGTGATGCTTTGATTGCTCTGTTATTTATTGTGTTCCCCCTCCGTTACTTCTTTCCGGTAGACCCTGAGACTGCCGGTGACCCCAGTTCGACTACGGAGTTGACGACCCCTCCTTCTTGCCAGAGCAACCAGGCAAGCCCCCCCCCCCCCTTGATCATCAGATATCGCCTATTCTTATCTATACTGCTTGCATTAGAGTAGTGTAGCATGTTACTGTTCGGTTACTCCTATTCTGTTGCATAGCCTGTCATTGTTGCTACAGTCGTTGATACCTTACCCGCAATCCTAAATGCTTAGTATAGGATGCTAGTTTATCATCATTGGCCCTACATTCTTGTCAGTCTGCCTTGCTATACTATTGGGCCATGATCACTCGGGAGGTTATCACGGGTATATACTATACATATATACATACTACAGATGGTGACTAAAGTCGGGTCCGCTCGAAGAGTACCCGCGAGTGATTCACGGATTGGGGGCTGAAAGGACCTTTGTCCCGACGACCCTCTGTGTGGATCTTTGTGGCGGAGCGACAGGGCAGGTTGTGACCACCTAGGCGAGAGGTGGGCCTGGCCCTGGTCGGCGTCTACAGTTGCTTCATAATAACACGCTTAACGAGATCTTGGTATTTGATCTGAGTCTGGCCATTTGGTCTATACGCACTAACCAACTACGTGGGAAAGATATGGGCACTCGACGTCGTGGTAGCAGCCGAAGCCTTCGTGACGTCAGCGACTAAGCGGCGCGCGCTGGGTTGGACTGCGTAACGCGACTTCCTTTGTAATGGAGGTTGCTAGGTTTGCTCACCGGCCGCGTACGCAACGTGCAGGTGTGCAATGGGCGATGGGCCCAGACCCCTGCGCGCATAGGATTTAGACCGGCGTGCTGACCTCTTTGTTGTGCCTAGGTGGGGCTGCGACATGTTGATCTTCCGAGGCCGGGCATGACCCAGGAAAGTGTGTCCGCCCAAATGGGATCGAGCGTGTTGGGTTATGTGGTGCACCCCTACAGGGAAGTTAATCTATTCGAATAGCCGTGTCCCTTGGTAAAAGGACGACCCGGAGTTGTACCTTGACCTTATGATAACTAGAACCGGATACTTAATAAAACACACCCTTCCAAGTGCCAGATACAACCCGGTGATCGCTCTCTAACAGGGCGACGAGGAGAGGATCGCCGGGTAGGATTATGCTATGCGATGCTTCTTGGAGGACTTCAATCTACTCTATTCTACATGCTGCAAGACGGAGGCTGCCAGAAGCGTAGTCTTCGACAGGATTAGTTATCCCCCTCTTATTCTGGCATTCTGCAGTTCAGTCTACTGATATGGCCCTTTACACATATACCCATGCATATGTAGTGTAGCTCCTTGCTTGCGAGTACTTTGGATGAGTACTCACGGTTGCTTTCTCCCCCCTTTTCCCCCTTTCCTTTCTTTCTGATTGTCGCAACCAGATGCTAGGGCCCAGGAGCCAGACGCCACAGTCGATGACGACTACTACACTGGAGGTGCCTACTACTACGTGCAGGCCGCTGACGACGACCAGGAGTAGTTAGGAGGATCCCAGGCAGGAGGCCTGCGCCTCTTTCGATCTATATCCCAGTTTGTGCTAGCCATCTTATGGCAACTTGTTTAACTTATGTCTGTACTCAAATATTGTTGCTTCTGCTGACTCGTCTATGATCGAGCACTTGTATTCGAGCCTTCGAGGCCCCTGGCTTGTATTATGATGCTTGTATGACTTATTTATGTTTTCAGAGTTGTGTTGTGATATCTTCTCGTGAGTCCCTGATCTTGATCGTACATGTTTGCGTGCATGATTAGTGTACGATTGAATCGGGGGCGTCACAAGTTGGTATCAGAGCCGACTGCCTGTAGGAACCCCCCTTTCCAACTCCTTGGCCGAAGTTGAGTCTAGTCATTGAAAAGGTTTTTACTAACATGGTTGTGCGACTTACGGGCCCACGTCGCCATTGGGTGGTATTAGGATCTTTTACTCCTCGATCTTTACTCCCTATGGATTCTGAACTCTCTTCTATTCGGGTTAAACAATTTTTACTAAAATCTAACTTTAGGTTCTCGAAAATACTTTTTCCCAGAGAGCCCCTTCAGTCCAGATGATCGCCGGCTGCACCAGAAGATTTCGAAGATACTCTCCGATTTTCTCTCGAGACCTTGTGCCCATTGCTTTTGCAATTCCCTACCACCAAAATATCCCTATGGATAAATACTTACACCTGTCGTGCTTACTTTTATTCCCAGTCGGTCTTGTTATTACAAGATACCCCGAGAATATTTTGTGCCTACTGCCTTGCAGTTCTTTGCCACCTGAATACCCCTAAGAATCATTTCACCTTCCGAGTATCCGCTCATCCCAGTTGTTCATGTGTTTCACAAAAGTCTTTGAAATACTATTCAATCCTTCGAAAATCCTTAGCAGCTTTTTTTTTCGAAACAGAGGCAAAAGATTTGCCTCATCGATTAATTAAGAAGAAGAGAATTGCCCAGTTAATTGCTGGAAAACCGGGAAAAAACCGATACAAACAACCCAAGGTCGTACTACTCACACAACAGGAAACACCGTGGCCACACATGTGGCCCTCCCAATGCACCACAACCGAAACCCTTGACACTTGTACAACACAACGGAGCTTCACACAAGAACATCGATCACGATAAAAACGGAGCACCCTCCATCATGAAATCGTGGGCGTCTTCCGAATGACACCGCCCTTCTTGCTTCTGTTTCTCTTTGCTTTCTCCCTATTGGGTTTCTTCTTGGGGAGGCAATCACTTGTGATGTCGGGTCCAGGCTGATCCGCCACCCATTTGTCAAGAAAATCATAGAACTCATTGTACTTCTTGACGTAGTTGTCATCAACCAAGGGGCTCCTACTAGGGGCAGGCACCAACAGACCGTCCGCATCGATATCATCGGCCCGAGGAACCCCCAACACATCATCCTCCACCACAGGAACCATCGACACAATGGATTTCGGCGCCTCCAGTTGCTCACACGACAGAGGCTTTATTGCTCTGCAAATACTTGTCTACTAGCATTATGGGTGCTTCCCATATATCTGGCAATATTCACTAGTATCTTTTGACACCGTCATTTTGATCCTATTGATTCAACATGTGTGTGAATGCACACAATCATCTATCAACCCTTCTAAATTATCTTTCCGACTCAGACATCATTTTTGAACATGAGCTGGTGAACTATTTGTCGCCAATTGTGCCTCTGGTTTATCCAACTTATCCATCCTTGATCAGAGCGACTTCTTCTGATCCTTTGTTTTGGAAATCGTAATTCCTTTGTTATCTAAGCATCGAATTATTCCGATGTTCTATAATATGATGCTCGTGCATTCTTTCTTCCTCTGATGGAGTACCGATACTCACATCAGCTCCGTTGTGGATCACCCGATCCATTGTTGGATTGCTATCCGATAGTGTCCTTCATATTCAATCACCTTGTGAGTTATTCCCCTGATACATAGTGCCTTTGCTAAATTGTATCATCTGCTTGGCCAACCATGCTCTACTTTCGAGCTGGTGGTATTTACTATTGAAGCTTGTGGTATATGTTTCCACGATACCCTGACGGGTTGAACCTATGCCTTCCTTTATATGTGTGAACTCGGATGTTTTCACGAGTCATACTCATCTGGTATTTCACCAGGTAAAACTTTCAACACTAATGCCTTTATCAAAGCGAGAAGTGAATGGAAGGTTATACATTGAAGAAGTGGGAGTCGACCTTGAACTTTGTGTTCATGCCCATGGACACGATGTAGATCCTATCATGGAAGCTTCTTGTAATAATAACTATTTCCTTGTTATAATATCATTTGGAATCTATGAATTGATCCTTTGCAATCATGGATCCTACCATATTTTCTACTTGATTCCATTTCTCGGACAAGTTAAACCACTTGTCCTCTATAGATCAATGCACCCATCCAACCTCTATTTTGATCTACCTTCGAGTACTAACCCCCTAGTATCTCGAGGATATCAACCGATTGCACTACACCTTATGCATTTCTAATGAAGTAGTGCCTTTCCCCGTCATAGTCACTCCACGGGTTCTGGGTTGTCGTCAACCGAGGACACCGATTAGTGAATCGAATTGCCCCTGTGATTCAGTACTCCTAGCACATTGTGGATGAGAAGTGTAATATTCCATCACGTCATTCCTAGCCTGATCGGCTATATCATTTTGTGCTAAATTTTAACTATGCTACCTGGTCCTTTCTTCCCGGAGCACAATTTTCGACGATGAGCTAAGCGTACGTCGATTTTCCTCGTCATATCATTTCACCTTGAACAACAAGCTTGATTTCAAGTTTGTGTCGTACCCATGGTTCCAAAAACCTTTTGCTTCATAATTCCTTTAACTTGATGCCATCGCCGATGGATTACATCTTCGTGGAGCCTCTCGACAAAATTTGCCGTGATCATCATCAACATCTTGACTCCTTCCTAGATATCAATTGAATTCATGATGAGAAATACCATCCTTGCCCTCGATGATTTGTGTTGTCATCGACCACTTTAATGCCTCCCCTCCAACACAAACTTGTTCGTGTTTTGTGTGGTACCTTGAGATCCTTGCTACCCAACTTATGTTATGTTCTACCTTGGAGTATTGCTATCTTCTATGTCAAGAATGTCATGGGAAATTCACCACCTTAAGAATTCTTGATACACGTGATACTTATTAACATCACCATTCCTTTCTTGGTCCTCGTGTTGTTTCTAACCGGAATACCGACAAATGGTCTGTGATGTGTAAATTCTAAACTTCTAGCAACCCTATTGCTTTGAAGTTATTGGTCTATAGTTTTCATTCTACGTCTATGGCTTATTGAATCATCATTCGAACATTTATCGTGCAACCCATCCCATATTTCGGGTGCACCTGTGAACCAAGGTTTAATTGTGGATGTTTTTCTCAAACATACTTCATTATATCATTTGATGTGACAATTGATATCTCCTTGTTCACATAATTGTGGAAATCCATCTCTTGAAAATCTCGGTGAAATGTCGCAGAGTTCATCAGCTACCTCCTCTTCCTCTCCTTGATTTAATGAGGAACTCTTGTTTCGGAACTCACTTCCATTGTACATTTCCCGAGAATCTTGTCATGTCATCTCGTCAATTTGTTTTGCACCTTTTCTTCTCGGGCATCCTGAGTCTGAGGTATCCTAACACCTATCAGATCTGAACCTCGGTCGGATATGATGGTTGGAGCATATTTTCAAGAGTTATAACATTGGTCCTTGTATGACCCGGTAAGGTGATGGCATGCCTAGCACACTTGACCGGAGGACCTATTGTTATAGTATCCTCTTTAGCAATGTTACCCATTCTTTCATGAGGAAATTGTAAAACTTATTCTACAAGTTGTTCCTGATGGATCCTTTGTGTACCCAAAGTCCGACCTTTGCTTGAAGACCATGTCAATGCTATCTCGAAGCATGTTTGTGCTACTCCGATCATCAATAAGAGCATTTGAAGCACAATGCTAAATTCTCTTTATCAATTATCCAAACACCGTTGTATGGGTAATGTCATGTAATTTCTCTCCCCTTTCCTAAAGGGTTTTCTACGTTATATCCTGTCATGGATATCATGCTCTGTTTGTCCTTGGGAAGGATATACCCTTGAAATATGTGATTAAACACATTTTCCTTTTCATTGTTATGTTTAATCTGAAGATCACCTTTTCCTTTCCATTGTTTTGTTTAACTTTTCTGGTGTTCTATATGATCTAAGCAGTAATATTCTTCTGCTTATGTAAACACCTCGGTGTACAATCCTGTCAGCAAGGTCCTGTTACTATTGTTGATGACATTCCGATAACCACCGATGGACGAGAACTTTGCCTATTGGTCTGCATCGTTCAACAAGCGGGAAGATAGTTCTCTTCGTCCCTCGCCCTAGGTACCGATGTTGTTGCTGACATAACCGTCAGACAACCCTCTCACATGCCTTACTTACATGATCGTGCAAGACGTCACCGCCCTTCCTGCTTTTAACACACATTGTGGGCCCATAACCCACAGTTCCACAGGATCGAAACCTGACTCTCCTGTACACCCTGTTGACAAAGTTATTCCTCGCGCTTGACTTAGTATGTAATACATGGGTCATCTTCCTAGTAATCTACTTTGGTATCAGACACAATACTTATTCTCGTTGCTCTGGACCCCTTTCGCCTGTTGTTTCAGACATCGATCGATTACCTGCCCGCTTGAAACCTCCCATAATACCCACTCACTTTACTCTCGATAATGTCTTAAGTTTCAATTCGAGAGCTACTTTCTACCACCTTCCCCGATGTTATCTACTAGATAGTCAACCTTGCAAGGGTCCATTCTCCCGGAGTTCCCTTCTTATCCTTTTGTAAGTACGGTGAAGATCCTGAAGGAAGGACGACAACTTCATCATGATGCATTGATGCATAGGAATGGAAACATCAACGGTATGGATCGACCTTTTTGAGAAGAGCAACCAAGACCGAGAAGATTTGTTAGAATTTCGTAATCAGAACTTTCCCCCTTACTCCCCTCCTAAATCTCGGGACGAGATTTCTTGTAGTGGAGGAGAATTGTGACGCCCGGATAATCAGACTACAGTAATTCACTGTTAATTATGCCACATCACCTCGATTACTGTTGCTAATCTTGCGTTGTTCGAAAACGATTCAAATTCAAATTCAAAATCAAGCAAACAACAAAAGTTTTGAAACGCTAAAACAAAAATGTCCTAAATATGTCAGATAAATCATAGGTAATTGTGGTGGCGAAACCAAACTATGAAGAAATGTTTAAAGGCTCTAAAATAGTTAAGACAGTAGCAAAACAATTAATTACATGCCTTTTACAATTAATAAAATACTAAACAGTTTTAGTTTGTCACCAAACTTTTTGTGGCATCGGGGTATTTTGAAACACTATTCTGGGTACTACTTATATATTTTATAAAACAAATATAAATAGAAAATAAAATAGAAAACTAATAAACAGAAAATAAATAAAAACAAAAACTTAAACAATAGAGAAAAAGGAAGAAATCCCCCCTCCCCCTGGGCCGAATGGCCCAGCTAGCCAGCAGGCCACCAGCTCAAAAGGCCCAACCGGCCATCCCGCTCCCCTTATCCACCCACTCCCTCCCGAAACCCTAACCATCCCGCACTCCCCCCACTTCCACGTCTCTCCCTCTTCCCCCCGATCCAGATCGGATCGGGGTTGACCCCGTGGCCATCGCCCAAAGCCGCCTCGCCGGCCCCCTTCCTCATCCTCGCGCCCCGCCCCCTCTCCCGCAGCGGCGCCCCTCGCCGCGCCTGCCGCGTCGCCCCCGACGCCCTGTGCCCACCCTCCATCGTCCACTGCTGCCCGGAACGCCGCCCGTCGCAGGAGCTCCCTCGCTAGCCTGCTTCCTCTTCCTCGCCGGCCTGCTTCCCCTCCGCCCCGTCGTCCTCGTCCTCCTCCCCGAGCCCGCGTACGCACATCTGCAGGGCCCGGTGAGCCGCCGTCCCTCCTCCTTTTCCTCTCCGCCCCGGCCTGTTCACTGCGCGCGCGACGCACTCGTGCCTCTGCTCACCACGGCCTCGCCCTGACCGGCGTGCCTCCGCCCGCGCCGGCCTCGTCTTGCCCCGGACAGCGTCGCCCTCCGCCCGGGCCGTCGCCCTGCCTTGCCTCGCCGTGCTCCCCGCGCCCGTCCTGCGGTTGCCACACCCTACCTCCCAAACCGCACGCCCACGCGCCGGCCTCACTGGCCTCGCCCACTGTCGCCACCCATGACCGTCGCCCCGCGCCTTGTCCTCCTCGCTGCCACGCCGGCCTGGGCCTCCTGCGCCCTGCTGACGCTTGTGCGGTGGCCGGTGGCGCCCCGCCAGCCTCGCCCTGCCCTATGCCTCACCGGCGCCCCTCTCGGGCGCCCTGTTGGGCCCGGTAACCACGCTCGCACGCTGGCGCCCGCGCCCGTTTCGCCCGAACCATTAAGGCCCCCTAGGCCAATGACAGGCAGGCCCCAACCCCCTGAACGTTTAAAAAAATGATAAAAGAAAATAGTAATTAAATTAAATTAATTAATTAATTAACTTAATTAATCCTGTTTAGTTAAACTAATTAAAACTGAATTAACCTAAATATCTAATTAAACTAACTAATCTGTTAGTTAGGGCAATGTGTCAATGACAGATGGGACCCACACGTCAGCTTGACCTAGTCAACACCTCTGTTGACTAATGATGTCATGCTGATGCAGTAATGCTAATTTCGAATTAATTTAGTAATAATAATTTAGAAAATGATTTAAAACTTTAAAATTTAATATAAAATAATCCGTAACTCGGATGAAAGTACTTTGTACATGAAAGTTGCTCAGAACGACGAGACGAATCCGGATACGCAGCCCGTTCGTCCGCCACACATCCCTAGCATAGCAAACTCGCAACTTTACCCCTCCGGTTCATCTGTCCAAAAACGCGAAACACCGGGGATACTTTCCCGGATGTTTCCCCCTTTCGTCGGTACCACCTACTGCCGCGTTAGGGCACACCTAGCACCGTGTATTGCCATGTTACGCTTTGTGATGCTTTGATTGCTCTGTTATTTATTGTGTTCCCCCTCCGTTACTTCTTTCCGGTAGACCCTGAGACTGTCGGTGACCCCAGTTCGACTACGGAGTTGACGACCCCTCCTTCTTGCCAGAGCAACCAGGCAAGCCCCCCCCCCCCCCCTTGATCATCAGATATCGCCTATTCTTATCTATACTGCTTGCATTAGAGTAGTGTAGCATGTTACTGTTCGGTTACTCTTATTCTGTTGCATAGCCTGTCATTGTTGCTACAGTCGTTGATACCTTACCCGCAATCCTAAATGCTTAGTATAGGATGCTAGTTTATCATCATTGGCCCTACATTCTTGTCAGTCTGCCTTGCTATACTATTGGGCCGTGATCACTCGGGAGGTTATCACGGGTATATACTATACATATATACATACTACAGATGGTGACTAAAGTCGGGTCCGCTCGAAGAGTACCCGCGAGTGATTCACGGATTGGGGGCTGAAAGGACCTTTGTCCCGACGGCCCTCTGTGTGGATCTTTGTGGCGGAGCGACAGGGCAGGTTGTGACCACCTAGGCGAGAGGTGGGCCTGGCCCTGGTCGGCGTCTACGGTTGCTTCATAATAACACGCTTAACGAGATCTTGGTATTTGATCTGAGTCTGGCCATTTGGTCTATACGCACTAACCAACTACGTGGGAAAGATATGGGCACTCGACGTCGTGGTAGCAGCCGAAGCCTTCGTGACGTCAGCGACTGAGCGGCGCGCGCTGGGTTGGACTGCGTAACGCGACTTCCTTTGTAATGGAGGTTGCTAGGTTTTCTCACCGGCCGCGTACGCAACGTGCAAGTGTGCAATGGGCGATGGGCCCAGACCCCTGCGCGCATAGGATTTAGACCGGCGTGCTGACCTCTTTGTTGTGCCTAGGTGGGGCTGTGACATGTTGATCTTCCGAGGCCGGGCATGACCCAGGAAAGTGTGTCCGCCCAAATGGGATCGAGCGTGTTGGGTTATGTGGTGCACCCCTACAGGGAAGTTAATCTATTCGAATAGCCGTGTCCCTCGGTAAAAGGACGACCCGGAGTTATACCTTGACCTTATGATAACTAGAACCGGATACTTAATAAAACACACCCTTCCAAGTGCCAGATACAACCCGGTGATCGCTCTCTAACAGGGCGACGAGGAGAGGATCGCCGGGTAGGATTATGCTATGCGATGCTTCTTGGAGGACTTCAATCTACTCTATTCTACATGCTGCAAGACGGAGGCTGCCAGAAGCGTAGTATTCGACAGGATTAGTTACAAATTCCCATCTGCCACATAACCGCGGGCACGGCTCTCGAAAGTTTAAACCCTGCAGGGGTGTCCCAACTTAGCCCATGATAAGCTCTCACGATCAACGAAGGATATTCCTTCCCCCCGGGAAGACCCGATCAGTCTCGGAATCCCGGCTACAAGACATTTCGACAATGGTAAAACAAGACCAGCAAGACCGCCCGCTGTGCCGACAATCCCGATAGGAGCTGCACATATCTCGTTCTCAGGGCACACCGGATGAGCATGACGACGGGTTGGCATAGACCCTGGTTGCCCAGGGGGCGCCGGACATCGCTCGGTTTGGACCAACACTTAGACAAGCATTGGCCCGGGGGGGCTAAAATAAAGATGACCCTCGAGAGAGCGACTCCCAAGGGAAAAAGTAGGTGGTGGTGAGGCAAATGGTAAAACCAAGGTTGGGCCTTGCTGGACAAGTTTTATTCAAAGCGAACTGTCAGGGGGGTCCCATAAATCACCCGACCGCGTTAGGAACGCAAAATCCGGGAACATAACACCGGTATGACGGAAACTAGGGCGGCAAGAGTGGAACAAAACACCAGGCATAAGGCTGAGCCTTCCACCCTTTACCAAATATATAGATGCATTAATTAAATAAGAGATATTGTGATATCCCAACATAAACCCTGTCCACCATGGAGAAATCTTCAACTTCACCTGCAACTAGCAACGCTATAAGAGGGGCTGAGCAAAAGCGGTAACATAGCCAAACAATAGTTTGCTAGGAAGGGTGTCAAAGGTTAGAGGTTCATGGCAATTTGGGAGGCTTGAAGAGCAAATGATAGGTAATGCAGCATAGCGGTAGAACGAAGCAACTAGCATAGCAATGATAGTAGTGAGATCCAGGGTAGCGGTCATCTTGCCTGAAATCCCGCAAGAAAGAAGAACGAGTCCATGAAGAAGACGAACGGATGAAGCCGAACCAACCGTAGACGAACGAATCCTCACGATCGCAACGAAACAGGAACTAACAAGAAGAAGCACACAACATAGGTAAACACACCACACATGAACAAGGCATGATGCACAACAAGCATGATGCATGACAAGGCTACAAGAAGCTACTCATGGCAAGAGATGATGCAAACAAGAACAACACATCAAGGCAAGTTTAAATGAGGCCGGAAACAACATATAACAATTCCGGTAAGTCCTCATATGCATATTTCGAAATTGGTCCAGAACTGAATAAACCTTATGTTCAAGTTGTTAAACAGCAAGTTAAGATGCACCAAGATGATCTATACGAAATTCTAGTCAAGTTACATATAAAGTTCATTAGATTCGGAGCTACGGGCTAGAAGATATGAGCAAAACAAGTTAAACATGGCATTGATGCAAAATGCACCAAAACATCAAGCAAACACATCAAAACATGGATGCAACATGATAATATGAAGCTACATGCAAAATCAAGCAAGTTTCATATAGAGCACACTCAAAACGGAGCAACGGTTCAACACACACACACTATACAAGTCATAACAACAATCTGTCCAAAACAGCAACTAGGCATCTTGCAAGCATCAAAACAATATGCTACAGCACCCCAACATAATAACAAAAGGCATGGGCATGAAGTACAGGTAAAGCACAACAAAACATGAACACTGAGCTATCTCCAGAAATCACTAGATCATACTCAAAAGGATATGGAAAGACTGCAACTAATAACAGTTTCAGACTTTGCAGAAATAACATCAAGTTGCAATTTTAGAGCTATCAAACAACATGTTACAGGAACTTATCATGGCAAACAAAGGAATGGCATGAATCTACTAATTGCATAGATCAAAAGTCCCTTACTGACCATGAGCCAAAAAGGCATAGAAAATATGATGGCACCCATGTAAACATGGCAAGTTATATTACCGATTCATACATGGCAGGAACAACAATAAGTAGGCATGTTGGTGAGCTTGAACCACTCACCACATAGCAATACATGGCATGGCAAGGCAACCAACAGTAAGAAGGCATGTTTGTGAAGCTATACATGGCAAGAGCAAGGTCATAGGGTGCATGGATCACTAGGAAAACACATGGAAACAACTGAACTTAATGTAAACAGGCTGACAGCAACATCATTTAGCAAACTTTAGAGCAAGATAACAACATGTTCCAGCAGGCTAAAATTGCAACCAGTGGCTTAAATGGATAGAGCAAGACATGTAGATCAAAACATGTTTATAGAACACCTCCAGATTATGCATAGAATGATTAGTAGCAACATCTTTATATAGCATCACGAAATAACAGATTCAGCCTAGCAAAACAGTAACAGCAAGTACACTACTTAACAAGCTCGATTCACTCACCACAAGTCATTGCATGACAATATAAGCATAGCATCATCAAGAAGATATGCTTGTGTAACCAACCAAGGCAAGAACAAGCCCATAGCATGCAAGGATCAACTATAGCAAGCTTGGCCAAATTGAATAACATGTAAACAATCTGCCAGGAAACATTTTGAAGCAAAAGTAGAGCACCCAAATGGCATGCTAGACTACTCCATAATTGCAAACAAGGGCATGAATGGATAGAAAAAAACCATATGTTCAAAACACCCTTACTGAAGTATCTCAAAATATGCATGGATCTATCTCTAGCATCAAGTTTACATGGCATCAAAATAACAGCAGAACAGGGACTAAAATCAGCAACAGCAAGTACCCTACTTAGCAAGCTCGATGCACTCAGCAAACAAATCACAAAAATACATGGCATACACCCCTGGAAAGATGGCATGGCATAGATCAAAACACATGAGACATCAACCTCATAGGATGCACACATCAATCATGGCAAAAATGACAAATGAGCAAGTTATAACAGTTTCAGCAGGTTAACATCAACATGCACTCTTCCAACACCATTTCGGGCATCAAGATGAGCTCAAATGAAAATGATGCAATGGGATGAAATGATGTACTCGTCGAGGCGAACAATTTGACATATTACACGCATGAAACAGAGCTACAGATGCAGAGATACAGCAGGTCAAACATGGCATGTTAATGTGCAAATACTGGGACTTAGATGATTTCGGGGGAGGGGGTGTTTAAATAGGTAGAGGGAGCTAGGAGACTCCAAATGAGGAGCGGTTTTCGGCCACGCGATCGTAATCGAACGACCGAGAGCATGGAGGGGAGTTAGATGGGTTTTGGGCCACTTTGGAAGGGGTGTTGGGCTGCAACTCAAAGAGGGCTTTTACGGTTACCCGGTTAACCGTTGGAGTATCAAACGAACTCCAAATGGCACGAAACTTGACAGGCGGTCTACCGGTGCTATACCAAGGCCGCTTGGCAAACCTCGGTCCATTCCGAGAACGTTTAACACCCGCACACAAAAGAGAGGCAAAAGGGGGCGCCGGGGAACATAGGAGTGCCGGATTGCAAAACGGACAACGGGGAAAATGCTCGGATGCATGAGACGAACATGTATGAAAAATGAAGTGCACATGATGACACGATATGAAATGCATATGATGACATGGCAAAGTGCAACACGCAAGCAAATGACATGGCAACGACGGCGAATAACTGGCAGACACCTGGCACATCGAATCCGGGGCGTTACAATCCCCCTCTTATTCTGGCATTCTATAGTTCAGTCCACTGATATGGCCCTTTACACATATACCCATGCATATGTAGTGTAGCTCCTTGCTTGCGAGTACTTTGGATGAGTACTCACGGTTGCTTTCTCCCCCCTTTTCCCCCTTTCCTTTCTTTTTGGTTGTCGCAACCAGATGCTGGAGCCCAGGAGCCAGACGCCACCGTCGACGACGACTACTACACTGGAGGTGCCTACTACTACGTGCAGGCCGCTGACGACGACCAGGAGTAGTTAGGAGGATCCCAGGCAGGAGGCCTGTGCCTCTTTTGATCTGTATCCCAGTTTGTGCTAGCCATCTTATGGCAACTTGTTTAACTTATGTCTGTACTCAGATATTGTTGCTTCCGCTGACTCGTCTATGATCGAGCACTTGTATTCGAGCCTTCGAGGCCCCTGGCTTGTATTATGATGCTTGTATGACTTATTTATGTTTTCAGAGTTGTGTTGTGATATCTTCCCGTGAGTCCCTGATCTTGATCGTACACGTTTGCGTGCATGATTAGTGTACGATTGAATCGGGGGCGTCACACATAAGAAGCTAAGGTTTCATTATCATTATATTTGCATGAAAAGGGAAGGTGTGGAGCCTTCATCCTAGAGCAACAAGTATAATCATATCTCAAGCATAGTTGCCTAGCATAACAATACAACATATAAATTTGATCCCATAATAGTTTCCCTTTTTGAGTCAAGTGATAATGCCTAAAGTATTCACGTTGATCCAAAGTGTCTCCCATAACATAATTGAATGGGGTTTTCTCAGGATTATCAAAGTAGTACATAATATCTTTCACATAATGAGCATCGAGGGTTTTAGGAGGTTCCCCATAAACCATGAGTAGCAAATAAACCTAATTTTTTTTGGTATTTCGTGTTCCATATCAATAACTAAAGATAGAGAACAACTTAGAACAGCAAATAATAATTACTTAGTGATAAAGCAAACAAGCACACACGAGAATATTCACCCCAGCTATTGCTCCGCGGCAACGGCGCCAGAAAAAGGTCTTGATAACCACAAGTATAGGGGATCAATTGTAGCCTCTTTCGATAAGTAAGAGTGTCGAACCCAACGAGGAGATAAAGGTAGAACAAATATTCCCTCAAGTTCTATCGACCACCGATACAACTCTACGCACACTTAACGTTCGCTTTACCTAAAACAAGTATGAAACTAGAAGTACTTTGTAGGTGTTGTTGGATAGGTTTGCAAGAAAATAAAGAGCACGTAAATAAAATCTAGGGACTGTTTAGATAAAGAAGCAATAAAGTTAGTATAGCGAGTGTGGAAAAGTGGTGGTAGGAGTTGCGAAATTTTCCCTAAGCAATTGACTAATTTACTATACCGATATCAAGTTTTATGTGGGAGAGGCCACTGCTAGCATGCCATCCCTGAATTGGAATTCTATGCACTTATGATTGGAACTATTAGCAAGCATCCGCAACTACTAACGTTTAATAAGGTAAAACCCAACCATAGCATTAAGATATATTGGTCCCCCTTCAATCCCGTATGCATCAATTTCTATGCTAGGTGAAGCTTCTGTCACTCTTGCCCTCCAATACATAGTCCTATCAACATACAACTAACCCTATGGTGTGATCCACGCACGCGCTCATATGATGGGCACCAAAGGACAGCAACATAACAACAAGCAAATTAAACCAATCATAGCAATTCACCAATTACCGATAGGACAACGAAAATCTACTCAGACATCATAGGATGGCAATACATCATTGGATAATGATATGAAGCATAAAGCAACATGTTCAAGTAGAGGGTACAACGGGTTGCGGGAGAGTGGACCGCTATAGATAGATGGAGGAAAGTGATGAAGATGTTGGTGAAGATAACGGAGGTGTTGGTGTAGATCGTTGTCGCGATGATGGCCCCGGCGGCGTTCCGGCGCCACCAGGAGAAAGGGGGAGAGAGCCCCCCTTCTTCTTCTTCTTCCTTGACCTTCCCCTAGATGGGAGAAGGGTTTCCCCTCTGGTCCATGGCTTCCCTAGCGGCGGAGGGGCGAGAGCCCCTCCGAGATTGAATTTGTCTCTCTGTCCTCTCTGTTTCTGTGCTCCCTGATTTTGCCCTTTAACCGTTTCTTAAATCCCCGAAGATCCGTAACTCCGATTGGGCTGAAATTTGGACACAATTTTTATCTGGATATTGGCTTTCTTGCGGCGAAAGAAGGACACAAACCACCTTAAGGAGTGGCCACGAGGGCCCAGGGTGCGCCTGACCCCCTCGGGCGCGCCCCTCACCCTCGTGGGCCCCTCGGGCATCGTCTCGCATTGATTCTACTTCCCAAAATTCACATATATTCCAAAAAAATCTCCGTTAGTTTTTATCCCGTTTGGACTCCGTTTAATATGGATTTTCTGCAAAACAAAAAAAATGCAACAAACAGGAACTGGCACAGGGCACTAGATCAATATGTTAGTTCCAAAAATAGTATAAATAGTTGCCAAAAGTATGTAAAAGTTGTAGAATATTGGCATGGAACAATCAAAATTATAGATATGATGGAGATGTATCAATACATCATTAAGGAGTTTCCACAAAGTACCCTTTACATCTCTGCGGGGTTACATTCAAAATGTCAGCAGGCAAACAAAAGGAAGGCATCCTAAGGAGAGGCATCATCATCACCGCTGGCGGCGGCCCCATGCTCCTCGGCTTCATGTTGATCTTCATGGCTGTCGAGGGCGAACCGTGCAATCAGGTCATCTACGTGATCCTCCATCTACTCCCCCAGGGCATCGTGAATTACCCTAGGGACGGGGTCGATCACAGCCTCGAAGTCGAAGTCGGGGTTAGAGCGAAGAAGATGGCTGAAAACACGCATCAATGCCTACGTGAGGAGGTCGCAGCTTTCCTCGTCAACGAGCCTGCGCACCTTCTTCGCGCTTCCTTCAAGCCGCTCCACAAACCTGGTGAAGAAGGCGAGGTAGCCGGCATCATCAGCCATGAGCGGGCTGGAGACGCTCTCCTTGTAGATGGAACATAGGGCGCAATTAGCCCATCGCTCGAGGTCTTGAAACATCACAGAACGCGTGTGCTGCAGACCCCGAGCCCGATTCGCCTCGTCTGTCACCCGCTCCACCAAAGAAGCAACATCCCCCACTTGCTGATAGAGGGATGCTAGCTTGGCTTCGGTCGCGACTTGGGTGTCAAGGGCGGCCTTCTGGCACTTGTCTACCCCGGTCAGCTGCTTCTTGAGGGCGTCAATTTCAACCTTCAGTTCGTCGCGTCGGGTGCAGAAGCAAGTCTCCTAAAGCTTCAGTTTCTTGTGATGGTCCTTGATGAGGGCTCGGCGGGCCCCCGCGATCCCATCACCAATCTCTGCCTGAACCCTTGCCTCCCAAGAGGCCATGGCAGTCTCGGCGATCATCACTTGGCGCTCCATCACCTCCAGCTAGTCGCGCTCCAGGTTTTGTTCGGACGCCACCAGCTCCAATGCCTCCTCAAGGGCGCGGAGCCTCGCTTCACGGGCCGACATCCCTTCCATGGGAGCGGGTGTGACGGCTTTGCACCCCTGGGCTCGCTGCTCCAGGACTGCGGCGGAGGCCAGGAGCTCCCGCTCGTGCTTTTCGGTGGCCTCGCGCCACCGATCCGTGGCCTCGGCCTCCTCGAAGGCGCGATCGCAGGCTTCTTTGGCCGCAACAGAGGACTCCTCGTCCTTCGAGCAAGCGGCTTCGTAATGGAGGCGGCTGAGGTTGATGGCTACTTCGATCCGGCGCCACTCGTGCGCCAGGCGCAGGTGCTCGGCCTCGAGGTGCGAGTCGACATCGCGTCCTGAGGAAGGCCATGTCGGACGGTGCCAAGGCCTTGCATGAGCTCCAAGGCACGGCCAGGACCCTGCTCCACGTGGAGGCCCGAGAAGGTCCGGCCGCGCTGGGCGAGGATCCGAGGCCCGCCAGCCCGATGTCCGTTTCCCTAGCCCAAGGCGCGGCCCGAGGTGAACCAGATGTCAGGCTGCTCATCGGCTCGCAGTAGATTCGAGTGCCGCCGAGAGATGGCGGGATGGACGGCAGTATCACCCATGCAAGCCTGATGCCGCCCCCATCAGAGGACGCCGGGGCTCCAGGGTCAAGGCCCTCCACGGGACGCCTCGGGAGGAGCACGAACTCTCTGGTGCGCGTGAGCTTGGCCGCCGGGCTCGTGGGGTGCACGACTGCTGAGCACCTTGATGCTCCAGGAAGTGGTGACGGGAGCACCCTCGCCCCTTCGCCTGACGAAGACCTGAGAAACGAAGGCTCGAGAGGGCTTGTCGAGCGGAGATCAGGGGGAACCGAAGACTTACTCGTCGGTGACAACCCACTTCCTTCTCTTCAGTGCCTACAAGGATGAGCCGTCACCGCCCTCGGGCCGCCTCCTCCTTGAAGGGACGCGGGCCCTGGGGGTGGCACCCCGGGGTGTGTCTGGCCTCCCCACGCGCTCGCAGCAATGGACGCGTCCCCATGTGATGAACATGTTAGGCAGCATTCCACATCAAAAATTCTATTTTAATCATTTATCTACTCGAGGACGAGTAGGAATTAATCTTGGGGATGCTGATACGTCTCCAACGTATCTATAATTTTTGCTTGTCCCATGTTGTTATATTATCATTCTTGGATGTTTTACAATCATTTTATATCAACTTTATATCATTTTTTTGGACTAACCTATTGACATAGTGCCCAGTGCCAATTGCTGGTTTTTGGCTTCACAGAAAATCAATACCAAACAGAGTCCAAATGCAACGAAACTTTTTGGAGATTTTTTCTGGACCAGAAGGGACAAGTTGGGCCAAAGAAGTACCAGAGGGGTGTCCCGAGGGGGGCACAATCCACCTGGGCGCGCCTGCAGGCCCAGGCGCGCCTGCAGGCCCAGGCGCGCCCTGGTGGGTTGTGCCCACCTCAGTGGCCTCCCGCACCGCCTCTTTGCTCTATAAATACCCCGAAAATCAAAAAAACCTAGGGGAGTTGACAAAACACAATTCCATCTACCGCAAGTTCCAGAACCACCAGATCCAATCTAGACACCATCACAGAGGGGTTCATCATCCTCATTGGTGCCTCTCCGATGATGCATGAGTAGTTCATTGTAGACCTACAAGTCCATAGGCAGTAGATAGATGGCTTCCTCTCAATCTTTTGATTCTCAATACAATGGTCTTTTGGAGATCTATTATTTGTAGCTCTTTTTGCGGTGTGTTTGTTGAGATCCATTGAACTTTGAGTTTATGATCAGATCTATTTTATCCATGAAGGTTATTTGAGTTTTGATCTCTTATATGCGTGATTACTTATAGCCTTGTGTTTCTTATTTGAATATTTGGTTTAGTTAGGCCAACTAGATCGATTTTTCTTGCCATGGGAAGAGGTGCTTGGTGATGGGTTCGGTCGTGTAGTGTTCTTTCCCAGTGACAGGAGGGACAGTAAGACACGTATTGATCGTTGCCATTAAGGATAGCAAGATGGGGTCTATTCCTACATGAATAGATCTTGTCTACATCATGTCATCGTTCTTATTGCATTACTCTGTTTTTCCATGAACTTAATACACTAGATGCATGCTGGATAGCGGTCGATGTGTGGAGTAATAGTAGTAGATGCAGGCATGAGTCAGTCTACTAATCTTGGACATGATGCCTATATAATGATCATTGCCTGGATGTCGTCATAATTATTTGAAGTTCTATCAATTGCCCAACAGTAATTTGTTTACCCGTCGTATGCTATTTTTCTCGAGAGAAGCCACTAGTGAAATCTACGGCCCCCGGGTCTCTTCTTTATCATATTTGCTTTCCAATCTATTATTTGCCTCTTTTATTTTCAGATCTATTAATCCAAAACCCCCAAAATACCTTGCTGCAATTTATTGTCATTTATTTTATCTCACGTTCGCAGGAGATCTATTTATCCAATCTACTACAAAATTATCTATCTTTTACCCAGGAGGGATTGATAACCCCTCTTATGCGTCGGGCTGCAAGTATTTGTTCATTGTGTGTAGGTACCATTTACATAGTGTTGCGCGGTTCTCCTACTAGTTCAATAACCTTGGTCTCATCACTGAGGCAAATACCTACCATAGATGTGCTGCATCATCCCTTTCTCTTCGAGGAAAATACTGACGCGGACACGGGCCATCAAGAAAGGATTTCTGGCACCGTTGCCGGGGAGACACCATCAACATCTATCAGGTTCCTAATCACAATCTCATCTCCTTGTAATTTACATTATTTTCCATTTGCCTCTCATTTTCATCTCCCTCACTTCACAAAAAATGCTGTTTTATTCGCCCTCTTTTTCGTTTGCCGTTTTCTCGTTAGATCTATCTTTTTGCTTGCAATCATGAGTGATTTTGGTATAGCAGAAATGGATGACGACCTAACTCCTAAAATTGGATGTTCTGGCAATCTGGATGCTAAAACTTTTGTTTTGGGGCAAGGGAATGTTATGGGAAAAGAACATATCCAAGAAGTTTTCAATTCTGTTGGAAATTTGAGTCTTGACGATGCTCCTATACTTAAAGGACTAAATCTTATGCACATGCTATTTCGGCACTAGTTCTGAAACTTGAAATAAATTTATCTGTACCCATCCTACCTTGCAAAGATTGTTTTATGGGCTACCCATTATAAATAATCCCAAAGCTAAAAAGTTGGTCACCCTATTTTTTATGAATGAATTTGATTACATAATACGGGAACTAGGGAAATTTTTGATTTTTATGGTATGAATCATGAAAAATCGGTTATAGATGAGATTCTCTATAATAGTGATTATGTGTTAAGACATTTGCTTGGGGAAAATAAAATCTTTGAAGAGAATCTTAAAAAGGAAATCCCTGTTTTAGATATAATCCAACAAGTTTACAATGATGTTAATCAACACCATTCTTGGATTGTTACCGGAAATCAAAGGGGATATGATGATAAGCAACTTGATAGTGCTAAAGTTTCTATGGATAATGTGTTATATGTTGTTTTTGCAAAACCTCCCGACAAAATCACTTCTAAGGAAAGTGAAACTAAAGATGACAACACTTGAATCTATCCTTTATGCCTAGCTAGGGGCGTAAAATGATAGCGCTTGTTGGAAGGTAACCCAATGAATAAATTTTATTTTTGCCTTTTTCTTTCTGTCCTTGAGTGTTTGCACAATTATGCCTATATTATGATTGTGTTTTTTATGTTTTAATTAGTGTTTGGGCCAAGCAAAGCCTTTGGGATCATATTGGGTGATAGTTGATTTGATCTTGTTGGAAAACAGAAACTTTTGCGTCCAGTAAAATAATTTAAAAAATCACAGAAGCGACAAAAAATTCTGATTTTTTTACACAAGATTGATATACAAATTGCCTACGTTGTCCTAATTTTTCAGAATGTTTGGAGTTACAGAAGTATACAAAGTTTTCAGATTGCTACAGACTGTTTTGTTTTTGACAAATTCCGTTTTCTTTGCGTCGTGTGCTTATTTTAATGAATCTATGGACTTTTTCGGGGGGTGTAAGCCATAGAAAAGTTGGAATACAATAGATACAATGCAAAAATAAAATATGAATGGGTTTGCAATAGTACTTAGAGTAGTAATTTTCTTTGTTATACTAACGGATCTCACAAATGTTTTGTTGAGTTTTGTGTGATTGAAGTTTTCAAGTTTTGGGTGAGAGCACGGTGGATGAAGGAATAAGGAGTAAGAAGAGCCTAAGCTTGGGGATGCCCCATGGCACCCCAAGTTATTATCCAAAGAGAAGCAAGCAACTAAGCTTAGGATGCCCCCGAGTGGCATCACCTCTTTCTTCTAACGACCACCGGTATTTTACTTGGAGCTATATTTTTATTCGCCACATATCATGAGTTTTGCTTGGAGCGTCTTGTATTATATGAGTCTTTGCTTGTTTTGCTTTTTAGTTTGTGTCATCTATCCTTGCTAGACATACCTATTTGAGAGAGACAAAATTATGCTAGGATTTGTTAGAATTGCTCTTTATGCTTCACTTAAATTTTTTGAGCTATGGAATTGCTCTAGTGCTTCACTTATATCTTTTTTAGCACGGTGTGCATTAGTATTTTTGAGGAAATGCTCTCATGCCTCACTTAGATTTATTTGAGAGTTAGTAAAAGTTTGAAGAAATTCTCTCTTGCTTCACTTATATTATTTTGAGAGAAGAAATTTTTTATGCTCATGTTCTTCACTTAGATTTGTTTGAGCTATCAAAAGAAACATATGAAATTAGACCCAAAGTGATAGATATTCAAGAGGGACATAATAAAAACTACCACAAAGATCATTGGACAAAATAAACTTGATTCCCTGTAATAGTTTTGCAATATGATGATATAATATGTGAGTCATGTTGATGAGTAATTATGATTTAGTAAGAATATTGGTGTTAAGGTTTGTGATTTCCTATGCAAGCACGAAAGTCAATAGTTATGCAATGAAATTACATCCTACTTGTGGTGCATTATTCGGTGTTAGTTATGCTTAATGCTCGTTTATGTGATTTTTCATTTCTTGGTTGGATGCTTCTCAATCTATTTGCTAGCCTTCCCTTGTACTAAGTGGGATTACTACTTGTGCATCCAAAATCCTTAACCCCACTTTTGCCACATGAGTCCACCATACCTACCTATATGCGGTATTCTCTTGCCGTTCTAAGAAAATTTGTATGTGCCATCTCTAATTTTCAAAATAATTTCTCTTTTGTGTGCTCGTACCGCACATGAAAAGGTAGGGATTGACTGATATTTTTCCATGCTAGATGTGCTATTCTCAAGATGAGTGTTTATTCACTTGTCATTGCACGAGAGTATGGCAAAGGTATTATGGATGCCCACTCATGAAATGAAAAATGAATTTACTTTATGTTGTCAAATAATAAATTCCTTGGAAAGTGTTGGTATGGACGGCACCCGTGGATATGGTTAGCCGTGGAATGTGAAAGTATGGTGGAAAAAGGAATAAACTTTAATTTCTGTTTGGGAACCGCCTATGATATATCTAGCATGGAAAGTATTGGGAAATACTTGATCGTTTTTGTTGACCGGAAAAGCATGCCACCCAAAATGTTTTATCTCTATCTTTTTCGCTTTGAGCTCTCGCACTTCTACAAATCCCTACTTCCCTCTGCGAAGGGCATTTCTATTTACTTTATGCAATTTTTATTTTGAGTCTCCATCTTCTCTTATAAAGCACTAATTAAGGGGCACTATGATCGTACTTGAGTATTGGGTGTAGCTAATATCCGAGTGTGTTTCATGATTGAGCATGATGGGCTAGGGATAACTTGCTTTAGTGTTGATATTTTGAAAGACATGGTTGCTTGTTGATATGCTCGAGTATTGAAATCTTCATGTCAAAATTAGACTATTGCTTTGAATCATACAAAAGTCCAAATGTCCATGCTAGAAAAGAAAAGAATTTGTGATGAACATGTTAGACGACATTCATATCAATTCTTTTGTTTTTATCATTTACCTACTCGAGAACGAGTAGGAATTAAGCTTGGGGATGCTGATACGTCTCCCACGTATTTATAATTTTTGCTGGTTCCATGCTGTTATATTATCATTTTTGGATGTTTTACAATCGTTTTATAGCAATTTTATATCATTTTTTGGGACTAACCTATTGACATAGCGCCTAGTGCCAGTTGCTGTTTTTTGCTTATTTTTTACTTCGTAGGAAATCAATACCAAAGGGAGTCCAAACGCAGCGAAACTTTTTGGAGATTTTTTCTGGAGTAGAAGGGACAAGTTGGGCCAAAGAAGTACCAAAGGGGTGCCCCGAGGGGGGCACAACCCACCTGGGCGCGCCTACGGGCCCAGGCGCGCCCTGGTGGGTTGTGCCCACCTCGGTGGCCTCCCGCACCGCCTCTTTGCTATGTAAATACCTCCAAAATACAAAAACCCTAAGGGACTTGACGAAACACAAATCCAGCCACCGCAAGTTTCAGAACCACCAGATCCAATCTAGACACCATCACGGAGGGGTTCATCATCCTCATTGGTGCATCTACGATGATGCATGAGTAGTTTATTGTAGACCTACGGGTCCGTAGGCAGTAGCTAGATGACTTCCTCTCTCTCTTTTTATTCTCAATACAATGGTCTCTTGGAGATCTATTTGATGTAGCTCTTTTTGCGGTGTGTTTGTTGGGATCTGATGAACTTTGAGTTTATGATCAGATCTATTTTATCCATGAAAGTTATTTGAGTTCTGATCTCTTATATGCATGATTACTTGTAGCCTCGTATTTCTTCTTTGAATCTTTGGTTTAGTTAGGCCAACTAGATCGATTGTTCTTGCCATGGGAAGAGGTGCTTTGTGATGTGTTCGGTCGTGCGGTGTTCTTTCCAAGTGGCAGAAGGGGCAGCAAGACACGCATTGATCGTTGCAATTAAGGATAACAAGATGGGGCCTATTCCTACATGAATAGATCTTGTCTACATCATGTCATCGTTCCTATTGCATTACTCCGTTTTCCCATGAACTTAATGCATGCTGGATAGCGGTCGATGCGTGGAGTAATATTAGTAGATGCAGGCAGGAGTTGGTCTACTAATCTTGGATGTGATGCCTATATAATGATCATTGCCTAGATGTCGTCATAATTATTTGAAGTTCTATCAATTGCCCAACAATAATTTGTTTACCCGTCGTATACTATTTTTCTCAAGAGAAGCCACTAGTGAAATCTACGGCCCTGGGTCTCTTCTTTATCATATTTCTTTCCGATCTATTATTTGCCTCTTTTATTTTTAGATCTATTAATCCAAAAACCCAAAAATACCTTGCTGCAATTTATTGTTATTTATTTTATCTCGCGTTCCCGCGAGATCTATTTATCCAATCTAGTACAAATTTATCTATCTTTTACCCGAGAGGGATTGACAACCCCTCTTAGCATTGGGTTGCAAGTATTTGTTCTTTGTGTGCAGGTACCATTTACATAGTGTTACATGGTTCTCCTACTCGTTCGATAACCTTGGTCTCATCACCGAGGGAAATACCTACCGTAGCTGTGATGCATCATCCCTTCCTCTTCGGGGAAAATACTAACGCGGACACGAGTCATCACGTGGTTCCACCGTTGCCCCGGTGTGGCCCAGTTCCAAGGACTCGTAAGCAAGACCCTCGCGAGGGCCCCCGCCTCGCTGGGCGAACGACACCAAGGCCTTCCGAGGAGCGGCCTCTCGAGGAGCGGCTTCCCGAGGCTGCCTCCCGAGGAGCAGAGATCTCTATGCAAGCACCTCACCTTGCAAGGCGCACAATGACGTGAGCCATGACGACCAATGCCAGGCGAGCGCCAGCGGGCGCAGGAGAGGACAATTTCCTCTTTGGTGCTAAGAAGGCAAGGACATACGAGGGTTCCCAAGGAATCCCCAAAGGTTTTCATTCCAGTGCAACAAGACCAAGACCACGAGCTCGGCAAGACGGATGTCATCGCCGAGCCGATCACCGCGTCACGACCAGAAGCTTTGCAGGCGAAGACCGGCTTTCGTCAGGATAAGATGTACTCTTGTCCCCTTTCAAACTGGCCGTTGTGGAATCCCTTCCCGCCTAAGCTATGTAGGAAGAGGACCAAGGCCACTATAAAGATAGGTTAGACTCCATCGTGGAGGGGGATCGAATTCTTTGGCCATCCAACCGTTCGGCCATTAAGCTCTCCCGAGGCAGCTCACCCTTGTACTAGTTTATGCTCATCCTCCTCGCGAGGCAATCCACCGCAAAGCAGGAGTAGGATTTTGCAAGGTGGCCCGAACCTGGGTAAACTGCTATGTCCATTTCTTCTCCCCGCTCGCTCGAACTCGACGAGGCCAAGCCATGAGGCAGTGAGCTTGGGGCTGCAGCTAGGCTAGATCTTTCGTACACGCCCCAGGGTTCGAACCTCGTTTGGGTCCGCGGAGCCCCGATTCCGACAGTACTAGCCGTAAAATTCGAGGCAGTTATTCCCTTGATTTTTCTCTGCCTTATTTATTGGGTGCATGATACCTAATTAGAACGAGATAGCCGCGCATGCTCTAGCGTTGGTTGTCATTAATTACTAGCCTTTTTTTTGAAACTCATTAAGTACGCGTGCACCTTCGGCAAGATCCAACTGTCTACCTACACCCTAATGCAAAACATCCTTTGACGAAGCTAGGCTGGGCTTCGGCTGGTGCCAAAGGCTGGCCAAATTCACTTTTGATCCACCTTGAGTTTTGTATTTTCCTATGCTTGCTAGCATAATCACCCTCTATGTGTGGTCGTGCTTAGTCATTGTAACTCTAAATCTATCTATCAATGCAATAATACGCAGTTTGCCTATTCACGAAAATTAGAGAATTAGTATTCACGTAAGTAACTCCATAAATGGTGCATGCACCTTTTATTGTTTACGTGGACTAGGACCAAACCCCAAGACCTATGGCGTCTCATCCAAATGTCAAAATTTATGGAATTTGGACTTTGTCACGTCAGCGCCATGTGGGCAAGTATGAGCCAATGTGAAACACCGAGGACCCCGGCTTCTTCCGTGCGAACGAGACGCCAAAGATGTTGGGGTGGTAAAAATAGGGTCAGAAACAAAATTCTTTTTAAAATAGGATCAATTCGTGATTTAGTTCGTCAAAAAGTTCAGAACAAAAATTTCGTCCGCTTTAATCCGCTTTCGCCTTCCCCTGCTCGCGTCTTCTCCAAAGCGCCAGCCCAGCACATCAGAGACAGCCAACCCGATCCCAGATTTACTACCGAGTACTCCCTCCGTTCCTAAATATAAGTTTTTTTAGACATTTCAAATGGACTACAACATACAGATGTACATGATATGATTTAGAGTGTAGATTCACTCATTTTGCTCTGTAAGTCACTTGTTGGAATTTCTAAAAAGACTTATATTTGAGTATACTCTAAAATGCATCTAGATACATCCGTATGTGGTCCATAGTGAAATCTCTCCAAAGACTTATATTTAGAAACAGAGGGAGTACTATACTACTAGTACTGGTATACAGTAGTATTTCTCAAAAGAAAAAAAAAAGGGGAAAAACTAGTACTATACCGGAGTAACTCCAAATCAAATCCATCTCCAGCTGCAGCAAAACAAAAACAAAGGGCAGCAGCTGCCGAGCGAGCAAACCACCACCAGCTCACTCGCGCACGCATCCCAGATCAGAGATCCCATCTCCTCATGGCCACCGCCGCCACCGCCTCCGCCCCGGCCTCCGCCTCCACCTCCGCCGCCTGCGACGCCCCCTCTGCTTCCTCCTCCTGCCCCGCCGCCGTCTGCCTTGTCCCCTTCAGGTACGCTCGCTCTCTCACGCTCAACCATCCTCGCTGAAACCCCGCAAGCAGGGGTAACAATGTGCTGCTGCTGCTGCTGCACAGGTGGTGGGCGGGGGTGCGGGAGGAGGCGGCAGAGGAGGGCGGGGTCCGCTACGCAGCCACGCCGGCGGCCTCACCCTCATATTATGGCCTCAGGCTCCTCCACAGCTTCCTGCACCCGGATCTCGTGCTGCGCCTCGACCGCGGGGAGTGCCGCGCCAGCGCAACCTCAGGAGGGAGCCGCAGCTACGCACTCGTCCCGGCGGACGAGCTCTCGCGGGCGCTCGCCAGGTCAGTCGGCGTCACTCCGCATCCTCGTTTACTCCTCGTTTTTGTCTTGTGTAACAACTTGGATGCAATAATGCTCGAGGGGGAGAATCTAAAATGGTGGTGCAATCGCATGAGCTGGCTTGTTGGTAGATTCAGCTCTAGTAGTAATGCGGTGATAATGGTAACACGTGAGTCTCATGCGCTGACTATTTTGAATTCCGATCAAGTGCTTACACTTTTAACTTAGGGCATTCAGTTAATTGGACATCCTCTTATTGGTTAATTCGGTCACATAAACAATATGGATTTTCAGGGTTGAAGCCTAATTACTCAACAAAAAAATTGGAATTTTCTTTTTTTGTTTCTTTTCCGTAAATATTCATTTTTCAATAAATTTACAGTAGATAAACCACCTACTATTTCCCTACAAAGTTGAAGCACCTAATAAACCAATGTATTTAGGTTCAGTTTTCCAGGTTGTTAAGTGGCTGAATGGAACCCTTTATTTTTTTCTTAAAGCAAAAACATTACTCCCTCTGTCCCATAATATAAGAACGTTTTTGGCACTAGTGTAGTGCCAAAAACGTTCTTATATTATGGGACGGAGGGAGTACTTTTTTGTACATGTACATATAGTTGTGTAGTATGTACTCCCTCCGTTCCAAAATAGATGACTCAACTTTATACTAACTTTAGTACAAAGTTGAGTCATCTATTTTGGAACGGAGGGAGTATATAGAAATTTTCATAAATATATAGTTTTATCTGTGGTTTACACAAAAAAACAAATACATGGATCAAACAAATATGTTACCTTTTGCCGTTTTAGAGGCATAGATTTGTCTGTCTGTGTATACTACAAATTAACATATTATTTAATAAAAGTTAACAGATACGTAGAATACATACACACAAAAGGGCAGCCCGGTGCATGTACCTCCCGCTTGCGCAAGGCCCGGGTTCGACCACTTTGGGTCCTTTGTACACAGCCTTTCCCTACATTCCTGCAAGAGGTTGTTTCTGTTAAGCTTCATGCACTAGGCAATGCAACCAAAAGTCCGAACTAACCTTAGGCCCTGATACCATGTTAAGCTTCATGCACTAGCCAACGCAACCAAAAGTACAAATAGATGGAAAGGTCTAGGCAATCCACGTATACACTTCAACACCCCTCTCAAGTGTGATGCGGGAAGTCAACACGTGAATAGACTCAAAAGGTATGGCTCAAGAGGCCTATACGTGGACACAAAGAGGGGCAACAACAATTTTTTGATAAATTGCGAAAGCTTGGCCTTGAACTCAAGACCATACGCCCTGATACCATGTTAAGCTTCATGCACTAGCCAACACAACCAAAAGTCCGAACTAATGGAAAGGGCTAGGCAATCCACATATAAACTTCAACAATTTCCAGGACTCGAACCCGTGACCTCATGGTCACAAGGCAACAGCTTTACCGCGCTCCCCTTCACACACACACACGCACGCCCGCGCGCGCACCCACCCACACGCATAAGCGCACGCGCGCACACACACACATCCTTGAAAAATATCGATTATCATTTTCGTATTTTTTAAAATATAGTAGAGCCCGTGAGCCAATTTGCCTCTCTCTTCGCTATTAACATGCCATGCTTGCTAGGCTGGACGAAAAGCTCGAAGCTCGTGAGCATAATGAGCGCTCGATTGTTCGGCTCGTTTCGGCTCATGCTCGTTAGTTAATGAACCAAGCTGAACAGTGTTTTTTGCTCGTTAAGATTAATGAGCTTAACGATCGAGCAAATGAGTTTCGTGAGCTAACTCGTTTAGCTCGATATTTTCCAATAGTTTGAGTCTAAACTACTTCAGGCCAGTAATTCTTAGCCCAGCCCACTTTGGCCCGCAGCCCCGCACTTCTCCTAGACCTAGGATCCAGCCACCAGCCGGCAGGAGGTCCCCTCAAAAAAAAAAACCCAGGCGCCATTGTGAATTTTTGATGGGATTCTTCTATGTACTGTCTAGTTTATTACGTTAATGCACTTGTTTAATTTGTGCCATTGTGAATTTTTTATGGGATCATCAGTCTCTTTTGTGTAATATATATGCCATTGTGATTTGTGAATTTTTAATGGGAACATGGGATTCTTCTATGTTGTTTATTACCTTAACGAGCACTCGTGAGCATCACGAGCTCATAATGAACCGAGCCAAACAGAGGTTTTAGTTCGTTAATATTAACGAGCATATTGATAACGAGCTTAACGATAACGAGCTTAATGATAACAAGCCGAAGGAGCCGAGCTGCTCGTTAATCCAGCCAGTTGCTACTCCTGAGGTGCTTGTCTTCCTGGTAGCATGAATGCTCAAACTGAGCTAAACAGACTAAGAGCAACTCTAGCAGATCCCCTATCCTAAAACTTCAAATTCCTCTCAGTAACCCATTTGCCTATTTTTTTTAGGGAATTCACTGTTCCTCAGCTAGCAGATCCCCTATAAATTATTTCCCTAAAAAAATTTGAACACGATTTTATCACACAAGTTCATTTCGAACACATGTTTAAACCACTTTGTTCCATAATTAACAACATTATATTCTACCATACTAGAGTAGTTCATTTACCTAGTACATACTACTACATCGCCATTAAACTAGCTAGATTCATCAGGACATATAGATAAATTCTACTTCTAGTCTTCTACTCCTCATCGGAGGAGATGTTCATCACCCCCACACCGGAGGGACCGGCCTCGTTGTCGTTGGCGGCTGGCCAAATGCATGTGCTGTCCAATGATGCGAAGATCGCGTGGTTGTCGGCAATGATCTTCGGATTCGCCGTGAGTGCCTCCACGGTTAAGGCATCGGCACGCTCGGCATCAAGTTGCGCCTCGGCATAGCACCAGCGACGCTCCTCCGTCATCTCAGCAAAGCGGGGGTGCTGCTCATCCACCTTCATGGCTAGCGCTCATCGTTTGGAAGTGGATGCCGTCGCCTCTGGCCGCCGCGTCCACCACCTTGAGGCGGCCGCCGGCGAATCCGGCAGCCAGGTCTACCGCCATCCCCTCCTCCTCTGAGATCGTGTCTGGAGAGCTCGGAGGCTCGCCGCGGCGATACGTGCTCGGTGACGTTCGTATTAACTCTTCTATTCATGACCTTGCTCTAAGTCTAGAACTTAAGGTTGCTAACTGTGATATGCTGATGAGTTCGGTGCCCCCTCCATGCATAAGTTTGTTCTGGGTTGCTATTATAAAATCCTTTTCTCCCAAGCATGGATGCAATAAACCTTGTGTAGACACTAGACAGCCCTGTATAAATGACGTGCTCTGCATCCTATTTGACCTACATATTTCATTTTTAGTAAGTAGCATAAGTATGAAGTATCATCTGTGTATTGTCCAATGAAGCCCGTTGCTCTATAGGAAATCTTGTCTGACTACATTTTCTTTTTTTTTCACAAAAAGGTGGTGCGGAATACACATGGGCTCACCGTAAAACCTTCTGGTCTGCAGTTTTCATTCAATCACTGGGAGCAATTCATTTTAAAACCTCTTTATTAATGATAGCCATCTTTGTCAATTAGGGGCCTTGTTGGCCTCAATATGATCAATAATTTTGATGAGGATCCTTGATGTGTTATGTTTTTTTAGGAACATAGCTATTACTCATTCATGTTTCTGTATCCAGGTTCATGTTTGGGATTTTTCATTATAGATAGATAGGGCAATATGAAGGGGAGCCTTGGCGCAGTGGTAAAGCTGCTGCCTTGTGACCATGAGGTCATGGGTTCAAGTCCTGGAAACAGCCTCTTACAGAAATGTAGGGAAAGGCTGCGTACAATAGACCCAAAGTGGTCGGACCCTTCCCCGTACCCTGCGCAAGCGGGAGCTACATGCACCGGGCTGCCCTTTTTTTATAGATAGGACAATATCTCCTTAACAGCATAACCGGATTGCGAGTCCATTTTTTTGGGACCATTCTGCATCAGGAGAGCATTTTGTACGTTGAACTTAACCAATTGATATGGAAGTGTCTAATATTTCACTTTTCACCTGCTCACCCAAAGTTAGGTTAGCTAGCCCCTGCTCATAGATTGATTTTGGCACGTGCCATTTCTATTTGCTCTCAGACCTGGACTCGCCTTCCATTGGCGACTCTGTAGTTTATACATGATTAGTGGCTCAGTGCGTAGAATTTCCTCATATATACATGTCTGTAGCTAATACCTACACACTTTCCATAACTGAAGTGCAATGCTTGCATTTGTGTTCTGTACTGTTGTATTGCTTGTGTTATACTTCTTATTCATGAAGTTATTTAGAGTTGGATGCCAAAGATAACTCTCATGTTGACCATGCTAATTGGCGAAGTATCCAGTGAAAACCTGAAAATTCCTTCGTTGGCCGTCAGATCTATAATGGACGCCATGGATCAAAGGAGGGATCTCTCGGCATCCACTTAAACGCCATTAACAGATAACCCCTAGGGATTGCCTTACCCAACTCCGACCTAACTCACCCACGTCCGTGGGCCGCCGGGAACGCCACGGCGGCTCCGAGACTTCCCGCAGCGGCCACAACTGTCGGAGACGCGGTCGCGCGCCGTGTCAGAAATCCCTCTCCTCAGCGGGTAGGGCTCCTGAGGAGGCGAGGACGCCGCCGAGCGGTGGGGGGAAGACGAGGATATCCGCGGCGTCCGAACAGGCAGCTTCGCCGACGACGCAGACCGTGTGACAGGGGAGTGTACCGCGAAGGTGATGCGCACGCTGGTCGCACCAGCCGTGGGGATGAAGTAGAGCGGCGCCGTGCTACCAGGGCCACCAAGCTGCTGCGCCGGGTGACGGTGGGTGTGACCTGCAGTAGCCGCGTCCATTACAGTGGAGTCCGGATGCGTCGACCTCGAGCGGTAACACGGCGGACGCGGGCTGTCCCCATGCTACGTAGTTCTCTGAAGAATTGTACCTCACTTTCCAATTTCTCTACGAAACATTCAGCGCAGCCTCTGTTCTCTAAAGAATTGGAGTACATGAAATATTGAAGCTTGTGCACTGATATTTGCTAATCTGTTAGTGCTGGACCTGTGCAACTCCCTGTAGTTTTTGAAGATGTTCGTTGAACAAATTGAAAAACCTGAAGCATCTTGTTGTACACACTGATTGTTTGGTGGTGATGATCATCAAATATGCACTGTACAGTACATGTACCATTGCATGAGCATCTCATAGTCTAATTTGCTAGGACACCTAGCGCTGATGGGGATATGTTTTGTCTGCAGAAATCGCTGTACGCGTGAGCAGCAATCTATTTTTCTATGTAATGCGCCATTAACCTTAGAGTACGAGCTGGTGAACGCTGCCTAGTGATTGATCTATGTCTTCTCTTGCATATATACCGGACAGCTTACCTCTAAATGGCTAGGAAGAGCCCGTGGCATGTCAGGGGACATAGGTTAGCACGAATAACGATTGGCGTCTAGTAATCTGAAGGTTGAGACGCAACCTGAGGAAGGTGAGCGGCAGCCGACAGAGGCCCTGTCATGGCCGACGGAGCGAAGGGCATGGCTTGAGTCGCCACCGACGAAGGGTCCGTTGCTACCGCTAGAGGGAACGACATGGCTCGAGTCGCCACCGGAGGAGGGCCCGACGCTGCTGATGGAGGGCTGGTTGCTACCGGCGGAGGGCAAGGACTAATGGCCGCCGGAACAAAATTCTCCATTGCGGCGTAGATTGGAACGTGAACCGATCCCAGGGATACTCAAGAAAGATTTTTACTACTTGATGATGGATAAGTTAGGGGGTTATCTGCTAATTGTGTTTAAGTGGATGCTGAGGGATCCCACCTTTGATCCGTGGCGTCCATTATAGATCTGATGGCCCATGTAAGAATTTTCAGATTTTCACTGAAAATCCATTTTCACTTGATACTTCGCCCTATTAGTTTGACATAATCGTGTCATCTTGTTTGTCTGGGTCGTATCTACCTAGGGTTCAACTTGTTACTTGACTAACTTCATCTTGTCATGTCTTTAGCCCCGAATTTCATCTCTCTTTTCACTTTTCTTCTTCAGGCAGAACTCCAATTTGGCATTGCATAATAAACATTCGTTTGCTGAAGACAGTGCTGGTGCTTATCCTTTGGTGCTTAGAATTTCTGTGCGTGAAACAAGCATTTTGACTGTTAAAATCAGCAAAAAGGTAAATACTATTTGAAAAGCAATATACGACTGACCGAATTTCCTAATTTGATGATGATTCATTCTGTTTCAGGATAATCCAGTTGATAACTATAAGCGGGCAAACAAGATGTTTAACATTGATTCTCAACCAGTATGTTGCTGCTTGTTGCATTTCCAAGTTTTGGAAATACACTTCCGTTAGTGCGGTTTACTTAATGTTTCTGTATCCAGGTTCATGTTTGGGATTTTTCAGGGCAGACAAACCTAATATTGATGAATGAATGGAATAGATCATATCAAGACTATTGCCATTCAGAGCAAGAGGTAGTATTGGTTGGCCATGCATCCCCCCCCCCCCCCCCCCCCCCCCCCCCCCAACCACACACACAAATCTGTTGATACAATTGTTTTTACATGATAACATTTTAACATTCAATTATTATTCAATAACCTCACTCTGATTTCATAAGCCCGTCATAAGGTGTCCACTAGATCTACCTTCTTATCACTTTCTTATCTTTTTACATGTGCAGAATCTTCTAGAAGTTCAAGTCTATGCAATGTCTGATTCCTTAACATTCAAGATTGGTGGGACTAGCATGAATGTTGATATGTCCTGTGGGAACTTTGGAAGAGTTAGCTCTATGGGGTTAATCGGACTAGAAAATCTCGGAAATACTTGCTTTATGAATAGTTCAATCCAGTGTTTGGCTCATACAACAAAACTTGTTGATTATTTCCTCGGAGATTATGACAGCGCTATAAATCGGACAAATCCACTTGGACTGAATGTATGCAGAGTTTGTCTTGAGCTTTTGTTTATTTTATCCAATTAGCTAAATATTTACTGACGCTTCCATTTCCTAGGGGGAACTTGCCTTGGCATTTGGAGAATTGTTGAGAAGTTTATGGACGAATGATCGAAATACAGTTGCACCACATAACTTTAAAGCAAAGATTGCCTGCTTTGCTCCTCAGTTCAGTGGCTTTAATCAGCATGATTCACAGGAGCTTCTAGCTTTCTTATTGGATGGCCTGCATGAAGATCTTAATCAGGTAAAATGCAAACCATATGAAGAAGCCAAGGATGCAAGTGGCCGTCCGGACGAAGAAGTAGCTGATGAATATTGGAGGAACCATTTAGCCCGAAATGATTCTGTAATAGTTGATACCTGCCATGTAAGTTTAAACTCCTAGTTCTCTGAAGTTTCACTTTCTCAAACAATTCTAAAAAGAAAGTCTTTGCTCCAACCCTTCAAGATATCTATACTGTTTCATAAACAACAAAACAACGTATAGTAGATAGTGTTGAAAGCAAGGTTGAAAAAGATTGCATAATTCAGCCGCTTAGGTACACCAGGGAGTGATTTTAGTTTTAGTGGGCCTTCTTGTGCCAGATATACCACATGAAGTAGAGGCAGAACACATTCTGCACTTCCTTCCATACCCTGAGTCCGCGAGCTGCTCTCGCCGTTACCACCACCACGAAGCACTAGAGTTCCGTCACCCTTTTACCTCAGCACCTCACCCTCCACCATTCACCCTTCCCCCTCACTCAACCTGCTGCAGAGGAGCACTAAGAAGGTTTTGGCGGTCAAATATTTTTTACATGGCTGCCGGGCCAGATCCTAGGTTGGTGCTTAGGTGGCCAGTGAACACTCGCCTGGCACCTAGTGCCTATTTGAATGTTGGGTTGAAGTGCCCATATACGTTTGCAAAAGAAATACCAACAAGGTTTGACTTGAAGACACTCTAGTCGATTCTTATGAATTTAACAGAAGGACATAACATGAGTTGCTCTATTATCTTTCTATTTTTCTTTTGAGAAAGTTAAATAACCATTTCTTGTGTATAATTTGTTAGGACATTGCAAGCTCAACTATTTTGCACAGAAGAACTCAATTTCTGTTGTTAATTTTCTTCTGATTTTCTGTTTGCAGGGACAATATAAGTCTACATTAACTTGCCCTACCTGTAATAAAACATCTGTCACTTTTGACCCATTTATGTACTTATCTTTGCCTGTACCTTCCATGGCAAAGAGGACAATGACTGTGACAGTTTTCAGCACTGATGGTAGCAGAGAGCCATTCTCATATGATGTCAGTGTGCCAAAATTTGGCACTCTTAGTGATCTTGTTCAGGCACTGAGTGCTGCTTGCTCACTTGGAGGCGATGAGTCCCTGCTGATAACCGAGGTATCTTATCTTTCTCCTTCGGTACCTGTACAATGCTACAATCCTTCTAGTCTAGTTGAGCTATACAAGTGTTATAGGTCTTCCACTTACTGAAAGTGACTATACAGGTATATAATAACTGCATCATCCGATACTTGGAGGAGCCTTCTGATTCAGTGTCACTGCTGAGGGATGGAGATAAATTGGCAGCGTACCGGCTACCAAAACAATATGAAAAATCTCCACTTGTGGTTTTTACGCACAAACACTTTGCTGAGTAAGCACTGTCAGTTACATTTCTTCCTCAATTTTTGTTTAGACTTTTTTTTGGCGAGAATCTTTGTTTAGTTTATGTGTGATAATGTAGCTAATAATGTGGTTTTCGTGGTCTTTATCACTCTTACACTTTTTCTTGGCACCATTGAATTCAGGCATTCTGGTGTTGATAATTTTGTAACTCCACAAATGAAGGAATTCGAGGCTCCACTGTTGGCATCACTTCCTGAGGCAGTCAATGGATTGACTCTTCAGGAAATCTATCTGAAATTGTTGAACCCGTTCCGATTTTCCAAGATCATTAGCTCATCTACTGATTGTGGAAGGGGCGACAGTGACTGTGCTGTCTACTCGATGGATGCAGCTGGTGACTGTGCTGTTAATTTAATGGATACAACACCTTCCAGTTCAGACGGTAATGTTCATAGTGCTCAACTGGAGGATGGCCCTGAAAGAAACCAGTGCAATGATAATTCTTGTGAAGTGATGGAAGGACCTAGTGAGACATATTGTGGGGAAGCAGATGTTTCTGACAAGGAGGCACAGACGGAGCAGTTTGGATTTTATTTAACAAATGAACGGGATGATGTTCAGCGCACAAAAATAGAAATGAATGATCTTGATTTACTTGAGGCAAAACCAAACCGGCTACATGTAAGTGTCAATTGGCAACATAGTGCTTCAAAACAATATGATGTCTCAATGCTTAACAATCTACCCGAGATACACAAGCTGGAGGTTATTCCAAAAGGAACCGAAGATTCTGTTGCACTACATGTTTGTCTAGAAGCCTTTCTAAAAGAGGAGCCATTGGGGCCAGAGGACATGTGGTGAGTGTCCCTGAGGAACAAGTGTTTGCTACTGTTTACATAATGCTGCATTTTGGCATTCCTCTTCTCATCTGTTTTTAAATAGGAGTATTATTTATAAACTTATTTCTCAAGTGTTAAACTGATGATAGCTTTGCAAATAAAACCACAAATGCAAATCTCACGTCGACAATTCTGAATTTTAAGTGTCGTGTTGGGTTCATAACTGAGACCTGCTCTGTTGTGTGTTTTGCTTTTCAGGTACTGCCCTTGCTGCAAAAAGCATCAGCAAGCGATGAAGAAATTAGATCTCTGGAGGCTACCTGAAGTTCTGGTCATCCATCTGAAAAGATTTTCATATACCCAGTTCACAAGAAATAAGCTCGAGACATTTGTAGATTTCCCCATTAGTGATTTGGACCTGTCATCATATATTACCACCGAGAATGAACAACCATACAACCGTTATCGCTTGTATGCCATTAGCAGCCACTATGGAAATATGGGAGGTGGACATTACACAGCAAGCATCTACGTGAGTTCCTGTGCTAGCATATGATATTTTCAACTCCTAAACAATAAAACTTGTTAATGAAGCGTTTTACTGATATTGTTTGATCTTTGTGTAGCAAGAAGGCAAGGGATGGCACAAATTTGATGATGAATGTGTAACACCTATAAGTGAGGACAATATAAAAACAGCTGCTGCATATGTTCTGTTCTACAGACGAGAGTGACGACATGGCTTCTTTACAAAAGCATTGTTCACTGGAGCTCTGGCGTGTCTGGATTTTGCCTATATCATTTGGACAACATTTTGGCACTTGAATCTCTCAAGCCACTAACCCATACAACAGCGTGTACAGATTCAATTGCCAACAGGAGAACAAAAGGACCTGGCTAATGCATTATTCTTTTTTTTCCAACCAACACACAGTATTCTTTTCCGTACATGGATTGGACCCACAGTGTAAAAATGCTTCATTTGAGCAGCAATATTCTTTTGCCAAGAGTGCGAAGTGATGTAACAGCTCTGTAAATTAACTCCTGTGACATGTTGTAGAGCTGCCACGAGATTGACGCTACAG
The DNA here is from genome assembly GCA_963921465.1 of Triticum timopheevii. Taxonomy (NCBI): domain Eukaryota; kingdom Viridiplantae; phylum Streptophyta; class Magnoliopsida; order Poales; family Poaceae; genus Triticum; species Triticum timopheevii. The sequence goes on from OY997264.1 coordinate 330,057,907, forward strand.
CCACTCGCCCCCTGTGTTGGTCCATCCATGAGCCACTGGCATGATGAAAAATGCAAAACATATTTTCATGATACCCTGGACTCTGACCTGTCCCCAAACTCAACTGTTTGACAGGTAACACGAGATGAATGCTGAGATGAGTGCTGCTGTTGGCCTCTGTGTTTTGACAAATATTCCAACCCCGATTAAGACGTCTTATCTGCATGACATGTCATGGGGTCAGACAAGGTAGAATGCACGCCAGCCCTGTATGTGTAAGGTGTCTTCAGAAACTATTGCTGGGTACAGTGAAATCTTGGTGTGCAAGCTCATACCCGCCCTTTATGTTTCTGTCACGTTTTTGCTGCTGATGGCGATGATATCCACTCGCTCGAATAATCAAGTTCGGTTGTCACTTTGCAGTCTTATTTTTGTGGACTGGACCATCCATGCTGCTATAGTACGATCTAACCCAAAGTTCGATCAGAATAGAAGGCATAATGTCCTCCACAAATTTTTTTGCGGGATCCACAAAAATAAAATTAAAAATTGTGAAAACCATCACAAAAATAAAATTAAAAATAATAGAAGGGGTAATTGCAGAAAACCATCAAATTAAAAATAATAGAAGAGGTAATTGCAGAAAACCATCCATGCTGCTATAGTACGATCTAACCCAAAGTTCGATCAGAATAGGAGTATATGGTTTAAGATTACCACTGTAACATTTTTTTTAGAAATTTCTCAATTGTGATAGTAAACTGAAATCCTAGCTCTAAATATGGTGATTTTTTTTAATTTACTCCAATAGAAAGATTTGCTAAGGGTTTAGGAGAAATATCCGAATCTTTGGAACAAAGGACCACCTGCATGAGTGAATTGACAAAAAGAACCACTTCTGAATTCAAATGTGGTCCTTTTTTCCATTTCACACGCGCAGGTGGTACTTTACGCGAAAAGTTTGAAATATCTCGGTGCTATTCAAACTCCGGTTGGGCTTCGAGCAGGCTGTGAGCTTGAGTAGTTGATGGAGTAGAATTTTTGCGGTGATTACACGGAGATTTAAGTCAAAAGTTTCTTACAAACTCTCCTGCGTGTTTGGCTTGATCATCAACCGTTGATGAGACTTATAAGGTACAGGGTGTGTAAAGAAAGGCAAGAGAGGTGCATCGATCGTTGTTGGCTAGATCGATTTGATCAAGGTCGGGATAGAAACAAAAGCCTAGGTTCCTCTTGCCTCCTGCCGGTGCCGTCGCCGATCCGCCCCATCTCCGGTGGCCTTAGGGCTATGGAGGCGGAGTGAATTTTGGCCCTTATTGGTGGGAGAGCTCCGTTTTTATATATATTTTTAATTTTGATTACGTTTTGTGTCCTATTCATGAAGGCGAGACGGCGGCGACTCCCTGAAGATAAAATAAAGGTCTCTCCGCCTAGCCCCCGTTTCGGTGATGCGTCTAGCATTGTCGGCGGCTGTGTGGAGGTGTCTCCGGCTGATCTATCTTTGGTGGATTTGTTCGGATCTGTTCATCGTTCGTCTATATTCCTGTGTCTTCAGGTTGGATCCTTCTGATCTACACTCTTCATAGGCGACAGGTGCTATTCTGGTGCGTTTGTTTTATGGGGCCTTAGCATGACAAGTTCCCGAATGTCTACTACAACAAGGTTGCCCGGCTTCGGCGAGGGATGGGCCATGACAGTGGCGCGCCTTCGGCTCGCTTCAGTGATTGTAGTCGTCGCGAGTTGGTTTACGGATCTGAATGTAATTTTTATTATTGCTAATGTTCGTTGTATTATCATGATTGAAAATGAATAGATTGAAATTTTTTCAAACAAAGAGGGCAAGAGAGCCGCTGAGACCACAAGAATGAATGGCTCTGATGGTGGGTCAGATTGATTGATTGGATTGGATACCTCCTCATTCAGGTGAAGCAACGGGCCTGGCGTGTCCTCTCCTCCTGATGAGCGACCAAGCATGCATTTGCTACGCGTGCAGCGTTCCTGTCCAGGGCCCGGGCCCTCCCACCGCGTACGACGTATCTGCTTCCCAAGTAAACGTACAGACAGTTCTAAAAAAGATAAAAGTAAATGTACAGTCCGTCTCCTGATGGGCGACCAAGCATGCATTTGCTACGCGTGCAGCGTTCCTGTCCAGGGCCCGGGCCCTCCCACCGCGTACGACGTATCTGCTTCCCAAGTAAACGTACAGACAGTTCTAAAAAAGATAAAAGTAAATGTACAGTCCGCAAGACGTACTACAATACTCCCTCCATTCCACAATGTAGTGCTTCCTCTATCCACGTGCTTCAACTTTGACCGTAAATTTAACTACCAAGACCGATTGCGGTGGGAGCAAAAATTATATCAGTGAATTCGTATTCGAAAGAAGTTTTCAATTATATATTTTTTTCTCCCGCCGCAGTTGGTCTCGTTGGTTAAATTTATGGTCAAAGTTGGACCTCGGGAAGCGTGGGCGCACTATATTTTGGAATGGAGGGAGTAGTTCTTATGAAATCATGTCCACGATGACGATGGTACCGACGCGTACGTATGTACAATCGATGCGGTAACTGTGCCATTCACCCGGATCTCAGCATGTACGACCGGACCCTCAAACGTCCAATTGAACAATCCGGTCATCGTAAGAAAAAAAGTCATCCAACTGGACCTCAACTTTGTTCTCATATGCCCGGGCTACAACAGTTCGCCAGACATACTACAACATTTCTTATGACATCTGTCCACGATGACGATTGTACCTCCATGCAAAAAAAGAAAAGAAAAAGGATGACGATTGTACCTGTGTGAGGATACATGTACAGCCGATGCGGTAACTGCGCCATTCACCAAGCAAACACGAGGTTATACACCCGTTTTCCTCTCGTCCTCGGTGACCGGAAACCCTAGCCACTACCAGCAGAGGCTAGCCTTCCGGCGCCATCCTCCGACGGCTCCCCTCCGTCGATGATAGATCGCGCGTGCTGTTCATGTAGGTTTTCACCCTCCCGCGAGGCGACGGGAGGAACCCTACGGCACTGCCGCCAACTCCTTTCCTCGCCACCTCCTCCCCCCTCGGCGCCGCCAAAGGGCGCGGCCGGGCGAAGCCTGGCCGGCGCCGCCAGCGGCGAGGCCTGCTCGTTCCCCCTCCCAGCGGCCTTGGCGCGGGCCGACGGGGCTGGATCGGGGTGCCTCACTGTCCCAGGGCGAGGCGGCGCAACTGCGTGGTGATGGCGCTGCGCGTGGCGGTGGCGCGACAGGCTGGGCGTCAAAGGGCCAGCCGGTGCGTGTAGCGGCGGGGCGGCGAGCGGCTGGTGCGGGCGGTCATGGCGGCGGGCGGATCTGGCATGGAGGCGGTCGTGATGAGGCAGGGCATCAGCAGCGGGCTCCGATGGCCTGGGCCGGCTCCTGGCTTGGCGATGTGGTGGTGCGGGTCGCGGGCGACAAGGATCTGTGGGCGGCCGACCCTGTCCTGGCTTTGGGTTGGTGGTGGTGGCGGCACAGTGGTGGTGGTGGCACAGTAGTGGTGGCTGGCGGGGCGTGTTGGTCGAGTCCGTGTCGGAACCTTCCTGGTCTGGCGCTCGGACGTCGGCGAACGGCGCGAGGAGGCATCTCTGGTGAGCTTCCATGGCTGCGGCTGCGGGTTGATTTGGTCTCCCTCATCGGCGGGCACGCGGTTGCCGATGGCCTCGCGGAGATGTGTGTCAGCTACCATGGTGGGGTGATAACCCACAAGTATAGGGGATCACAACAGTTTTCGAGGGTAGAGTATTCAACCCAAATTTATTGATTCGACACAAGGGGAGCCAAAGAATATTCTCAAGTATTAGCAGCTGAGTTGTCAATTCAACCACACCCGAAAGACTTAATATCTGCAGCGAAATATTTAGTAGCAAAGTAGTATGGAAAGAGCGGCAACAGCGGCAAAAGTAACAGTAGCAGTCGTAACAGTGGCAACGGAAAAGTAACGGAGCAAAGATCAATATGAAACGAGCTCGTAGGCGATGGATCAATAATGGATAATTATGTCGGATGGCATTCATCATGCAACAGTTATAACATAAGGTGACACAGAACTAACTCCAATTCATCAATATAAGTAGGCATGTATTCCGAATATAGTCATACGTGCTTATGGAAAAGAACTTTCTTGACATCTTTTGTCCTACCCTCCCGTGGCAGCGGGGTCCTATTGGAAACTAAGGGATATTAAGGCGTCCTTTTAATAGAGTGCCGGACCAAATCATTAGCACTCAGTGAATACATGACCTCTTCAAACTACGGTCATCATCGGGAAGTGTCCCGACTATTGTCACTCCGGGGTTGTCGGATCATAACACGTAGTTGGTGACTATAACTTGCAAGATAGGATCAAGAACACAAATATATTCATGAAAGCATAATAGGTTCAGATCTGAAATGATGGCACTCGGGCCCTAGTGACAATCATTAAGCATAGCAAAGTCATAGCAACATCAATCTAAGAACATAGTGGATACTAGGGATCAAACCCTAACAAAACTAACTCTATTACACGGTAAATCTCATTCAACTTATCACGGTCCAGCAAGCCTACAATGGGAATACTCATGCACGGTGGTGAGCATCATGAAATTGGTGATGGAGGATGGTTGATGATGACGATGGCGACAGTTTCCCCTCTCCGGAGCCCAAAACGGACTCCAGATCTGCCCTCCCGAGGAAGAACAGGGCTTGGCGGCGGCTCTGTATCATAAAACGTGATGAATCCTTCTCTCGAATTTTTCCTCCCCGAACGTGAATATATGGAGTTGGAGTTGAGGTCAGTGGAGGTCCAGGGGGCCCACAAGGACAGAGGGTGCGCCCCAGGGGGTGGCCGCGCCCTCCACCCATGTGGCCAGGGTGTGGGCTCCCTTCGATTGATTCTTTCGCCAATATTTTTTATTTATTCCAAAACTGATCTCCGTGAAGTTTCATGTCATTCCGAGAACTTTTATTTCTGCAAAAAATAACACCATGGCAATTTTGCTGAAAACAGCGTCAGTCCGGGTTAGTTCCATTCAAATCATGCAAGTTATAGTTCAAAACAAGGGCAAAAGAGTTTGGAAAAGGAGATACGATGGAGACGTATCAACTCCCCCAAGCTTAACCCATTGGTTATCCTCAAGCAATTCAGTTGGCAAACTGAAAGTGATAAAGAAAAACTTTTACAAACTCTGTTTGATCTTGTTGTTGCAAATATGTAAAGCCAACATTCAAGTTTTCAGCATAGATTATGAACTAACCATATTCACAATAACATTTAGGTCTCACATTTACTCATATCAATGGCATAGTCATCTAGCGAGCAATAATAATAAATCTCGGATGACAACACTTTCTCAAAACAATCATGATATGATATAACATGATGGATTCTCGCTAGCCCTTCCTGAGACCGCAAAACATAAATGCACAACACCCCTGAAGATCGAGGACTGACTAGACATTGTAATTCATGGTAAAAGAGATCCAGTCACAGTCATACTCCATATAAATTACTAACAATGCATACAAATGACAGCGGTGCTCTCTAACTGGTGCTTTTTATAAGACGATGATGACTCAACAATAAAAGTAAATAGATAGGCCCTTCAGAGGGAAGCATGGATTTGCAGAGGTGCGAGAGCTCAAGTTTTTCAAACAGAGATAAATAATATTTTGAGCGGCATGCTTTCATTGTCAACATAACAATTAAGAGATCTCGATATCTTCCATGCTACATACATTATAGGCTGTTCCCAAACAGAATGGTAAAGTTTATACTCCCCCACCACCAACAAGCACACTCCACGACTGGTCCGAAACAATGAGTACCATCCAACTAACAACAGTCCTAGGGGAGTTTTGTTTGCAATTATATTTTGATTTGATTTGAGCATGGGACTGGGCATCCCGGTTACCAGCCATTTTCTCGTGAATGATGAGCGGAGTCCACTCATCGTGAGAATAACCCACCTAGCATGGAAGATATTGACAACCCTAGTTGGTACATGAGCGATTCGAGCATACAAAACATATTATCATTTAAAGGTTTAGAGTTTAGCACTTGCAAATTTACTTGGAACGGCAGGTAAATACCGCATATAGGTAGGTATGGTGGACTCATATGGAACAACTTTGGGTTTATGGAAGTGGATGCAAAAGCAGCATTCTCGCTTAGTACAAGTGAAGGCTAGAAAAAGACTGGGAAGCGACCAACTAGAGAGCGACAACAGTCATAAACATGCACTGAGAGTAACCAACATTGAGTGCAAGCATGAGTAGGATATAAATCACCATGAACATAAATATCGTGAAGGCTATGTTGATTTTGTTTCAACTACATGCGTGAACATGTGCCAAGTCAAGCCACTCGAATCATTCAAAGGAGGATACCATCTTATCATACTACATCACAACCATTTTAAAAGCATGTTGGCACGCAAGGTAAACCATTATAAACTCCTAGCTAATTAAGCATGGCATGAGTAACTATAATCTCTAATTGTCATTGCAAACATGTTTCATTCATAATGGGCTGAATCAAGAACGATGAACTAATCATATTTACAAAAACAAGATAGGTCGAGTTCGTACCAGCTTTTCCTCATCTCAATCATTTCATCATATATCTTCATGAATGCCTTTCACTTGCACGACCGAACGGTGTGGATAATAATAATAGTGCACTTGCATTGGACTAAGCTGGAATCTGCAAACATGTATTCAAAGGAGAAGACAAGGTAATATGGGCTCTTTGTTAGAACAACAATAATGCATATGTGAGCCACTCAACATTTTCATCGTGGTCTTCTCCTCTCGGCCCCCAAAGAAAAGAAAAGAATTTCAAAGAAACACACTAAAATATTTGGAGTTTTGTTTTTCTGAAGAAAGTAAAACAAAAACGAGAAAAACTATTTACACGGGAAAGCTCCCAACAAGTAAAAGTAGAACGAGAAGTCTTTTTGGGTTTTCTTTTAATACTACAACTAAACACGCATAGAAAGTAGACTAACTACAACTAATTTTTTTGGTCTTTCTTAAGATTTTTCAAACACACAAGAAGAAAGCTAGAAAAAGAAATAAACTAACATGGATAATACAATGAAAAAGTATGAACCTCGACAACTGAAATGAGTGTGTGAACATGAATGTAATGTCGGTGAGGAATACGTACTCCCCCAAGCTTAGGCTTTTGGCCTAAGTTGGTCTAGGGCCACCACTAGCCTAGATGATATCCGAAATCATAGTTAGGGTCGTATTGTGCTACGGTAGGTACCGCTTGGCGAGCTGCCTCCTGGAGGTGAGCGGCCTCCGCTGTTCTCTCATACTCGTTTGCCTCCTCTCTAATTATAAAATATCTCCCATTTACCTGAAAGTTAAAGAAGGCAGGAGCAGGAAGGGTAATATGGACGGCACGCCGTCCGTCAAAGATTAATCGGTACTGGAGGAACTGTTTGTTCCTCTCAAGAAACTGGTAGCGTACCATTGCATTATAATCAAGAAAAATAGGTGGCAACTCTTTGTCATTCCCTCTAATCGGTACACCAAGATAATTAGCTTAACGAGTTGCATAAAACCCACCAAATAAATCTCCCTCTTCAGCATTAAGATGTAACCTCCTCGCAATAAAGGCCCCCAAGTTATATCGCTTATCATCTAACACCGCACACTTGAGGAAACTAAGATCTGGAACGCGAAGGTGGCAATGCTCATGCTTACCGTTAATGCATCTACTATAAAGAGAGCAAAATAATGTATGGCATGAAAGTGAATGCTCCCTATGGTGGCTTGTGTGTTATTTCTAGTTTCTCCCACGATGATGTGATACGTCCATTTTGCATCATGTTTTCCTACTGTTATTTATGATGTTTTTATGCATAATAATTCTTTTTTGGGGTAATTCTAATGCCTTTTCTCTCATAATTTGCAAGGTACACACAAAGAGGGAGAATTCCGGCAGGTGGAAATCTGGACCTGGAAAAGCTACGTCACGCTACCTATTCTGCACAACTCCAAACAAGCTAAAACTTCACGGAGAATTTTTATGGAATATATGATGAATATTGGAGCAAATAAGTACCAGAGGGGGCCCACCAGGTGGGCACAACCCACCTGGGCGCGCCAGGGAGCCCAGGCACGCCCTGGTGGGTTGTGCTCACCCAGGCCCACCTCCGGTGCCCATCTTCTGGTATATAAGTCATTTTGACCTAGAAAAAATAAGGAGAGGACTTTTGGGATGGAGCGCCGCCATCTCGAGGCGGAACTTGGGCCGGAGCACTTTTGCCCTCCGGTGGAGCGATTCCGCCCAGGAAACTTCCCTCCTGGAGGGGGAAATCATCGTCATCATCATCACCAACAACTCTACCATCTTGGGGAGGGCTATCTCCATCAACATCTTCAACAAAACCATCTCATCTCAAACAACTAGTTCATCTCTTGTGTTCAATCTTGTTAGCGGAACTATAGATTGGTGCTTGGGGGTGACTAGTAGTGTTGATTACATCTTGTAGTTGATTACTATATGGTTTATTTGGTGGAAGATTATATATATTCAGATCCAATATGCTATTTAATACCCCTCTGATCTTGAGCATTATTATCATTTGTGAGTAGTTACTTTTGCTCTTGAGGTCATTAGAGAAATCATGTTTCAAGTAATCATGTGAAATTGATATGTGTTCGATATTTTGATAGTATGTATGTTGTGATTCCCTTAGTGGTGTCATGTGAACGTCGACTACATGACACTTCACCATATTTTGGCCTAAGGTAATGCATTGTGGAGTAGCAATTAAATGATGGGTTGCGAGAGTGACACAAACTTAAACCCCAGTTTATGCGCTATTCCGTAAGGGACCGATTGGATCCAAAAGTTTAATGCTATGGTTAGAATTTATTCTTAACACTTTTCCCATAGTTGCGGATCCTTGCGGGAGGGTTAATCATAAGTAGGAGGTTTGTTCAAGTAAGAACAACACCTAAGCACCGGTCCACCCACATATCAAATTATCAAAGTAGCGAACACGAATCGAATCAACATGATGAAAGTGACTTGATGAAATTCCCGTGTACCCTCAAGAATGCTTTGCTTATTATAATAGACCATTTTGGCATGTCCTTTGCCTCAAAAGGATTGGGCTACCTGGCTGCAGTTTGGCTACTATTATCGTTACTTGCTCGTTACAAGTTATCTTGCTATCAAACTATTCTGCTACTTACATTTTCAGCACTTGCAGACATTACCTTGCTGAAAACCACTTGTCATTCCTCTGCTCCTCGTTGGGTTCGACACTCTTACTTATCGAAAAGAGCTACAATTGATCCCCTATACTTGTAGGTCATCAAGGCTATTTGTTGGCACCGTTGCCGGGGAGTGAAGCGCCTTTGGTAAGTGGAATTTGGCAAGGAAACATTTATATAGTGTGCTGAAATTTATTGTCACTTTCTACTATGGAAAACAATCCTTTGAGGGGTTTGTTCGGGTTATATTCACCTCGACCGGAACCACAATTATCTACCCTCAACCTACTGCACCTACTAAAAATGTTTAATATGAAATTCCTTCGGGTATGATAGAACAACTGTTAGCTAATCCTTATGCAGGAGATGGAACCGAACATCATGATATGCACTTGATATATGTGGAACAAATTTGTGGATTGTTTAAGCTTGCAGGTTTACCCAGAGATGATGTTAAGAAGAAGGTTTTCCCTTTATCTTTGAAGGGAAAAGCATTGGCATGGTATAGTCTATGGGATGATATTGGATCTTGGAAATGGAATCGATTGAAATTAGAGTTCCACCAATTTTTTTATCCTATGCATCTAGTTCATCATGATCGGAATTACATATATAATTTTTGGCCTCGTGAAGGAGAAAGTATCGCTCTAGCTTGGAGGAGGCTGAAGTCAATGTTATATTCATGCCCCAATCCCGAGCTCTCAATAGAAATTATTATCTAGAAGTTTTATGCTCGGCTTTCTCATAATGATCGATCCATGCTTGATACTTCTTGTGCTGGTTCTTTTATGAAGAAGACTATTGAATTCCGGTGGGATCTTTTGGAAAGAGTTAAACGCAACTCTAAAGATTGGGAACTCGACAAAGGTAGAGAGTCAGGTATTAAGCTTAAGTATGATTGTGTTAAATCTTTTATGAATACCGATGCTTTTCAAAAGTTTAGTACTAAATATGGACTTGACTCTGAGATAGTAGCCTCCTTTTGTGAATCATTTGCTACTCATGTTGATCTCCCTAAAGAGAAGTGGTTCAAATATCACCCACCTATTAAATAAGAAATTAAAGAACCGGTACTAGCTAAATAAGAAACTATACTTTATAATGTTGATCCTGTTGTTCCTACTGCTTATATTGAGAAACCACCTTTCCCTGTTAGGATAAAGGAACATGCTAAGGTTTCGACTGTGGTTAACAAAAGTTATATTAGAACACCTAAACCTGATGAACAAATCAAAGTAGAACCTAGTGTTGCTATGGTTAAAGATCTCCTAGAAGAAAATATTGATGGGCATGTTATTTACTTATGCAATGAAGCTACTAGAATTGCCAAACCTAATAAAGAGGAAAAACATAGACCCATTGTTGGCATGCCTGTTGTCTCAGTTAAAATAGGAGATCACTGTTATCATGGTTTATCTGACATAGGTGCTAGCGTGAGTGCTATTCCCTTTACTTTATATCAAGAAATTATGAATGACATAGCATTCGCTGAAATAGAAGAAATAGATGCCACTATTAAACTTGCTAATAGAGACACCATCACACCACTTGGGATTGTTAGAGATGTTGAAGTCTTGTGTGGGAAAATAAAATACCCTACTGATTTTATTGTTCTTGGTTCTCCACAAGATGACTTTTGCCCCATTATCTTTGGTAGACCTTTCTTAAACACCGTTAATGCTAAGATAGATTGTGAGAAACAAACTGTCGGTGTTAGTTTTGGTGATGAGTCTCATGAGTTCAATTTTGTTCCAAGTTTAGTAGAAAGCTTCATGAAAAATAATTGCCTAGTAAGGATGAAATAATTGGTCTTGCTTCTATTGCTGTGGCTCCTACTGATCCACTAGAACAATATTTGCTAGACTATGAAAATGATTTACATATGCATGAAAGAAATGAAATAGAAAAGATTTTCTTTGAACAACGTCCTCTGCTTAAACACAATTTGCCTATTGAAACTCTAGGAGGTCCTCCTCCACCTAAAGGTGATCCTGTGTTTGAATTAAAACAATTGCTAGATACTTTGAAATATGCTTATCTTGATGAAAAGAAGATATATCCTGTTATTATTAGTGCTAACCTTTCAGAACATGAAGAAGAAAGATTATTAAAAGTTCTAAGGAAGCACCGAGCTGCTATTGCATATACTCTTAGCTTGATGATTTAATGGACATTAGTCCTACTCTATGTAAGCACAAGATTAATATGAAACCTGATGCTAAACCTGTTGCTGATCACCGATGTTGGTTAAATCCGAAAATGAAAGAAGTGGTAAGAACGGAAATCTTAGAACTTCTGGAAGCTGGTATAATCTATCCTACAGCTGATAGTAGATGGGTAAGTCCTGTTCATTGTGTCCCTAAGAAAGGAGGTATTACTGTTGTTCCTAATGATAAGAATGAACTTATTCCACAAAGAATTGTTACAGGTTATAGAATGGTAATTGATTTTAGAAAATTAAATAAAGCAACTAGAAAAGATCATTACCCTGTGCCTTTTATTGATCAAATGCTAGAAAGATTATCTAAGCACACACATTTTTGCTTTCTTGATGGATATTCCGTTTTTTGACAAATACCTGTTTCTCAACCTGATCAAGAAAATACCACTTTTACTTGTTCCTTTGGAACTTATGCTTATACTCGTATGCCTTTTGGTTTATGCAATGCACCTTCTACCTTTCAAAGATGTATGACTGCTATATTGTCTAACTTTTGTGAAAAGGTTGTTGAGGTTTTCATGGATGACTTCTCTCTTTATGGGAAGTTTTTTGATGATTGTTTAAGAAATCTTGATCGAGTTTTGCAGAGATGTGAACAAACAAATCTTGCCTTGAATTGGGAGAAGTGCCACTTTATGGTTAGTGAAGGCATTGTCTTGGTCATAAAATTTCTGAAATAGGTATTGAAGTGGACAAAGCTATGGTTGATGCAATTGAGAAAATGCCACGTCCTAAAGATATCAAAGGTATTCATAGTTTCCTAGGTCATGCTGGTTTCTATAGGCGATTTATCAAAGAGTTTTCTAAAATTTCTAGGCCTCTTACAAACCTTTTGCAAAAGGATGTTCCTTTTGTTTTTGATGATGATTGTTTAGAAGCCTTTGAAACACTCAAGAAAGCCTTAATTTCTGCACCTATTGTTCAACCACCTGATTGGAACTTGCCTTTTGAAGTTATGTGTGGTGCTAGCAATTATGCTATTGTAGCTGTTCTAGGACAAAGAGTTGATAAGAAACTAAATGTTATTCATTATGCTAGTAAAACTCTAGACAATGCTCAACGAAACTATGCTACTACTGAAAAGGAATTCCTAGCAGTGGTGTTTGCTTGTAATAAATTTAGATCTTACATTGTTGATTCAAAAGTAATTGTTCACACTGATCATGCTGCTAAAAAATATCTTATGGAAAAGAAAGATGCTAAACCTAGACTTATTTGATGGGTTCTCTTGCTACAAGAATTTGATTTACATATCACTGATAGAAAAGGAGCTGAGAACCCCGTAGTTGATAACTTGTCTAGGCTTGAAAATGTGCTTGATGACCCACTACCTATTGATGATAGTTTTCCTGATGAGCAGTTAGCTGCAATAAATGTTTCTGATAACACTCCTTGGTATGCTGACTATGCTAATTACATTGTTGCTAAATATTTACCACCTAGCTTTACATACCAACAAAAGAAAAAAAATTCTTCTATGATTTAAGACACTACTTTTGGGATGACCCACATCTTTATAAAGAAGGAGTAGATGGTATTACTAGACATTGTGTACCTGAGCATGAACAGGGACAAATCCTATGGAAATGTCACTCCGAAGCTTATGGAGGGCATCATGATGGAGATAGAACTGCTCACAAGGTATTGCAATCCAGATTTTATTGGCCTACTCTCTTCAAGGATGCCCGTAAGTTCGTCTTCTCTTGTGATGAATGCCAAAGAATAGGTAATATCGGTAAGCATCAAGAAATGCCTATGAATTATTCACTTGCTGTTGAACCATTTGATGTTTGGGGATTTGATTACATGGGACCTTTTCCTTCCTCTAACGGGTATACACATATTTTGGTTGCCGTTGATTATGTTACTAAATGGGTAGAAGCTATTCCAACCAGTAGTGCTGATCACAACACCTCTATTAAAATGCTTAAGGAAGTTATTTTCCAAAGGTTTGGAGTCCCTAGATATTTAATGACTGATGGTGGTTCACACTTTATTCATGGTGCTTTTCGTAAAATGCTTGCCAAGTATGATGTTAACCATAGAATTGCATCACCTTATCATCCTCAGTCTAGTGGTCAAGTTGAACTTAGCAATAGAGAAATAAAATTAATTTTGCAAAAGACTGTCAATAGGTCCCGGAAGAATTGGTCTAACAAATTAGATGATGCACTTTGGGCTTATAGAACAACATATAAAAATCCTATGGGTATGTCTCCCTATAAAATGGTTTATGCAAAAGCTTGTCATTTGCCTCTTGAGTTAGAACATAAAGCATATTGGGAAATCAAAGAACTCAATTATGATTTAAAACTTGACGGTGAAAAGAGGTTATTTGATATTAGCTCACTAGATGAATGGAGAACCCAAGCTTATGAAAATGCCAAGTTGTTTAAAGAAAAAGTCAAAAGATGGCATGACAAAAGAATTCAAAAGCGTGAGTTTATTGGAGAATATGTTCTTTTGTACAAATCTCGTTTCTGATTCTTTGCAAGAAAACTCCTCTCAAAATGGGAAGGACCCTATGTTATCGAGGAGGTTTATCGGTCTGGAGCTATCAAAATAAATAATGCCGAAGGTACTAACCCAAAGGTTGTTAATGGGCAACGAATAAAACATTATATCTCAGGTACGCCCATTAATGTTGAAAGTAATATTATCCAAACTTTGACACCGGAAGAACACATAAAAGAGGCCTTCTGGAACACTCCAGAATCATGAAAATAAGGAGGTGCGTGATACGGTAAGTAAACGGACTTCAAAAACTCCGAATTTTTTTTGTCAGTTTTGGAATATTTAGAAAATTAGGAAAATAAGAAACTTTCAAGAAGCGTACCCTGGTGAGCTGATGACCCACAAGTATAGGGGATCTATCATAGTCCTTTCGATAAGTAAGAGTGTCGAACCCAACGGGGAGCAGAAGGAAATGACAAGCGGTTTTCAGTAAGGTATTCTCTGCAAGCAATGAAATTGTAGGTAATAGATAGTTTTATGATAAGATAATTTGTAATGGGCAACAAGCAATGAAAGTAAATAAAGTGCAGCAAGGTGGCCCAATCCTTTTTGTAGCAAAGGACAAGCCTGGACAATTTCTTATAATGAGAAAAGCGCTCCCGAGGACACATGGGAATTATTGTCAAGCTAGTTTTCATCACGCTTATATGATTCACGTTCGGTACTTTGATAATTTGATACGTGGTTGGACCGGTGCTTGGGTACTACCCTTACTTGGACAAGCATCCCACTTATGATTAACCCCTATTGCAAGCATCCGCAACTACAAAAGAAGTATTAAGGTAAACCTAACCACAACATTAGACATATGGATCCAAATCAGCCCCTTATGAAGCAACGCATAAACTAGGGTTTAAGCTTCTGTCACTCTAGCAACCCATCATCTACTTATTACTTACCAATGCCTTCCTCTAGGCCCAAATAGTGGTGAAGTGTCATGTAGTCGATGTTCACATAACACTACTAGAGGAGAGACAACATACATCTCATCAAAATATCGAACGAATACCAAATTCACATGACTACTAATAGCAAGACTTCACCCATGTCCTCAGGAACAAAAGTAACTACTCACAAAGCATATTCATGTTCATGATCAGAGGAGTATTAATATGCATTAAGGATCTGAACATATGATCTTCCCCAAGTAAAGCAATTAGCATCAACTACAAGGAGTAATCAACACTACTAGCAACCCACAGGTACCAATTTGTGGTTTTGATACAAGATTGGATACAAGAGATGAACTAGGGTTTTGAGAGGAGATGGTGCTGGTGAAGATGTTGATGGAGATTGACCCCCTCCCGATGAGAGGATCGTTGGTGATGACGATGGTGATGATTTCCCCCTTCCGGAGGGAAGTTTCCCCGGCAGAATAGCTCCGCCGGAGCCCTAGATTGGTTCCGCCAAGGTTCCGCCTCGTGGCGGCGGAGTTTCGTCCCGTAAGCTTGCCTCTGATTTTTTTCCAGGGTAAATGCCTTCATATAGCAAAAGATGGGCATCGGAGGGCCACCAGGGGCCCAGGAGACAGGGGGCGCGCTCTGTAGGGGTGGGCGCCCCCCCCACTCTCCTGGCCAGTGTGTGGGCCCCCTTTGGTGTTTTCTTCGCTCAATAATTCTTATTAATTCCAAAAATAACTTCCGTGGAGTTTGAGGATTTTTGGAGCTGTGCAGAATAGATTTCGAATATTTGCTCCTTTTCTAGCCAGAATTCCAGCTGCCGGCATTCCCCCTCTTCATGGTAAACCTTGTAAAATAAGAGAGAATAGCCATAAGTATTGAGACATAATGTGTAATAACAGCTCATAATGCAATAAATATTGATATAAAAGCATGATGCAAAATGGACGTATCATGAGCACAAGACATCAGGGCGCACCTGGCTTGCCAGGCACGCCCAGGTGGGTTGTGCCCACCTGGGGCACCTTCCGGACTCCATTTTTCTTCCGCTTGCTTGTTTCCCAAGATTAAAAAAAATCTTTATATACACCCGAACCTATTGACCACCGTATCATGGAGAAATCTTCTGTTCTTTTTTTCTTGCTGTTTTCTGACAGATTCAACTAGACCAACGTCATGTCTTCATCGCCCTCCAACAACGAAGAAGAAGACACAGGGGTGGTTTAGGAGGATCTAAGGAGAGAGGAAGCTGAAGAGGTTGCTATGGAGGAAGAAGAGGAAAATCCTTTTGGGGTTCAATCTCTGACCCCCGAGAGGGGCTCATTGGCTGGCATCTTCACTCATCCAAATCCTCATCAAGCTATGAGATCATCAAATAATCAAGAGAGTGATGTCTACTGCGCAGCTTTATTCTTATAGACACGTGTTGGGCCTCCAAGCACAGAGTTTTGTAGGACAGTAGCAATTTTCCCTCAAGTGGATGACCTAAGGTTTATCAATACATGGGAGGTGTAGGATGAAGATGGTCTCTCTCAAACAATCCCGCAACCAAATACAAGAAATCTCTTGTGTCCCCAACACACCCAATACAATGGAAAATTGCATAGGCGAAGAGATGGTGATAAAAGTGTAATATTGATGGTAGAAATATATTTTTATAATTTGAATAAATAAAAACAACAAGGTATCAAATAGTAAACGGGCACAAAAACGGTATTGCAACGCTTTAAAATGAGGCCTAGGGTCCGTACTTTCACTAGTGCAACCTCTCAACAGTGCTAATGTAATTGGATCATATAACCATCCCTCAAAGAGCGATGAAGAAACATTCCAAAGTTCCTATCTAGCGGAGAACATAAGAATAAATTGTTTGTAGGGTACGAAACCACCTCAAAGCTATTCTCTCCATTCGATCTATTCAAGAGTTTGTACTAAAATAACACAAAGCTATTCTTTCCGTTCGATCTATCCTAGAGTTTGTACTAAAATAACACCAAAGCAAATTCATATTCATAATACTCAATCAGACACAAAGAACTTCAAAGATTGCCCCAAGATTTCTACCGGAGAAACAAAGACAAGAATGTGCATCAACCCCTATGCATAGATTACCCCAATGTCACCTCGGGAATCCGCGAGTTGAGTGCCAAAACATATATCAAGTGAATCAATACGATACCCCATTGTCACCATGAGTATTCAATTGCAAGGCATATATCAAATGTTCTCAAATCCATAAAAGTATTCAGTCCGATAACAACGAAATCTCAAAGGGAAAACTCAACTCATCACAACAAGATAGAGAGGGGAAAACATCATATGATCCGACTATATTAACAAAGCCCACGATACATCAAGACCGTGGCATCTCAAGAACATGAGAGAGAGAGATTAAACACATAGCTACTGGTACAAACCCTTAGCCCCGAGGGTGGACTACTCGCTCCTCATCGTGGTGGCCGCCGGGATTATGAAGATGGCCACCGGAGATGATTCCCCCCTCTGGCAGGGTGCTGGAATGGGGTCTAGATTGGTTTTCGCTGGCTATAGAGCCTTGCGGCGGCGGAACTTCTGATCAAGGGCTACCCCGAGGGTTTTTGGATTTTTTGGGAATTTATAGGGTAAATAGGGGGTGTGGGTGGCCACCGAGATGGGCACAATCCACCTGGGCGCGCCTGGCCCCCCAGGCGCGCAACCCAGGCGTGCCCTGGTGGGTTGTGCCCCCCTCAGGGCACCCCCAGGTGCTTCTCTGGCCCATCCTGGGTGTTCTGGTCCATAAACAATCTCCAAAAAGTTTCGCGGTGTTTGGACTCCGTTTGATATTGATTTCCTGTGATGTAAAAAAAAGCAAAAAACAACAACTAGCACTGGGCACTAGGTCAATAGGTTAGTCCCAAAAAATGATATAAAGTTGGTATAAAACGATTGTAAAACATCCAATAATGATAGTATAATGGCATGAGTACTTCATAAATTATAGATACGTTGAAGACGTATCAGCATCCCCAAGCTTAATTCCTACTCGTCCTCGAGTAGGTAAATGATAAAAGAAATAATTTATGAAGTGTGAATGCTAGCAAAGTACATAAGTTTGATCAGATAGTTTCAATCACTTTTCCTAGCATCATATCAGCAATTCTTTCTTATAAAACTTCTCATGTTAAAGTAGCAACCAATTCACAGGTTAAGGTTCGAACAATGAATTCTCTTGAAACTCAATAACCTATATTCTCAGTCACCAAGAAATTGTAATTCAACTTATTCAACAGAGTTTAAGTAAGAGCTCCACATACTCAACCATCATATAGTCTTCTATGATTGCTAACACTCACCGCATACACATGAGCAAAACGTTTCAACTGGACACATAGAAAGATAGGGGCTCATAGTTTTTCCTCCCAACGTATTCACCTCAAGGGTGATGTCAAAAATAATAACTCATGCTACCCATATTCAACTGGACATATGTGCCTAGATATTTCCTCACCACATGATGCTTGCCAAAGGAGAAAAATAAAAAGGAATAGAGAGAAAACTTTGACTCTTGCATAAAAGTAAATACATAAAGTAAAAGATAGGCCCTTCGCAGAGGGAAGCAGAGGTTGCCATGCGCTTATTTGTTTGTATGCTCAACCCCTTAGTGCAAAAGAACATCACATTATATTGCCCCTTATGATAGCAATCTTTATTATGTAGTCTGTCGCTTTTATTCTTTGCCATCACAAGTTCGTACAACGCTCAATTTTCTCTTACACTAAAGGATCTAACACTTCTATAAGAAATTTTTATTACCTTATTGCACCGATGACAACTTACTTGAAGGATCTAACTCAATCCTTAGGTAGGTATGGTGGACTCTTGAAAATAAGATTTGGGTTTAAGGGTTTTTGTATGCACAAGTAGTATCTCTACTTGGTGCGGAATTTTTGGCTAGCAAAGATGGGGGGCAAGCACCACATGTTGAAGGATCTATGGCAATATAACTTCTATGTGAATATGAACAAACATAAATCATTACATTGTCGTCCTTGTCCAACGTCAACAATTTTGGCATATAATATTTTGATGGGGCTCACAATCACAAAAGATTTTCAAGATAGTGTATTTGTATGTGAAATTTCTCTTCCTTATACTAATTATTTGTGAATTGCTTGTATGACCAATATTGTGATTATAAAGCCTCAAAAGATTTCACTTTCTAAACCCAATGTGAAGCTACCACTAGGCATGATATGATTTCAACTTCATGACATTCAATTTATTCAACAATTTACTCATAGGATATAAGTGAAGTACAAGAGCAATTCCATAGAAAAGAGCTTCATTGACGGGATGTGAATGCCGCTTACTTAGCCTCCCTGGCAACTATTTGAGGACTTTATTTTATTTAAAACTTTCAGATCTAAGAATTTTATTAAAACAACAAGCAAAAAATAAAATAAAATGACATTCTAATAATAGCACACATCATGTGAAGAAGCAAAAACTTAGGCTCAATCGATACTAACCGATAATTGTTGAAGAAGAAAGGTGGGATGCCTACCGAGGCATCCCCAAGCTTAGATGCTCAAGAGTTATTGAAATATTATCTTGGGGTGCCTTGGGAATCCCCAAGCTTGAGCTTTTGTGTCTCCTTAATTCCTCTCATATCACGGTTTTCCTAAATCTCAAAAGCTTCATCCACACAAAACTCAACAGGAACTTGTGAGATAAGTTAGTATAGACCAATGCAAAAACCTTATCATTCTCTACTGTAGCAAATCACTAAAATTATTATTCAACATTGCACACTAAATGCCTCTGCATATTTAATACTCCTATCCTCAAATAGAATCATTAAACAAGCAAACATATGCAAACATAACAACAATCTACCAAAATAGTACAGTCTGTAAAGAATGCAAGAGTATGAATACTTATCTAACTCTAAAAGTCATGAAAATTTGCCACACTGTAGAAAACTTATCAGAGATCATTTTGCAAAAAGTTTCAACATTTTATCACATTCTGACTTTTCTAGAGAATTTTTGCAACGGCGGTAAACTTTCTGTTTTCAAACAGCAACATGTAGACTTGCAAAATAAGCATGGCAAAGGCTATACTTGATATTTTTATTGAAAAGAAAGATGCAAGACATTATTCTAAATAACAGCAAGAAAATCCTAACAAAATAAATTGACGCTCGAAGCAAAACACATATCATGTGACGAATGAAAACATAGCTCCAAGTGGGGTTACCGATAATGTTGGAGATGAAAGAGGGGATGCCTTCCGGGGCATCCCCAAGCTTAGTTGCTTGGATATTCATTGAATATTACCTTAGGGTGCCTTTGGAATCCCCAATCTTAGGGTATTGTCACTCCTTATTCTTCTCATATCGACATCTCACCCAAAACTTGAAAACTTCAATTACACAAAACTTAACGGAACTTCATGAGATAGGTTAGTATGATAAAGAGCAAACCATTTCACTTTGGTAGTGTCAAACACAAGATTCATAATTGTTTCAACACAATGTCTACTGTACCATATCATTTCCTCAATTTATATTGTGCAATATAAGCCATAGAAACTAGGAAACAAGCAAACTATGCATTGAAAACAGAATCTGTCAAAAACAAAACAGCCTGTAGTAATCTGTACTCAAACCATACTTATGCTACTCCAAAAATTATTAAACAATTAGGACCACGTGAGGAATTTGTATATTAATCTTCTTCAAAAAGAATCAACTCAAAAGCACTCTTCTGTTAAAAATAAGAATTATTTTTGTGAGTGGAAAAGTTTCTGTTTTTCAGCAAGATCAAATCAACTATCACCCATCATGATCCCAAAGGCTTTACATGGAAATTTATTGAAATAAAAGCAATAAAATATGATCAATACAGTAGCATAATCATGTGAACACACAAAAACAGTAGGTAAAAGTGTTGGGTTGTCTCCCAACAAGCGCTTTTCTTTAATGCCTTTTTAGCTAGGCATGATGATTTCGATGATGCTCGCATAAAATATAAGAATTGAAACACAAAGAGAGCATGATGAAGAATATGACTAGAACATTTAAGTCTAACCCACTTCCTATTCATAGGGATTTTGTGAGCAAACAACTTATGGGAACAAGAATCAACTAGCATAGGAAGGCAAAACAAGCATAACTTCAAAACTTTCAACACATAGAGAGGAAACTTGATATTATTGAGATATGTAGAAGCATATGTTCCTCGCTCATAATAATTTCAAGTAGCATCATGAATGAATTCAACAATATAGCCATCACATAAAGAATTATTTTCATGATACATAAGCATAGAAATTTTATTACTCTCCACATAAGCAAATTTATTTTCATGAATAGTAATGGGAGCAAACTCAACAAAATAACTATCATGGGATTGAAAATTAAAATCATGATGACAAGTTTCATGGTTATCATTATTATTTATAGCATACATGTCATCACCATAATCATCATAGATAGCAACTTTGTTATCATATTCAACTGAAGCCTCATCCAAAATGATGGATTCATCATTAAATAAAGTCATGACCTCTCCGAATCCACTTTCATCAATATAATCATCATAAATAGGAGGTGCAATCATCATAATAAATTTTCTCATCAAAACTTGGGGGACTAAAAATATCATATTCATCAAATAAAGCATCCCCAAGCTTGTAGCTTTGCATATCATTAGCATCATGGATATTCAATGAATTCACACTAAAAAATTGCAATCATGCTCATCATTCAAATATTTTGTGCCAAACATTTCATTGATTTCTTCTTCTAACAATTGAGCACAATTTTTCGAACCATCATTTTCAAGAAAGATATTATAAAGATGATCAATAATATGATGCAACCTCAATTCCATTTTTATGTAGTTATCTTTTAAAAACCAAACTGGTGATAAAACAAAAACTAAAAGATTCAATTACAAGATCTAAAGATATAACTTCATGCAATCACCTCCCCGGCAATGGCACCAGAAAAGAGCTTGATGTCTACTATGCAACTTTATTCTTGTAGGCACATGTTGGGCCTCCAAGCGTAGAGTTTTTTAGGACAATAACAATTTTCCCTCAAGTGGATGACCTAAGATTTGTCAATCCGTGGGAGGTGTAGGATGAAGATGGTCTCTCTCAAACAACCCTGCAACCAAATACAAGAAATCTCTTGTGTCCCCAACACACCCAATACAATGGCAAATTGTATAGGTGTACTAGTTTGGCGAAGAGATGGTGATAAAAGTGTAATATTGATGGTAGAAATATATTTTTATAATCTGAATAAATAAAAACAACAAGGTAGCAAATAGTAAAAGGGCACAAAAACGGTATTGCAATGCTTGAAAATGAGGCCTAGGGTTCGTACTTTCACTAGTGCAATCTCTCAACAGTGCTAATATAATTGGATCGTATAACCATCCCACAAAGTGCGATGAAGAAACACTCCAAAGTTCCTATGTAGCGGAGAACATAAGAATAAATTGTTTGTAGGGTACGAAACCACCTCAAAGCTATTCTTTCCGTTCGATCTATTCAAGAGTTCGTACTAAGATAACACAAAGCTATTCTTTCCGTTTGATCTATCCTAGAGTTCGTACTAAAATAACACCAAAGAAAATTATATTCATAAAACTCAATCCAACATAAAGAACTTCAAAGAGTGGCCCAAGATTTCTACCGGAGAAACAAAGACAAGAACATGCATCAACCCCTATGCATCGATTACCCCAATGTCACCTCGGGAATCCACGAGTTGAGTGCCAAAACATATATCAAGTGGATCAATATGATACTCCATTGTCACCACGAGTATTCAATTGCAAGACATATATCAAGTGTTCTCAAATCCATAAAAGTATTCGATCCGACAACAACGAAATCTCAAAGGGAAAACTCAATTCATCACAACAAGATAGAGAGGAAAAAATCATATGATCCGACTATATTAACAAATCCCGCGATACATCAAGATTGTGACATCTCAAGAACACGAGAGAGAGAGATTAAACACATAGCTACTGGTGCAAACCCTCAGTCCTGAGGGTGGACTACTCCCTCCTCATTGTGGTGGCCGCCGGGATGATGAAGATGGCCACCGGAGATGATTCCCCCCCTCCGGTAGGGTGCCGGAACAGGGTATACATTGGTTTTTGGTGGCTACAGAGCCTTGCGGTGGCGGAACTTTTGATCTAGGGCTATCCCGAGTGTTTCTGGAATTTATGGGAATTTATAGGGTAAAGAGGGGGTGCGGGAGGCCATCGAGGTGGGCATAACCCACCCGGGCATGCCTGGGCCCCCAGGTGCGCCCTGATGGGTGATACGTCCATTTTGCATCATGCTTTTATATCAATATCTATTGCATTATGGGATGTTATTACACATTATATCTCAATACTTATGGCTATTCTCTCTTATTTTACAAGGTTTACCATGAAGAGGGGGAATGCCGGCAGCTGGAATTCTGGCTGGAAAAGGAGCAAACGTTGGAAACCTATTCTGCACAACTCCAAAAGTCCTGAAACTCCACGAAACCACTTTTTGGATTTAATAAGAATTTATGAGCGAAAGAAATAGGCCAGGGGGCCCACACCCTGTCTAGGAGACAGGAGGGCGCGCCCCCCTATAGGGCGCGACCTCCTATCTCCTGGGCCCCCTGGTGGACCTCCAGCGTCCATATTCTGCTATATCATCACTTTTACCCTGGAAAAAATCGTGGGCAAGCTTACGGGATGAAACTCTGCCGCCACGAGGCGGAACCTTGGCGGAATCAATCTAGGGCTCTGGCGGAGCTGTTTTGCCGGGGACACTTCCCTCCGGGAGGGGGAAATCATCACCAACGTCATCACCAACGATCCTCTCATCGAGAGGGGGTCAATCTCCATCAACATCTTCACCAGCACCATCTCCTCTCAAAACCCTAGTTCATCTCTTGTATCCAATCTTGTATCAAAACCACAAATTGGTACCTGTGGGTTGCTAGTAGTGTTGATTACTCCTTGTAGTTGATGCTATTTGGTTTACTTGGTGGAAGATCATATGTTCAGATCCTTTATGCATATTATTACCCCTCTGATTATGAACATGAATATGCTTTGTGAGTAGTTATGTTTGTTCCTGAGGACATGGGTGAAGTCTTGCTATTAGTAGTCATGTGAATTTGCTATTCGTTTGATATTTTGATGAGATGTATGTTGTCTTTCCTCTAGTGGTGTTATGTGAACATCGACTTCATGACACTTCACCATTATTTGGGCCTAGAGGAAGGCATAGGGAAGTAATAAGTAGATGATGGGTTGCTAGAGTGACAAAAGCTTAAACCCTAGTTTATGCGTTGCTTCGTTAGGGGTTGATATGGACCCATATGCTTAATGCTGTGGTTAGGTTTACCTTAATACTCCTTTTTGTAGTTGCGGATGCTTTCAATAGGGGTTAGTCATAAGTGGGATGCTTGTCCATGTTAGGGCAGTACCCAAGTGCCGGTCCACCCACATATCAAATTATCAAAGTACTGAACGCGAATCATATGAACGTGATGAAAACTAGCTTGATGATAATTCCCAATGTGTCCTGGGGAGCTCCTTCTTCATTATTAGATTTGTCCAGGCTTATCCTTTGCTACCTAAAGGATTGGGCCACCTTGCTTCACTTTATTTACTTTGTTTACTTTTTGCTTGTTACTATTTATCTTATCACAAAACTATCTATCACCTACTATTTCAGTGCTTGCAGAGAAAACCTTACTGAAAACTGCTTATCATTTCCTTCTGCTCCTCGTTGGGTTTGACACTCTTACTTATCGAAAGGACTACGATAGATCCCCTATACTTGTGGGTTATCAAAACTCTTTTCTGGCGCCATTGCCGGGGAGCGTAGCGCTCTTGGTGAGTGGAACTTGGTAAGGAAACATTTATATAGTGTGCTGAAATTTTCTGTTACTTGTCACTATGGAAACTAATCCTTTGAGGGGCTTGTTTGGGGTATATTCACCCCAACCAGAAGAGCAAAGAGATGCTCCTCAACCTACTGAACTTTATGAAAATATGCACTTTGAGATTCCTTCGTGTATGATAGAAAAACTGCTAGCTAATCCTTTTGCAGGAGACGAAACATTGCATCCCGATTTACACCTTATCTTTGTGGATTATTTAAGCTTGCAGGTATTCCCGATGATGTTGTCAAAAGGAAGGTCTTCCCTTTATCTTTGAAGGGGGATGCAATGACATGGTATAGGCTATGTGATGATACGAGATCTTGGAATTATAAGCGATTGAAGTTGGAATTTCACCAGAAGTTCTATCCTATGCATCTTGTTCATCGTGATCGTAATTACATATATGATTTCTGGCCTCGCAAAGGAGAAAGCATCTCTTAAGCTTGGGGGAGGCTTAAGTCAATGTTGTATTCATGCCCCAATCATGAGCTCTCTCGGGAAATGATTATTCAGAATTTTTATGCTCGGCTTTCTCTTGATAATCGCAACCTGTCGATACTTCCTGTGCTGGTTCCTATATGCTGAAGACTATTGATTTCAAATGGGACTTATTGGAAAGAATTAAACGCAACTCTGAAGATTGGGGTTCCGATGATGGTAAGGAGTCAGGTATGACACTTAAGTTCGATTGTGTTAAATCTTTTATGGATACCAATGCTTTCCGTGGATTTAGCTCTAAGTATGGACTTGACTCTGAGATAGTAGCTGCTTTTTGTGAAACTTTTGCTACTCACGTTGATCTCCCTAAAGAGAAGTGGTTTAAATATAATCCTCCTGTTGAAGTGAAAGTAGTTGCACCTATTACGGTCGAAGAAAAGACTATTACATATAGTGATCCTATTATTCCTACTGCTTATGTTGAAAAACCTCCTTTTCCCGTTAGGATAAAAGATCATGCTAAAGCTTCGACTATTGTTCGTAAGAGTAATACTAGGACTGATACACCTGCTGAGCAAATTAATGTTGAACCTGGTATTGCTATGATTAAAGATCTCTTGGATGAGGACTTAGATGGGCATGTTATCTCTTTCTTGGGTGAAACTGCTAATATTGCTAGAGCCGATACTAAAACACGTAGACCTGTTGTAGGCACGCCTGTTATTTCTGTTAAAATAGGAGATCATTGTTATCATGGCTTATGTGATATGGGTGCTAGTGCTAATGCGATACCTTATGATCTTTATAAAGAAATTATGCATGATATTGCACCTGTTGAATTAGAAGACATTGATGTTACTATTAAGCTTGCTAATAGGGACACCATTAAACCTATTGGGATTGTTAGAGATGTTGAAGTCTTGTGTGGGAAGATTAAATACCCTGCTGATTATCTTGTTCTTGCTTCCCCACAAGATGATTTTTGTCCCATTATTTTTGGTAGACCCTTCTTGAATACTGCTAGTGCTAAGATTAATGTAAAAGGAAGGTCGTCACTGTTGGCATAGATGGTATGTCTCATGAGTTGAATTTTGCTAAGTTTAGTAGACAACCTCGTGTAAGGGAACCACCTAGTAAGGATTAAATTGTTGGTCTTGCTTCCATTGCTGTTCCTCCAACTGATCCGTTAGAACAATATTTGCTAGACCATGAAAACGATATGTTTATGAAGGAAAGGGAAGAAATAGATGAAGTGTTCCTTAAACAAGAACCTATGCTGAAACATAACCTTCCCATTGAAATTCTTGGGGATCCCCCTCCACCCAAGGGTGATCCCGTGTTTGAACTCAAACCCTTACCTGATAATCTTAAGTATGCTTATCTTGATGAAAAAGAAATATATCCTGTTATTATTAGTGCTAACCTTTCAGAGAAAGAAGAAGAAAGATTATTGAAAACTCTGAAGAAGCACAGAGCTGCTATTGGATATACTCTGGATGATCTTAAGGGCATTAGTCCACACATTATGTCAGCACAAAATTTCAGTGGAAAAAGATGCCAAACCAGTCAGAGATCCTCAAAGACGATTAAATCCCAAGATAAAGGAAGTGGTAAGAAAGGAAATAATAAAGCTCCTTGAGGTAGGTATTATTTATTCCGTTGCTGATAGTGAATGGGTAAGCCCTGTCCATTGTGTCCCTAAAAAGGGAGGTATTACCGTTGTTCCTAATGATAAAGATGAATTGATCCCGCAAAGAATTATTACAGGTTATAGGATGGTAATTGATTTCCGTAAGTTAAATAAAGCTACCAAGAAAGATCATTACCCTTTACCTTTTATTGATAAAATGCTAGAAAGGCTATCCAAACACACACATTTTTGCTTTCTAGATGGTTATTCTGGTTTCTCTCAGATACCTGTGTCAGCGAAGGATCAATCTAAAACTACTTTTACTTGCCCTTTTGGTACTTTTGCTTATAGACATATGCCTTTTGGTTTATGTAATGCACCTGCTACCTTTCAAAGATGCATGATGGCTATATTTTCTGATTTTTGTGAAAAGATTTGTGAGGTATTCATGGATGACTTCTCCGTCTATGGATCCTCTTTTGATGATTGTTTGAGCAACCTTGATCGATTTTTGCAGAGATGCGAAGACACTAGTCTCGTCCTGAATTGGGAAAAGTGTCACTTTATGGTTAATGAAGGCATTGTCTTGGGGCACAAGATCTCCGAGAGAGGTATTGAAGTTGATAAAGCCAAAGTTGATGCTGTCAAAAAGATGCCATGTCCCAAGGACATAAAAGGTATAAGAAGTTTCCTTGGTCATGCCAGCTTTTATAGGAGGTTCATTAAGGACTTTTCTAAAATGTCTAGGCCTCTGACTAATTTATTGCAAAAAGATATTCCTTTTGTCTTTGATGATGATTATGTGTAGGACCTTGAAGTATGTCTAGAGGGGGGGGGTGATTAGACTACTTGACCAATTAAAAACTCAACCTTTTCCCAGTTTTAGAGTTTGGCAGATTTTAGCTATCTTTGGACAAGTCAAGCAATCATCACACAATTCAAGCAAGCATGCAAAGAGTATATGAGCAGCGGAAATTAAAGCATGCAACTTGCAAGAATGTAAAGGGAAGGGTTTGGAGGATTCAAACGCAATTGGAGACACGGATGTTTTTGTCGTGGTTCCGATAGGTGGTGCTATTGTACATCCACGTTGATGTAGGACCTTGAAGTATGTCTAGAGGGGGGGGGGGTGATTAGACTACTTGACCAATTAAAAACTTAACCTTTTCCCAATTTTAGAGTTTGGCAGATTTTAGCTATCTTTGGACAAGTCAAGCAATCATCACACAATTCAAGCAAGCATGCAAAGAGTATATGAGCAGTGGAAATTAAAGCATGCAACTTGCAAGAATGTAAAGGGAAGGGTTTGGAGGATTCAAACGCAATTGGAGACACGGATGTTTTTGTCGTGGTTCCGATAGGTGGTGCTATCGTACATCCACGTTGATGGAGACTTCAACCCACGAAGGGTAACGGTTGCGCGAGTCCACGGAGGGCTCCACCCACGAAGGGTCCATGAAGAAGCAACCTTGTCTATCCCACCATGGCCGTCGCCCATGAAGGACTTGCCTCACTAGCGGTAGATCTTCACGAAGTAGGCGATCTCCTTGCCCTTACAAACTCCTTAGTTCAACTCCACAATCTTGTCGGAGGCTCCCAAGTGACACCTAGCCAATCTAGGAGACACCACTCTCCAAGAAGTAACAAATGGTGCGTTGATGATGAACTCCTTGCTCTTGTGCTCCAAATGGTAGTCTCCCCAACACTCAACTCTCTCTTATAGGATTTGGATCTGGTGGAAAGAAGATTTGAGTGGAAAGCAACTTGGGGAAGGCTAGAGATCAAGATTCATATGGTAGGAATGGAATATCTTGGCCTCAACACATGAGTAGGTGGTTCTTCTCAGAAATGGCAAGTTGGAAGTGTAGGTTTGTTCTGATGGCTCTCTCCACGAATGAAGAGGAGGTGGAGGGGTATATATAGCCTCCACACAAAATCTAACCATTACACACAATTTACCAAACTCGGTAGGACCGATTCAACAGACTCGGTCAGACCGATTTGGTAAACCTAGTGACTGTTAGGATATTCGGTGGGACCGACATGCAACTCGGTAGAACCGATATGGTTAGGGTTAGGGCATAACGTAATCTTGGTGAGGCCGATTACACAAACTCGTTGAGACCGATTTTGGTAATAAGCTTTCCAGAGAGTTTGTCAGGTAAACTCGGTGGGACCGATTTGCTCATTTCGGTGAGACCGAAATGTTACGAAAGGGAAACATGGAGTTTACATTGCAATCTCGGTGGGACCGATCGCTCACTTCAGTTAGACCAAAATGTTACGAAGGGAAACAGAGAGATTAAAACCCCATCTCGGTGAGACCGAGATCCCTATCGGTAAGACCGATTTGCCTAGGGTTTGTGGCAGTGCCTATGACATTTGAACTTGGTGGCGCTGGATAGAAAGAATCGGTGGGACCGATTTTGACTTTGGGTTTAGGTCATATGTGGATGTGAGAAAGTAGTTGAGGGTATTTGGAGATATCACTAAGCACATGAAGCAAGAGGCTCATTAATAAACACCTCATCCCTCCTTGATAGTATTGGCTTTTCCTATAGACTCAATGTGATCTTGGATCACTAAAATGTAAAATGAAGAGTCTTGAGCTTTTGAGCTAGAGCCAATCCTTTGTCCTTGATATTTTGAGGGATCCACTTTCATCATCCATGTCATGCCATTCATTGAGCTTTCCTGAAATAATAGTCTTGGAATAGCATTAGCTCAATGAGCTATATGTTGTTATGAATTACCAAAACCACCTAGGGATAGTTGCGCTTTCATTGTGTAGAAGCATTTGAAACACTTAAGAAAGCTTTGATCACTGCACCTATTGTTCAACCACCTGATTGGAATTTACCTTTTGAAATTATGTGCGATGCTAGTGATTATGCTGTAGGTGTTGTTTTAGGGCAAAGAGTCGATAAGAAATTGAATGTTATCCAGTATGCTAGTAAGACTCTTGATACTGCCCAGAGAAATTATGCTACTACTGAAAAAGAGTTCTTAGCAGTTGTGTTTGCATGTGATAAGTTTAGACCTTATATTGTTGATTCCAAAGTTACTATTCACACTGATCATGCTGCTATTAAATATCTTATGGAAAAGAAAGATGCTAAGCCTAGACTCATTAGATGGGTTCTCTTGCTCCAAGAATTTGACTTGCATATTATTGATAGAAAGGGAGCTGAGAACCCCATTGCAGACAACTTGTCTAGGCTAGAGAATGTTCTTGATGACCCACTGCCTATTAATGATAGCTTTCCTGATGAACAATTAGCGGTAGTCAATGCTTCTCGTATTGCTCCATGGTATGCTGATTATGCTAATTACATTGTTGCTAAATATATACCGCCTAGTTTCACATACCAGCAAAAGAAAAAGTTCTTTTATGATTTAAGACATTACTTCTGGGATGATCCACACCTTTATAAAGAAGGAGTAGATGGTATTATTAGACGTTGTGTGCCTGAGCATGAACAGGAACAAATCCTACGCAAGTGTCACTCTGAATCCTATGGAGGACACCACGCTGGAGATAGAACTGCACACAAGGTACTACAATCTGGTTTTTATTGGCCTACTCTCTTCAAAGATGCTCGTAAGTTTGTCTTATCTTGTGATGAATGTCAAAGAATAGGTAACATTAGTAGACGTCAAGAAATGCCTATGAATTATTCTCTTGTTATTGAACCGTTTGATGTTTGGGGCCTTGATTACATGGGACCTTTTCCTGCCTCCAATGGTTACACACATATTTTAGTTGCCGTTGATTACGTTACTAAGTGGGTAGAAGCTATTCCAACTAGTAGTGCTGATCATAAAACTTCTATTAAAATGCTTAAAGAAGTTATTTTTTCGAGGTTTGGAGTCCCTAGATATCTTATGACTCATGGTGGTTCACATTTTATTCATGGTGCTTTCCGTACGATGCTCGCTAAGTATGATGTCAATCATAGAATCGCATCTCCTTATCATCCACAGTCTAGTGGTCAGGTAGAGTTGAGCAATAGAGAGCTCAAATTAATTTTGCAAAAGACTGTGAATAGATCTAGAAAGAATTGGTCCAAAAAACTTGATGATGCATTATGGGACTATAGAACTGCATACAAAAACCCTATGGGTATGTCTCCTTATAAGATGGTTTACGAAAAAGCATGTCATTTACCTCTTGAACTTGAACATAAGGCATATTGGGCTATTAAAGAGCTCAGTTATGACTTCAAACTTGCCGGTGAGAAAATGTTATTTGATATTAGCTCACTTGATGAATGGAGAACCCAAGCATATGAGAATGCCAAGCTTTTCAAAGAAAAAGTCAAACGCTGGCATGATAAGAGGATACAAAAGCGTGAGTTTAACGTAGGAGATTATGTGTTATTATTCAACTCTCGTTTAAGATTTTTTTCAGGAAAACTTCTCTCAAAATGGGAAGGTCCCTACGTTATCGAGGAGGTCTATCGTTCTAGTGCTATAAAAATCAACAACTTCGAAGGCACAAATCCGAGGGTGGTAAATGGTCAAAGAATTAAACATTATATTTCAGGTAATCCTATCAATGTTGAAACCAATATTATTGAAACCATAACCCCTGAGGAATACATAAGAGACACCTTCCAGAATGTTCCAGACTCCGAAAAGGCATAGGTACGTGGTACGGTAAGTAAACCGACTCCAAAACAACTCTAATGGCAATTTTTATCAGTTTTGGATTATTTAAGTAATTTAGGAAGAAAGAAGTAGTCCGAAAGGGACACGAGGCTCCCACGAGAGAGGAGGCCGCGCCCCCCTGTATGGCGCGCCCCCCGTCTCGTGGGCACCTCGTGTGCCTCCCGGACTCCGTTTTCTTGTATGTTACGTATTTTGGTCGGTAAAAATTCATTATATATACTCCCGAAGGTTTTGACCACCGTATCACGCAAATATCCTCTGTTTTCATTTCGAGCTGTTCTTGTTGCAGATTTGGAACAAGATGTCGTCCCAAGATTCGGAGGGAGAGAGCTACATGGCTGATTATATCGCAAACCCAAAAGTATATGGGGATGTGGAACATTATGGCTGGACCACAGAGGAAGAAGAAGACTATGATCCAAAGAGGAAGGAGGAGACAAGCTCCGATGAAGAGGACGATCCACTACCTCAACCTGGTGATATGCATGTGGAGTTCAAGAAGTCAAGCCTCCCTAAGGTCCAATCTATCCCACCACGTTTTTTGCAGGACAGCAAGGCAGTACTATGCAAAAGGATAATGAAACTTGAGTTCGAGAATGAGGATCTAAGGGAGGAAAATTTTAGCCTCAGACGCAAGCTACAGAAGAAAAATGCAACAACTCTACCGTCATTACCATCTCCATCACCTCCGAAGAAATATATGGGCACTCCCCTTGGCAACTGCCAAGCTTGGGGGAGGTGCCCCGGTATCGTATCACCATCACACGCCTATCTTTACCGCTTTATTTAGTTCGATCCTTTTTGTAGTATCTTGATCTAGTAGTTTGAAGTTTTTGATATCAAGTAGTTTTGAGTTTTGCTTTGTTATCTCTTTATGTAATCGAGTCCGTGTGCTATCTATAATAAAGATTAGTGTTGAGTCAAGGGCTTTGCTATGTTGCCATTATCTTGAGAAAGTAGAAAGAACAAAAGAGTTCATATTGATCTTATGGATAGTGATAACTTCACATATAGGAAGTATGAGGCATAAAAATTGTTGAGAGTTGATGAACGTAGCCTTGGTCATCGTTGCAATTAATAGGAAGTGATAAGGAAAGAGGGGTTCACATATAAATATATTATCTTGGACATCTTTTATGATTGTGAAGCACTCATTAAGTATGACATGCTAAAAGAGTTGATGTTGGACAAGGAAGACAACGTAATGGTTTATGTTTTCCGACATCTCAGTTAAAATATATTGTCATTGACCTTCCAAAACATGTTGAGCTTGCCTTTCCCCCCCATTCTATCCAAATTCCTTGCACCAAGTAGAAATACTACTTGTGCTTCCAAATATCCTTAAACCCAGTTTTGCCATGAGAGTCCACCATACCTACCTATGGATTGAGTAAGATCCTTCAAGTAAGTTGTCATCGGTGCAAGCAATAAAAATTGCTCTCTACATATGTATGACTTATTGTTGCGGAGAAAATAAGCTTTGTACGAACTTGTTGTGGAAGTAATAAAAGCGACAGACTGCATAATAAAGGTCCACATACAAGGGGCAATATAAAGTGACGTTCTTTTGCATTAAGATTTTGTGCATCAACCCTAAATGCGCATGACAAACTCTGCTTCCCTCTGCGAAGGGCCTATATTTTACTTCATGTTTTTACTTTATGCTTGAGTCAAGGTAGTCCTCACCTTTCCCTTTTTCATTTTATCCTTTGGCAAGCTCTTCGTGTTTGAAAGATCATGCTACATATATCCAATTGGATGTAAGTTGGCATAGGCTATTATTGTTGACATCACCTAAAGGTGAATACGTTGGGAGGCAACACAATAAGCCCCTATCTTTCTCAGTGTCCGGCTGAAACTCTATAACCACAAGTATTGCGTGAGTGTTAACAATTATGGGGGACTACGAGATAGTTGAGTATGTGAGCTTGTTGAAATACTCTATTATTGACTCTTTCTGATGTTACAATAAATTGCAATTGCTTCAATGACTGAGATTATAGTTTGTCAGTTCTCAATGAAGTTTTTGAACCATACTTGGCATTGTGAATTGTTTATTACTTGAACATAGGAAATCATATGAAAAAAATCTATATATGTTGCTGTTCTTAGAATGATCATGATGCCCTCATGCCCGTATTTTATTTTTATCAACACCTCTATCTCTAAACATGTGGACCTATTTTTTGATTTTGGCTTCTGCTTGAGGACAAGCGAGGTCTAAGCTTGGGGGAGTTGATATGTCCATTTTGCATCATGCTTTTATATCAATATTTATTGCATTATGGGCTGTTATTACAAATTATATCTCAATACTTATGGCTATTCTCTCTTATTTTACAAGGTTTACCATGAAGAGGGGGAATGCCAGCAACTGGAATTCTGGCTGGAAAAGGAGCAAACGTTGGAAACCTATTCTGCACAACTCCAAAAGTCCTGAAACTCCACGAAACCACTTTTTGGATTTAATAAGAATTTATGAGTGAAAGAAATAGGCCAGGGGCCCACACCCTGTCCAGGAGACAGGAGGGCGCGCCCCCCCTGTAGGGCGCGACCTCCTATCTCCTGGCCCCCCTGGTGGGCCTCCAGCGTCCATCTTCTGCTATATCATCACTTTTACACTGGAAAAATCATGGGCAAGCTTACGGGACAAAACTCCGCCGCCACGAGGCGGAACCTTGGCGGAATCAATCTAGGGCTCTGGCGGAGTTGTTCTGCCGGGGACACTTCCCTCCAGGAGGGGGAAATCATCACCAACGTCATCACCAACGATCCTCTCATCGAGAGGGGGTCAATCTCCATCAACATCTTCACCAGCACCATCTCCTCTCAAAACCCTAGTTCATCTCTTGTATCCAATCTTGTATCAAAACCACAAATTGGTACCTGTGGGTTGCCAGTAGTGTTGATTACTCCTTGTAGTTGATGCTATTTGGTTTGCTTGGTGGAAGATCATATGTTCAGATCCTTTATGCGTATTATTACCCCTCTGATTATGAACATGAATATGCTTTGTGAGTAGTTATGTTTGTTCCTGAGGACATGGGTGAAGTCTTGCTATTAGTAGTCATGTGAGTTTGGTATTCGTTCGATATTTTGATGAGATGCATGTTGTCTTTCCTCTAGTGGCGTTATATGAACGTCGACTACATGACACTTCACCATTATTTGGGCCTAGTGGAAGGCATAGGGAAGTAATAAGTAGATGATGGGTTGCTAGAGTGACAGAAGCTTAAACCCTAGTTTATGCGTTGCTTCGTTAGGGGTTGATATGGACCCATACGTTTAATGCTGTGGTTAGGTTTACCTTAATACTCCTTTTTGTAGTTGCAGATGCTTGCAATAGGGGTTAATCATAAGTGGGATGCTTGTCCATGTTAGGGCAGTACCCAAGTGCCGGTCCACTCGCATATCAAATTATCAAAGTACCGAACAAGAATCATATGAACGTGATGAAAACTAGCTTGACGATAATTCCCAATGTGTCCTCGGGAGCTCCTTCTTCATTATTAGAATTTGTCCAGGCTTATCCTTTGCTACCTAAAGGATTGGGCCACCATGCTGCACTTTATTTAATTTGTTTACTTTTTTCTCATTACTATTTATCTTATCACAAAACTATCTATCACCTCCTATTTCAGTGCTTGCAGAGAAAACCTTACTGAAAACCGCTTATCATTTCCTTCTACTCCTCGTTGGGTTCGACACTCTTACTTATCGAAAGGACTACAATAGACCCCCTATACTTGTGGGTCATCAGTGGGTTGTGCCCCCCTTGGGGCATCCCCAGGTGCTTCTCTGGCCCATCCTGGGTGTTCTGGTCCATAAAAAATCTCCAAAAAGTTTCGCGGTGTTTGGACTCCATCTGATATTGATTTCGTGCGATGTAAAAAACAAGCAAAAAACAGCAACTGGCACTGGGCACTGGGTCAATAGGTTAGTCCCAAAAAATGATATAAAGTTGCTATAAAATGATAGTAAAACATCCAAGAATGATAATATAATGGCACAAATACTTCATAAATTATATATACGTTGGAGACTTATCAGAGAGCCTCGAAGTGCAAGAAGAAATTCCACCAATAAGGCCTTTACACAGGTTACATCATAACAATTTTTGCAATTTGATTCACAATTATGGGTTCGAGAATACTCCTCATAGGCACATACCGTCCAATTGGGACATATCTCGACCAAGAGAAAACAGTGTAGGAACAAACCCATGGGGCCTGGAAAATAAACACATAATGGCTAAGGTGAAGAAAAACAGTGTGTTACTTCATCAAGCACTTTGGGAGATTCAAGGTTGTAAGGATTTACTCATGATTATATTGGAGAATGCTACTACACCACAACCTTCTTCTTCATCACCAAAAGAAAATTTAGTATCGGGTATGGGCAC
Source organism: Triticum timopheevii (assembly GCA_963921465.1). NCBI lineage: Eukaryota > Viridiplantae > Streptophyta > Magnoliopsida > Poales > Poaceae > Triticum > Triticum timopheevii. The sequence continues at coordinate 330,093,838 of OY997264.1, forward strand.
TCCCCTTGGCCTCCGCCAAGCTTGGGGGAGATGCCCCGGTATCGTATCATCCCCACTTTTTCTTGCCTTTACTTATTTCAGTTTGATCTTTTGCTTTAGATGAATAAAAGTTTAGTTTGGTCCTTTCTTTTCAAGAGTTTGCTTAGTGATATATCCTTGTAATCATGTGCGAGATATATAATAAAGTTTAGTTTGATTTTTTGCTTTCTTTACTTTCATGTTGCAATAAAAAGAAAGGAAATAAATAAAAGGAAAGGAAATAAATCAGGAAGATCATATGCTAATCTTATGGTAGGTGATGACACCACATAAGGAAAAGTATAAGTAGAAAATTTTATTAGAGATTGACAGACATAACACTAGTCAATGATGCAACTCATGAAAGAATTAATAAGGGAAGAGAAGATTCATATATTAATATACTATCCTAGAAATCTTTTGTGGTTGTGAGCCCCCAATAAAACATTATATGCCAAAATTGTTGATGTTGGAAAAGGAAGACAACTTAATGATTTATGTTTGTTCATATTCACATAGGAGTTAAATTGTCATAGATCCTTCAACATGTGGTGCTTGCCCCTATCTTTGCTAACCAAAAACTCCGCACTAAGTAGAGATACTACTTGTGCATCCAAAAACCCTTAAACCCAAATCTTATTTTCAAGAGTCCACTATACCTACCTAGGGATTGAGCAAGATCCCTCAAGTAAGTTGTCATTGGTGCCAAAAGGCAATAAAAATTGCTTCTAAATGTGTGAGATCATTTAGTGTAAGAGAAAATTGAGCGTTGCACGAACTTGTGATGGTGAAGAATAAAAGCAACAAACTACATAATAAAGGTCGCTATCACAAGGGGCAATGCAACATGACGTTCTTTTGCACTAAGGGGTTCAACATACAAACAAATAAGCGCATGGAAACCTCTGCTTCCCTCTGCAAAGGGCCTATCTTTTACTTTTATGTATTTAATTTTATTCAAAGAGTCAAAGTTTTCCCTCTATTACTTTTTATTTTTTCTCCTTTGGCAAGCATCATGTGGTGAGGAAAGATCTAGGAACATATTTCCAATTGAATACAGGTATCATGAGTTATTATTGTTGATATCACCCTTGAGGTGAATACGTCGGGAGGCAAAACTATAAGCCCCTATCTTTCTATGTGTCCGGTTGAAATGTTTTGCTCATGGGTATGCGGTGAGTATTAGCAATCATAGAAGACTATATGATGGTTGAGTATGTGGACTTGCCTAAAGGCTCCGACACGTGACCCTTCCTGAAAACATGATGAATTGTAGTTGCAAAGTTAACTGAAAACATAGTTTGTTGGTCTCTAATAGAGTTTTTGCTTTATACTTCGACAGTGTGATGAATTGTCACTTATTCATGAGAAGTCTATGATAAAAGTTCTATGATAAGAGTCTTATGTTTAAGTTTGTTGCTATTATAATAACGAACATGATGCTTCTATGTTCGTATTTTGTTTTTATCGACACCTCTCTCTCTCTAAGCATGTGGACAAGGTTTTCCGATTTCGGTTTTCGCTTGAGGACAAGCGAGGTCTAAGCTTGGGGGAGTTGATACGTCCATTTTGCATCATGTTTTCCTACTGTAATTTATGATGTTTTTATGCGTAATAATGCTTTTTGGAGTAATTCTAATGCCTTTTCTCTCATAATTTGCAAGGTACACACAAAGAGGGAGAATTCCGGCAGCTATTCTATTCTGCACAACTCCAGACAAGCTGAAACTTCACAGGTAATTTTTATGGAATATATGTTGAATATTGGAGCAAATAAGTACCAGAGGGGGCCCACTAGGTGGGCACAACCCACCTGGGCGCCAGGGAGCCCAGGCGCACCCTGGTAGGTTGTGCTCACCCAGGCCCACCTTCGGTGCCCATCTTCTGGTATATAAGTCATTTTGACCTAGAAAAAAAATAAGGAGATGACTTTCGGGGTGGAGCACCGCCAAGGCGGAACTTGGGCAGGAGCACTTTTGCCCTCCGACGGAGCGATTCTGTCGGGGGAACTTCCCCCCTAGAGGGGCAAATCATCGTCATCATCATCACCAACAACTCTCCCGTCTTGGGGAGGGCTATCTCCATCAACATCTTCAACAACACCATCTCATCTCAAACCCTAGTTCATCTCTTGTGTTCAGTCTTGTTACTGGAACTATATATTGGTGCTTGGGGGGTGACTAGTAGTGTTGATTACATCTTGTAGTTGATTACTATATGGTTTATTTGGTGGAAGATTGTATGTTCAGATCCAATATGCTGTTTAATACCCCTCCGATCTTGACCATGATTATCATTTGTGAGTAGTTACTTTTGTTCTTGAGGTCACGGGAGAAATCATGTTGCGAGTAATCATGTGAAATTGATATGTGTTCGATATTTTGATAGTATGTATGTTGTGATTCCCTTAGCGGTGTCATGTGAACGTCGACTACATGACACTTCCCCATATTTGGGCCTAAGGGAATGCATTGCGGAGTAGCAATTATATGATGGGTTGCGAGAGTGACAGAAGCTTAATTTCCAGTTTATGCGCTATTCCGTAAGGGACCAATTGGATCCAAAAGTTTAATGCTATGGTTAGAATTTATTCTTAATACTTTTCTCGTAGTTGCGGATGCTTGTGGGAGGGTTAATCATAAGTAGGCGGTTTGTTCAAGTAATAACAACACCTAAGCACCGGTCCACCCACATATCAAATTATCAAAGTAGCAAACACGAATCGAATCAACATGATGGAAGTGACTAGATGAAATTCCCGTGTACCCTCAAGAACGCTTTGCTTATTATAAGAGACTGTTTTAGCCTGTACTTTGCCTCAGAAGTATTGGGCTACCTTGCTGCACTTTTGCTACTATTATCGTTACTTGTTCGTTACAAATTATCTTGCTATCAAACTACTCTGCTACTTACAATTTCAGCACTTGCAGACATTACCTTGCTGAAAACCACTTGTCATTTCCTTCTGGTCCTCATTGGGTTCGACACTCTTATTTATCGAAAAGAGCTACAATTGATCCCCTATACTTGTGGGTCATCATGATGCTAGCAAGGAAATAATTGTATTCAGATTTGTGAGGCTCACTAAGAATACCCCATTGTGGAATTTTGCATGCATCACTAAAATCTTCTAGATCCATGGTATAAGATTTATCATAGAGATCAAACAAGACAGTATGAGTATTGCTCTTAGATGAAAACTCAAACCTCCGCACAAAGGAATCGGTGAGGTGATAGTATTGTCGGCAGTTGTCTAACAAGAAGTCCTCAAGGCCGACATTTTGTACGTATGCATAAAACTCATCCTTGAAACCTGCACGAACCATAAATTCACCCGACGACCATTCACAAGGCCGCACTTGAGCTTCCCTTAGTGGTTCAAGGTCCAGTTCAGGTATTGCGAGCCTCAGTGCTTGCTTCTCGAAGAACCACCTTGGTACATTCTCCTAGACATTTTTCTTCCTCTGAAAAATTTCTGAAATTTTTAGTGACTCAAAATAAAAGTGAACCTGTCGGTGTACAAAAGTACGGGCCTTTCTGTAACCCTTTACTTGTGCACGGGCAGTCGTAGCCACACCTGCGGCCATGCTTGCTAGGGTAGAGGATGGAAAGATACAAGACTGCCAAGACAGTACTCAAGCCAGAGGCGCGAAGAGCAAAGGGACAAGATGAATTTCCCCTGGCAAGAGCCTTGCCGGGGCGACCTGCATAGCCCCAGAAAGATCCTTGCTGGGGCAACTTGCCCAACACCATCAAGGCCTCCACCCTTGAGCCTGAGAGTTCTGACGCCATCGACAACATTGAGACCAAGACTGTGTGGTGGCATGCAGATCTTTGTGAAGAACACAGGCCTGCGAGTCTAGATAGGGACCAGAAGACGGAGGCCCCCAGCAAGAGCCTTGCCGGGGACAGGCGAAGACCCCCGGCAAGAGCTTTGCCGGGGGCAGATGAAGACCCCCGGCAAGATCCTTGCCGGGGACGCCCGCGAGACCCCGGCAAGACCCTTGCCGGGGGCTTCTGCGGGGCCGAGGCTAGGCCCGCACCCACCAACGTTTAGCTGCCCCGCGCCTGTGCCGACACGGCGATCAGTCCGCCAACTGGGCAAGCGCCTGCATGGCAGCATGCAACTTCTAGGCCAACTAGCGAAGCACCTGCGTGGTGGCATGCAGATCTTCGTGAAGACCCTGTCACTGCACCAGCTCAGCAGCCAGCTAGCCAGCGTGGCGCTCCATGCCTCGTCACCTTGGACGCGCGTCGAAGCAAGGCGAGGTGGGGACAGACGGGACGAGCTTCTTTACCATCCCCGATAAAGCAAGAGGGCACGTCGGCAGCGCATTAAATGTGTTTGTCCTACGGTGCCAGGTGATAGACTCGTACACTGTACATACTTTCCACCTCTTGTGTGCCACTATGGCAACCTGTTTGACATATAAAAGGAGGCCCTAGGCGTACTGAGGAAGGATTCGGACTTTTTGGACCAGGCATGCACCACAGCTAGTTCAAGAGCTCAAGAACACCAAATAAACATAGACAAGCAGGACTAGGGTATTACACATCGTTTGCGGCCCGAACCTTGGTAAAACTCCCCTCGCGCTGATCTTTTAGACCCGCTCTTTGCATAGCTCCATGCCCCGCCAACCATAGAAGGGATTCCCCGGGATCCCATAGGTGTCGTTTCCCCGACATCTTTGGCGCTTCAGGTAGGGGGCGCAGAGGCTGTGAAAATCTGGCCTAGGAGTTAGCGCATCGACTCCCTCATCGCGATGGCTCCAAGGAAGAAGGCAACATCAATCAGCCACATTCCGGTGCCATCAGCCAGGGGAGCCGTGCCGTCTGCAGCCGCAACAACCATCCGCGTGGTGACGAAAAGCAAAACCTTGAGCAATTTCCTTTTTTATAAGGTTATTTTCCTTGAAAGATCTTGCTACTTGTATGGAGAACCTGCACGCAGAGGAACCCTTCCTCTATTGGCAATGCCCTTGTTCTGTTTCGAGTCTGCTCAACAGTTTGAGTGGCTACGCTGAGAACGGCAAGGAGGCTTGCCCGGCAGCGAGCGCCCCCCGGCAGGCTGTTAAGGATCCGTTCCTCAATGTGCCACAAGACGGGTTTACGCGCCTGCAAACCTATCCACTTATGCGTAGGGTGTGTACATACAAAGAAGGATCGAACATGAAGATAGCATGCTTCATTTTAAAGTACTGCCAAGTTATATTACATAAATGGTTGCTACGGTTCTAACTTCAGATAAAATTTTCTTGGTCATGAACTCGCAGCGGCAATGAGAAACGGGATGGCTAGTCCCGGCGCTGGCTCCCCACCCTCTTGACTCCGTCGACGCAGATGTTGATGGGCTTGATATGCTCTTCGAGCACCATGAGGTCTGCGTCCTCCGGCAAGCTCTCAAGCGCGTCGACGAAGTCAATGTTGGGGTTCCAGAACGCCACCTTGGTGAGCACCTTGGTCAGTGCACCCCGGCAAAGCTTCCGAGGCTCATTGGCCAGATAGGTCGCTCGATTGGAGCGGAGCTGCTCCAGGGCGTCGAGGACACGCTCGAAGAACAAGGTCAGCCTGGCATTGGGGCTTACGTTCGCCTCTTGGGAGAACCTGATGTCCGACGGCTAGTTGCACGGTGAGCTTCTCTGCAACGTCGATGAGACGGCTAATCCAGACATTTACATTACCCACATAGTCCTTGTGGGTGGCGGCGTCATCACTCCGCAGCTGCTTTTCAGTCTCGAGGGCCTTGTTCAGGGTCTCCTCCCGGGCTGTGACCTCTGAAGGCGTCCCTTCCAAGGCGCCCAGTTGCAACTTCAATCGTCAATGGAGCTGTTGGCCTCGGAGAGTAGCTTGCTCTTGTCGGAGATGGCGACCTGCAAATCCGCAGAGTGCAGTTGGCCGTGTCCCTCTCCTTCGTCAGCTCCGAGATCTCCTTCTTCAGCCCCTCCCGTTCCAGCTCCAGCTTCTCCACCTTGCCGGCGTGGTCCAGGGCCAGAGCATCGAGTGTGTCCTTGTGCTTCTTCTCCAGCTCCTGGGTCCGCTGCGCAACGATCTTCCCGATTTCCTTGTCCTTGCCGTGGAGCATGGCGACAAGCGCTTGCTCGCGGGCAACAAGGTCTTCCTCCTGGGTGTCCAGCATAGCTTGCTGCTGCAGCTGGGTGGCTTCGTCCTTGGTGACTTGTTCCTTCGCCGCCTCTTGGGCCTTCTCGATGTCGGCCTGCTTCAGGATGAGCTCTCGCTTGCGCTCATCCAGCTCACCCTGGGCGGTCCTCAGTTCCTCCTGGGCCTCGCCGAACCAGACTTACGTCTGAGCAATGCGCTCCTCAAAATCAGCCTCCGCCTTGTCCACCGCCGCCATCCTGGAGTTCACCTTGTCTTGGCGGGCACGGTGGAGTGCCTGGAGCTTCTGGAAATCAGCACTCATGGCCTGGAGGAGCTGCTTCTCTTGGGAACCACCGCCACTTGCACTTGGTTCATCAACGACCTGGAGCCCGGTGGTGGCGAGCGCCTCATCATCGAACACCTCCCCTTTGGCTGGTGCTCTGGTGCTTGCCGTCCCTGCGAGGCAGATGAACAGATAGTTGCCCACCCTCAGGTCCTTGGTTGGGGCAGGGGCTGCAGGGGAGGAAGGTTGGTCATTAGCAACCTCCTACTTGGCGGCCTCCTCGGCAGCAGCCTTGCTGGACTCCCCGACAGTCCCCTTGCCGGGGTCCCCAGCAACGGCCTCGCCGGTCTCCCCGGCAGGCCCCTTGGTGGCCTCCTCGGCGGCGGACTTGGCGGCTTCCCTAGCCGCAATCTTGGTGGCCTCAGCTTTGGCATCCTTGGCGACCTCCTCGATGACAGTGTTGATGTCTTCCTGGTCCATCAAGGGAGGGTCTGGAAACCAGAAATAAGGATGAAGCGAGGCCAAACTCAAAGATCAGAACAAAGAAAAGAAAGAACAGGGACATGAGGCAAGCAACTTACCCATGCCGAGCTGAGAAGAAGTGGTTCCCTCCCCGCCAATGCTCGTTGCCGGGACGGAGCCACCAGCATCCAAGCTCGCATCCCCTTCCTCCGTGCGCGTGGGCTCGACGGTAGGTGCCCTTGCCGGGGACGCCCCTCTGGGTGGCGTGGTTGACGGGGGCGGCGTGTCAGGGGTGGCCCTCAGCGGCTCCTCCTGTTGCCGCTCTCTTCCTGCAAACCAGGCAAGGTCAGCACCAGGGATTCGCTCCCCAATGCCCGTCGATGAGGAGTAAGTAATGAACTCACGCTGGGGGCTGAAGCGGGGGATGCGTCGAGGGCTGTTGTCCGGGCTGATCACCACCAACGCCGACGTGCACGGAGTGCTCGCCAGGGGCTCGCCGCCCGTGGAAGCTTTGGCCCTCTTTGTCGCCCTCTGGGCCAACATCTCCATGTCGTTGAGGAGATAAGATCAAGTCAAGGAAGATGGCACAACCAGAGAGTCAGAAATGCTGAAAGGCAAAGTGCTTACTCGTCCTCCTCCGCTGGCCTCCTCTTCCTCTTTGGGCTAAAGGACCCAAGGTCGAAGTCGTCCTCCGGGGTGGCGTCCGCAAGAGGGGGAGAAGGGGATGGGGTCCTGCACCGCTTGGATGAGGAAGAGGCGGCGGACGCGGCTTTCTTTGCTGCCGTCGCCCACGTCTGGCGCGCGGGCTACGCCTGGGCCTATTGCCACTGCATGGTCCTTCCGGCCGGACTGGCTCGCTGGAGCTAGCCCGCTGCAGGACGCGTTTCCTCCCCGGGGCCGAGGAGTCATCTGCCTCGGTCTCCTCTTCGACCGACTCCTCGGCCACTTCGTCAACAACGGGAACCCTAGCGCCAGCGCCACTGGGTTCCCCAGCGGACCCCGTCCACTCGGCGAACTCCTTCCTCTGCGGCCACATCAGCCTCATCCTCCACCGTGCCAAGGTTGCCAGCCTCCTCGGCAAGCGCCGCCTCCTCCGCCCTGGCGGCAATGTACTCCAACTCTTCTTTGGTGGTATCACGGATGAGCTGTGGCTCGTCGTGAACGTACCTCTCCGACAAGTTGTCGAAGAACTCTTGCACCAGCTCCGCTTGTGGCTCGGCCCAGGTTGGGTCAAGGCCGTGTGCATTGAAGACCGGCATCATGGCGATGATGGCGGTCTAGCAAGAGTTGTTACTCAATGGGACCACCCCTGCTAGCAACCCGAGCAGAGACTAGCCAGCCTTGGCAGCCTTGCCAGTCCTCTTGACCCTGCCGACCTCGTCAACCTTGAGCTGAAAAAGCCTCTCACAAAGGTGGGCGTGTTGCAACACTATGAGGTTGTGGTTCAGGCTGGGGCGGAGCCTCGTTATATCGGCCGCATTCCTGAAGTCCCAGGCCGGCCTCCCCTTATTGTGCAGTGGGGCAATCCGGCGGCGGATGAAGTCAGCCCCGATCATCTCGAGGGTGAGCCCGGCCGAGGTGAGGCGGTGGATCCTGGTGGTGGCGACCATGAGCTTCTTGTCATTGGCGTCGACATCGCCCTAGTCCTTTCTGCGGACCAGCGGCTCTCGACGGACCCGACAGAACTCCTGTGGATCTGCCTCCACAATCCAGCACAACCGGCCCCGCCACTCTTCCCGCCTCTCCTTCTGGGCACCCTCCGGGTATGTGCCCCTGCTCTGGGTCCTCAGGATCCAGGTAATGCAGCAAGAGATGGCGCCCCCTGGCTGGACGCGAGGAGTGAAGTAATGGCGAAAGAGCGCCGTGCTGGGGTGCACTCCGACGAAGACCTCAGAGATGGGCGAAGAAGGCCATGCACGCCACGGCGTTCGGCGTAAGGTCCAGGAGGTGAAAGCCGTAGGTGTGCATGATGTTGCTAAAAAATCTAAGAAAGGGGGGGCAGAGCCCGCAGGAGAAATAGTCGACAAAGAAGGGGTACCGATTTGGCACGGCCTTGGCGAAGGAGGCGGGGATGATATGTGTGGCGGGGTGCCCCGACGTCTTCGTCGCCCACAGGGGCCTGAAATTCTCATTGAGAATGAGCATATTGACCATCGAGGTGAAGAGGGCGCACTGCATTCACATCTCCACCAACTCGCTCTCCGGCGCCTCCTTCCCCCCGGCGTCCTTGCCCGCTTCCTTGCCCTTGCTTGTCTTGGGTGCCAAGGCGGCGGCGGAGAGCATAGGCGAATGCTTCGGTTCGCGCTTGGAGAAGAAGAGTGGAATGGCGGTTCCAAGATTGGAAAGGGCGCACAGGGTAAATGAGCAGCGCCCCTGCGGTTTCCTCTTTTTTATGGGGAAGACACGGGCCGCCTCTTTACTATTCACCGCAGGGTGATGCAAGCGCACTGCAACCATCCCACGCACGACCCCCACGTCACGCACTCAATGCAGGTCGTGGGGAAGCGTAATTGGCGAAGGAGTTACCACAGTTAGAACTCTGCCACGCGTGCCCGCGCACCGTTCTGGGTCTAGCCCAACAACGCTTTGCGCTTATGTATGGCCCAGGCCCAGGGGCTCCTGTCGGTGTACAAAAGTAGGGGCCTTTCTGTACCCATTTACTTGTGCACGAGCAGTCGTAGCCACACCTGTGGCCATGCTTGGTGGGGCAGAGGAAGGAAAGATACAAGACCGCCAAGATAGTACTCAAGCCAGAGGCGCGAAGAGCAAAGGGACAAGATGGATTTCCCCCGGCAAGAGCCTTGCCGGGGTGACCTGCATAGCCCCGGCAAGAGCCTTACCAGGGCAACTTGCCCAACACCAGCAAGGCTGCCTCCCTTGAGCCTGAGAGTTCTGACGCCATCGACAACGTCGAGACCAAGACTCGGGGGCGCCTGTGTGGTGGCATGTAGACCTTTGTGAAGAACAAAGGCATGCGAGCCTAGATAGGGACCAGAAGACGGAGGTCCCCCAGCAAGACAAGAGCCTTGCTGGGGACAGATGAAGACCCTTGGCAAGATCATTGCCGGGGACGCCCGTGAGACCCCGGCAAGACCCTTGCTGGGGGATTCTGCGGGGCCGAGGCTAGGCCCGCGCCCACCAACGTTCTGCTGCCCCGCGCCCGTGCCGATGCGGTGATCAGCCCGCCAACTAGGCAAGCGCCTACGTGGCAGCATGCAACTTCTAGGCCAACTAGCCAAGCACATGCGTGGTGGCATGTAGATCTTCGTGAAGACCCTGTCACCGCACCAACTCAGCAGCCAACCAGCTAGGGGCACTGCATGCATCGTCACCTTAGACGCGCGTCGAAGCAAGGCGAGGCAACGACGGACGGGACGAGCTTTTTGCCGTCCCCGATAAAGCAAGAGGGCATGTCGGCAGTGCATTAAATGCGTTTGTCCTGCGGTGCCAGGTGATAGACTCGTACACTGTACATACTTTCCACCTCCTGTGTGCCACTGTGGCAAACCCTTTGACATATAAAAGGAGGCCCTAGGCGTACTGAGGAAGGATTCAGACTTTTTGGACTAGGCATGCACCACATCTAGTTCAAGAGCTCAAGAACACCAAATAAACACAGACAAGCAGGACTAGGGTATTACGCATCGTTTGCATCCCGAACCTGGGTAAAACTCCCCCTCGTGCTGATCTTTTAGACCCGCTCTTTGCACAGCTCCACGCCCCGCCAACCATAGAAGGGATTCCTCGGGATCCCATAGGCGTCGTTTCCCCGACAGAACCAAACTTAACAAAATTGATAGCAACTAGTCCTACAAGTGCCTAGAGGCTATATCATGCATCAAAACTACTTTGGACCATATAAATTTGACATGCAAGCTCAAGAACAAGGTCACAACCACAGCAAAAATTTGCAATAAATAAAGCACTAGACAAAAACTAATTGGACCTTTGGAGGAGTCACATACCGAAGAAGAATCCCCCAAAGCAGTTTTGTGAATGGAGCTTTGAGCAAGGAGATCGAAAATGGCAGCAAAATGAGCAAGAACACGAGTTTGAGCTATGGGATGATTTTTTCTGGAGGAAGACAAAGTGGATGGGTGCTGGAATAAGTGGAGGGGACCCATGTGGGGCCCACAAGGTAGGGGGCGCGCCCAGGGGGGTAGGGCGCGCTCTCCACCCTTGTGGCCCACTAGTGAGGCCCCTGATGTGTGTTCAGTGCCAGAAATTCTCAAATATTCTATAAAAAATCATACTAAATTTTCAAGGCATTTGGAGAACTTTTATTTTCGGGATATTTTTTATTGCACGAATAATTCAGAAAACAGACAGAAAATACTATTTTTGCTTTATTTAATCTAAATAACAGAAAGTAAAAGATAGGTATAGAGAGTTGTGCCTTCTAAATTCATCCATCTCATGCCCATCAAAAGGAATCCATTAACAAGGTTGATCAAGTCTTATTAATAAACTTCTTCCGAATGACATGAAACCGGAGAATTTTCGAATAACACTAGGTTACCTCAACGGGGATATGCATGTCCCCAACAATAAGAATATCATATTTCTTTTTGACAGTAGGAAGATGAAATTCAAAACCTCCAATAGTAATAGTTGAAATTTTTCCAATAGGATTGATACTATGAACTTGAGGCTGTTTCTTCGGAAAGTGTACCATATGCTCACTGCCATTAACATGAAAAGTGACATTGCCTTTGTTGCAATCAATAACAACCCCTGTAGTATTCAAAAAGGGTCTACCAAGGATGATCGACATACTATCGTCCTCAGGAATACTAGAATAACCAAGTTTGTTAAGATAGTAACATCTGCAACCACAACAGGCACATCCTCACAAATACCGATGGGTATAGCAGCTGATTTATCAGACATTTGCAAAGAAATTTCAGTAGGTGTCAACTTATTCAATTCAAGTCTATGATACAAAGAAAAAGGCATAACACCAACACCAGCTCCAAGATCACATAAAGCAGTTTTAACATAGTTTCTTTTAATTGAGCATGGTATAGTTTGTACTCCCGACTCTCCAAGTTTCTTTGGTATTCCACCCTTAAAAGTAAAATTAGCAAGCATGGTGGAAATTTCAGCTTCTGGTATCTTTCTTTTATTTGTAACAATATCTTTCACCTACTTAGCTTAAGGAGGCATCTTAATCATATCAGTCAAACGCATACGCAAATAGATAGGTATAATCATTTCAGCCAAGCACTCAAAATCCTCATCATCCTTTTTCTTGGATGGCTTAGGAGGAAAGGGCATGGGTTTCTGAACCCATGGTTCTCTTTCTTTACCATGTTTCCTAGCAACAAAGTCTCTCTTATCGTAGTGTTGATTCTTTGATTGTGGGTTATCAAGATCAACAGCAGGTTCAATCTCTACATCATTATCATTACTAGGTTGAGCATCGACATGAACATCATTATTAACACTATCACTAGGTTCATGTTCATCACCAAATTGTGTCTCAGCATCAGAAATAGAAATATCATTGGGATTCTCAGGTGTATCTATAACAGGTTCACTTGAAGCATGAAAAAGTCATATCAGTTTTCTTTTTCTTTTTATTACTAGGACTAGGTGCATCAACATTAATTGAGAATCCTGCTCAACTCTCTTAGGATGGCCTTCAGGATACAAAGGTTCCTGGGTCATCTTACCACCTCTAGTCATAACCCTGACAACATTATCATTGTTCTTACTATTCAACTCATTAAGAAAATCATCATGTGCCTTAAGTACTTGTTCTACTTGAGTTGTAACCATGGAAGCATGTTTACTAATAAGCTTAAGATCATTAATAGTTCTACTCATATAATCACCCAAGTGGTCAAGCATGTAAGCATTATGTTTCAATTATCTACTAACATAAGCATTGAAGTTTTCATGTTTAACAATAAAATTATCAAACTCATCCAAACATTGACTACCAGACTTATTATGAGGAATATCACCTTCATCAAATCTATGCAGAGATTTTATCTCTACTACCTGTGTCGGGTTATCAAGACCATGTATTTCTTCAATAGGCGGTAAATTCTTAACATCTTCAGCTTTAATACCTTTTTCTTTCATAGATTTCTTTGCCTCTTGCATATCTTCAGGACTGAGAAATAGAATACCCATTTTCTTCAGAGTTGGCTTAGGAGTTGGTTCAAGAATTTTCCAATCATTATCATTACTCAATATATTATTCAATAGCAATTTAGCTTGCTCAATAGCTTTTTCCCTGAAAACACAACCAGCACAACTATCCAGGTGGTCTCTGGAAGCATTGGTTAGTCCATTATCAAAGATATCAAGTATTTCATTTTTCTTGAGAGGATGATCAGGCAAAGCATTAAGTTATTTGAGAAGCCTCCCCCAAGCTTGTGGGAGACTCTCTTCTTCAATTTGCACAAAGTTAAATATTTCTCTTAGGGCATCTTGTTTCTTATGAGCAGGATTTTTTTGGGAGAAGTGGTATATCATATCCTGGGGACTACGCACACAACCAGGAGCAAGAGAATTAAACCATAACTTAGCGTCACCTTTTAACGAGAAAGGAAACAATTTGAGAATATAGTAATATCAATTTTTTTCCTCATGAGCAAATATGGTGGCTATATCATTCAATTTAGTAAGATGTACCACAACAGTTTCAGATTCATAACCATAGAAAGGATTAGATTCAACCAAAGTAATTAACTCAAGATCGACTGAGAATTCATAATCCTTATCAGTAACAAAGATAGGTGAAGTAGCAAAATTAGGATCATATTTCACTCTAGCATTCAACGATTTTTCTTTCAGCTTAGCTAACAGTTTCTTAGGATCTTCTCTATCATTGCAAGCAAAGAAGTCTCTAGCAGTTTCTTCATCCATAACATAACCCTCAGGTACAACAGGCAATTCATATCTAGGGGAGAATCACAATCTTCAGTTTCAGTAATTTCATTCTCTCTAACCCTAGCAAGTTGTTCATCAAGAAATTCACCTAGTGGCACAATATTATCAAGCAGAGAAGTAGTTTCATCGTAAGCATCATGCATAGCAGGTGTCGGTGTTGCAAGTTTACTCAGGCCTTGTACAATGGGAGATGCTTAGAAAAATAAACCGAGTTTTTCTGAAGCACCTGTGCCTATTTCTACAGGAGAGACGCTTAGTTAAGCGTCTATCCTGTACAAATAAGCACCGGTGCTTAAAAAAAGCCTGGTTTATTTCTCTAAGCACCTCTCCTAAGCATCTTCCATTGTGCAAGGACTCAAAACAGAAGGCGAATCAAGTGTAGAGGTAGATGGCAGTTCCTTACCTCCCCTCGTAGTTGAGGGAAAAATCTTGGTTCTTTGATCTTTCAAATTCCTCATAGTGATCAACAGATGTAAATCCCAAGTGACTCAGAGAATAGAGCTATGCTCCCCAGGAACAGTGCCAGAAAAAGGTCTTGATAACCCACGAGTATAGGGGATCGCAACATTTTTCGAGGGTAGAGTATTCAACCCAAATTTATTGATTCGACACAAGGGGAGCCAAAGAATATTCTCAAGTATTAGCAGCTGAGTTGTCAATTCAACCACACCTTAAAGACTTAATATCTGCAGCGAAATATTTAGTAGCAAAGTAGTATGGAAGTAGCGATAACAGTGGCAAAAGTACCAGTAGCAGTTTTGTAGCAATCGTAATAGTGGCAATGAAAAAGTAACGGAGCAAACATATATATGAAACGAGCTCGTAGGCGATGGATCAATGATGGATAATTATGTCAGATGGCATTCATCATGCAAAACTTATAACATAGGGTGACATAGAACTAGCTCCAATTCATCAATATATTGTAGGCATGTATTCCAAATATAGCCATACGTGCTTCTGGAAAAGAACTTGCATGACATCTTTTGTCCTACCCTCCCATGGCAGCGGGGTCCTATTGGAAACTAAGGGATATTAAGGCCTCCTTTTATTAGAGTATCGGACCAAAGCAATAACACTTAGTGAATACATGAACTCCTCAAACTACGGTCATCACCGAGAAGTGTCCCGACTATTGTCACTCCGGGGTTGCCGGATCATAACACGTAGTAGGTGACTATAACTTGCAAGATAGGATCAAGAACACAAATATATTCATGAAAACATAATAGGTTCAGATATGAAATCATGGCACTTGGGCCCTAGTGACAAGCATTAAGCATAGCAAAGTCATAGCAACATCAATCTTAGAACATAGTGGATACTAGGGATCAAACACTAACAAAACTAACTCGATTACATGGTAAATCTCATCCAACCCATCACCGTCCAGCAAGCCTACGATGGTATTCCTCACGTACGGCGGTGAGCATCATGAAATTGGTGATGGAGGATGGTTGATGATGACGATGGCGATGATTTCCCCTCTCCAGAGCCCAAAACGGACTCCAGATCTGCCCTCCCGAGGAAGAATAGGGCTTGGCAGTGGCTCTGTATCGTAAAACATGATGAATCCTCCTCTCTTATTTTTTTCTCCCCGAACGTGAATATATGGAGTTGGAGTTGAGGTTGGTGGAGGTCTAGGGGGCCCACAAGGACAGAGGGCACGTCCCAGGGGGGTGGCCACGCCCTCCCCCCTTCGGTTGATTCTTTCGCAAATATTTTTTATTTATTGCAGAACTGATCTCCGTGAAGTTTCAAGTTATTCCGAGAACTTTTATTTCTGCACAAAAATAACACCATGGCAATTCTGCTGAAAACAGCGTCCGTCCGGGTTAGTTCCATTCAAATCATGCAAGTTAGATTCCAAAACAAGGGCAAAATAGTTTGGAAAAGTAGATACAATGGAGACGTATCATGGGGCGACATGGGGGTGCTCGCAGGGTGATGTCTACTATGCAACTTTATTCTTGTAGACACGTGTTGGGCCTCCAAGCGCAGAGTTTTGTAGGACAATAGCAATTTTCCCTCAAGTGGATGACCTAAGGTTTCTCAACACATGAGAGGTGTAGGATGAAGATGGTCTCTCCCAAACGACCCTGCAACCAAGTACAAGAAATCTCTTGTGTCCCCAACACACCCAATACAATGGCAAATTGTATCGGTGCACTAGTTTGACGAAGAGATGGTGATAAAAGTGTAATATGGATGGTAGAAATATATTTTTATAATCTGAATAAATAAAAACAGCAAGGTAGAAAATAGTAAACGGGCACAAAAACGGTATTGTAATGCTTGAAAATGAGGCCTAGGGTCCGTACTTTCACTAGTGCAATCTCTCAACAATGCTAATATAACTGGATCATATAACCATCCCTCAAAGTGCGACGAAGAATCACTCCAAAGTTCCTATCTAGCGGAGAACATAAGAATAAATTGTTTGTAGGGTACGAAACCACCTCAAAGCTCTTCTTTCCGTTCGATCTATTCAAGAGTTCGTACTAAAATAACACAAAGCTATTCTTTCCATTCGATCTATCCTAGAGTTCGTACTAAAATAACACCAAAGCAAATTCATATTCATAATATTCAATCCAACACAAAGAACTTCAAAGAGTGCCCCAAGATTTCTACCGGAGAAACAAAGACCAGAACGTGCATCAACCCCTATGCATAGATTACCCCAATGTCACCTCGGGAATCCACGAGTTGAGTGCCAAAACATATATCAAGTGAATCAATACGATACCCCATTTTCACCACAAGTATTCAATTGCAAGATATATATCAAGTGTTCTCAAATCCATAAAAGTATTCAATCCGATAACAACAAAATCTCAAAGGGAAGAACTCAATTCATCACAACAAGATAGAGAGGGGAAAACACCATATGATCCGACTATATTAACAAAGCCCGCGATACATCAAGATCATGACATCTCAAGAACACGAGAGAGAGAGAGAGAGAGAGAGAGAGAGAGAGAGAGAGATTAAACACATAGCTACTGGTACAAACCCTCAACCCCGAGTGTGGACTACTCCCTCCTCATCGTGGTGGCCTCCGGGATGATGAAGATGGCCACCGGAGATGATTCCCCCCTCTGGCAGGGTGCCGGAATGGGTTCTGGATTGGTGTTTGGTGGCTACAGAGCCTTGCAGGGCGGAACTTCTGATCTAGGTTCACCCCTGATGGTTTCTCTATTTACAGGAATTTTTGGCATTGGTTTCACGCTAAGATGGGCCTCGAGGTGAGCACAACCCACCGGGGCACGGGCAAGGGCCTAGGCGTGGCCCAGTGTGTTGTGCCCTACTCCTTCACCTTATGGTCCTTCCACGAAGCTTCGGGGGTCTCTTTTGTTCCAAAAAAAATCGTCAACAAGTTTCAGCTCATTTGGAGAACTTTCATTTCTGCACAAAAAACAATACCACAGTAGTTGTGCTGAAAACAGCGTCAGTCCGGGTTAGTTCCATGCAAATCATACCAAAACATATTTTTTTTGTAAACATGGCATGAATACTTTATAAATTATAGATACATTGGAGACATATCACAGGGGAGCTTGGTAGGGATAGGTGGCCTGGATGCGGTCGCGCCACCTGTTGCCAGCACGGTTTGCCGGTCTGGATGCGTCCGCACCTCCTTCTCCCCCTTTCCTCGTGTTCGGCAGGGAGCTTGGTTGGAGGAATGGGTGGCCTCGACACGGTCGCGTCACCTGTCGTCGGCACGGTTTGCTGGTCCGGATTCGTCCGCTCCCCTTTCCTCCCCCTTTCCTCTGCCATGAGCGGATTGGCGCAGGTTTACCAGTAGAGCGTCTGCGGGTGGTTCTGTCAGTTGAGGTCCATCGGTTGGTCCAAAGATGGGGCCTTTGTGTAGGTCTCGTGGTTGTCTGGTTGTAGGTCAGCGGCTCTGGCGCGCGGCGGGAGGTGTTACATTGGTGGGCGGAGCGTGCGTCTCAGGTGCGGGCTGGCAAACATGGCCGCGTGGGTGGCGTGGTTGCGGGTGGTTGATGGAGTTAAGGTTCACCGGTGGGGTGTGAGTGCCGGGTACACCACTTGTCCAGTCCTTCGACTGGCCAACGGTGGCAGTGGCCATTGCCGCCGTACCCTTCCTGAAGGCTCGGTCGCGGCATTCCACTCTTGTCGTCTTGCTCTGGGTGAAAACCTAATCTTCACTGATCGAGCGGTAGCGGCTATCGATGGTCGTATCCTTCTTGGAGGCACCGCTTTGGAGGCCTGGCTTCGTTTTGGTCCGGTTCACCTCTCTATTGTTTGTTGGTGGGGTAGTGTGTCGGTGCCTGGCACCATTGTATCTTGCCTTGGGTGTGTGCCATGTGTGCGTTGTTCGGTATCTCGAATGTATTCAAAGATGTTTGATTTATAATATAAAGCGGGGGAAACCCTTTTTTGGTATAGCTTAGCTTTTGAGTAGTTCGATTTCTTGTCTTCGACGGTGACGATAGCGGTGCTGAGTAAAGAAGATGTAGATCCTTTCCCGACTAGGCGATCGGCTCTATGATTGGTGATGGATTTGGGAACTAGTATGTAAGTGGGAATGTCGTGGTGGCGACGTCATCGTTGCGGTGGAATTGTGTCCTCGGGCTCCGCTGTTGCAACGACGCTTGCTCCAGTGTCGGTGTGAAGCTTGGGAGGTAGTCTAGGAACGTGATAGAGGCAAAGGTGTGCCGTCTTTCGATGAGATGGTGGCTATCATTTTTGATGGAGTAGACTTTGATGATCCGACTACGAACGTGCGAGGACGTCGCGCCTTAGCAATTGCTAAACCAACTCCGAGAGGTTATTAACCACACCAGAGCACAATCAACCTGACCATGAGGGTCTATTTCCTTCAAGCAAACAAAGAACAAGCAAGAAACTAAGATTGAAATCAGGATATTGCGAATATAAGAGGAAAGCTTTATTGATCAAGGTGGGGTTCTGTGACGTCTTGGTCTGGTCGTTGAACACAAACGAAGTAGGCGAAGTTGCAGCTATGGCGAACTTTTAATCTAAACAAAACCCAAAGTTTAAATGACGCCCTAAGGGCTGTATATATGGAGGAAGAGGAGCGGGGTGGGGATTTCGTGGCCCTTGGAGGAGGGGTCCGAAACCAACCCTAACTCTTGTTTCCCCACATATACGGACTCCAAAACAGCCTATACTTATGTATTTCGAAATTACATGGGTCTGGCCCAATAATAAGGTGACACAACACCTAGAATAGCCTCTGAACAAAATTTATGAAGTGGCATCTTGTATATTTCATCCAAGGCTTCATGCACTCATTATGGTGGCTTCAAAGTCCTGAAATCATCACTTGTAACTCCGTTCTTGTTCCCCTTGCGCATGCCATCATCTCCATGCTTAGTCTTGCTCTAGTGCTCATCCCTCTTATCCATGCCAGGACCTTCATTTGTAAGCAAAACAAATGCACTACTAGGAAAAGGGCTATAGATGATATGGCCACTAATGGCGCACCAAACATGTGGTGCGCCATTACTATATACTAATTGCGCACCATGTGTCGGTGCGCCATTAGTAATATATTACTAATAGCGCACCTGGTGCCTGGTGCGCCATTAGTAGTTTTGAAAAAAAATTGTTACTAATGGCGCACCGTTGTATAGTGCGCCATTACTAGTTGACATAGTTATGGCGCACCAAACCATCGTGCGCCATTAGTAGTTTTGAAAAAAAATTGTTAGTAATGCCGAGCCCCACCTCCCCTCGCCCCGTCAGCCCCTCCCCTCGCCCCGTCGGCCCCTCCCCTCGCCGCCCCCTTGCCCCACCACCCCTCGCCCCGTCGCCCTACCTCCCCTCGCCCCGTCGTCCCCCTCCCCTCGCCGCCCCCTTGCCCCACCACCCACCGCCCCCGCCGCCACCCGCCACCGCCCCTCGCCCCTTCGCCCCCACCACCCGCCACCGCCCCGGCGCCCCGTCGCCCCGTTGCCCCGCCGCCCCCACCACCTGCCCGTGCGCGCGCCGCCCGCTCCTCTCCTCTCCTCCTCCCTCCGATGAGCGAGGGCCTCCTCCGGCCCCTGCAGCAGCCGGCGAGCGCGACCCCGACGCGCCCACCCCGCCTGTCCTTGCCGTCTTCCGCCACCGCCCTGCTCTCCTTCGACCGCGGCGAGCGAGGACCCGGCCCGGACGAGCTCGGACCCCGACCCTGACCCCTTCGGCGACCAGGTACCTCTCCTCCTTCCTCCTTCCTCCCTCTCTCCACCCTTCCCCATTCCTTCCAACCGATGCTCCAAAAGGAATTTCAAGACAGAAATCACATGCTCCAAAAGTTAGGGTTCATTTGCTCCCTGCTAGTGTAGATATTTAGGTTATTCATCTGCTCCCTGCTGATCTTCTTTGATGAGAATGTACCCTGGTCTTGAATGTGTTATGCACAATGTGCAGATGTTAGTGTAGATACTATTTTATTGCATGAAAATATTTAGAATTTTACTTTAGTTGAGTGCTAGTCTAATCATGCTTGGAAAAGGATATTATAGAAGATTAAAAGTAGTTCATTTAGGATTTGGTAGTTGTCTGAAACTGTTGTAGTCTTATACTGCAGAAGAGTAAAAGTAGTTGGATGAAAATAGTAGGTGCCATGTCACTGAAACTATAGTGTCTGCTAAAACTGAGATGTAAACTAAAGGAGTTTGTGATTTGCAGAAGCTGTAGCATACTCCAACAAGTGATAAATGCACTCAAAAGTTCACTAAGAAAATGCAGATGCTTCTCACTTGTTACTGTAAGTTTTCTGGAGTGATAAATGCATGCAAAAGAAGTTCAGTTAACTGTTACTGTTGCTGTATGAATCCCAACCAGGTCAATTTGCTGTCAATTGCTCTGTAATACTCAACCAGGTTTATGCAAAATGAAGGTCAACCATGTTTATATAATAGATCAAATTGTAATAGATTATCTGCAGTAGATCAAACTGCAGTAGATTACTCAATATTCTTGGCATTTGTTGATAGGTTATAAATATTGACCATAAATAAGAAAGAATATTGACCATTTGTTGCTACTAGCACATGTTGAAGTGTACCTGATGATGCTTCTGTAGAAAATTCAATCTTCCTCCTCAGGCATGTGTTGTGTGACCTGACAAAATATAAATGTGTTGTGTGCCATGTGTTGGTAATTCAGTAAAGTCAAACAAGCACTGGATTTAGGCATGTTGCTTGCTGAAATTGTAGCAGCAACAACAACTATGGCTGAATGATGAACATGTTATAGTGGTCAGATTAGTTCAGCAATAACAACTATTTTTAGTTTGTCTTATGGGTCATCTAAAAAAATGTTTTGTTGGATCATTCTTGCTGACAACTCCTTGTGGTCAAACTCCTTGCTGACAACTGCTGTACTTGTGAGATTCTTGTCCTTGAATCAAATGTGCTATTGGTTTAGAATGGCACTATGATTGTGATATCATCGGTTGCAATGTTGTTTGCATACTTTTCCTGAACCAAAGGTTTATATGGTAGATGTATTAACATGCCTATCAGTCATGTTGGTGAATTGAGAGATGAACTGAGACCATACATACCTTGTTTAACCAAAGGTTTGTCTGTGGACATTCCTCTTTGTGGTTATCATGATGGGGCCGCAGATGAGCTTACTCTATAACTAAACAAGTTAGTTGATTGCCTTGTTAGCATTTGGTCTTCTGAATTGTTAGTGCTAATCCCCAAATGTATTGATAGATAAACTTGTTCAAGCAACCTTATTAATATGAGGTGTTTGTATAGGTCTTTCCTTTTAAGCGTGGTACCTTTTTGTTTTGCTAATGTGTACTAGGTGCTCCCATCTTCTGTGTCATTGTTACCCTAATTTATAGTCCAGTACAATTAGACTTTCAGTATAGCCTGTTATCATTCCTGTTTCTTTTTATTTGTTGTGCTTGTTGTCCAGCTTACTCTCCATTACTTTGCCCACTGCTTTCACAATGATAGATTTTGCTTGGATAAACTTGATATAGAGTGGTTATTTTCATGCATGTTTTATGATCTATTGTAAGGGTACTAATTGGTCTCTTCTGCTGCTTATCAGAGATGGGGGGAAGCAGCCACCGCCGCTCTGCCACACCGCAGTACGAGTTGGATGCTTCTGAGTTCTTCAGTATCATACTTGGGACTTCAGTATCATCCATGACGCAGGTATATAAAACGAGAGATCTCCCCTTCACCCATCTCATTATGATATCTGTTGTTTGCTACATCACTCATTGTCCCAAACTGCAGAGGCTGCCTGACAGTTTTATGAACATGCTGGGTGAAGATCCGCCAAATAATGTGAAGCTGCGACAGGCTGGCAGCGGGTTACGCAGGCTGTGGAATGTGGAGTTGGTGATCAAGGAGGGCCACATGTACTTGTATCGTGGGTGGGAGAAGTTCTACCGTGCCTACGACCTGCGGCTGGGGTAGTTCCTTCTCTTCAGGTACGACGACGACGCCACCATGCTCATCATGAAGGTGTTCAGCACGACTATGTGTCACATGCGCTATGCTGACGATGATGATGCCAGTATGTTCTGCCTCTTCTTATTCCTCTACATTTGGCTTTGTCTCACATCGATTGTTAACGGTCATTGTTGCATTTGGACAGGCAATGGGAGCAGTGACACTGGCTACAGCCAAAGCAGCAACGACTATGGCTGTAGCAAAAGCAACAGCGATTCTGGCTTTAGCGAAAGCAGCAACGATTCTGGCAGCAGCAAAGACAACAAGAAGGATGATCCAGACTGGAGTGCGGGAGAAGAGGAGCAGAGTGGGGATGAGGAGCTGCAGGATGACGATGGGCATCAGGCTGAGGATGACCTAGCGCTGGTGGTGGCTGACCAAGGGCAAGAGATGGTGGTGGCTGACCATGGGCAAGAGATGGTGGTGACTGACCATGGGCAAGAGATGGAGGTGGCTGAGGATGACCTAGCGATGGTCGTGCCTGTCCTGCCTGAAGGTGGCCTCGCGATGGTGGTGGTGCCTGACAATGACCACGCACCGGTGGTGGCGCCGGCGATCCCACAGCTGGGCGACATGACCACGCCAATTGTGGTAGAAGACTACATCCCACTGCCTCCACCGCCTTGCCGCTCTTGGCGCATCAGGCTGAGGAAGGAGAAGGAGAAGAACAATGAGAACAAAACTATGTCAGGTATGTCAGATATCCAAAATGATATATATATACTTAGTTACCTATGTTATCTCTAATATGCTTAGTTTCCTATAGGTTAGCTTCATTTTACCTAAGTTGGCTCTAATATGCTAACTTAGAGCTTATATGCTTAGTTTCCTATAGGTTAGCTCCAAAATAACTTATGTTAGCACAAAATGATCAAGTTTACATAATAAGCTTATAGTCTTCTTCTTATTCTTCTTCTTTTCCAAAATGACATAGATTAGCTTCATTTTACCTAAGTTGGCTCTAATATGCTAACTTAGAGCTTATATGCTTAGTTTCCTATAGTTAGCTCCAAAATTACTTATGTTAGCACAAAATGATCAAGTTTACATAATAAGCTTATAGTCTTCTTCTTATTCTTCTTATTCTTCTTCTTTTCCAAAATGACATAGGTTAGCTTCATTTTACTTAAGTTGGCTCTAATATGCTAACTTAGAGAGCTTATATGCTTAGTTTCCTATAGGTTAGCTCCAAAATTACTTATGTTAGCACAAAATGATCAAGTTTACATAATAAGCTTATAGTCTTCTTCTTATTCTTCTTATTCTTCTTCTTATTCTTCTTCTTATTCTTCTTCTAGTGTTCTTCTTCTTCTAGTATTCTTCTAGTCTTCTTCTTCTTCTTCTCTTCTTCTTCTTCTTCTTCTTCTTCTTCTTCTTCTTCTTCTTCTTCTAACTTCTTTTTTATCATTTTGCAGATTTGATTTAATTCACGGAAGCTTGCATGGATGGAGTGCTTCTTTTCCATTTGTGTTTTTTATTTTGTATCAATGTGAAACTTTTGTGAATTGATGGATAGCGGTGTTGGATGAACAATGTGAAACTTTTGTAATATGTAACGATGGAACTATGTGTTGGCTATGTATGTATATATGATGAAACTTGTGTGTTGGATATGATTGTTATATGGATGCTTGTTGTATATATGTGTTGGATATCTCATATGTGAAATAGTAACCTGAGATTAAGAAAAAACAATTTTTTTATAAAAAAATTTGTTACTAATGGCTCACTACCATGTGGTGCGCCATTAGTATAGCAGACACTAGTGGCGCACTGTGGGCAATACTAATGGCGCACTATGTGGTGCGCCATTAGAACACCAGATACTAATGGCGCACCAGTGGTGCGCCATTAGAATTTAATACTAGTGGCGTGGTACTAGTGGCGCACCAGTAGTGCGCCATTAGTAGGCAGAACTGGTGCGCCACTAGTAGGCCTTTTCCTAGTAGTGATGTATCCAATTTAGGCAGCATCATATTCTCATGAGCATTAGAATCATTACCAAGAAACAGAAGTACCTGAAAATTTAATTGGCGTGCGCGAGCTCTAGTAATTGGTCCAGTATATGTAGCAGTAGGGCTTGTGGGTGTAACAATGGTATTGATATCCTCATCAGAACGGATGCAGACAGTGGTCTGCATTGACAACAAATGGAAGATGGGCTGCGTGCTGGGTTCGTGGGTCAGGGCCGATAGGCATGATTTCCTCCTCCAGCGTCTTAGTCGTGCCAGGGTGCTAGATATGGAGTTTGATGGCATGCCTGGGGGTGTTATCCCAGTCTGATTCACTCAATGGCAATGGCTTCGCCTTTGGTGAGCTACCTTGGATGTCTGCAAAGCTGCATATCAGTGATGGTTGAGCTTGGGTGAGGAAGTGATTCATCATTTTTTCCTTTAGTGGTTGCTATCATGGTGTCGAAGGCATGTGACGGGTGTTGGTGTCAAACTCAGGGGATTATTCGGGTGTGCGTCTGACTGCCAGGACCCACACAAAACAATTTTCTATTCCCGCTCGAACCGCTTCCCTCCACATTCACTACAAAAAAGACACATCCATGACATTATGGCCCGAACGAAAACATTTTCTATCATGATGATATTTGTGACAAAAATACGTATCATCATTGATGTGGTGGTGGTGGTGGTGGTGGGGGGTGCTAGATCTGGAGTTCGATGGTATGCCTGGGGTGTTATCCCAGTATGATTCTTTCAACGGCAATGGCTTCACTTTTGGTGAGCTACCTTGGATGTCTGCAAAGCTGCATATAAGTGATGAAGCCGCGTCGAGCTCGGGTGAGGAAGTGATTCGTCATTTTTTCCTTTGGTGGCTGCTATTGTGGTGTCGAAGCATGTGACGGGTGTTGGTGACAAGCTCAGGGGATTATTCGGGTGCGCATCTGACTGCCAGGACCACACAAAACAATTTTCTATTCTCGCTCGAACAGCTTCGCGCCGCATTCACTACAAAAAAGACACATCCGTGACATTATGGCCCGAACGTTCTGTCATGATGATATTTGTCACAAAAATACATATCATCATAGACGTGGTGGGCTCCTACCTCTGTGACAAAAAATTATGACAGAAAATGAGTTTTTCATACTGGGCGGGTCAGAGTCGCACCTGCATGACATTCTTTGGACCGTCCATGACATAAAAAATCGTGGTAAAAGTGAGGATGAGATTTTTTTGAGGATTTCCCGGTATATGGTGGGAAATCGGGGCGTGGTCGAGCCCGAGCGATGCAGTGTCGTTTGCGCATTTCTCTGTATGCGCGCGTGTGTGAGCCCTTCGCTAACTGAACTCGAGCGAGCCCTTCGCTTACCGAAACCGATTGATCGATTCCTCGACTTACTGAACCCGATCGATTGATCCCTTGCTTAGAACCCGATCGATCGACCCCTTGCCTTACTGTACCTAAGCGATCGATCCCTCACACTAAGTACTGAACTCAAGAGATCCGTCACACCACTACTGAATTTGAGCGATCCCTTCGCTGCTTACTGAACCCGAGCGATCCCTTTGTTGTTTACCGAACTGATGAACACGAGTAATCGATGCGAGACTCATGCTAGCCCGATCGATCGATGTGTTGCATTGAGCCCCCACGCGAGACGTGAGTTGACCTAGAAGCTAGTTCGTTGGCTCTCGATGAACAGTCCCCGTTGCTATCGCACGCGTGATACGTAAATTGAGTCGAGACCAGCAACCATTTGCATCGATCGAACCCCTTGCACGAGACGTGTTGACCTAGCTGGTTGGTCAGGTGTGGATGAACAATCTCCGTTGCTGCCGTGCATGCGTACGCCTCACCCTAGCCAATGGAGGTTGGATGAACATGACCCCGACCGTGTAGTAGGCTGTTGGTGCTAGATGAACATGATCCCGAGGAGGCCGTGCCGCGGTTAGTTATTCAGAGGGAGCAGGTCACTCCTACTTACCCCATGAGGTCTTTGCTCTAACTTGGCATGTAGATGTTGGTCAGCATATGACGCCTTGCATTGCTTACTTTATACATCACATATGTCATCTGATTAGTTTAGACATGCTTTGTGTGAATGCCATCTATTTAGTTTTTATATCATATATGTGAATTATGCAATGCCATCTTGCTTAGCCCGACATCATATATTTGAATTATGCAATGTCATCTTGTTTAGCCAGTCATCATATATGTGAATTATATCATGCCATCCTTTTTTTTCATTATGTATTACATTTCTCAACAATGTTAGTACATTCAACTACTCTTCCTATGCATCAGTCATTTGACACGGTGATGGAAACATCTGGAGTGAAAACAAGGTCATTAGAGCAGATAGTGCTACCCGACGAAGCACCTATCTTGCCGGTTATAGATAGCTCCTCAGAGGAGAATTCAGAGATAGATGACCAGTCCTATTTCCCCTCAAGGTGTATGCTCTAACTTGGCAGGGTTATATTGCTCATATCATGTATATGGTGTCTTGCATTGCTATGTCATTTGCTATAGTTTAGACATGCTTTGTGTGAATGCCACCTATTTAGTTTCTATACCATATATGTGAATTATGCAATGCCATCTTGTTGCAAGGCATTATATATGTGAATTATGAAATGCCATGCTGTTTAGCCAAGCATCATATATGTGAATTATACCATTCGATCCTTTTTTTGCATTTCAAATTCCATTTGTCGGCAATGTTTATATATTCAACTACTCTTCATGTGCATTAGCCGTTTGAATTGGTGATGGAAATTTTTTGGAGTGGAAACAAGGTCTACAGAGCAGACAATGCTACCTGCTGAAGCAGATATCTTGCTGGTTACTGATAGCTACTCAGAGGAGGATTCAGAGACAGATGACTAGTCCTATTTCCCCCCTGAGGTGTATTCTCAAACTTGGTAGGGTTATATTACTCACATCATGCATATGGTGTCTTGCATTGCTTAGTTTAGACATCATATACACAATATTGAATGACATCTGCTTAGTTTTGACATCATATATGTGAATGCCATCTACTTACTTTCTTAGTATATAAATCATATATGTGAATTATATCATGCCATCATGTTTACATAGACAACACATATGTGAATTATGGCATGGCAACCTATTTAATAGACATCATATAGTTATATCATGTCATCCTGTTTACATAGTCATCATATTTTGAATTATGTCATTCTATCCATGAATTATATCATGGCATCATGTTTCCATAGAAAACATGTATGTGAATTATGGCATGCCAACCTATTTAATAAAGACATCATATGGTTATATCATGCCATCTTATATACATCGTCATCATATTTTTGAATTATGTCATTCTATCCTATATAGTTAGCCATCATATATGTGAAATTGCGTCATGCTATCATTTTCATTAGACAACATATATGTGAATTATTTCATGCACTCTTTTATTCCACACTATCCATTGCACCTGTCTATCATACAATGTGTGTACATTAAATTACTTTTCTTGTTTATCAACCATTTGAATTAGAGGGGGTGATGGAAGCATCTGAGGGATTAAAAACACGGTCTTCAAAAAAGACAATCCTACTCATGGGTACAGATAGAACCACAGTACTTGCCAAAGAACCACCCCACCACACATAACCCAGACTCTCACATATTGTACCCCTACCCTGTTGGACAAAGAACTAGCCACACCCCATCTAACCCCAATCCCAATAGATAGTAACCCAGTTCCAGTTGACACAACACCATCTCCACCACAAAGCACCCAAACTCGAGTAGTTAGTATGGCAACTACAGTGTCCAAAGCACGAGGACCACCATTGCGAACCCCAACTCAACTATTAAAGCAGAAGAAATTGTTCCTAGGTCAGATTCCGTAGCTATGGTGCATACTCCTTTGCTCTTGCATCACTGTATTTACTCATACCAACTAATTTCAAATTTAAAGGATCCAACTGAAACTCCAATGGTGCAATAGGTATCTTTTATACTTAGTATGATAAGAAACACGTTAGAGGAGTACTAGTGCTACAAATCACAAGGATGTTCTTAACACATCGTACCAATTAAGGTGCAAGCCTACTCGTTGCCAGCCTCCTAGATGTAGATGGTACACATGAAGAGGGCCTGCCCTTCATTTCCAAGGTGGAGAATGATGATCAACTTGTCACCTTCGTCGCAATATAATTGCCATGAATGTCGGCGTGGAGTACATGGTTGCCATGTTAATCGTGTCAGAGATGACAATTCTCATGTCAACATTTGCTCGACCACCACAACACGCGCGAGTTTCTGTTGCAAAACTCAATTAGTAAACATACATGTATATTACAAAACATGAATAACTTGACATTAAATACAACTGCAATGCAATCTTACTAGGAGTCACTTGTCCTTCTTAACATTTCTCTTGTTTAGCATGTGCACTAACGGCACAAAGGACCCATCGTATGGTCCATCGCTGATGTACACCTTTTGGGCCAATGCCCCCCAGGTAAACATCCAGTGCAGTATAGGTCCGCCCAGAGAACACCTAACCCTAAAATCTTTCCTCCACTTCTTTTTATATTATCCCCTTCTATCCGTCTTAACTAGCAATTCATCGCATCAATATATCCTGCACACATCTTACCACCTCAACCCCCTCATGCAACTACCCTTCCATCAACACTTCCTTTCCACCCACATGTTGGTAATGCAAGGAAAGTAAGAGGAACATGTTTTACTTGAGTATAATTCAGATTATTTTCTCATGTTTAAGTGAA
This sequence comes from Triticum timopheevii, assembly GCA_963921465.1. Taxonomy (NCBI): domain Eukaryota; kingdom Viridiplantae; phylum Streptophyta; class Magnoliopsida; order Poales; family Poaceae; genus Triticum; species Triticum timopheevii. The sequence goes on from OY997264.1 coordinate 330,122,796, forward strand.
AAAAAGATGGCAAACCCCAAACATTGAGTTTCCCAAGGCTCAATGGCTTGTAGTTTTATAGGACTTCTAGTGGATCTAAGGCTTCACATTGAGTCCAAGGACAATTTCTCAATGAACATGGGCACAAGCATTAGAAGTAGGGATGGACACTTTCACAAACAATGTTATCCCTCAAAGTTTCCCCTCATTTTGTTTAATTAGCTATTACATGTTGATATAGCACTGATGGGCCAACTCGTATCACCACTGACGCGCCAGCGGCCCATCAGTGGTTTCGGGTCAGTGATGACTTAGTCATCAGTGATGAGCTAGTTGACCCGTTTGTGATGACTTTCATCACTGACCAATTGAATGCTACTTGTGAGCTGCGTTGAGATTTCCCCGAAGAGGAGGGGATGATGCAGTACAGTTGAGATAAGTATTTTTCTCAGTTATGAAACCAAGGTTATCAATCCTGTAGGAGAACCACGCAAAAACTTTGTTAGCAGCACCTGCACATAAAATAACAAATCCTCGCACCCAATGTGAACAAGGGGTTGTCAATTCCTTTGCGGTTATTTGCAAGATTAAATTGTATGGTGATAGATAGATAGATAAAAAAGTACAAAATAAAATAAATAAAGTAAAATTGCAGCATGGTATTTTTAGAATTTTTAATATATGATAAAGGTAGACCCTGGGGCCATAGTTTTCACTAGAGGCTTCTCTCCTAAAAATAACATACAGTGGGTAAACAAATTACTGTTGGGCAATTGATAGAAAAGCAAATAATCTTGATGATATGCAAGGCAATGATCATGTATATAGGAATCACATCCGAGACAAGTGATTGCTAGTATCTGCATTGGTATTTCCCCGAAGAGGAGAGGATGATGTAGGACATTAACAGTAAGTATTTCCCTCAGTTATGAAACCAAGGTTATCAATCCAGTAGGAGGATCCACCCACACTATGTAAACAACACCTGCGCACAAATAACAAATAATTGCAACCCAATGCATAAGAGGGGTTGTCAATCCCTCCTTGTTATTGAGACAGATTAAATTGTATGAGATTTGGTAAATAGATCTAACAAAAGCACAAAATAAAATAAATAAAGAAAAATTGCAGCAAGGTATTTTTGTTTTTTGGATAAATAGATTTGAAAATAATATGATAGGAAATAGACCCGGGGCTGTAGATTTCACTAGAGGCTTCTCTCGAGAAAATAGCATACGGTGGCTAAACAAATTACTGTTGTGCAATTGATAGAAAAGTGAATAATCATGACGATATCCAAGGCAATGATCATGTATATAGGCATCACGTCCAAGATTAGTAGACCGACTCCTGCCTGCATCTACTAATATTACTCCACACATCGACCACTATCCAGCATGCATCTAGTGTATTAAGTTCATGAAGAAACGGAGTAATGCAATAAGAACGATGACATGATGTAGACAAGATCTATTCATGTAGGAATAGACCCCATCTTCTTATCCTTAATGGCAACAATACATGCGTGTCGTGTCTCCTTCTGTCGCCGAGACTGAGCACCGCAAGATCGAACCCATCACAAAGCACCTCTTCCCATGGCAAGAAAACTCAATCTAGTTGGCCAAACCAAACCAAAGTTTCGGAGAAGAAATATGAGGCTATAACAATCATGCATAAAAGAGTTAAGAGAATGCTCAAATAATATTCATAGATAGAACTGATCATAAACACACAATTCATCGGATCCCAACAAACACACCGCAAAAAGTCATTATATCAAATAGATCTCCAAGAACATCAAGGAGAACATTGTACTGAAGATCAAAAAGAGAGAAGAAGCCATCTAGCAACTACCTACGGACACGTAGGTATGTAGTAAACTACTCACGCACCATCGAAGGGGCAAGGGTGTTGATGAAGAACCCCTCCGTGATCGTTGACCCCTCCGGCAGAGTGCCGGAAAAGGCCTCTAGAATCGATCCCGTGGTTCTGGAACTTACAGCGGCGAAACTATTTTCTCTCGACCCCCTAGGGTCTTTGGGATTTTAGAGTATTTATAGAGCTAATAGGAGGTGGAGGGGGTGCCTGTGGGCTCCACTACCCACGAGGGTGCACCCTGGTGCCTAGTGGGCTCCACAGGCCCCCTCTGGTGCACTTCTTGGTCCTCCTGGGTGTCTTGTGGGCAGAAAAATTCTCCAAAAAGTTTCGTGGCATATGGACTCCGTTTGGTAATGATATTCTTTGAAGTGAATGCAAGAAAAAAACAACAACTGGCACTGGGCACTATGCCAATAGGTTAGTCCCAAAAAATGATATAAAGTTGCTAGTAAATGGATATAAAACATCCAAGATTGATAATATAATATCATGGAACAATAAGAAATTATAGATACGTTGGAGAGATATCAGCATCCCCAAGCTTAATTCCTGCTTGTCCTCGAGTAGGTAAATGATAAAAACAGAATTTTTGATGTGGAATGCTGCCTAACATGTTTATTACATATTCTTTTCTTTTGTAGCATGGACATTTGGACTTTTAAGATGATTCAAATCAATAGTCTATATTTGACTTGAGGACATCATTACTCAGGCATATCAACAAGCAACCATGTCTTTCAAAATATCAACACTAACGGAAGCTATCCCTAGCCCATTATGCTCAATCATTGATCCATTCATGAAACACACTCGAATTTTAACCATGCCCAATGCATAGGTATGATAATAGTGTTCCATAGTTGGTGCTTTATAAGAGAAGATGGAGACTCAATAAAAATAAAAATTGCATAAAAGTAAATAGATAGGCCCTTCACAGAGGTAACCAGTGATTTGTAGAGGTGCTAGAGCTCAAAGCTTAAATTGAGAGATAAAATTGTTTTGAGAGGCATGCTTTTCCTGTCAACGAAAACGACCGAGAATTCCCAATACTTTCCATTCTAGATAAATCATAGGCGGTTCCCAAACATAAAATAAAGTTTATTCCTTTTTCCACCATTCTTTCACAATACATGGCTAGCCGTATCCACGAGTGCCTTCCATACCAACACTTTCCAAGGAATTTATTATTGACAACATAAAATATATTTTTTCATTTCGGGACTAGGCATCCCTATTACCAGCCACTCTCATGCAATGAAAAGTAAATAAACACTCATCTTGAGAATATAATATCTAGCATGGAAAATATTGGCCACCCCTGCTGCTTCATGAGCGGTACAGGCACACAAAAAAGGAAATCCATTTTGAAATTTAGAGTTGGCACATACAAATTTACTTGGAACCGCATGGAAATACCGCATATAAGTAGGTATGGTGGACTCATTTGGCACAACTTGGTTTAAGGAGTTTGGATGCACAAGTAGCATTCCCACTTAGTACAAGGGAAGAGTAGCAAATAGATTTAGAAGCAACCAACCAAAAAACAAAAACGATCATAAACGAGCATTAAACATAACTAACACCGAATAATGCACCACAAGTAGGATGTAACTTCATTGCATAAATATTGATTTTCGTGCTTGCATAGGGAATCACAAACCTTAACACCAATATTCTTGCAAAAGCATAATTACTCACCAACATGACTCACATATCACTATCTCCATATCTCAAAACTATTACAAGGAATCAAGTTTATAATATCCAATGATCTTCATGAAAGTTTTTATTATACTCTTGAATATCTATCACTTTGGGACTTGTTGGTGTCAAAATCGGCGGATCTCAGGTAGGGGGTCCCGAACTGTGCATCTAGGCGGATGGTAACAGGAGACAAGGGACACGATGTTTTTACCCAGGTACGAGTCCTCTCGATGGAGGTAAAACCCTACTCCTGCTTGATTGATATTGATGATATGGGTAGTACAAGAGTAGATCTACCACGAGATCAAAGAGGCTAAACCCTAGAAGCTAGCCTATGGTATGATTGTTGTTCGTCCTATGGACCAAAACCCTCCGGTTTATATAGGCACCGAAGAGGGTTAGGGTTACACAGAGTCAGTTACAATGGTAGGAGATCTACATATCCGTATCGCCAAGCTTTCCTTCCACGCCAAGGAAAGTCCCATCCGGACACGGGATGAAGTCTTCAATCTTGTATCTTCATAGTCCAGGAGTCCGGCCAAAGGTGATAGTTCGGCTATCCGGACACCCCCTAATCCGGGACTCCCTCCGTAGCCCCCGAACCAGGCTTCAATGGCGATGAGTCCGGTGCATAGATTGTCTTCGGCATTGCAAGGCGGGTTCTTCTCCAAATCCTGTGTAACTGTTGAATAGTGTCCGGCTTCCTACTAATATAGCGCTCCTCGGCTTCCACGCCCAATAATGGCCGTCTTCCACGTGTTGAACGAATGCGAAAAGTCAGCATATTTTTACATTTACCCCCCTAGCTACGCAAATGGGCTGCCTATAAAAGAGACGAGGATCTAGATCCGAATCACACCATCCTCCCTTCGCGAGCATTCATCAGAGCGCATTCTGACAGAAATCCATTCCATCATGGACAGTCGACGCGGATCCTCCTCTCGCCCTCCCAGCCCTCGGCCTGGAGATTGGGAGAGATGCTCCGTCCCGTACAGCGAGTTAGTGACGCTCCAAACCAAGGGATTTCTTCCCCCAGCCTTCATGGTTCCGGTTCGAGCCGGACTCGCCACCTATAAGGGCGGAAAGCAAGCGGAGAGCGTCCCCAGCCCCTCCAAAGGAGAGCGGGTATGCCTTGTCTCTTATTTGATAAGAGGGCTCGGATTTCCAATTCATCCGTTTCTTCGGGGGCTCCTGGAGTTCTACGGCCTCCAGTTGCACAACCTTACGCCTGCCTCCATTTTGCATATTGCGGGCTTCGTGGCCCTTTGCGAGCTGTTTTTGGGCATCGAGGCTCATTTTGCGCTGTGGAAGAAGCTGTTCTGCCTTGTGCCCCGTTCTCAAGAGGGGTCAATATATCAAGTGGGCGGAGCCGAACTATGGCGCATCGCCGGGACCGGATATCTATCCGGAACCCCGAAGAAGGCGTCCGAAGACTGGCCTTCGGAATGGTTTTACTTAGAAGATGTCCCCCTGCCGGACCCTATTGGGATCGGCCTCCCTGAGTTCAATAACGCTCCTTTGAAGAAACGCCTAAGATGGCGCCCACGGAGCCCTCAGAAGGAAAATGACAGGGACGTCCTTTACCTGATGAGCCGAATTAGGCTGTTAGCTCATTCCGGACTGACCATGATCGGGGTCATGGCCACATGCATTATGAGGGGGGGTGCAGCCACTCCAGTATAGAGGCCACCCCATGTGGGATTTCAACGGGGAGGATGATGCCACCCGCTGCGGCCGTAAGGGGCCGGGATCGGTCGCCGATCTGATGAAGATCCTGTCCGCATTGTACAAGGGAGAAGAGGAGGAATTTCTCCATGTCAATCCGCAGGGCGGATTTTCTATGAACAATCCTCCAAGCTGGGTAAGCAGACATTTATTTTTGGCTATCCGATCCATACTCCCATAATCAAGTATCTCATTTTGTGATTTTGGCGCAGGAACTGCGCCGGGCCGTAAAGGATATAAACAGCCCGCCTCCTCAACCCGAGGATCCGGAATGGTTCCTTGATCCGACCTCCCAAGAGGATCCGGACATATCGGTGGAGCTGATCGACGGGGTATTCCACCAACTGAGCATCGATAATGCCTTGGTCGCCATTATGGCCGATTACGCCGGAATACTCCCCGCCTCGCAGGTAACTAAGACCAAAGTCCCAATAATTTGAAAATGACCCATCCGTGCGTGTTTTTGATCATCGTATACCAATGGTGTTTCGCAGGGGAAGTCCTTGAGGCGGAAGGCCGAGCCTATGACGTCCAGCCAACAAGGGACAGCAAGGCCCAACAGGCCGAAAAGAAGTGCAGTCCAGATTGAAACGCCGATGCAACGGTATGGCGTGTCATCTTGCTCCCAGGTTTTATTCCCGGGAGGGATACTAACGCTCGTGCTTTTTCAGGAAGAAGAGCGCTCGCTGGACTATATCCGGAGAGTTTTCCAATCAATCCTCTGCTCACCAGGCTCCAAAGCCAGGTCCAGAAGCGGAAGCGAACATGAGGCATGCGTCAAAAGCTCCTCCGACAGAGGATGCCGACAGGTTATCTACCACCAATTCAGAGGTGGAGAGTGCCATGAATCACAGGCGTCGCCGTACAGTTCTTTGTGACGCATGTTTCTCCCCAGAGGCACTGGATGCCTTCAATTCGGGAGATGCGCACCTCTGTGCCACTCAAAATGGTCTAGCCAGAGCCACGGAGCAGTATGTAAAAGACATACAGGTGAGAAAATTTGACTGTTATATATGCCAGTAGCCCCCGAGACTTGAAATAGTTAGAATAACTGATTTAAGGATCATTTATTGTGCAGGATCTTACAGAAATGAATACCCAACTGTCCCAGGAGCTGGAGGAGTGCAAAGCCCAACTTGAGGCCGCACTAGCCGCAGCGGGGGAAGCCAAAGAGACCCCCTCCGGTAATATATGCTTCAAAATATGAGTAATTTGTGAAGTGCGGCGTGTGCATAAGTCTGACAATAATATTGCAGATGGCGCCGGGATAGATCCAGGCAAGCAATAGCTCATGTGCCGGTTAAAGGCCGGCGAGAATGTGCTTACAAGGGTGAGGCAAGAGAAAAATAACCTCCAAGATACCAACACCTAGCTAGGTGAGGAACTAAAGGATGTTCGTGCCCAGCTGTCTGACTCCGTTAAGGAGAATCGGCGGCTTCGACGTGGCACTTTTCGTAAGTGCTTGAACGAACTTTGAAAAAAGAGTTCGGCGAGGAAGTCGAATAACAGAGTTATGTCTGTAGGTATGCTCACAGGCCGTCCTGTAGAGGAAATGCCCGGTTCTACGGGTGACCTTCTTCCCGAGCTCTTGCAACTGCACGAACGAGTTCGGCAGGTGATGAAGGGCGTCGCCCAGGCCTTGTGGCCATCTGTCTCCCTGCCTGAAGGCCTTGGAGAGCTTGCAGAGAGGCTTCAGGGAGCGCGGCAGTGCTTCCGCTTATGGAAGATATCGGCGTGCCATCAAGGCGCCAGGGAGGCCTGGGCCATGGTGAAGTCGCGGTACATGAAGGCTGACCCAAACCACATGGCCGAGGTCGGACCTGCGGGGCCCGATGGGAAGGAGATCCCTGTGAGCTTAGTGTACGGCCAAGTAGAATTGGCCGCAAAGTATTCCCAATAGGACTATAAACTAGACAGCCTGCTGGATGGCATTGAAGAGGAATATGCCCAGTCAAGTTGACTATGTAATTTAAGATGACATGTAAAATGCCTTCTAGCCGGATTGTAGATCGTTTGTCATAGCGGACCTTTTCGCTTCAACCTCGGGACCCAATAGTCCGGAGTGTGTCCGAATACCCTCGCGGTTATATAAGAACCGGGGCATGCATGGAGACCAGGCATAGGGGTCATTAGTGCTTTATCAGACAAGTGCCCAACTAGTTATGTTATATTACATGGTTAGTAAGAAACATCTTCCAGGGAGAATAGTTCCGTTAGGGGTTCCTTTCCCTGGGAGGCATGCCCTAAAGTGCATGTCCGGACTGCGAAAAAAGCAGAAAAACATCTGGGGGCAGATAAATAAATAGATACGAAATCTTCTTTTAGTTCATCGACCGAATATTCCCTTAAGAATGCTAGCTTTCGGCTTCACCCAGTCTGAGGTACACATCCGACTGACCCGGCGGTAGCAATCGCAGAGGTGCTCCCTTTACCACCTAGCCGAACAATCGGGAACGTAGGGGTAAGCACAGGAGCCAGGCAACCCAGCTTGGCCAAAACTTAAGTCATATCCAGGCATATAATGGTGAATAAAAGGTACATGCGGAAGTGTGACACATGTGTTGGGCATGAAGCCCGTATAAATAAGCTTCTGTTAAAGAAGCCCCCAGGTAAAATGAGCGCGGATAGCGCGTCAAGTGTGTGCGAACAATGCGCGAACAAGCTTTCAAAGGCTGTAATGGGAAAGGAGGGAGAAGGAGAGAAACAGAAGACAGCTAATATGTAAAATATAGACGGAGGAAGGAGACGAACTCAGAATCCGGCGCTAGGCGTAGAATCTTCGGAGACGGGCTGCGTTCCATGGGTTCGGCTCGAGTCGGTTATCCGATGCATCTCGCAGACGGTACGCTCCACCGGTCAGGACTTGGTCGATGATAAAGGGACCTTCCCATTTGGGCTTGAGCTTGTCCTTTTTCTTGTCCGGCAGGTGTAGAACTAACTCGCCAACATTGTAAGTTTTGGCCCGTACTTCTCTGCTTTGATATCTTCGAACTTGCTGTTGATAGAATGCGGAACAGGCTTTTGCCACGTCACGCTCCTCCTCCAATGCGTCCAAACTGTCCTGCCGATCGAGCTCGGCTTCTCTTTCTTCGTACATGCGCATGCGAGGTGAGTCATGAATTATGTCACAGGGCAACACTGCCTCTGCGCCGTATACCATAAAAATGGTGTAAATCCGGTCATGCGATTCAGAGTGGTCCGCAGCCCCCAGAGTACGGAGTCAAGCTCCTCCACCCAGTGCGTGTTAGATTCCTTGATGGACCGCACTAATCTGCGTTTGATGCCGCTCATGATTAGACCATTTGCTCGCTCGACTTGACCGTTAGTTTGAGGGTGATAGACTGAAGCGTAGTCGAGCTTGATGCCCATGTTTTGCACCAGATTTTAACCTGATCGGCCGTAAAGTTCGTGCCGTTGTCAGTGATGATGCTATGGGGGACGCCGTAACGGTGTATGACCCCTGATATGAAGTCTATCACCGGTCCGGATTCGGTCGTCTTAACAGGCTTGGCCTCTATCCATTTGGTGATCCACCATGACCAGTAGGTATTTTTGCTTGTGGGTTCCTCCTTTAAGGGGTCCAACCATGTCAAGCCCCCAGACCGCGAAGGGCCAGGTTATGGGTATAGTTTTGAGGGCGGTGGGTGGCATGTGGCTTTGATTAGCAAAGAGCTGGCAACCGACGCATCCTTGGACTAAGTCCTGAGCATCTGCCCGGGCCGTCGGCCAATAAAATCCTGAACGGAAGGCCTTGCCTACAAGGGCTCGGGCTGCGACGTGGTGCCCGCCGAGTCCGGCATGAATTTCAGCCAGAAGGTTCCGCCCTTCCTCTTCGGAGATACACCTTTGAAGGACTCCGGTTGTGCTTTTCTTGTAAAGCTCTCCCTCATGGACCTTATAGGCTTTAGATCGCCGCACTATGCAGCGGGCCTCGTTTTGGTCCTCGGGAAGTTCCTGCCTGGTTAGGTAGGCTAGGAATGGTTCCATCCACGGGGCAATTACTACCATTATTACGTGGGCTAAGGATGTTACTTCGTTGGCAGAACCACCAATTATGTCAGAATGTTCGATGTCGGGCAGTGCGGTTGGATCCGGGTTGGTATTTCCGGATTCCCCCTCCCATAATGGCTTGATCAGCCTTTCTAGGAAGATGTTGGGAGGGACGACATCGTGCTTTGTGCCAATGCGTGCCAACACGTCTGTTGCCTGGTTGTTATCCCGTGCTATATGGTGAAATTCAAGCCCCTCAAACCGAGCTGACATTTTTAGGACGACGTTGCGATAAGCTGCCATTTTCGGATCCTTGGCATCGAAGTCTCCATTTATTTGGGATATTGCGAGGTTCGAATCCCCGCGCACCTCTAGGCGTTGAATGCCCATGGAGACTGCCATCCGGAGGCCATGTAGAAGGGCCTCGTATTCGGCTGCGTTGTTGGAGTCCGTATACATTATCTGGAGTACGTATTGAACCGTATCTCCGGTTGGGGATGTCAGAACAACGCCAGCCCCCAGACCAGACAACATTTTGGAGCCGTTGAAGTGCATGATCCAGTTGGAATATGCGCCGTACTCTTTAGGGAGTTCGGCTTCAGTCCATTCGGAGACGAAGTCAGCCAAAACTTGCGACTTAATAGCTCGCCGTGGCTTATAGGTTATATAGAATGGGAGGAGCTCAATGGCCCATTTGGCAATCTGGCCCATCGCGTCGCGGTTGTTTATAATGTCATTAAGAGGTACTTCGGAGGCTACTGTTATCGAACACTCTTGAAAGTAGTGTCGTAGCTTCCGGAATGCCATGAACACCGCGTACGCTATCTTTTGATAATGCGTGTACCGTGACTTGCATGGAGTCAGGACAGTGGACACGTAGTAAACTGGTTTTTGAAGGGGGAACTTGTGTCCGTCCGTTTCTCATTTGACAACGAGTACCGCGCTCACAACTTGATGAGTTGCCGCGATATATAATAGCATTGGTTCGCCCATATTGGGCGCGGCCAGGACCGGATTTGTTGCCAATATGGCTTTTATTTCTTCAAGTCCGGCCGTGGCGGCATCCGTCCACTCGAAGTGTTCGGTGCATCGGAGGAGGCGATAAAGGGGTAATGCCTTTTCTCCCAAATGAGAGATAAAGTGGCTTAGAGCCGCCATGCATCCCGTCAATTTTTGTATTTGTTTGAGGTCCTTTGGGATATCCAATTGTGATAGAGCTTGGATCTTGGCTGGGTTTGCTTCAATTCCTCTACCGGATACAATGAAGCCCAAGAGCTTTCCGGCTGGTACACCGAAGACACATTTTTCCGGGTTACTTAATGTCATATGTTCGGAGATTATCAAACGTGAGCTTCAAATCATCTACTAGAGTTTCGACGTGCTTGGTTTTGACGACCACATCGTCTACATATGCCTCCACTGTTTTGCCGATCTGGTTTGCCAGACATGTCTGAATCATGCGCTGATTTGTTGCGCCGGCGTTTTTGAGCCCAAAGGGCATTGTGTTGAAGCAGAATGGGCCGTATGGTGTGATGAATGCCGTTGCGGCCTGGTTGGGCTCTTCCATCTTAATTTGGTGGTAGCCGGAGTACGCGTCGAGGAAACACAATGAATCGTGTCCTGCGGTAACGTCGATAATTTGATCGATGCGGGGGAGGGGGAAGGGATCCTTTGGGTAAGCCTTGTTAAGGTCCTTGAAATCGATGCATAGGCGTCAGGATTTGTCCTTCTTTGGTACCATCACCAAGTTTGCTAGCCAGTCCGGATGTTTTATATCTCTGATGAATCCGGCCTCCAATAGTTTGGCTAGCTCCTCTCCCATGGCCTGTCTCTTGGGTTCGGAGAAACGCCGAAGAGCTTGTTTGACTGGCTTGAATCCTTTTAGGATGTTTAGGCTGTGCTCGGCCAGCCGGCGTGGGATTCCTGGCATGTCTGAAGGGTGCCAGGCAAAAATATCCCAATTTTCGCGTAGGAATTCTCGTAGTGCGGCGTCTACATCAGGGTTTAATTGTGCCCCGATGGAGGCCATTTTTGTAGGGTCCGTTCGATGGACTTGAAATTTGACTATTACGTCCGCCGGTTTAAAGGAGGTGGACTTGGATCTCTTATCGAGTATCACATCGTCCCTGTTCACCGTGGAGCGCAGCGCAGTGAGTTCCTCGGCCGCTAGGGCTTCGGATAGTGGCTCAAGGGCTAGTGCGGCTGTCTTGTTTTCGGCGCGGAGTGCTATGTCCGGGTCACTAGCAAGAGTGATGATTCTGTTGGGCCCGGGCATTTTGAGCTTCATGTACCCGTAATGGGGTATAGCTTTAAAAATTGTGAATGCCTCTCGCCCTAATAGAGCGTGATATCCGCTGCTGAACGGGGCCACTTGTAACGTGACCTCCTCGGACCTATAATTATCCGGCGTGCCGAGTACCACATCCAGTGTGATTTTTCCAGTACAACATGCTTCCCGACTGGGGATTATTCCTCTAAAGGTTGTGCTGCTTCGCTCAACGCGGCTCCAGTATATTTCCATTTTTCTGAGGGTTTCCTCATAAATGAGGTTTAATCCGCTGCCACCGTCCATGAGTACCTTGGTAAGGCGAAAGCCGTCCACTATTGGACTGAGGACCAATGCGGCTGGTGCTTGGGCTGTTCGGAATTTAGGTTCGTCACGGGTATTAAAGGTAATAGCCGTGTCACTCCATGGGTTTATTGTTGCTACTTGGTAGACTTCGGCAGGCTGCGGAGTGTTTGTTTTCGCATATTGTTTGATGCGAAAGTCTCGAAGACTGTCAATACCATACTGGTATCCTTAGGATGGTGCTCTGGAGTTAGAAGCTCTTCGCCAGTTTTGGCCACCTGCCGTAGTATCCAACATGCTCTAAGGCTATGAGTTGGAGTGGCGCCCTCTGTACTATGAATTTTGCAGGGTCCATTGAGCCATCCTTCTAGTACGGTTCCATGCCCTATAGAGGGTTTTTGCTTTTTGGTGTTTAACCCAGGTGCCTGGCGATAGTGCACCCTTTTATTTCGGACTGGGGTTGTATTCAGGGCCGGATTGTCCGAAAATTTGATTTCGGTTTTCCAGGTGCTTTCCATCGCACAGTACTTTCGTACTATGGACGCCAAGTCAGCGAAGCATGTAATTTCACGATGACTTACGACGTTAAGGATTCCCTTGTCCGTGCAATTATTGCAGAAGAATGAAATTGCGTCCTTCTCGCGGCAGTCCTTTATCCTGTTCATAACCAGGAGGAATCTGGCCCAGTAATGGTGTACTGTTTCTGCGGGCTCTTGCCAGATTTTGGATAGATCACTTATGTTTGGGTGGGCGGGCGGGATTAAATTCGGAACCCTGTTCAATCTAAGATTCAGGGGCCAAGAAGTTTCCGAATTTGGAAGCTTGGGTTCTTGGATGTTGTCCAGTGAATCTAGCCCGTTGCCCGACTTTAGGTTCAGGGCTTGAGTGACATCCTCCCCTCCGCGGGAATCCGGCATGGAGGGATCGGGAATCCGGACATAGCTAGTCCTTAAGATAGAAGAAGGGTCGCCATATTGTTCCTCTATCACAGCAACGTGCTGGGTAACTTGGGGAGAGTTAATCTCTCTCAGATCGGGTTTAGGCCCAATATGATCGTAGTCTGTAGCGACTCCCAGGGCGGCGATGCCATCCAAGAGCTCATTTAAGGAAAAGAGCTCCATCGGATCTAACTGCTCGGCGAGTTCCAAGCTAATGTGAAGATTGCTTTCGATGACCCGAGAAGTCATCGTCGGCGCGGCGGCCGGACAGGCGGTCATAAGGAAACCGCCTAGCCGGAGAGTTTGGCCAATAGCCAGAGCTCCTTTAGCAACAGTGCCGTCTTTAAAGACGGGATATGGCATCCTTCCTGATGGCGACGACATAGAGGAACTCTCAATGAAAGCACCAATGTCGGTGTCAAAACCGGCGGATCTCGGGTAGGGGGTCCCGAACTGTGCGTCTAGGCGGATGGTAACAGGAGACAAGGGACACGATGTTTTTACCCAGGTTCGAGCCCTCACGAAGGAGGTAAAACCCTACTCCTGCTTGATTGATATTGATGATATGGGTAGTACAAGAGTAGATCTACCACGAGATCAAAGAGGCTAAACCCTAGAATCTAGCCTATGGTATGATTGTTGTTTGTCCTACGAACTAAAACCCTACGGTTTATATACGCACCGAAGAGGGTTAGGGTTACACAGAGTCAGTCACAACGGTAGGAGATCTACATATCCGTATCGCCAAGCTTGCCTTCCACGCCAAGGAAAGTCCCATCCGGACACGGGACAAAGTCTTCAATCTTGTATCTTCATAGTCCAGGAGTCCGGCCAAAGGTGATAGTTCGGCTATCCGGACACCCCCTAATCCGGGACTCCCTCAGGACTAATTTCCTATTTTACTGTTGCTACTAATAAAGCTCTCAAATAAATTTAAGTGAAGTATGAGAGCACATATTTCTTCAAAACAATTTTCATTTCTCAAAATAATATAAGTGAAGCATTGAGAGGATATTTCTTTAAAAATTTACTAACTCTCGAAATAATCTAATTGAAGCATGAGAGTATTTATTCAAAAATAAAAATACCACCATGCTCAAAAAGATATAAGTGAAGCACTAGAGCAATTCAATAGCTCAATTTTTTTGAAGTGAAGCACATAGAGCAATTCTAACAAATTATGGCATAATTATGGCTCTCTCAAATAGGTATGTCCAGCAATGATGATTGTGACAAACTAAAAAGCAAAACAAGAAAAGAATCATATAATACAGGACGGTCCAAGCAAAACTCATGATATGTGACGAATAAAAATATAGCTCCGAGTAAAATTACCGATGGTTGTTAGAAGAAAGAGGGGATGCCCCGCTTAGTTGCTTGGTTCTCCTTGAATATTACTTTTGGGTTCCATGGGCATCCCGAATCTTAGGAAATTTTCACCCTTATTCCTTCATCCATCGTGATCTCACCCAAAACTTGAAAACTTCAATCACACAAAACTTAACAAAACCTTCGTGAGATCCGTTAGTATAATAAAGCAAATGAACACTCTAAGTACTGTTGCAAACCCATTCATATTTTCTTACTGCATTATACTTACTTTATTCTAACTTTACCATGGCTTGTACCCTCTAATACAATCCATAGATTCATCAAAATAAGCACACAATGCAACGAAAACATAATCTACCAAAAATAGAACAATATGTAGTAATCTGGACTTTAACCATCACAAAGCACCTCTTCCCATGGCAAGAAAACTCAATCTAGTTGGCCAAACAAAACCAAAGTTTCGGAGAAGAAATACGAGGCTATAACAATCGTGCATAAAAGAGTTCAGAGAAGACTCAAATAATATTCATAGATAGAACTGATCATAAACTCACAGTTCATCGGGTCCCAACAAACACACCGCAAAAAGTCATTACATCAAATAGATCTCCAAGAACATCGAGGAAAACATTGTATTGAAGATCAAAAATAGAGAAGAAGCCATCTAGCTATTTCCTACGGACCCATACGTCTGTAGTAAACTACTCATGCATCATCGGAGGGGCAAGGGTGTTGATGAAGAACCCCTCCGTGATCGTTGACCCCCTCCGATAGAGTGCTAGAGAAGGTCTCTAGATTGGATCTCGTGGTTCTGGAACTTGCGGCGATGGAAACTGTTTTCTCTTGACTCCCCTAGGGTTTTTGGGATTTTAGAGTATTTATAGAGCTGATAGGCGGTGGAGGGGGTGCCTATGGGCTCCACTACTCACCAGGGCGCGCCTCGGGCCTCTGGCGCGCCTTGGTACCTAGTGGGCCCCACAGGTACCCTCTAGTGCACTTCTTGGGCCTCCTGGGTGTCTTCTGGGCAGAAACAAAATCTCCAAAAAGTTTTGTGGCATTTGGACTCTTTTGGTATTGATATTTTATGAAGTAAAAAACAAGCAAAAACAACAACTGGCACTAGGCACTACTGAAAGTGCAATGGCACTTATACTATATTTTGTTGTGATGACAATGTGGTTAGTTGAAGTAATATCGGTTATTAAAGTTTACCTCAGGATATTGGTTCCAAGTGCTTCGTGATAGAGATGTGTGCCCCCCCCCAATTCAAAAAGGTCAAAGGCATGGTCTTTTGGCGAATGGAATGTTTAGTTTTTGGTTTGCTTCAAGTCATAGGGAAGACCGCACTATTAAGAGGGGTTTGTGTGGATGGAAGTTGTGTAGGAATGCCATTGCTGAACCATATACACTAAGCATACCCACTCCTACCACCTAAAATCCTAGTGTGTGTGCTTGTGGTACTCAGAAAGTTTGTGGCAGAAAGTTACTGGGTACCCCATGCTTACGGGGTCTTTGGACCCTCACGCGCACGGGGTACTGCGTAACTCTCTGGGTACCCCATGCGCATGGTGTCTTTTAACCCCCGTGCGCACAGGGTACTGTTTAAACTTTCTGGGTACCCCGTGCGCACGGGGTCTTTTGACCCCCATGCGCACAGGGTCTTTTGACCCCCATGCGCACGGGGTGGTGTGAAAGTCTCTGAGTACCCCGTGCGCACGGGGCTGACTTAGCCCGTGCGCACGGGGTCCAACGGGCAGAAATCCCCACCCGACCAAGAACATTATAAAAGGCCCCTTCTTCCACCTCCAACCTCTAACCCTAATGTCTTATTGAGCTCCACCATTGCTACACCTTATTTTGCTCAACACTCTCAGTCCCTCCACCCAAACTTGTTGAAACTTTGGTGATTGCGAGAGCAAGACCCAATCTACATCTTGACCAAACCAAATCGCGTTCCCCGCAACATTTCTCCCCCATTGACTTGTTAATCTTGGAGCTTGGGCTCCTAGGCGGCTAGAGGTTCCTCCGGAAGCTTCCTTGCTTGTGGTGTGCTCCGGAGAAGTTTGTAAAGGTGTGGTGGTCGCCTTCAAGACCAACCCCGAGTGATTCGAGGCTCATCCGTTGGGGGTGACTCGAAGGAGATTACGGTGAGCCTTCGGTGGCGTTTTGCAAGCTTTGGCTCCGGCACCGCTCCAAACGGAGAGTAAGCTACTAGAAAAAGGGCTGTTGGTGGCGCACCTGTTTTTGCTATTAATGGCGCACTACAGTGGCGCCACTAGTAACAAATAGTAATGGTGCACCTCTCGTGCGCCACTAGTATCCCAGATAATAGTGGCGCACCACATAGTGCGCCATTACTATGTCCACCAGTGCGCCATTACTATGCCTCCCAGGGGGCCATATTTACCTTGTGCTCTGGGTTACTAATGGCGCACTTTGAGGTAATGTGCCACTGGTGTGATTATTCCAGTGCGCCACTAAAGTGCAATATGGTGCGCCACTACTATGAATATTAGGATTTTTTTTCTTTTCTGATATTTGCACAGGTTACAAAATACATTACAACACAGAATATAAATAACACAACATATAAACAGCAGATTTATCAAATACAATAGAAGATTAGTCTCCGAATACAATTCATCATATTAGTCTCCGAATTCAAAATACCGAACAAAGTTAGAACATTACAAGTCTCGAGACCGCGAGTAGCGAGTTTGTCTTCACATTACAAGTCGATATCGATCATCTAAACTACCATCACATAGAAGAGAGCTCCGGTCACGATGAGCATCATCGCGATGAAACTGGTCTTCGTCCGGTTCCTCCAACGCTCCCTCCTCTCTCCCGCTACATAGCGTGCGTATCTAGCTTCCCCCCGCCCTAGTGGTGTACCCTTTGTAACTGTTACCGCTGAAACAGTGAACCTGTCTCCGACACTCCTCCCAGTCGTCGTAGACTCCGGGAACCTTACCCTTGTACACGACATACGACGACATCTCTATGCACTAGACAAACAAGACGTTAGTTGCAATTCACAGACAATACATAAGCAATATATAAGTATGCAACAAAAGGATCGGAAGAGAAAAGCAACACATTAATAGCGCGATTCATGGTCCTACTAATAAATAGCATCGATTACATATAAGTTGAACGACTGTCCAAACTAAAGAGACATACAAGTTCATTAAAGTTTAATTACAACATGAGCTAATCGATATTTCAGAACTACATAGCATCACTACTTTCGACTCGACTCAGGGACCGGAGCATGGATGAAGCCGCTGTCTATCGTGATGGTCATGAAATCACGCTTGATGTCGCCTGCATTTGTAGCGTTGTTTCTATTTCATTGTTGGACGGTTGATATCTGAGGTAGAACTGCCCCGAGGTACGAAGGACATCTTGATGGATGATTTCCGCAAACTCCGACTGGATGCGAAAGAATTCTTGTCTGATGTCCGCGTCCTTGATTGCCAACAAGAGTGCGGCCCAATCTTTGAGATTAGTTGGTAGCAGAAGGTGATTATGGTCCCGTACGATCGCCCACATGTGATGGAGGGCATAGTAGGCATCCTTCTGACCGCCAGGCGGCTGCTTGACGCAGGGGAACATCGTTACGTGGGTGAACACGTGCTTGCCGTACCTACAAATTGGCCTCCTGAAGGTGCCTCCAGATCTGGCGTAGCCGGGGAGAGCATCATCAAGTACTTTCTTGATATTTGTGTAGTCCTTCTTCGACTGACGGTCTGAGTCGAAATACGTGGCCATGGAATATTTCGGGCTTAAGAGGACGAGTGTGCAATGTGTGTCGCTGCACAAAACATGGAATGTTAGAAAAAAAGAACGATCGAAATCTAAGAAATCATATGTTACGGGGCGGTGAGGGGATGACTTACTCGGGAAAGTAAGGCACGAGAAAGTTATCCTTATCTGGGTTCGCCAGAATGACGCCTTCGAGGTATGAACTCGCGACTTGCCGGTCCCCAGCACTGCCCAAGATCTTGGCATGCATGTAGAAGGGGTTGACTATCACGATGCCCGGGGTCTTGTCTCTAATGATCTGCATCTCCACACTGAGCGAAAATAGCCGAATGAAGGTGTAGTGCAGCGGATGAAGGTTAAACATAGCAAAGATGCCATCAAACCGCAGGACAATCGTACCCCCGATGGTGCTATCGACAAAGCCCTTGCCCTCTAGCACCTTGGCCACGAAAACCGGGTATGCCACATCATTCTCGGAGAGACGCCGCTTCTCCAAAGAAAGAACACTGTCATGCAGACTCCGCATAGCACCGGTAGCAGCATTGAGCAGATTAGTCGGTAGCATCGGCCTACCCGCCACAAGCACCCTCCTCGAGATATCCTTAGGTGAAGATGACCCGTCCTGAGCACGGATCGTACTTGGTGCCGGCTGGCTCGCACCCTTGTTATTCTTTCTTTTCCATCCCTTCTTATTCTGTTGTAATGGGATCGAGTTCTGCTCAGAGACCGCTTTCTTGAGTGTGTTGGGGCTGATAATATTTTGCACCTCGGCTATCTGAGGCTCGGTGAAGGCGGCAGCTGGAGGCGTCTCCTGAGAACTGAACGCCAGACGACGCCTGTTGCAATTGGGTTTCTCCGCGGTACCAGCTAGATCGCGATCGTCTTTTGCAGGGTTGGGTTCTTGAGAAGGAGGCCCCAAGAATTCTTTCTCGTACCCATGTTCGTTGAAGTACTTATCAATTTTGGTAAATGTACCATCGTCGTCGTCCGGATCCTGTGCCATATGCATGTCTGAATCAACTGACGGCGGTAGCGTTGCGGCGGTCTTGCCATGGCTTGGGGCCGACACGACTGGCGGTGTTGTCTGTGGGGTGGTGTCCCCTGCCCCCAAACGAATTTGGCTCTTCGGCCAAAGCAGGGTCCAGCTTAAGCAGGCGCTGAGGGTCATCACATAATCTTCGTTGGCCCTAGGGTGTCGAAACGAAGGTAACAAGTCGTCGCAGCCTGGCAGCACCCGAACCAGTTGAACCCTATACACGGTGGGTGGCATCGGATTACCGTGGAACACGGGGTTGCCCGGTTGAATGATTCTGGCCTTAGCGACATCGATCAACTCGCAGCCCACGAAGTGCAGGAGAGTGCATGGAATGTCGGCGGTGCCTTGCAAAAACATGTAGGGCGTCAGGGATGCCCTGTCAAAGGCAAGGAGATGAAGTCATCGGCCGAGAGGCTTAGCTATCGTGATGGCTCCGAGCTTGGCTAATGTCGAGGCACCACCAACAATGGGCGTGCAAGTGACGGAGGGGCCGCTTGCTGCCGAGGTGCCGGTCGGCGTATTCTTCCCACACCCGGGTGCATTAAGCTCCAATTCCCGCGTCTGCGCCGGAGACACCAATACCGCCTCTGCCGGAGACACCAATGGCGCCGCCGGCGCGTTGTGCGAGTTGCTGCCCGTGGAGCTGGGAATCAGGGGCGGCCCCTGTTGGCCGCCTGCAATCCACGCCCGCAGCCCCTCAATCAAGGTAGGCATAATGGTGGTGATCGTCGCTCCTAGTTGGTCTCGCACTTTCTCTTGGACTATCTCCGAAATCCGCGCCACTTGTGCCTTGAGTTCTTGAACCTCGCGCTCCTGTCTTTTTGAGCTGGTCTTTCTCTCCTTTTGCCCAGCATTATAGTATTCCGATCATTTCGTGGACAAGCCTTTGCCGGACACACGACCAGCTGACGACGGCTTACTGAACTTATCCTTGTGTTTCATTACGTTCAACGCCCTATTTGAAGTGGTGTCCGAAGGGGAGCTCTGAGATGACCCCGCGCTACTGCTTTCAGTGTCCCACGGAAGGAACGTGAACCATTTAGAAATTTGGCTTCATTAATTAGAATGCAACCATATGGAGATAATTACGCAGGGGTGTATTCCTTACCAGAACAAGCTCAAGCGCCTTGGTCTTCGGATCCGTGGTAAGCTCCTTTGTTACCGGGTCCACCTTGTACCGGGCCTTGACATAGTTCCTGGTCTGCTTGTCACGGTATTTATCGAAGAGGGGCGGTAGTCCTTGCTCGGCACGCTCCGTGTCCTCCTTGTCCCATATAGGTTCCGCCACTCTGTAACTGCCGGGACCAAGTTTGTGGACTCCTAAGTTCAAGTCCCGCATATCTTTCCGCCACTGACTTGATTCCGCGGCTATGTTGCTCTCGCACTTGATCTTGATCTCTTGGTACTCAGCTTCGCTGATCGAAGGATTTGTCTCCTTGATCTTCTCATAACTATCACCTCTTAGAATCCTTCTTCGGCTCTCCAAGTAGCCAAGGCCATGCTCATCTTCGTGAGGGTGGCACTGTTCACTTTATTCCCTAAGAGGCATGTGTTTGCGAAGTCACCGGGGAACTTGTATCGTTCGTGCAGCTTCGTCAAGAGGAGGTTGCGCAAATTCCCTCGGTCACGATGCCTTAGGTTCTCGGTGTTGATCGAGACGGTGCTCCAGAGAATGCACCCGAGTTGTCCCGAGTACCCATTGACTAATTCTTTGTGTGCCGTTGGATGCCCACTAGAGGACACTTTAGTAAATTCCTGCTTGACAGTGCCGAGCACGTTCGGGCGCTAGTCCTTCCGTTGCTTCTTCGGTTGGCTGCCATCTATGCGTGCGTTGCCATCATCAGTGGTGGCATCCTCGGTGGCACCATCAGTGGTGTCATCCCCGACGCCACTAGGGGTTGTGTAGTCGGGATTGATGTCTTCCGCGGCGTCCTCATAGCGGTGAGGTTCTTCCTCCATCTCCAGGGACAGCTCCCAGAATTGCTTGCCCAAACCGCAGGCCTCATCGTTGTTGTCCATGTTTGTTCTAAATAGGAAAAAAGTTTGGTCAAAAAGTTGGTTATTGTCAAGGAACAAGATCTCTAAGTTTACCAAATAACCTAATTCTTGAGGAATGTCGCCAAAAAGTTGGTTATTGTCAAGGAACAATTGAGTGATGTTTGTGATATTGCCTAGGTGTTTTGGGATGGAACCTGTTAGTGTGTTGTTGCTAAGTTCTCAAGATAACCTAGTTGTCGAGGGATGTGTCCAGAGAGTTGGTTGACGTCAAGATACATGCTGATTAATTTTTGTTTCGGTTGAGAATCGGGCACCTTCTAGGTCAAGAAAATTGGGCATGACCTTTGCTAATTTTCTTGACCTAGGAGTGCCCCATTCTCAACCGAAACAGAAATTAATCAACATTTCAAGAGAAAGGGGTCATTTCAGAAGATCACAAGTAGCAGCAGCATCACAAGTTGACAAAATCACAAGTAGCAATAGCATCACAAGTAGTACAGCAGCAACATCATCACAAGTAGTACAGCAGCAATAGTGAATACACTGAGTACAACAGCAGCAACATCATCACAAGTATTGTGATGCCCCTTCAAACAAGAGTTTCCTTCTCTCTCTTTTTTTGACATGAACAAACAAGGGTTGCCAATTCAAACTAACTTGTGATGATGCTGTTCCTTTAAAGTGCAGTTCAGTATATGTAACAAAAAACAGGTGACAAAACTTGCACACCCCTCTCCGCTCAACGAGGTAGGGAAACAATGCCAGGTAGCTACCCAGGCATCCTTTTTTGAGCACTTGGTCCAGGCTAAGCAGACCTACCTGGGTCAAATTCTTGGCTAAGCAAAATGTCAGGTAACCAGGCCATGCTAGCAACAACTTTTGCAGGACAACAACCAAACACTGTCCAGGCACAGTTTAGGGAGGCTCCAATCCAGACATGATTCAGTGTTGACACTATCCAAACAGACCCGTAATGATTGGGGATACTTGTAAAAACTTGGTTTAGCTCCTTTCACACATAGATAAGCAGTTAGGCAAAAGACACAATTTCCTGTAAGAACTTGAAAAAGAAAGTATGCCATATGTACTTCAAGACTTCAAGTATATAGCCGTAAAAAATAGTTCATGCATGTATGAGCCGTGGATCGTGCTGTTTCCGAAAAGAGTAAACCCACAGGGGGCAACTTACCTGTGATTTCAGGCTAATTGTATTAAAATTTGAAGCAACTACTATCAGACATGTAAAAAAGGTACTATCTCTCTCTTGTGCTATCTCTCTCTTGCAAAAAAGTGCAGTTCCTTTAAAGTTTGAAATTTTCACTTGCATTGCATTTAAGCATGCCCATTGGGTGTGGGTGAACCATTCAGAACAATCAGCCATGGCAATGTCACATTTCAGCACCAAAGTGGCTTGCACTTCTTTTTAGTTGAACTTTCTTTAATAGACAAACAACTAAATGCTTAGAACTTCTAATACTACCACTAGATCATTTTCCTCTAGAACAGAACCAAACATTTTTTTATATAAAAATATGCAGTTCACAGAACTAGAACATTTTTCCTTTTAGAACACAACCTACAATAATGGTTTAAAATTGACAGAGGAGTATCTCACTGGCACAGGTCTGGCACGAGCAACAGTACAAGAAAGGCAACAGAATATTTCCAAATTCCTATTTAGTAGCCCTAGATTTAACCAAGTACAAGTAAATCGACGACCATTGTTATAACTTATAACAAAACTAAGGATATCTTATGTTGAAACAAAAAAGAGGTTTAGCCAGAGGAATAATACAACAAGTACTATAATTTCTATCACTTCTTTTTTCTCAAGTACTATAATTTTTATCAGAGGGTTGCATTGTGGATGATGCAGGAGGCCGTATGTCTGTCTGTCAAACAACTACAACTTGAGTGCTGCTACATATGACCTCCAAATCGAAATCTTACAGCAAGTAAAAATTGTTTCCCATGAACATATCACCATCAAATCAACAAATATATATATACTCCCTCTGTAAAGAAATATAAGATTTTTTAGATCGCTACTTAACCATCCTAGAGTAATTTTACAGCACAAATCAAAGCTAAAAATCCTCTAAAATCCCTGCCCAGTTGCTCTACTCTCGCTGTCACCGATCATCACATATTGTATAAATTTGTTCTTCACAGCCCACTTGATCTATCTATCTATCTGAGAAAGTGGGCTGAGAAGAACTCATTAGATGCCCACCACGGTCCACATTAGCTGATTCATAGCCAGAGTGTATTGATCACCAGAAAAAAACCAAGAAAGAAAAATTGGATCAGAGAGGAGGCAGAGCTCACCGGGGAGGCGCAGCAGCAAGCAGAGGTGGAGCGGAGACCGAAGTTGAGGTGGCCGGAGTTGAGGAAGACGGGGGCAGCGGGGAGCGGGCCGGCTAGTGGTGGAAGCCCCAGTCCAGGCACGGGATTAGCTCCGAGGGAGGAGAGCGCGAGGTCAGCGAGGACGGGGGATCTCCAGCTCGAACGGATCCTCCAAGACGGTGTAGCGGAGCTTGGCGCAGCTCCTAGGCATGATGACAGAGCACGGGGCGGTGGGTGGCCGCGGTGACGCGTGGCGGCCGCGCTCGGGGAGGCGGGGGCCATGGAGGGTTCGGCCGGCTGGGCGCGCCGCGGCGGAGGGCCGGCAGCGGCGGCTTGAACCCTAGGTCTCGCGCTCGGGAAGGGCTCAGGTGGTGGGCTCGGGGAGGAGGCGGCGCTCGGGGAGGAGGGAGGGGATGGGTGGGTGCGGAGAAGGCGAGGGAGGGGGTGGGTGGGGGTGGCGGAGCCCGGGAGCGAGGTCGCCGGTGGGTGGGGGCGGCGATGGTGGTGGAAGGGGATCAGTGGTGGTGGCGAGAGAGGAGAAGGACGAACGACTAGCCGAGGGGCGAGATGGGAGAGGCGAGGGACGAGGGTGGATATTTTAGTTAGCGAAGGTTAGCAATGGCGCACCTTCTAGGGGTGCGCCATAAATACCGTGATAGCAATGCCGCACCCTCCCTTGGTGCGCCATTACTAACTTTTTTTTAAAGATTTTTAGTTGCATCTAATAAGTTTTTAGAAAATGACGATCAAATTTGAAAACATTAATGAATGTGAAAAAATATCATCAAATTTGGAAACATTTATGAAAAAAATATGAATATGAAAGCATTTATGAATATGAAAAAATATCATCAAATTTGTTATTTGAAAATATTTGTTTTTGGATTTTTAGTTGCATCTAATAATTTTTTAGAAAACATTTATGAATATGAAAAATATCATTAAATTTGAAAAAATATTCATGAATCAAAAAGAGCCCATGAAATTAAAAAATATTCATGAGTTCAAAAAATATTAACAAATTCAATACTTTTTGTGAGTTAGAAATTCAATACCAGAATAAACCTAAATAAAATAGGTATACTAATGGCGCACCTCCTAGAGGTGCGCCATAAGTACCTTGATAGCAATGGCGCAGCTTCTCCTGGTGCGCCATTAGTAACTTTTTTTTGGATTTTTAGTTGCATTCATTTGTGAATTGGTAAAACATTTATGAATATGAAAAAATATCATCAAATTGAAAAATATTCATGAATTCAAAAAGTGCCCATGAAATTTAAAAATATTCATGAGTTCAAAAAATATTAACAAATTCAATACTTTTTGTGAGTTAGAAATTCAATACCAGAATAAACATAAATAAAAATTGGTATACCAGAATAAACATAAATAAATATTCATGAGGACTAGAACAGAAGAAATGTCATTTCCATATGTCGAAATACAATCGAGAAATGAAGACTACAATTTAAATACAATCGATCTTAGCTAGCTATCTTTTCACAATCTTGTTGCCCTTCTTTTTCGCAAATGGAGTTCTTCTCTTGAACGGACGTCCTTTCGGTAGGGTGGTCCTGCTTCTTCTTGTGGTGTATGGCACTTCATCGTTGTCGTCATGTTCCATCTTCGGGTCGCCATACTTATCGAAGTCTTTCTCATTGGCGACTCCATCCATTCCGATGATCTTCCTTTTGCCTCTCCTCACGACAACATGACTGGGCTTTGACGGGTCGGTAATGAAGAAGCATTTGTCCACTTGGGAAGCCAGTACCCATGGCTCATTTTTCGCAGTGACGTTTGCGCCCGCGGTCTTGGATTTGGCTTCGGGTATAACCATGGTGGTGAAATACTGGTCTTCTTTTAGGACGCTCTTGGTCCATCTGACACGGAACATCGAGACCTTCTCTCCAGCGTAGCTCAGCTGCCAGCTCTCCCCGATCCTTCTGTAGTATCTGTCCTTGTCGTTACCGGTGTAGGATTCCATCGTTACCCCGGAGTTCTGATAATCATCGCTCTTCATGTCCTTTTCCTCGGTGTAGAATGTGTAGCCGTTGATATTGTACGCCTCATAGGTCATCAGGTTGTGCTCGGCGCCCTGTTACAAGGCGAATATGAGTTGTTATTCCGTGGAAGAATCGTCATGTAAAGGGTACGACAGAAGCTTCTCTTTGATGCATTCATCCTTTCGAACGGCATCATGCTGTGAAGGAACGTCGGCCCGAGTTGTATGACATCCTCCACGATATGGACCAGCAGATGCACCATAACATCGAAGAATGCAGGCGGGAAGTACATCTCAAGCTCGCATAGTATCACCACGATCTCTTCCTGTAGCCTTCTGAGTTGCCTCACACCAACCGACTTCCGAGAGATGACGATGAAAAAGTTTCATAGGCCAAATAGCGTTTCACGGACGTGCGCGTCCATGATCCCACGGATTGCAACTGGAAGTATCTGCGTCATCAGCACGTGACAGTCGTGAGACTTCATCCTGCTGAACTTCTGCTTCGCTGAGTCTAGGTATGTGCTTATCTTCCCCACGTAACCGTAAGGAAGTTTTACTCCTACGAGGCAGGTGAAAAACTGCTCGATCTCCTCCTGACTTAGAGTGAAGCACGCGGGAGGGCAGTCATTTCCGATCTTCTTGGCCTTTTTGCCTTTGCGACAACTTTCCGTGTCCTTCGCCTCATCATCATCATCATCATTATTAGCGTGAAGCTCCTCCCTGATGCCCATTGATTTCAAGTCTGCCCTTGCTTTCGGCCCATCTTTGGTCCTCTCTGGCATGTTGAGCAGGGTACCAAGTAGATTCTCGCACACGTTCTTCATGATATGCATGACAACAAGGCTGTGAGGCACACGGAGGATCTTCCAGTACGGCAAGTCCCAGAAAACAGACCTCGTTTTCCATACCTTCAGCAGCGGCTCTGGCGCCTTTCGCTTCTTTCCCGGCTCCGGGCACTCTTTCCAATTTTTCAACAGATCATCTATTTCCTCGCCGCTCCTCGTACGCGGGCGTCTTCGGGGTTCGGTTTCACCATTGAACAGATCCTTGCGTTTTCTCCATGAGTCATCGTCGCGAAGCCACCTTCGATGTTCCATGAACATGGTTTTCGAAGACCCGGGATCTCTATCTAGCTGGCGATACGTTGTGTCATCCATGCACCTGACGCATCCAGAAAATCCGTGTACCACCTGCCCCTTGACATATCCGTAACCGAGATAGTCGTGCACCGTCGTGAGCAGTGCGACTCTCATAGGGAAATATTCTTTCTCTGCGGTGTCCCACGTATTGGCTGGCATTTTCCACAACGTGTCTAGCTCCTCTTTTAGCAGCCCCAGATACAGATTGATGTCGTTCCCTGGTTGTTTCGGCCCTTCAATTAGCTTACTCATGTGAATGTACTTCCTCTTCATGCACAACCAGGGGGGAAGGTTGTACATCCACACAAAAACAGGCCAGGTGCTATGTGTGCTTCTCTGGCTGCCAAACGGATTGACTCCATCAGTGCTCGCGCCCAGCATGATGTTCCCTGGATCGTCCCCAAATTCTGGGTGTTCGAAGTTCAATGCTTGCCACTAACTCGCATCCTTAGGGTGACTCAGCATCTTGTCTTTTTTATTTATCTCCAGATCATTTCCGTCATCTTCTCGCTTCTTCTCCTCCCTATCCGCGTGCCAACGCAGGAGCTTTGCTACCTTAGGGTCCGTGAAATACCGCTTCAGACGAGGAGTGATCGGAAAGTACCACACCACTTTTCGAGGAGCTTTCTTCCTCTTCTTGTATCGAGTGACGCCACACACCGGACATTGGTAGACTCCGCGTGCTCGTCCCAATAAATGATGAAATTGTTCATGCACACATGGTATTTCACGTGCGGTAAATCCAGAGGACACATGATTTTCTTCGCCTCCTCGAAACTGGACGGGCACTTGTTCCCCTTGGGAAGACGTTCGTGCCAGAATGACATGTTCTCGTCGAAGCATGCGTCGGTCATTTTGCGTTTTACCTTCATCTCCAGAGCCATGAGCGTTACTTTCAGGCGGGTATCCTCGGGCCTGCATCCTTCATACAATGGAGTAACCGCGTCTATCTCCAGTTGATCCAGCTTGGCTTTCTCTCGGGCGGCAGCTCTTGCGTTATCCGTCTGCTTGAGAAGCAGCTCTTGAATATGAGGGTCCTGCACCCAACCCATCGATGGTCCATTGTCGTCTGCTCCGGCATTTTCATCTTCATGATCATGCCCTTCGTCTTGATCTTCCTCATCATCATGTCCGGCATATTCTACATGATGACTGTGTACTGCATATACTTCGTGATCATGTCCTAGAGATTCTTCGTCTTCTCGCCCGCCCTCTCCACGGTTGACTTGCTGCCCTTCCTCATTTCTTGCCTGGCCCCCATGGACGACTTCATAATCATCCTCATCACCTTGCCACCGATAGCCATCCATGAAACCACGCAAGAGCGGGTGGTCCCAGACCTGTACGGAATCCGGGTCCATAAGTCTCTTCAGCTTGCATCTTATCTCCGTCTCATTCTTTTGAAGCATCTCGGCCTTCGCGGAGCTCAAAAACCTATTCACGATGCCTTCGGTCATCGTGTGGACCATGGTCGCCTGTGGGGTAGAGCAAAATGATATTTTAGAACCCAAATTTTTTTTGGCATGACATTGCCTAAAAATAGGACCAAAAAGAATGCATAGTGCCAAATTCTCGCCGAAACGGAAATGAATCAACATTCCGGCAAAATATTGGCAACTATCGCATTTCAAATACCGGTACCTGCAAACACAAACATATGCAACACCACAAACATATGCAACACCACAAACATACATACATCTACGCCATAAAAAGTGCATGTGCACGTTGTTGGAGGGAGAAAAAAGTAGATCTACAACATAAAGAAAGCTTTCCCCTTACTTACCTATCAAAAAAAAAGGAAATTTAACCACTTAATTTGGGTGAATCTATGGTGCAAATGAGGTGAGGAGGAGGAGGCAGCCGAGACAGGCTTGGAGGAGGAGGTGGAGAGAATGAAGTGGGGAAAGTGAGTGTGGTAGGTAGCTGTCCAAAATATCTAGCTACTCTCAGGTTAACAATGGCGCACCACCTAATAATGCGCCATTAGTAACCCTGGTTACTAATGGCGCACCTGTTATGTGGTGTTCCATTACTAGTTTTGAAAAAAAAGTAAAAAATAATAATTGTTAGTAGTGGTGCACCGTGGTTGTGGTGCGGCATTACTAGTTTGAATTAGTAATGGCGCACTATCCCCTGGTGCGCCATTACTAGTTTTGGAAAAAAAGTAAAAAAAAATTGTTAGTAGTGGCGCACAGAGTGAGTGGTGCGCCATTACTAGTTAAAACTAGTAATGTCGCACTATCCCCTGGTGCACCATTACTAGTTTTGAAAAAAAATGTTAGTAGTGGCGCACCGTGGGTGTGGTGCGCCATTAGTGATATGGAAACTAATGGCGTACCTATACATGGTGCGCCATTAATGTTCATATTAGCTATAGCTCTTCCCCAAGTAAGAGTGAACTTCGGGGTAAAATCTGCGTCCTCGTCTCACTTGTGGTTAATCCTTTTCCGCATCTTACTTTGCTTTGTATGCTTGTTGGCTTGCTACATAGATTGTTGCCTAGCATATTTAGCTTGGAGCTTGCTTGTCATATAGGTTGGATTCACCTAGTTGCATATCTAGTTTACCCTTTTTATCTGCTAAGCCTTAAAATTGACAATAAATATTAAAATTTGTTGTCTCCTATTCACCCCCCTCTAGTCGACCGTATCGATCCTTTCAACTATGTCAATAGGTTAGTGCTAAAAACTGATAAAGTTGTTAGTAAATGGATATAAAACATCCAAGATTGATAATATAATAACATGGAACAATAAAAAATTACAGATACGTTGGAGACGTATCAACAAGTAGACCGACTCCTGCCTGCATCTACTACTATTATTCCACACATCGACCGCTTCCAACATGCATCTAGAGTATTAAGTTCAGAAAGAACGGAGTAACGCCTAAGCAAGATGACATGATGTAGAAAAAGTAAACTCATGCATGAATAAACCCTCTCTTTTTTATCCTTAATACCGATGATACTATACGTGTCATGTCCCCTACTGTCACTGGGATTGAGCACCGCAAGATCGAACCCATTACAAAGCACCTCTCCCATTGCAAGATAAATCAATCTAATTGGCCAAACCAAATCAATAGAGCAGAGAGAAATACGAAGCTATAACAATCATGCATAAAAGAGTTTTGAGAAAACATAAATAATACTCATGGATAATCTGATCATAAACTAACAATTCATCGGATCCCAACAAACACACCGCAAAAAGTGAGAACATTGAGTATAGAACTCCCAGAACATCAAGGATAACACTGTATTGAAGATCAAATAGAGAGAAGAAGCCATCTAGCTACTAACTATGGACCCGTAGGTCTGTGGTAAACTACTCACGCATCATTGGAAGGGCAACAAGGTTGATGTAGAGCCCCTCCGTGATCGAAGCCCCCTCCGACAGAGTGCCAGAAAAGACCTCCAGATGGGATCTCTCGAGAAGAGGAATTTGCGGCGGCGGAAAAAGTATTTCATGGACTCCCCTGTTGGTCCTGATTTTAGAGAATTTATAGAGGCAGAGTTAGGTCAAACGGAGCTACGTGGGCCCCACGAGCCACCAGGGCGCGCCCTACCCGCTGGGCACGCCCTAGTGCCTTGTGGGCCATTGCTCCATCTTCTTGTCCCCTCCCAAAGCTTCCAGGGTCTCTTATGTACAGAACAAAATCTCAAAAAAGTCTTGTGGCATTTGGACTTCGTTTGGTACTGATATTCTAAAAAACCAAAAACAGGCAAAAAATAGCTACTGGCACTGGGCGCTAAGTTAATACGTTAGTCCCAAAAAGTGATGTATAATTGCTTGTAAATGTATATAAAATATCCAAGATTGATAGTATAATAGCATGGAACAATAAAAAATTATAGATACGTTGGAGATGTATCCCTGAATGGTCAATGATTGCTATGTAGAGAAAGCCGAAAGGGTCCTGCTACCGTAGACTAGCTGGCCGTGTGGATTGACTGTGGAGGCCGTTGAGCAATATAATACTTACTTCTCTCCCACGGAGGCCTGTCAGTGATGCCCAATTTAACTATCATTCAGTGTATTAGCCTACATACCATCAACCTCTTGACTCCATAAAAGATGATGGACATTGCAACCCCAAATGCATCATACAAATGCATCCATATACAGTCACATGTACACACATATATTTGCCATATCGTAAATGACATGCAAACATATATAAGTGATATACATTTCATATCAATTATATTCATTTCATGTTATTAGTCACATGAATCTTGCATATATACATATTTATATCATTACATACATGTGTACATTTTTGAACATAAGATAAAGTTACCTTTGTGATTTTTCAATCGCATGCAACCATTTTCCGAAGATTCAAAGAGAAGATAGCACGTTGTGAATTTCACCAAGTTCACGAATTTAACATATGGTGACCGAAGGCATGAGACTTAATGTATATGTTATCCCATGGGAACATATACACATATAGCAAACCAAGTTTTATGCACCCACACCACTAACTACAAAATATGATCACAAGTTTGCATGAAAAATTGATTTTCTTCAGCGAAAACTATTGCCCCTTTGCATCATTGCCTTAAGTGCTGCTACTTTGCTGAAGAGGTAGGCTTTGTCTTCGCTGTAAATTCATGCTAGAGTGGTCCTTCGTCAAAGATTTCTATTCAATGAATATTGCTCCTTTGGCTGCACATGGCCCATGAACAGGCGAAAGGCCATATATACGATTTTTCAACCCGTTTCCTTCCATGATTTCATGTGGTGGCAGTTCAGATTTTGAATTTCCAGCAGTACAGCCTAAGAAATGCAACAAATGTCTGAAATATAGTAGGCATGCCTAGACAATGGCAAGGGCTTGGCATGTGTCATGCCATGACGTTTGCAGAGCGCAAAATAAGTTTGGAGGCCAAGGGAGCAAATGGCCCGGCACTCCCTTAACAGACCGAATCCTTTCCATCTCAAAAGCTAGATCCTTCCCAAGAGAGGCCCCCGTTTGTATGTGGTCCAGGTAGGCTTCTGTAGAACATACGATGGTTGTGCCAAGGCCCGCGGAGTTCTGACCTCGTATGATTTTCCGTCAATTCAAGTGACACCATCCGACATGTCGACAATCTAGAGTAGTCACACCTCGTTTTGGTAGATTCTCTATTGCCCATTGGACTAGCTACCAACAGTGGAGCCTTGAATCTCTGGACGATGTTTGATTTCATTATTTGGCCATGGTATCGAGGGAAACCTCTTTCTTAAAAAAACAAAAAAGTATCAAGAAAGAGAGTAGATGAACCTCGATAATGTAGCAAACACATTGCCTATAACATTATAAGAAAATAAAAAGAGAAATGAGAAAGGAAAAAGGAAAGAACAAAGGAAAATAAAATACATAAAATGGTACTTTGCCGAGCTCGGTTATGGGATTTTTGAAGACTATATTTCCCAAGCTCCTGCGGTTTAGATCTCGGCAAATCTTCCATTTTTGTTTTTATGTTTCTATGACCCTTTCCACCCTGGGAGGAGAGCAACATGAGAAGAACCATCCCCTTAAAATTGGAAGGCGAGGCGCGCATAATCCCATATCCTCCATCGGAAGGGCGACTCCAAATTGAAGCATGCCATGAAGCATCGCCGACGAGCTCGAGCTGCGAAGACAACCTGATTTATTTATTTACGTTGTGCATGATGAACATGTGATCTGTTTATCGCATAATTAGATCTTAAGTGATTTTATATATTACTACTGAGTGTATATCTTTTGTACTCACAACTCGATTCTTGATTAATATATGAGTTGTTTGTTGTTTCTTATGTATCCATTATCATGTTCACTAAACACTTCACAAGAAATTTGTCTATATAGGACAGTAAATATATAATAATTTTCTATCATAACTTGGCAATAACTTTTAGTAGTAGTACATGGCATCTAGATTTGTGTTCTTAAGAATGGGATCAATGTGTTGACAATTTTGTTTAGTTCTAGTTAGTGCTGCTCTTTTGATAAGGGGCACTTTGCTACTTAAAAGGTTTAAGCATTACATCCGGCCTCTGCATAACTAAGATGCACATAGCCAAACAAATTTCTCACACAAAGCTAAAACTAAAAAAAAGGCAAAATACAAAGAAACATGTAGAGTCTATATAACGCGTAGGAGGGGGGCCAATCCTAAGATCATGCTGGCACCCATGTTGGGAAAAGGTATCCATCAACATAGCCTCCAATCATGCACACACCTCCGTAAATAGGTCTTGATTCTCCACACATTGTAGAGAGGACCATAAATGAAGCGTCCCGGTACATCTGTAGATAACCTGCATAAGAGAAGTACTTTTATCGTTAAAACCTTATTCCTCCTTACATAGCCAAAGCGAGAAAATAACGGCAAGCGCTCCCACCCTCAGAAGAGTTCTAAACTTGTGATCAATACCATGTAACCAGTTGCTAAATATATTAGCTACACTACAAGGAGGATACAAGCCAGAAACTATTTGGATGGCACACCATATAGAATGAGCCAATTTGCATTGAAAGAACAATCGTTTTAATGTCTCATCATGCTGACAAAATAAACATTGCGTACTTTAGTGCCAATTCCTCTTAATAAGGTTCTCCTTAGCTAGTAAGGATGACTCCATGATGAAGATACAACACAAAGATTTTATTCTTAAGAGGTATCTTCATCTTCCAGATCTTCTTGTTAATATCAACTGGCACATCAGATTGGAGCAGCGCTCTATACATAGACTCCACTGAGAATTGTCCATTCCCATGTAGGTTCCAACGAAATACATCGAACCCCAGTGATAATTGCACCATGGACAACTACTAAAGTAGGATGTTTTATGATTGGAGTCTTGGTCCAATTAAATCTCTTCTGAACGCCTCATTTGGCAGAAATGATTCCAAAACCATGGTGATAGTATCACCCTTGTGACGCACAATATAGTATAGAGCTGGATATTGTTCCGAGGATGTAGCATTGCTTAGCCACTTATCCTTCCATAATCTAATTTTTGAGCCGTCCTTAATCGAGAAGGATCCATAGAGGAAGAAATATTTCTTCGTGGCCATTAGACCCGCCCAAAAGTGATAGTCCCCAGGCTTCTAGTATACTTGGGATACGCCTTGGAACCCACATATTTTCCCTTAGGAGGGTTTGCCATAAACCATCTTCCGTCAGTAACTTAAACAACCATTTACTGATGAGGGCCCTATTCTTAACCGCAAGATCATGAATGCCGAACCCACCTTGGTGTTTGGGATGGCAAACCACACTCCATTTAGCCAGCTGACATTTCTTTCTCTTGCTATCTCCTTGCCAAAAGAATCTTCATTAGAAATAATCCAATCTATGTAATACTACTTTCGGCAACTGGAAGAAGGAAATCATATATAATACCATATTATTTCGTACTGAAATTATGAGGACCAATCTTTCACCTAGAGAGAACAATTTACCTTTCAAACTACTTAGTCTTTTTTTAGTCTCTCCTCGACATGTTTCCATTCAACATTTGTGAGTCTCCGATAATGTATTGGTATCCCCAAATATGTGAGCTGAAACTGGCCCAACCCGCATCCAAACAGGTCAGCGTATGGATGTGCCTTGTCTGGAGCCTCGCCAAAGCAAAACAATTCAGTTTTATAAAAAAATGTCTTAAGTCCTGAGAGTTGCTCGAGTGATGATAAAATTAATTTCAGATTTCTCACTTTCTCGAGGTCATGATCCATGAAGAGAATCGCACCATCGGCATATTGAAGGATAGAGAGACCACCATCAACTAGATGATTCACTACCCCATCAATTTGGCCATCAACCTTGGCACGCTCAATCATGGCTGCTAACATGTTCACCACTATATTGAATACCATGTGCGATAATTAGTCACCTTGTCGTAATCATTTCTTCATTTGGAAATAGTGGCCAACGTCATCATTGACTTTAATGGACATATTACATCCAGATACGGAACTATGGATGTGTGCCACTTTGCAAAAAATCCTTTCATTCTGAGAGTCTGTTGAAGATTAAACCACATGAATTTTTCAGAAGCTTTTTCAAAGTCGTTTTTAAGTACCACCCCATTCAACTTTTTCCAATGTAATTCATGGACTGTTTCATTCAGAATAACAACTCCATCTAGGATGTTTCTGCCTTGCGTAAAAGCAGTGTGTGAAGGACGAACCACATGTTCAACAACCAAATTTAGACTAATCGTCATAACTTTCATGAAGATTTTAAAACTAACATTAAGGAGACAGATAGGTCTATATTGTTGTATCCTTTCAGCCTCAATAACCTTAGGTAATAAAATAATCTCACCAAAGTTTAAGAGAAACAATTCTAGTTGGGGAGCATGTAGGTGGCCAAACAAAAGTAGGAGATCCAGTTTGATGACTTCCCAGAAGTTGTGCTAGAACTCAGCGGGAAACCATCCGGGCCAAGAGCTTTGTTGTGCTCCATTAGGAAAACCGCCTTTCTAACTTACCTCCGCAGAATATGGAGCTATTAGAAGGCTATTTTCCTCCTCAGAGACTATGCAATGTTATTGATAGTTGCTTTCTCTAAACATACTTCGGTTTGTAAATGCTAATTATATTTTGCCATACGTGCATTTGCTCTGAAAATTACATCGCAATAATCTCCTTAAATGGTTGTAAGGTAGGAGGTGTCAGGTTTGAACTTGCTGAGAGCATTCTTTGCCCAATAGTCTTTCAGAAATGCAACTTGTAACCTTTCTTCTCGCTCGATTTCACACCTCCGTCACTTCAATGGACTCCACAACGTCTACTTGTAGCTTTTCGTCAAAAGTATTAGCTACACATATAAACCATTTGTTAGGGAATGTAGTAATTTCAAAAAATTTCCTACGCACACGCAAGATCATGGTGATGACATAACAATGAGAGGGGAGAGTGTTGTCCACGTACCCTCATAGACCGTAAGCGGAAGCGTTAGCACAACGCGGTTGATGTAGTCGTACGTCTTCACGATCCGACCGATCCAAGCACCGAACGTACGACACCTCCGAGTTCAGCACACGTTTAGCTCGATGACGATCCCCGGGCTTCGATCCAGCAAAGCTTCGGGGATGAGTTCCGTCAGCACGACGGCATGGTGACGATGATGATGTTCTACCGGCGCAGGGCTTCGCCTAAACTCCGCGACGATATGACCGAGGTGGAATATGGTGGAGGAGGGCACCGCACACGGCTAAGGAACGATCCGTAGATCAACTTGTATGTCTATGGGGTGCCCCCTGCCCCCGTATATAAAGGAGTGGAGCAGGGGGAGGGCCGGCCCTCTCTATGGCGCGCCCTAGGGGAGTCCTACTCCCACCGGGAGTAGGATTCCCCCTTTCCTAGTAGAACTAGGAACCCTTCCATGTAGTAGGAGTAGGAGAGAAGGAAAGGGAAGAGAGAAGGAGAAGGAAGGAAGCCCCCCCCCCCTCCCTAGTCCAATTCGGACTAGTCTAAGGGGAGGGGTGCGGCCACCCTTTTGGCCCTTTCTCTCCTTTCCCGTATGGCCCATTGAGGCCCAATACGAATTCCCGTAACTCTCCGGTACTCCGAAAAATACCCGAATCACTCAGAACCTTTCCGAACTCCGAATATAGTCGTCCAATATATCGATCTTTACGTCTCGACCATTTCGAGACTCCTCGTCTTGTCCCCGATCTTATCCGGGACTCCGAACTCCTTCGGTACATCAAAACTCATAAACTCATAATAAAACTGTCATCAAAACCTTAAGCGTGCGGACCCTACGGGTTCGAGAACTATGTAGACATGACCTAGAACTATTCTCGGTCAATAACCAATAGCGGAACCTGGATGCTCATATTGGCTCCTACATATTCTACGAAGATCTTTATCGGTCAAACCGCATAACAACATACGTTGTTCCCTTTGTCATCGGTACGTTACTTGCCCGAGATTCGATCGTCCGTATCCCAATACCTAGTTCAATCTCGTTACCGACAAGTCTCTTTACTCGTTACGTAATGCATCATTCCGTAACTAACTCATTAGTTACATTGCTTGCAAGGCTTATAGTGATGTGCATTACCGAGAGGGCCCAGAGATACCTCTCCGACAATCGGAGTGACAAAACCTAATCTCGAAATACGCCAACCCAACATCTACCTTTGGAGACACCTGTAGTACTCCTTTATAATCACCCAGTTATGTTGTGACGTTTGGTAGCACCCAAAGTGTTCCTCCGGTAAACGGGAGTTGCATAATCTCATAGTTTCAGGAACATGTTTAAGTCATGAAGAAAGCAATAGCAATATACTAAACGATCAAGTGCTGGGCTAATGGAATGGGTCAAGTCAATCACATCATTCTCCTAATGATGTGATCCCGTTATTCAAATGACAACTCATGTCTATGGTTAGGAAACATAACCATCTTTAATTAACGAGCTAGTCAAGTAGAGGCATACTAGTGACACTCTGTTTGTCTATGTATTCACACATGTATTGTGTTTCCGGTTAATACAATTCTAGCATGAATAATAAACATTTATCAAGGAATAAGGAAATAAATAATAACTTTATTATTGCCTCTAGGGCATATTTCCTTCAGTCTCCCACTTGCACTAGAGTCAATAATCTAGTTCACATCACCATGTGATTTAACACCAATAGTTCACATCACCATGTGATTAACACGCATAGTTCACATCGTCATGTGATCAACACCCAAAGGGTTTACTAGAGTCAATAATCTAGTTCACATCGCTATGTGATTAACACCCAAAGAGTACTAAGGTATGATCATGTTTTGCTTGTGAGAGAAGTTTAGTCAACGGGTCTGTCACATTCAGAGCCGTATGTATTTTGCAAATATTCTATGTCTACAATGCTCTGCATGGAGCTACTCTAGCTAATTGCTCCCACTTTCAATATGTATCCAGATTAAGACTTAGAGTCATCTGGATCAGTGCCAAAACTTGTATCGACGTAACCCTTTACGATGAACCTTTTTGTCACCTCCATAATCGAGAAACATATCCTTATTCCACTAAGGATAATTTTGACCAATGTCCAGTGATCTACTCCTAGATCACTATTGTACTCTCTTGCCAAACCATGGCAGAGTATAAATAGGTCTGGTCTATAGCATGCATACTTTTATAGAACCTATGATTGATGCATAGGGAATGACTTTCATTCTCTTTCTATTTTCTGCTGTGGTCGGGATTTGAGTCTTACTCAATTTGACACCTTGTAACACAAGCAAGAAACTCTTTCTTTGACTGTTCCATTTTGAACTACTTCAAAATCTTGTCAAGGTATGTACTCATTGAAAAAACTTATCAAGCCGCTTGATGTATCTCTATAGATCTTGATGCTCAATATGTAAGTAGCTTTACTGAGGTCTTTCTTTTAAAGAACTCCTTTCAAATACTCCTTTATGCTTTCTAGAAAAATTCTACATCCTTTCTGATCAACAATATGTCACTCACATATACTTATCAAAAAGGCTGTAGTGCTCCCACTCACTTTGTTGTAAATACAGGCTTCACTGCAAGTCCGTATAAAACTATATGCTTTGATCAACTTATCAAAGCATATATTCCAACTCCAAGATGTTTGCACCAGTCCACAGATGGATCGCTGGAGCTTGCACATTTTGTTAGCACCTTTAGGATTGACAAAACCTTCTGGTTGCATCATATACAACTCTTCTTTAATAAAACCATTAAGGAATGCAGTTTTGACATGCATTTGCCAGATTTCATAAAATGTGGCAATTGCTAACATGATTCGGACCTTTTAAGCATCGATACGAGTGAGAAAATCTCATTGTATTCAACATCTTGAACTTTGTCAAAAACCTTTTTCGTGTAGATAGTAACACTACTATCAGCATCTGTCTTCCTCTTGAAGATCCATTTATTCTTAATGACTCACCGATCATCGGGCAAGTCAATCAAAGTCCACACTTTGTTCTCATACATGGATCCTATCTCAGATTTCATGGCCTCAAGCCATTTCGCGGAATCTGGGCTCATCATCGCTTCCTCATAGTTTGTAGGTTTGTCATGGTCAAGTAACATGATCTCCAGAACAGGATTACCGTACCACTCTGGTGTGGATCTCACTCTGTTTTACCTACGAGGTTCGGTAGTAACTTGATCTGAAGTTACATGATCATCATCACTAGCTTCCTCACTAATTGGTGTAGTAGTCACAGGAACAGATTTCTGTGATGAACTACTTTCCAATAAGGGAGCAGGTACAGTTACCTCATCAAGTTCTACTTTCCTCCCACTCACTTCTTTCGAGAGAAACTCCTTCTCTAGAAAGGATCCATTATTAGCAACGAATGTTTTGCCTTCGGATCTGTGATAAAAGGTGTACCCAATAGTTTCCTTTGGGTATTCTATGAAGATGCACTTCTTCGATTTGGATTTGAGCTTATCAGGTTGAAAACCCTTTTCACATAAGCATCGCAACTCCAAACTTTAAGAAACGACAGCTTAGGTTTACTGCTAAACCATAGTTCATACGGTGTCGTCTCAACGGATTTAGATGGTGCCCTATTAAAGTGAATGCAGCTATCTCTATTGCATAATCCCAAAACGATAGTGGTAAATCGGTAAGATACATCATAGATCGCACCATATCAAATAAAGTGCGGTTATGATGTTCGGACACACCATAATGTTGTGGTGTTCCAGGTGGCGTGAGCTGTGAAACTATTCCACATTGTTTTAACTGAAGACCAAACTCGTAACTCAAATATTCATCTCCACGATCTAATCGCAGAAACTTTATTTTCTTGTTACGATGATTTTCCACTTCACTCTAAAATTCTTTGAACCTTTCAACTATTTCAGACTTATGTTTCATCAAGTAGATATACCCATATCTGCTCAAATCATCTTGTGAAGGTCAGAAAATAACGATACTTGCCACGAGCATCAACACTCATCGGATCGCATACATCAGTATGTATTATTTCCAATAAGTCAGTTGCTTGTTCCATTGTTCCGGAGAATGGAGTTTTAGTCATCTTGCCCAAAAGGCACGGTTCGCAAGCATCAAATGATTCATAACCAAGTGATTCCGAAAATCCATCTTTATGGAGTTTCTTCATGCGCTTTACACCGATATGACCCAAACGGCAGTGCCACAAATAAGTTGCACTATCATTATTAACTTTGCATCTTTTGGCATCAATATTTTGAATATGTGCATCACTACAATCGAGAGCCAACAAACTATTTTCGTTGGGTGTATGACAATTGAAGGTTTTATTCATTTAAATAGAACAACAATTATTCTCTAATTTTAAATGAATAACCATATTGCAATAAACATGATCAAATCATATTCATGCTCAACGCAAACGCCAAATAACATTTATTTAGGTTTAACACTAATCCCGAAAGTATAGGGAGTGTGCGATGATGATCATATCAATCTTGGAACTACTTCCAACACTCGTCGTCACTTCCCCTTCAACTAGTCTTTGTTTATTCTGTAACTCCTGTTTCGAGTTACTAATCTTAGCAACTCAACAAGTATCAAATACTCAGGGGCTACTATAAACACTAGTAAAGC
The DNA here is from genome assembly GCA_963921465.1 of Triticum timopheevii. Lineage (NCBI taxonomy): Eukaryota > Viridiplantae > Streptophyta > Magnoliopsida > Poales > Poaceae > Triticum > Triticum timopheevii. The sequence continues at coordinate 330,162,768 of OY997264.1, forward strand.
ACACATCAATAACCTGTATATCAAATACACCCTTGTTCACTTTGCCATCGTTCTTATCCACCAAATATTCAGGGCATTTCCGCTTCCAGTGACCATTTCCTTTGCAGTGTAAGCACTCAGTTTCAGGCTTTGGTCCATCTTTGGTCTTCTTCACGGGAATGACAACTTGTTTGCCATTCTACTTGAAGTTTCCCTTTCTTTCCCTTTGCGCTTTTCTTGAAACTAGTGGTCTTGTCAATCATCAACACTTGATGCTCTTTCTTGATTTCTACCTTCGTTGATTTCAACATCACGAAGAGCTCGGGAATCGTTTTCGTCATCCCTTGCATACTATAGTTCATCTTGAAGTTCTAGTAACTTAGTGATGGTGACTAGAGAATTCTGTCAATCACTATCTTATCTGGAAGATTAACTCCCACTTGATTCAAGCGATTGAAGTATCCAGACAATCTGAGCACATGCTCACTAGTTGAGCGATTCTCCTCCATCTTTTAGCTATAGAACTTGTTGGCGACTTCATATCTCTCAACTCGGGTATTTGCTTGAAATATTAACTTCAATTCCTGGAACATCTCATATGGTCCATGATGTTCAAAACATCTTTGAAGTCCCGATTCTAAGCCATAAATCATGGTGCACAAAACTATCAAGTAGTCATCATATTGAGCTAGCCAAACGTTCATAACGTCTGCATCTGCTCCTGCAATAGGTCTGTCACCTAGCGGTGCATTAAGGACATAATTCTTCTGTGCAGCAATGAGGATAAACCTCAGATCGCGGATCCAATCCGCATCATTGCTACTAACATTTTTCAACACAATTTTCTCTAGGAACATATCAAAATAAACATATGAAAGCAACAATGCAAGCTATTGATCTTACAACATAATTTGCAAAATACTACCAGGACTAAGTTCATGATAAATTTAAGTTCAATTAATCATATTACTTAAGAACTCCCACATAGACAGACATCTCTCTAGTCATCTAAGTGATCACGTGATCCAAATCAACTAAACCATAACCGATCATCACGTGAGATGGAGTAGTTTTCAATGGTGAACATCACTATGTTGATCATATCTACTATATGATTCACGCTCGACCTTTCGGTCTCCGTGCTCCGAGGGCATATCTGCATATGCTAGGCTCGTCAAGTTTAACCTGAGTATTCCGCGTGTGCAAAACTGGCTTGCACCTGTTGTAGATGGACGTAGAGATTATCACACCCGATCATCACGTGGTGTCTGGGCACGATGAACTTTGGCAACGGTGCATACTCAGGGAGAACACTTCTTGATAATTAGTGAGAGATCATCTTAAAATGCTACCGTCAATCAAAGCAAGAATAAGATGTATAATAGATAAACATCATATGCAATCAAAATATGTGACATGATATGGCCATGATCATCTTGCGCCTTTGATCTCCATCTCCAAAGTACTGTCATGATCTCTATCGTCACCGGCACGACACCATGATCTTCATCATCTTGATCTATATCAATGTGTCATCACATGGTTGTCTCACCAACTATTGCTCTTGCAACTATTGCTATCGTATAGCGATAAAGTAAAGCAATTATTTGGCACTTGCATCTTATGCAACAAAGAGACATCCATAGGGCTTCTGCCAGTTGCCGATAACTTCAACAAAACATGATCATCTCATACAACAACTTATATCTTATCACATCTTGACCATATCACATCACAACATGCCCTGCAAAAAAAAGTTAGACGTCCTCTACTTTGTTGTTGCAAATTTTACGTGGCTGCTACGGGCTGAGCAAGAACCGTTCTTACCTACGCATCCAAACCACAACGATAGTTCGTCAAGTTAGTGCTGTTTTAACCTTCGCAAAGACCGGGCGTAGCCACACTCGGTTCAACTAAAGTGAGAGAGACAGACACCCGCCAGTCACCTTTAAGCACGAGTGCTCGTAACAGTGAAACCAGTCTCGCGTAAGTGTACGCGTAATGTCGGTCCGGGCCGCTTCATCTCACAATACCGCCGAACCAAAGTATGACATGCTGGTAAGCAGTATGACTTGTATCGCCCACAACTCACTTGTGTTCTACTCGTGCATATAACATCAACATAAAACCTAGGCTCGGATGCCACTGTTGGGGAACGTAGTAATTTCAAAAAAATTCCTACGCACACGCAAGATCATGGTGATGACATAGCAACGAGAGGGGAGAGTGTTGTCCACGTACCCTCGTAGACCGTAAGCGGAAGCGTTAGCACAACGCGGTTGATGTAGTCGTACGTATTCACGATCCGACCGATCCAGGCACCGAACGTACGGCACCTCCGAGTTCAGCACACGTTCAGCTCGATGACGATCCCCGGGCTCCGATCCAGCAAAGCTTCGGGGATGAGTTCCTTCAGCACGACAGCGTGGTGACGATGATGATGTTCTACCGGCGCAGGGCTTCGCCTAAACTCCGCGACGATATGATCGAGGTGGAATATGGTGGAGGGGAGCACCGCACACGGCTAAGGAACGATCCGTAGATCAACTTGTGTGTCTATGGGGTGCCCCCTGCCCCCGTATATAAAGGAGTGGAGGAGGGGGAGGGCCGGCCCTCTCTATGGCGCGCCCTAGGGGAGTCCTACTCCCACCGGGAGTAGGATTCCCCCTTTCCTAGTAGAACTAGGAACTCTTCCATGTAGTAGGAGTAGGAGAGAAGGAAAGGGAAGAGAGAAGGAGAAGGAAGGAAGGGGGCGCCCCCCTCCCTAGTCCAATTCGGACTAGTCCAAGGGGAGGGGTGCGGCCACCCTTTTGGCCCTTTCTCTCCTTTCCCGTATGGCCCATTGAGGCCCAATACGAATTCCCGTAACTCTCCGGTACTCCGAAAAATACCCGAATCACTCAGAACCTTTCCGAACTCCGAATATAGTCGTCCAATATATCGATCTTTACGTCTCGACCATTTCGAGACTCCTCGTCATGTCCCCGATCTCATCCGGGACTTCGAACTCCTTCAGTACATCAAAACTCATAAACTCATAATAAAACTGTCATCGAAACCTTAAGCGTGCGGACCCTACGGGTTCGAGAACTATGTAGACATGACCTAGAACTATTCTCGGTCAATAACCAATAGCGGAACCTGGATGCTCATATTGGCTCCTACATATTCTACGAAGATCTTTATCGGTCAAACCGCATAACAACATACGTTGTTCCCTTTGTCATCGGTATGTTACTTGCCCAAGATTCGATCGTCGGTATCCCAATACCTAGTTCAATCTCGTTACCGGAAAGTCTCTTTACTCGTTACGTAATGCATCATTCTGTAACTAACTCATTAGTTACATTGCTTGCAAGGCTTATAGTGATGTGCATTACCGAGAGGGCCCAGAGATACCTCTTCGACAATCGGAGTGACAAAACCTAATCTCGAAATACGCCAACCCAACATCTACCTTTGGAGACACCTGTAGTACTCCTTTATAATCACCCAGTTACGTTGTGATGTTTGGTAGCACCCATAGTGTTCCTCCGGTAAACGGGAGTTGCATAATCTCATAGTTTCAGGAACATGTATAAGTCATGAAGAAAGCAATAGCAATATACTAAACGATCAAGTGCTAGGCTAATGGAATGGGTCAAGTCAATCACATCATTCTCCTAATGATGTGATCCCGTTAATCAAATGACAACTCATATCTATGGTTAGGAAACATAACCATCTTTAATTAACGAGCTAGTCAAGTAGAGGCATACTAGTGACACTCTGTTTGTCTATGTATTCACACATGTATTATGTTTCCGGTTAATACAATTCTAGCATAAATAATAAACATTTATCATGAAATAAGGAAATAAATAATAACTTTATTATTGCCTCTAGGGCATATTTCCTTCACCATTGCATCCATGCATTGATATATAAATAACAACAAATCATACTAGAACCAAAATAGTAATGTCCAAACTAGGGTTCCACAAACTGTACTCTCAAATTAAGACTAGCTAGAGTACTGGGCATTTAGTCCTTCTTCCTCTTGTATCACCCTCCCGTCCATCACCTGGGTGAAGACGTAGGCTGCTGACCGTCGGCTAGTCGTCGTCATTGGTATTTCTGTCATTCCCGTCCTCATCCACCACATCCTCCTCCTCCTTCGAACTGGATACTCCAAATCTGAGTTGTCTGGGAGCAGGGGGGTCCTCCGTCCCTTCCATGACCTTAGTAAAGTCGGGTTCGTGGGAAGTGTAGGGACCGAGGGCAGCGTCAGCACACCTACATCCTCACTAAAAGTAGGACTGTGAGTGTCACCGTCGCTGGAGTTGTCGACATTCGATGACCCTGTCCAGGCCATGGATGTGCAATTTTTTTTACACTAATTAGTAGTTGAAAATTCTAGCTAACTATCTAACAATTAATAAAGTGTATATAGTTTTAAAAAAGCTATATATAACTAGCATTTGCTACTAACTTATTATTTTATCAGTATTGCTAAATTCTACTACATCATATCTAACTTATTTTAGCAAGTAAACATGCATGCATTTTATAAAAAATAGGAAAAAGTGATGAAGGAGCTCACCTAGTGCGCTCCTCCTTGATGATGTAGACGTCGGTGACGGTGCGAAGAGGAGCGGGGCGACCAGCTACGATGGAAGCTCGTGTGGCCGTGGTTGTGGTCATCGGCGCAGCGGCTGCTGCTAACTCCATGGCGACATGGAGAAGGAGAGGAGGCAATGCGGCAGATCGGTGGAGGAGGGAGACAGGGCCCACAAGGGTTTCTGTGGTTGTCGAGCCCGTGCCTATGCCCATGTTTAAATGCGGGAGACAAAGGGTCAGAGCTTTGCTGAGTTTTAAAACTCGGCATCGGAAGCCCAACCATCAAATAGTCGTTGCCATGTCTTCGGTGGGACCGCCTATCAGATCTTTGCCGAGTTTTTATCCTCGGACATCAGACTAAGCGTGACCCCTAGAACTCCATAATGAAAAATAAGAAAAGGATAAAAAAGATTGCCAAGTTTCCTTTTGTGGAAACCTGACAAACTTAGGCCGTCGTCACGTCTCCGTCGCTTACTTGTTGGTGGGGCCCACATGTCAGGACATTGCTGAATTTCTAGCAAACAAAACTTGGTGAACGTGCGACACTGCCAAGTTTCTTCTTGTCGTCGAGTCCCTTTTTCTAGACATGGGAAAACTGTGATGTTTGCCGAGTTGTGTGGAACTACTGAGTACAATCACCCCGAAACTCAGCAAACACCTTAGACTGTCAAACCCGTGATAAAAGGAACTTAGTGAACCTTGGAAACTCGGCATCAATGGCGATTCCAGTAGTGAATTAAAGATTACTTCAGACAAAACCAAAACTAAAACACCTTGTCATCCAAGAGAAGCATGGACAATTTTTTTGCGAGAAAACTTCTGACCTATTGATCTTCAATCATGACAGTACAACGAACACCAGAAATAATAAAAATTGCATCCAGATCCATAGACCACCTAGCGACGACTACAAGCATTGAAGCAAGCCGAAGGCTTGCCGCCATTGTCGCCCCTCCCTCGCCAGAGTCGGGCACAACTTGTTGTAGTAGACATTCGGTAAGTCGTAATGCTAAGGCCCCATAGGACCAGCGCACTAGAACAACAACCGCCACCGATGAAGAATAACGTAGATCGAAAGGATCCAACCCAAAGACACACTGATAACCCACAAGTATAAGGGATCACAACCGTTTTCGAGGGTAGAGTATTCAACCAAAATATATAGATTCAACACAAGGGGAACCAAAGAATATTTGTAAGTATTAGCAGTTGAGTTGTCAACTCAACCGCACCTGGAGATTAAATATCTGCAGCAAAGTGATCAATAGCACAGTAATATGATAGTTTTGATAGTAGTGGCAACAGTAGCAATAGTAACAGTAACATTAGTGATGATTTTGTACCAAGTGTAATAGTAACAACAGTAGTAGTAACTTAGCAAGAGAAATATGTGGAAAATTCGTAGGCATTGGATCGGTCATTCGTTGGATGATATTCATCATATAACAATCATAACCTAGCGCGATACGGCATGAGCTCCAGTTCATAAATATAATGTCGGAATGTATTCTGTAAATATTCATACGTGCTTATGGAAAAGAACTTGCATGACATATTTTATCCTACCCTCTCGTGGCAGTGGGGTCCATAAGGAAATGAAGCGATATTATGGCCTCCTTTTAATAGAGAACCGGAACAAAGCATTAACTCATAGTGAATACATGAACTCCTCAAACTACGGTCATGACCGGAAAGTATCCCGATTTCTGTCACCCCGGGGTTTGCGGATCATAACACGTAATAGGTGAATATGACTTGCAAGATCGGATCTAGAACATAGATATAATGGTGAAAACATAAATAGTTCAGATCTGAAATCATGGCACTCGGGCCCAAAGTGACAAGCATTAAGCATGGCAAAGTCATAACAACATGAACCTCGGAACATAGTGGATACTAGGGATCAAGCCCTAACAAAACTAACTCGATTACATGATGAATCTCATCCAACTCCTCACCGACCAGTGAGCCTATGAAGGAATTACTCACTCCCGATGGGAGCAACATGGAATTGCTGATGAAGGAGGGTTGGTGGTGATGAAGACCGAAGATTCCCCTCTCTGGAGCCCCGAACGGGCTCCAGATCTAGCCTCCCGATGAAGAACAGGAGGTGGCAGCGGCTCCGTATCATGAAACATGATGAAACTTTCTCCTCAATTTTTTCTCCAAAAATAGGATTTATAGTGTAGGAATTAGGGTTAGGGGGGCCACCAGGTGGGCACAACTAACCAGGGTGCGCCTGGAGGGGGTGGCACACCCTGGTGTATCGTGCTCACCCAGAACACACCCTCCAGTGGTTCTTAGTCCCAGTATTTTTTATTTATTCTAAAATAAATCTCCAAAAAGTTTCGTTCCAATCCAGGAACTTTTATTTCTGTACAAAAACAACACCATGGTAGTTCTGCTGAAAATAGCGTTAGTTCGGGTTAGTTTCATTCAAATCATGGAAATTAGAGTCCAAAACAAGAGCAAAAGCGTTAGGAAAAGTAGATAAGACGGAGACGTATCAACTCCCCCAAGCTTAAACCTTTGCTTGTCCTCAAGCAAAACTGAAAGTGAAAAAGAAAAACTTTTACAAACTCTTTTGATCTTGTTTACATAAATAAGCTTAAGTAGCACCCATGTTTTCAGCAAAGATCATGACTCACCATGTCAACAATAACTCTTAGAAATTATATTGACTCATATCAATGGCATAATCAACTAGAGAGCAATAATAAGGTATGTCAAATGGCAACACTTTGGCAAAACAATCATGATATAATATGACAACAGTGGTATCTCGGTAGCCCTTTCTGAGACCACAAAATATAAATGCAAAGCACCTCCAAAGTTCAAGCAGCAACTAAACATTGCAATTCATGGTAGAAAAGATCCAGTCATGATGCATCCAAAATTAACTATACGCAATTTATGAGGATGACAACAGTGCTTGTTTGAGAAGGTGCCAACTCAACATAAAATTAAATAGATAGTCCCTTCATAGAGGGGAGCAGGGATTTGTAGAGGTTCCAGAGCTCAAAGTTTTAAAAATAGAGATAAATAAAATTTTGGGAGGTACACCCTTCCTATCAATGTTATGACCAAGAGTTATCAATATATTCCATGGTAAACAAATTAGTTGTGGTTCCCAAGCGATAAAAGTAAAGGTTTACTCCCCCTTCACCAACAAACACACTCTACGTCTAGCCGAATCCACGGGTACCGTCGATTCCAACAACAATCCTATGGGAGTTTCGTTTAATTAATTGCAATTTTTGATTTCGGGATAAGGCATCACTATTACTGCCCCTCTCGGGCAAGGACGAGTGAATAAACACTCATCATGAGAATAACCCACTTAGCATGGAAGATACTGAAAGCCCCCTGTCGCTCCATGAGCGGTCCAGGCACACAAAACAGATGTTCATTTGGAATTTTTAGAGGTGGCACATGCAAATTTACTTGGAACGGCAGGGTAATAACGCATATAGGTAGATATGGTGGACTCATCTAGAATAACTTGGGTTTTAGGATTTTGATGCACAAGAAGTATTTCTGCTTAATATAGGCGAAGGCTAGCAAATAGGTTGAGAAGGGGCCAGCTAGAGAGTGAAAACGGTCATGAACATGTGTTATGCATAATTAACATTGAATACTAACATGAGTAGGATATCAACACCATGAACATAAATATCATAGAGGCTACGTTGGTTTTGATTCAACTACATGCATGAACATGTGCGAAGTCAAGCCACTTGAAATATTCAGAGGACGATACCATATCATCATACTACATCACAATCATTTTAATGCATGTTGACATCCAAGATAAATAATTATCCACTCCTATCTACTTAAGCATGGCATGAGAAACTATAATCTGTAATTGTCATTGCAAACATGTTTGATCATAATATCCTGAATCATGGATACTAGGTTAAACATATTTACAAAAATAGAACAAGTTGAGTTCATACCCATTTCTCTATGCGACATCCAGTTCATCTAATATCGTCATTATTGCCTTTCACTTGCACGACCGAATGATATGAAAATGATAATAGTGCAAGTGTGCCATTGACTAAGCTGGAATCTGCAAACATTTTATTCAAAAAGGAGAAGACAAGGTAATATGGGCTCTTTGTTAAATCAACAATAATGCATAAGAGAGACACTCAACATTTTCATCGCGGTCTTCTCCATGGTACGACTCAACTAAAAGAAAAGAATTTTAGAGAAACACACTGAAATATTTTTGGAGATTTTAGTTTTTCTTGAAGAAAGCAAATTAAAGAAGGAAAAACAAAAACGAGAAAAACTATTTACACGAGAAAGCTCCCAACAAGCAAAAGAAGAATCGAGAAATCTTTTTGGTTTTTCTTTTTGATACTACAACTGATTAAGCTAGAAAGAAAAACCGAAGAGAAGTAAGAAATATTTTTGGACTTTCTCAAAGTTTTTCAAACACACAAGAATAAAGTGAGAAAATAAATCTAGCATGGATAATACAATGAAAAAGTGTGAACACCGATAACTGGAATAAAATGTGTGAACATGAATGTAATGTCGGTGAAAATACGTACTCCCCCAAGCTTTGGCTTTTGGCCTAGCTTGGTAATCACCATCCACGGCTTGCATAGTAGTCAGAGTGATAGCTCACGGAGGCTCTTAGTGCAGCCTCCTCAGCCCGCCGAGCTGCCTCGATCTCTGCCCTGTACAAGCGGGCTTCGCTCTCAAGAAACATAATGTCTTCTTTTGCTGTCAAAATAAAAGAGAGCATGCGCAGGCAAAACAATAGGCACAATGGTTTCTTTATTGAATCTCAAGTTATAAGTATAATTAGTGACTTTTGCCTTAAGGAACTTATGGCACTTCATGGCCTCAAAATCTAAGTACTGAGTATGTAAGATGGGGCCATAAGGCAGAGGTGTAACACCAACCTCTTTAGCTAAACGAGAAGCATAAATCTCACCATAAAATAACCACTACCAGCGTTATGCTGCAACCTTCGTGCAACAATCGCTCCAAGATTATGACGTTTAATTCCAGCCAGAGCAGTGTATATGAGGCTTAAGTCAGGAGCACATATCATACTACAATCTTGCTTGCCTACGATGCATTTGCCATTAAAGAGTGCAAAGTATTAAATTGATGAGGACTTAATACTTTTTATTCTACCTTGTGTCACTCCTCTATCCTCACCATAGCAAAGGCTAGTCAAAAATGACTCATACTCAGATCTTGGTGGCTCGTCTAGCAAACCCCAATATGGAATTTTGCAGGCATCACATAACACACTTAGAGGCATGGTAAATGGGTGATCATAAAGGCTAAACGAAACTCTAGACTCACGAGGAAAATATTTAAATTTCTTAGTAGAAGTTTCTGTGAGGTTGAGATGCTGGATGCACTTATCTTCAATGTAGGGGCCGAGCTCGGCATTGTGAACATATTGATCAAATTCTTCCTTAATGCCCGTGATTACCATGAAATCGTTGCACGACCATATGCATGATTTGATAGCGGCATCCCGCATTGCGCTTGCACTTGGTTCAACATAAGACCGGCGTATTGAGCCACTACTAGATGATGCCTCCGTAGACCGCGTCCTCGGAGAACTCCTAAATAATTGCATTTTTATTTGCGAACAATTTCTGAAAAATTTTGGGACACAAAATTTTTGTCAACAAAACTTCACAAGATTGATAGCAACTAGTCATAAGGATGCATAGAGGCCATATCAAGCATTTAAACTACTTAGAACTCTAAGAATTCAACATGCAAGCCCATTTACAACAACAACAAGAGTAGCTAATTATTCAAAATTTAAACCACTAAAGCAAAAACTAATTGGAGCAATGGAGGAGTCACATACCAAGTAGCAATCCCCCAAAACAGTTTCATGAATGGAGCTTCGAGCAAAGAGATCGAAATCCGCGGGTTTGAGAGCAAGAACACGGGAGATAGAGAGAGAGAGAGAGCTATGGTGATTTCTTTCTAGAGGTAGGAGATGACATGGGCTAAAGAGGTAAGTGAGGGGACCCACATGGGGGTCAGAACCCACCAGGGTGCGCCTCGGGTTGCTGGCGTGCCCTGGTGTATTGTGGTCATGAAAGTGCGTTATATCGACTAGAGGGGGGGTGAATAGGCAACTTTTATGAATTCTTCACTGAGGAATTTGCTGGTGAGGAAATTCCTAAGCGAAGAACTACTTGCAGCGGAATAAGTACTCAGAAGTAAGCATAACAGGATACTAGCATGGTCATTATGATGAAATGAAGACTAGCACTGAGTACAGAAAGCGTAATCACAGGATAACACAAGATGAAGACAAACAGACTGAAGAAATTGAACTGAGGAATTTGTGAAAGTCTTCAGTCAAAGTCTTCAAGCACAGATATGAACAAACATTCAACACAGTAATGAGGAAATGAAAGGGTTGAGGAGATAGAACCAGTTAGTTGGTGAAGACAATGATTTGGTATACCAGTTCCAACTGCTGTCTCAGTTGTACGTCTGGTTGGAAATTTGACTCTCAAATTCCTCAGGGCTATCATGTTCCTCACTGTGTAGACAATTCGCACTGGCGAATTCCGAACTCCTCAGTCAGAGCAAAGTCCTCAGTGACTAGAAGAACTGCGTCTCTGCCACTGAAGAAATTGACTGAACTGTATGAGATTTCCAATGGCTTCACTCGAAGGGATTGGTAGGTGTAGGATTTTAAGTTGAGCATCACATGGAAAATTTTCCTTAGTATTTCCTCGACCCCCTTTAACAGTACGGTGTTTCCTATGACTCAAGAAAGAGAAAATGAAACTACGAAAACAAAAGTCTTCACGCTTCATGTTCCTCAAATGAATATCAAGTGTTCAAGGTCACACCAATTTCTTCACATTCAAAGTCTTCAGAAAGTCTTCAGAATATCAAAGTCTTCAGTCGAAGAACTTCATTTTTAGGGGTCGACTTTCTCTGTAAATATCAAACTCCTCATAGACTTATAGACTTGTGTACACTCACAAACGCATCAGTCCCTTAACCTATAAGTCTTCAATACACCAAAATCACTAAGGGGCACTAGATGCACTTACAATCTCCCCCTTTTTGGTGATTGATGACAACATAGGTTAAGTTTTCAACGGGGATAAATATATGAAGTGTAAATACTGATATTGAGGAATTTGATTGCAAGATATAGAAGAACTCCCCCTGAATATGTGCAGAGTGAGGAATTTGCTTTTGAGGCAATGCACATTTGAAGAATTGAATCATGGAGATCTCCCCCTATATCTTGTAATTCATACACGCATTTGATATATAATATGAAGAATTTGAAATGCATGATGAAATATGGTGCCTTATGAAGTTCAGCATGCGTGCAATAATATTGATGAGGAATAAGCATGCAGAATAACACATCAAAAGTATCAGAGCACAGTGCATCAAAAGTATCAGAGCACCATGCACCATCCAAAAGTATCAGGGCACCATCGGGTTTAAGATTACAACTCGATCCAACAAAAATTTTCGGAAGAACGAGAGTTGTAACTTAACAAAAACTCCCATAATATAAACCCGCTTGAAGACTAACTCAGATTTCTCCCCCTTTGTCATCAAATGACCAAAAGGATTGAAACTGAGGACTAAAGCCCCTGAAGAATTTCAAGTTGATGGAGGAGCGCCAGCGTTGTCGGGGTTGTTTGTTGAAGTAGGGCCTGCCGCAGTGTCATCCAAATCTTCATACTCATCAGTTTCACGCGATGAAGAATAAGAGCTGGCCACCAGATCAGGAACTTTGACTCTCTTGAATTTCTTCGGAGGTGGTGCAGACCAGTCAAATGCTTCCTGGAGACCCATAGTCTTCAGTTCTTCCGCGCTATATACATGAGTGAGAACAGCCCAGGTGCGGTTGAGGGTTTCATGAAGGTGATAATGATTTTTCTTCACGGCATTATGGGTTGAGGTCATGTTGTGAAGAATTGCAGCAAACTGACGCTTCACCCATTTGTGATTGCGATCAACCTTCTGATGAAGACTTAGGAGTAACTCATGGTCAGTCATCACCCTGGGTGCTGTGGCTTGAGGCTTTTGCTTGGCTGAGGTATTTGGGCAGTGTCATGTGTGGCAGAATCATCATTGGTAGAGTAAGATGTAGCCAGACGAAATTGACCATCCAATGAACGAATGCCTTCATCGATCACAGCAGCTGCCTTGCCTTTATCATCAGATGATGAAACTGGTCGCTTGAGGACTTCAATAGGAGGCAAGTAGCTACCATGGTTCAGAGTGTCAGCCTTGTAATTCAGTGAAGATCTTGCCCTTATGAATCTCATAATCCAAGGCGCATAAGGCTTCAGCTCGAAAGATGACATAGCAACATTAGCCAGAGTCCTCATGAAGAAATCATGGAAGTTGACGGGAACACCATGAATGATGTTGAAAAGCATGTTCTTCATGATGCCAACGACATCTTCATCATTTGAGTCGTGGCCTTTGATGGGACTCATTGTCTTCGTCAGGATTCGATAGACAGTCCGGGGCACATAGAGCAATTCTTTGACAAGGAATTTGGTTCGTGGGGCCTGCCCTGGCTTCAAAGGCTTCATGAGCACTTGCATATAGTGATTCGTTAGTTCAGGGTCATTGTAGATGCAACGTGCACTGTCATGGGGAGGATCAAGAGGAAGGACACAAAGCAATTCAGTTGCTGGTGCCTTGTAGTGAGTGTTTTCGGTCATCCAATCCAGCACCCATGAATTGACATCTTCAGCATCTCCGGTGATATGCAGTGTGGCGTAGAACTGAAGAATGAGTTCTTCATTCCAATCACAGATATCAGTGCAGAAATTTAGTAGTCCTGCATCGTGAATAACACTGAGGACTGGCTCGAAGCACGGCAGAGATTCCATATCCACATGAGGAATATGTTCATGATCGAAGATTTTGTCCTTGTCAAAGAGCACTGAGGAATAGAAGTTGGCTTGAGTAGCAGTCCAGAAATGTCTCTTCCTTATGCAAGCAGAGTCATATGGATTATAGTCAGTGAAGAACACATGCTCCGAAAAGAAGTCTTCAGCCTTGAATTTTTGCTTGCTTGATAACGGATTCTTTGGCTTCGGCAAAGGAGTGTCAGTGATTTGCAGCACAACCTCAGGAATCGCGAGCTCAGGTGCTTTAGGCTGAGGAATTTCTGGTTCCTCTTCTTGTGCAACTTGAGGATCAACAGCAGCAGGTTCTTCAGCACTAGCGGCTGGAATTTCTTCATGAATAGATGAAGTGGGATGAGTTTTTTCAGAGCCCATTTGAACAGTTATAGCCGGGGACTGAAGAATCTGTTGAATAGGAGTGAAGAGAGGAGTATTGGGATGCTGACTTTCCCAAAAGTCATCATTCATCACTGGTGTAGTGCATCCAATATCCACATCTTCATCTTCATTTTCAATTTCCTCAACACCAGCCTCTTCAGCTGTGAACTGAGGCATAGGTGAGGAAGCAACTGGCGTTGAAGGGAATGCCTCCACTTCAATTTCTTCATCAAGCTGCTCTGACGTAGCAGCAGAATGATTTTCTTCATCAGATCCGCTAGGGATCTTGTAGTCTTCTCCATAAGGAACAATTTCCTTTGATGACATGGAGGAAATTGGAACGGCATAAATAGGATTTTCAAGGGAGCTGGTCATAGGCTTCATTTTCTTCGCAGCCGAAGAATTTGACGCAGCTGATGCCTTCCTTTTCTTCACTGCAGCTCGCTCTGCAGCCTTGGTCTTCTTCACTTCATAGGCAGAAGGAAGAATTGGAGTTGGTGTTGGCGCGAGAGGAGCTGAGGACTGTGGTTGATTTTCTTGCGCAACTAATGCAGTTGCCCTGATTTCTTCAGATTCTTCAGGCGCACCACTAGTGGATGCCCTGGCAATTTCTTCAGCGGCTGGAATGGAGTCATCAGCCCTGGAACTTATATTTACATCAGCAGGCTGAAAGTCATCAGCGGTGCTGGCATGTTCTTCAGTAGGCTGAGCAGAGTCTGCAGCCTGAGGATTTTCTTGTTGCGATGGGGCTGCAACAGTTGACATTTTCTTCATCAGGTTGACGAATCTCACTTTGGCTCCTTGCCAATCAGCATAGTATGCACCAAAGTCTTTGCTGAGGGCTTGGATCTAAGATTGAGCCTTGAGAAGTTCTTCAGGAATCAGTCTGACAACATTCTTCTTCAGAAGCTTCTCCTTTCTAGATTGAGCCTTCTTGATTTCACGTGCCTTTTCAAACTTCCATTTCTCTTGAGAGATGAAATGGGTCAGCATGTGACTTTGACCGGGAGTCAGAGGCAGATCAGGCATTGGAGTGTTTGGATCCTTGTGCCAGAGATCAATGTAATCGAGGATCTTCTTCGGATCCAAAAGCAGTGGCACAGATGTTCCTTTGGCTCTAGCAGCCTTTACTTGTCTGTCTCTGATGATTTCTGCAAGTTCTTCATCAGAAGCTTCATCATCAGATGGCACTTGGAATGCAACCTGTTTCTTCCTTGGACTTGGCCGAGGACCGCGTCCAGCTGTTGCTTTAGTCTTCAACAGTGTGGGGGCTGATGAGGACATTGGTGCAGTTGAGGAACTTGCTGAGGCACCAGAAGCAATTGAGAAACCCTGAGTCCTTTGACATGTAGCCAGATGCACAGGAGTTGAGGACTCTGAGGGAGCTACTGAGGACTTTGGTGGAGCAGTAGCAGTCCGAGGAATTTGCCGTGAGGCCGCAGCTGAGGAACTGGGCCGTGAGGGCGCTGATGGTGAAGCACTTGGCTTACGAGCAGGCTTCTTCGGCATTGATTTCCTCGGTTTGACCGAGGTCTCAGCAGCAGCAGCGGCAGAATCCTCATTGAATTTCCTCACTGCCTCCTTGGCTTGTCTTGCCAATTTTGCTTGGCGCCTAGCCCATTCTTCAGGAAAGTCCTCACCACGCTTGATGCTGGTGGGATCAGCTACTTGGCCAGGTGCCAATGGAGCTCTTGGGCATGGAGGATTTAAGGCGAATTTCTTCATGTACTTTGGAGTAACATATCGATATTCCCTCCATTCTCGTGCCCATCTTCGTTCAATCCTCTGAATGCGCACTTTGCACTGATTTTTGTTCTCTTTACCAAATTTGGCTTCATCAGGTGTGCAGTAGTCTTTGTATATGTCATCAGGGATTTCGAAGGCAGTCATGACCTCCGGTTTCTTTCCTCCTTTCTGCGGTCTCTTTCCTTCAGCCATTTTCTTCAGATGAGGAATTTGAACAATTGAACACTCTGAAGAAGTATGCAATTTTTCTTCGAGGAACGCTGCAAATGAGTTAAGTTGATGAGAACCTAGTGATTCAGCAGCAGACATGAGTACCTGTGAACAGAGTGTAGGTGCGAGGAATTTGGAGAGGTCATATGCGTTCTCAGAAGGTTTTTCAAAAAGACAAGTTTTGAGGAATTTGACCAGTTGAGCCTTGAGGAATTTCACTAAGCGTTCTTGTCTTAGGTTCCAGAGTTGTACAGATCGAAAATCCACACAATTGAGGAATCTTGAAGAAAATGAGTTCTTAGAGAGATGGATCAAGAGCATACAGTGTGTGAGGTGTTCATATGTGTGAAGATTTGAAGAATAAAACACCTTCGAAGATTTTCAGCAAAACTCAAGAATCAAAGTGAGTAATAAAAGTAACTTTTAATTACCCGAACTGAAGAACATGACGAACTGAGATGAACAGCGGTGAAGTTCGTCAAGTTAGATCTCCCACGCCCTAACTTGGCAGAGGGAGACAGCTACTGCGGCAGCGAAGTGAAGATTTCCGCAGCCGGCGCGAGTACGTCGGCGACGAGGTCGAGGCAGTGAAGCTCTTCCTCACCAGCGGCGATGGAGTAGCGGCGGCGCTAGGGTTTGAGGAGCTCGAGCGAGAGAGAGCGACCGGGCGGAGTAAATGAAGTGAGGAAGGGGAGAGGGGTATTTATAGCCACGGTAAAAACTGTTCGCCCGAAGATTTTGGGACGAACATGCCCCTGCCCTTTCTCCTTCATGCGACATGTGTCACCCACGTACTGTGCAGATGAGATCGTGTAAGATCGTGGGTGATTATAATAATGCATCGTGGGATGTGGAACGGTTTGAGCGGTAAAACCGAAAATCTGGATAAGATTTGTTTTAAAGTTTCGTTCGCAATTTCTTCAGCTGACAAGGACACAGTGAAGACTTTGAACGAGTTTCAAATAGAACGCACATGAAGAATTTGTGAATAGATTGGGTTGAGTATAGCATAGAGGGGGAAGGGTCCGATCACATTCACTTAGCAGAAAAAACAACTTGAAGAAATAGCCATAAGTGAATGCTGTAGAGGACATAAACTCATATATATATATATAGCCAATGAAGAAAAACGACAGAAACAGTGAAGATTTTGCAAAGTTGAAGAATTTGAAAAAAACTGAAGAATTTCAAAAATGAGGAAAAACTCAAATTGAAGATTTTCAACTTTTTGTGGTGGCGTGACCCACCGTATAAGAATGATGATTTCAGACACCGCGTACAATTGTCGTAGGGTTCTGAGAATCAAATTCTTCATTAATTTCTTCACACTTAGAGTGTTGTTCTTCATTGATTGAAGAAAAACGTTTCTTCATGTGTTGCACATCTAAGTCATCAATTTTGCATAAGTGTTAGGATGTGTGTCCTTTTCAAAGAACATTCGAAGACTCTAAGATATTTAGCTCACACCGCAACTTGCTAAATCTCTTCTCATCCAAGGGCTTAGTGAAGATATCAGCTAGCTGTTCTTCAGTCTTCACATGCTCGATGGAGATATCGCCCTTCAACACATGATCACGAAGAAAATGATGACGAATCTGAATGTGCTTTGTCTTCGAGTGCTGAACTGGGTTGTGTGCAATCTTGATGGCACTCTCATTGTCGCAGAGGAGAGGCACATTCTTCACGTTGATGCCATAGTCCTTGAGGGTTTGCTTCATCCAAAGCAGTTGAGCACAGCAAGAGCCAGCAGCAATGTATTCAGCTTCAGCAGTAGATAGTGATACGCGGTTCTGTTTCTTCGAGGACCAACAGACCAAAGATCGTCCGAGGAAATGACAAGTACCAGATGTTGAATTGCGGTCCACATGATCACCAGCATAGTCAGAGTTAGAATATCCAATGAGATCAAAAGTAGAGCCCTTGGGGTACCATAATCCTAGTGTTGGTGTGTGAGCTAGATATCGAAGAATATGCTTCACAGCCTTATGGTGTGATTCCTTCGGTGCAGCTTGAAATCGGGCACACATGCAAACACTAAGCATTATATCTGGCCTAGATGCACATAAGTACAATAAAGAACCAATCATGGAGCGGTATACCTTGTGATCGAAGTCAGTACCATTTTCATCAGTGCATAGATGGCCATTTGTGGGCATAGGAATTTTGACGCCTTTGCAATCTTGCATGCCGAATTTCCTCAGTACATCTTTGAGGTATTTCTCCTGAGATATGAATATGCCATTGCGCTGCTGACGGATTTGAAGACCTAAGAAGAATTTCAACTCTCCCATCATAGACATTTGATATTCTTCACTCATCATATAGGAAAATTTATCACTATAACGTTGGTCAGTACAGCCAAAGATAATATCATCAACATATATTTGGCACACAAACAATTCACCTTCATATGATTTAGTAAAGAGAGTAGGGTCGAGTGAACCGGGTGTGAAGCCATTCTTCACGAAGAATTCCTTCAAGGTATCATACCACGCCCGAGGGGCTTGCTTGAGGCCATACGGGGCCTTATTGAGTCTGAAGACTTTGTCAGGATTCTTTGGATCTTCAAAACCTGGGGGTTGAGCAACATATACTTCTTCCTCAAGCTTACCATTGAGGAATGCACTTTTCACATCCATTTGATATAAGGTGATATCATGATGGTTAGCGTAAGCAAGTAATATGCGAATAGCCTCAAGTCTAGCAACAGGTGCAAAAGTTTCATCGAAATCAATTCCTTCAACCTGTGTGTAGCCTTGAGCTACTAGTCGTGCCTTATTCCTCACCACAAGGCCATTTTCATCTTGCTTGTTGCGGTAGATCCACTTTGTGCCAATGATATTATGCTTGCGAGGATCTGGGCGATTGACTAATTCCCAGACATTGTTAAGCTCGAACTGATGTAATTCTTCTTGCATAGCCTGAATCCACTCCGGCTCCAGAAATGCTTCATCTACCTCAGTGGGCTCTGTGATAGAGACAAAAGCATAGTGCCCACAGAAGTTAGATAAATGTGAAGCTTTTGAGCGTGTGAGTGGACCTGCTGCGCTAATGTCATCGATGATCTTTTCCACTTGCACTTCTTTTGCAACGCGAGGATGAGCTGGTTGTCGCTGAGGAATTTGATCGGCATTTTCTTTAGCACCATTTTCCTCATCATGTTCTTCAGGTGCATCAGCTCGACGTTCTTCATGAATAGGAATGAATTCTTCAGCAGATTCTTCAGTAGGAATGACATCCTCAGTTGCCTTGAACTTGATAGAATCCTCAGGTGCTGGTTCATCTAACACAGAAGGTAGGTGCTCTCTTTGCGAGCCATTAGTTTCATCGAACCGCACATCTACAGTGTCAACAATCTTGTGAAGAACAATGTTGAAGACTCTGTAGGTGTGCGAGTCCTTTCCGTAACCAAGCATAAAACCTTCATGTGCTTTCGGTGCAAATTTAGAGTTGTGGTGAGGATCTCTAATCCAAAATTTAGCACCGAAGACATTGAAATAACTCACATTGGGTTTCTTGTCAGTGAGGAGTTCATAGGCAGTCTTCTTGAAGAATTTGTGAAGATATACTCTGTTGATGATGTGGCACGCAGTATCAATTGCATCAATCCAAAAGCGCAACCAACCCTTGCTTGTCTTCACAATCCAGTTTGCTCCTCGCCTATTTAAAAGAATGAGATCTTGTGTCTTTTGTCAGCAGAAACATATGCAGTAATGACCATGAATAACATTAGTACATTACTTACGCGTAAGTTGCGGAGGAAGACTGGAAATTGTTCTGTGTCTGTGGTATAATCTTTTCATGAAGGAAAGATGCACACAAAGTTCCTGACAACAACATAAGCTTCGTCTTCAAACTGGGAATAAATGGAACATGGGTCCTATTTGCTGCAATTGGGGCTCTCTCTGGTTCGAAAGGAGATTTGACAAATGGATTTGGTGTACTCTTTGCACGAATGGGGGTTTTGCGTCGTAGAGCTGGTGCTATGTCAACTGGCATAATCATACTTTTTGCTGTAGTTGGGGTCTGCTGAGTTGGGGCATCAGAAATGACCATTGTAGTAGGGCTAGAGTCTGCTAGAGTTGGGGTGTTTTGTTGGTCAGGTGATATTGCAACTAAACCTAATGGGCTATTTGATTTATCAGGTGCCCCTACCTTTTCCAAATACTTTGCTTGTGCTCCTCCACGATCAGCAATCGCCCTCTTCCTTTTGCACGTCTGATACACAAGAACAACATTTGAATGGATAAATATGGTATGATGGCAGATGGAATATGTACTGAAAATGGATAGGCAGGGCATATTCACATACACGATGTGTAAACTAAGCTAATGGCAGTCCAACAAAGTAGAAGCAATGCAAAGCATCAGTTGCGAGATATGTGTGAGCAATGTAACCTTGGAAAGTTAGAGCAAGTACCTTGATGTGTGAATAAGATAGGGCATCTTCCTCTGACTCCTCCACTAGGGAGCTACATTGACTTAGGTCTCCCTCTAGCTCAGAATCACTGTTACGATCATATTCTGAGCATGAATCTGTAGGTGGAGAGCATTTGCATTGCATTGCATCCAGACTTGATTTCAGTCCCTTAATGCCAAGTTTGACAGCCATGGCATTGTTCCGCTTTATTCTTTTCATGCGCGCAAGCTCATAATCATTATGATGCTGTTCAGAATCTGAGATTCATGAAAACATAAAAAGTAGTCAGATTATCTATGGAATGCATTGCGGATTCAACTCGAAGATTGTCTCCCTATAAACCCCTGCATATGCAAAGTTCACCCCCCAACCATGCTGACCAGCCACACACAGAAATACAAACCCCTTATGTCTCTATAACAGGCAGGCACACATTTCAAAACTGAAGAGGAATATTAGAATCATATGAAATTCATATTTGAACAAACAAACTAAGCAATTATGAGTGGCATAATGTTTAGCTTCAAGGGTGGAGTGTTGGTAGTGCGACACAAAGCAAGTAGGGTGATTGTATTCCATGTAAAAGATCGAAACCTATGTAAAAGCTGGAAATGACATTTTCTTTCTATACAATGCAGTGTTTGTTGCCCACACATGATGGAACAGATCACATAGAGAAATACTATTCACTCATGTATATGGTTCCAGTATTTAGAAACAGGGTGGTCCACCCTAAAAGAATATTGACAACAAATATGACAAGGCAAGCATAGATGTAGTGAATCAATCATTTACTTGTGAGCTTACTAGTACAAGTATGCAGAATTGTAACTGCAGTAAGAGACCGTCCAAAATCTGAATGAAAAAGTTTGTCTAGCACTTATTGTTTGCAACTAATCGACGTGAATAATTGGATATTATATTGAATGAGTAAGAAAGACAAGTAAAATTGTCAACAAACCTGGCTTTCAGTAGTAATCTGGGTCAATGTCACTACGACCAACAATCCAAAATGACTAGTGTCTGTTCCGAGGGCCAGAATTTTGAAAACCCTGTGAACTTTGGAGGTACTAAAGATTACCGAAATACATGTGAACCATTAAGTGTAGGTAGCACTGAGCACACAACAAACCCTAATGATAGTCCTGCCTAATGAGTAATGAATCAATTAGAAAATGGGTGATGAGGAGTGGTTGTTGAGTGTTGAGGACGTATCTCAGGATAAATCGGGTTGGCTTGGTGGGTGCTGCATGCCTGAGCCCTGAACGGACTGGGAAGGTAGGCACGTCGGCACGCCCGGGCAGCGGTGACACTATTGGGCGAGCGGCTCCTGGCCTCCTGTTAGTCCGGCGTCTCCTCCTAGAGTCATGCCGTCCGGGGACGGCAAGTCGCCGGCGAGGCAGGCAGCTAGGGGTGAGTAGAGATCGGAAGAGCGCAACAGAACAGAGGGGAATCGGAGCTTGGGACGACCCAAAATCCCATGGTGGGCCGGCCCACCGTGGGCACCCTGTAGAGATACACACCCAAGCGGCGAACATGCATTTTCGAAACTAATTGAGGAACATTTAGCTGACCAATTAAACAACTCTATTTTAATAATATCAGATTCATTTTTGAACAACTAAGCTTGTTTAGCTTGATGGGTGGAGCAGTGTTATTATGACACGAAGAATGTATTCTGATCATATAGTGATCATAAAAGGGGGGAACTCTAAGAATATAATTTTTAGCAAAAGAGGGTTTCCCCTCCGATTTCTATTAAAGAAACCACCACGGAACCAACATGATCAATTAAACCCTAAGCATGATCAATTAAACCGTATTATGGCTGTGCCATGGCAGATTTGAAGCTGCAAACCGGAGAAATGATATTTAGCATCCATTGTTTGCTTCAAACTAAGAACTAAATTCTAAGAGCTGAAAAGAAAGTAGAGTAACCAAGTTAAGATCTATTTTTTGGTTGAGATCAAAAAGTTGAGGAGATATGAAGTACCACCTTTCTTGCGGCGCCGTGTAGGCATCAGAGGTGCGATGGCTGTCGGTGGCGTTGTAGCAGATCTGCGACGGTAGACGGGTGCATCGAGGGATAACTCCCGTTGCGGTGGAAGAGAAGGTCGTGTGAGCGGCCCCGGCAAAGAGCACGACGGCACCGATGAAGCGAGAGGATGCGATGCAAGGCTATTGGTCTGTCGCCGTGGATGAGAAACGGCCATCTCTAGCAGTGGACGACGCGGTCTTGGTAGGTGCTCCGGCATGGTGGAGGACGGTGGCGATGGATGTGGTGGAGGACGGCGGCGATGGATGGGGTGGCGGACGAAGGCTGGTGTGGGAATGGGGTGTTCTAGCGCGGACGGTGTATGACTGGGAAAATGGAAGGAGAGGTACGGGGAACCATGTTTTTGGGACGCGCCTCTCTGAAATATGGGAAAGTTACAAACTTAGCCCCTGTTTAAAATTTGGACGTCTCGTCGGTTGGGGATAGGACGGTAATCTCGCATCTTGCCAATATTTGCCCAGAGTGATTTCGGGTGAGGATGTCGTGGGGATCCCGTGGGAGCACGAACACCTATGGGGCAGGGGGCCCCTTCTGGTCCGGCAAGGGAGCGGAGGGCGCACGCAGAGCAGATCGAGGCGACGGCACGCGGGGGGGGGGGGGGGGGGGGGGGGGTTTACCCAGCTTTGGAGCTCTCTGGAGAGATAAAACTCCTACTGCTGCTTTGTGTTTGTATTTGTTCTTGCTCGAGAGCGCGAGCGTATAGTGGTGTTGGACGAGTCGAATGAACCGAACCCCTTCTACGTGCACATGGGCCTCCCTTTTATAGTCTAAGGGGGTTACCGACAGGTGGCAGCGTAGAAAGAGGGGTAGAAAGGTAAAAACGCGGGTTGGTACAACAGTGTTCAACAGTGTCCCCTACCTAACTCTGACGGCAGGGGACAAGGGCACTTAATGCTCGTCCGGTCGCCCCAACAGTGCAGGGAAACGACTGTTAGGGGCGCCACCGATCGCCATGATGGCCTCCTTGTCAGCTTCGTTTGCCACCTCGCACCGCATGGCTGCACAGCGCCTCGCCACGTGCCCCTGGGATAGCCCTGGGGTGACACGTCGTTGGATGCACTGGAGCTTGGGTGCAGAGTGGAAGCCTTGCCGCGGCAGGCGCCTCGCCGCGGCTCTTCTCTTGTCGCGCCGGCAAGCTTGCCGGCCGCCGGGCCTTGCCGGGACGCGCGGGGCGTCGCGGCAAGTTCTCTGAAACGCCTTGGTTGGCCTTCCCGGCAAGCTCCTCTTGCCGGGGTCTTTGTCCTTCCCGGCAAGCTTCTCTTGCCGGGGTCCTGTCTGCTTGGTTGATACTTTGTTCTTGAATGGCAGTAAATGGAAATGACGGAGGGTCTTGGCGGACGCCTGGCGAGCCTTGCCACGGGGTGCTGCGACTGCCCGTGCACAAGTTCGGGGTACTAAGGTACCCCTACTTTAGTACACCGACAGGAGCCCCCGGGCCTGGGCCATACACGGTGCCGAGCGTTGTTGGGCGAGGCCCAAAACAGTGCACGGGTATGTGCAGCCTGGGTCCAACTGAATCCACTTCGTATCCACCGCGTCCTCCCGTAACGGCACGCGTCAATCGCGGCATCGTGGGAGGCGTGCGCGATTTTCGAGGCGCCCACCCCCGTGATCGCGGGGCGGGGCGCAGTTATCTCACCTGTCGCCTCGGCTCTGCATCCCCGCCACGCGGCTCCCATGCGCGTGGGGTCGTGGGCGGTGGAGGTGGGAAACCGAGCCGTCACGAGCGGAGGCAGCGGGCCGGCCCCGATTCCCTGCCCTTCCCGTGCTCTGATTCGTCGAGCGGGGCGGCCGAGCCCCCACCTCGCTCCTTTAAGAAGGGCGAGAGGGGAGCGCAGAAACCCGCACTTCCTCATCTTCTCCTTTCTTCAACTTCTGCTCCCCTTCCTCTCATCCGCCATGGAGGAAGGGAACCCTGGCCCTTCATCGGTGGCAGCGAGGGTCGCTGCCAGGAAGCGCATCCCTCCCTATCCCGCGCCCGTGGTGGCGGAACCAGCCCCAAGGGGGAGAGGGAGGGGGCGAGGTCGTGGGCGAGGCCGAGGGCGAGGTCGAGGCGCGCGGGGAAGAGGCGGCCAGGGCAGTGTGTCGGCTTCGCCTCCGCCGGCGATTCCTCTCCTCCCGGCGGTCCACATGGGGGATGACCATTGGGAGTTCTTTGTCAAGCTGCACCGGGCACCTCGCCGTCGCCTCCGGCTTCCGGCTCCATTTGCGAGCGCGATGGAGCCGGACCCGCCCGAGACACTGAGATTGCGCATGAGGGGTTGCGGGATCAGCGGCACGCGAGTCAGCGTTGTGTCCCCAGCCCCCGGCGTGATGTATCTTGATCGAGGGTGGAAGACGTTCGCCCGCATCCATAGCTTGATGGCGGGGTTTACCCTCCATTTCAAGTTAATGGACGGCGACCTCCTCTCCGTCAAGGTCTTCGGGGACTCCGGCACTCGGGCGAGATGCTGCGTGGACAGCTCCTCCGATAGCGAAGACTCCTCCTCGAGCGAGAGTGACGAGGAGGGGAGCGATAGCGACGACGAGGACGGCGGGTCCGACTAGGCGTCAGGCATCGCTTCGTGCGCCACCGGCGACCCCATCATCCGGGTCGCCGGCCTCCTGAACTCCCCGGGGTCATCTCCTTGGGCGGCTGGCGTAGGGAGGCTGCGGAAGAGGAAGAGGATTGGCGGCAAGGCCGTCAAGTCGGAGTACGAGGGCGTGGTGCCCTCGACAGCATGTTGACGTCCTGCCGCCCCGTCTTCGAGCTCTGCCTCCGGCGCCTCCGTCTCCGCCAAGCTCCCGGCCGGCCCCCGGGATGTTCTCTTGGTGTCTTCTGGCACCCGCAGCTCACCTAGGCGCTTCTTTTGCCCTTTTCGCCTCCTTGACCTACCTCCTGAAAAAAAAGGGGGACAGGAAAGGGATTTACGGGCACCTTATCTTTTCAATCTGTAAGCCTTCGGGCCTTAGTTGCATCTAAAACTTGTAATCCTCTCTTTCATGTTTTTCATCCTCTATGGACTGTACCCAAATGGGATGTTTTTTTAATGAAAAACAGGAAGCTTGCTACGTTACATCCTTTACTTGTTTCTGTGCCTTGTATGTTTTTACCCTACGTTTTGAGGGAACTTGCCGGCGCGAGCACGCTTGCTGAGTGCGGAACATTAGCAGCCCGCCGGCGGTGCCGCCTCCGGCAAGAAACCTTGTCGGGGCTAGTTGCAGCTCACTTGTATTGTTGAGCGGACTCGAAAACAAATCAAGGGCGCAACTTAGCCACGAGTCGATTCCTCCGCGCACAGGTTTTTCCCACAAGGCACAGACGTTCAAGGAATATAACTTCGCGCTCGTCAGTCCATAAAAGGATGCATGATGAGGGATGAAAAACTTATCTGTTATCGCAGCCCCCAGCAACTCTGTCTTGCCGGGGATGAGTCTTGGTACATGCAGCCCCCAGCGACGTTGGCTTGCCGGGGCCCAGGTGCCGACGCACCTTTTTTCTCTTTCCTTGTTCTTGCCGCTGCTAGATGTGTCATAGGAACAATCTCTTAGAGCGCGGCAAGTTATTTACCGTAATATATAACTTTATTCTAAGCAAAGCTTGCTATGTCATGCCCTTTACTTGATTCGGCGCCTTGTATGTTTTTACCCTACGCTTTGAGGGAACTTGCCGGCGCGAGCACGCTTGCTGAGTGCGGAACATCAGCAGCCCGCTGGCGGTGCTGCCTCTGGCAAGAAACCTCGTCGGGCTAGCTGCAGCTCACTTGTATTGTTGAGCGGACTCGAAAACAAATCAAGGGCGCAACTTAGCCGCGAGTCGATTCCTCCGTGCACAGGTTTTTCATACAAGGCATGGTCGTTCAAGGAGCATAACCTTAAAGATTTGAAACTGATTGCACTCTATGGCAATGATTGCTATGTTATATCCTGTATCCTGTCTCTTCCCTTGTATGTCTCTACCCCACGCTTTTAGGGAACTTGCGGCGCAAGCACGCTTGCTGAGTGCGGAACATCAGCAGCCCGCTGGCGGTGCTGCCTCCGGCAAGAAACCTCGTCGGGCTAGTTGCAGCTCACTTGTATTGTTGAGCGGGCTCGAAAACAAATCAAGGGCGCAACTTAGCCATGAGCCGGTTCCTCCGCGCACAGGTTTTCCATACAAAGCGCGGCAGTTCAAGGAATATAACATAAGAATTTGAAACTGGCTGGGCTTTGTGCTCAGACTTGGGCAACTTAGCTTTTCTGTCGTCTGTGTCCCGGCAAGGCTGCGCTTCTTTGAACGACGCCAACTGCAATGTCATGCCCTTTACTTGATTCTGTGCCTTGCATGTTTTTACCCCTACGCTTTGAGGGAACTTGCCGGCGCGAGCACGCTTGCTGAGTGCGGAACATCAGCATCCCGCTGGCGGTGCCGCCTCCAGCAAGAAACCTCGCCGGGCCAGTTGCAGCTCACTTGTATTGTTGAGCGGACTCGAAAACAAATCAAGGGCGCAACCCAGCCACAAGCCGGTTCCTCCGCGCACAGGTTTTTCATACAAGGCACGGTCGTTCAAGGAACATAAGCTAGAAATATAAGAACGACTGCACGTCTAGCTCGATTGTGCGTCCTCGACAGCAGCGCAGCACTCCGAAGAGGCGCGCTTGCCGGAGTGAGCATCAGAGCTACGCTTGCCGGACATGGTCTCTTGTGAAGCTGTCTTTGCCTTCTTGCACTTGCCGGTGGAGCTCGATGGTGCGTCCTAGACGGTAGCGCAGCACTCCGAAGAGGTGCGCTTGTTGGAGTGGCCACCAGAGCTGTTCTTGCCGGACTTGGTCTTCTTCTTCCCCCGGGGAGCTTCAGCGGCAAGTGGCTTGCGCTCTGCTGCGGCTGCTGCTTCCCGGTAGATCTTGTCGGTGCAGATAAGTGCGTCCTTCTTGTCGCCATGGACAGAAATGGCACTTATCGGACCAGGCATCTTGAGCACATTGTAGGCATAATGAGAGGCTGCCATGAACTTAGCAAGCGCTGGTCGGCCGAGTATCCCATTGTAGGGCAATGGGAAATCAGCGACGTCAAATGTGACCCTCTCTGTCCTGAAATTCAGCTCGCTGCCAAATGTCACTGGCAGTGTAATCTTCCCCTTCGGCTTGCTCCTTCCCGGGTTTATTCCTTGAAAGGTACCAGTCTCTTCGAGCTCGCTGTCGGTGATCTGGAGCTTCTTGAGCACTGCGGAGGAGATCAGATTCAGGCCGGCCCCGCCGTCAACCAACATCTTCGTGACCTTGAGGTTGCGGATTGTTGGCGAGACCAACATCGGCAAGCACCTGACCGCAGTGATGCGATCAGGGTGATCCTCAACATCGAAGATGATGGGCGTGCTGGACCACTTCAGAGGCTTGCGCGACTCGACGGACGGCTCCGCTGGGCTCACTTCTCGCACCCACTGTTTGAGTTGGCGGTGCGAGGCGTGCAGAGAGGCACCGCCGTCGATGCACAACACCTCAGTTGCCTTCTGAAACTCTTGGTCATCAGTTTCATCTTCCTCCATCTCATCATCCTCATCTTCATCTTCGTCCTTGTCGCGGCCACGGGGAGGCCTGTCTCCTTGCCGCGGCGCCCTCCCCGGGCGGGAAGCTTCTTGCCGGATCCTCCGCCACCTCCCTGGGCCCTCTCCTTGTCGCGGCGCTCGTACTCAGCTTTCTGTAGCTCCGCCATCTGCTCAACTTTCTTGCAGGCTTGGAGGTCATGGCCCTTGGTGCGGTGGATCTTGCAATATTGCTTGTCGGAGCCATCCTGCTTGTCGGCGGCTACCACAGCCTCGCCGGACTCACTAGCTTTGGCCTTGTCGGAACCGCCTCCGTCGCCGGAATGCTCGACAACTAGCACATCCTTAGCTTTTCTCTTCCTGTTGTTCCGCCTCCGGTTCTTCCTTGCCGGGGCGGCATCCTCACTGTCAGATCCCTTAGCTCCTGCAGTCTCTCCGGGGATTTTCCTCCCCTCCTCAGCTCGTGCACACTTGTCGGCCAAAGCATATAGCTCGCTGACATCTCTGATCTTGCACATCGCCATTTCCTCCCTCATCCTTCGGTTACGCACGTTCTGGTGGAACGCACTGATAACCGCGGCAGGGTGGACATCTGGGATGTTGCGCTGCACCTAGCTGAATCTCTGTATGTACTTGCGCAGGGGCTCTCCCTCCTTCTGGACGAGCAAATGCAGATCGCTCTCCTAGCCATGGGGCTTGTGGCCGCCTGTGAAGGCGCCGACAAACTAATGACACAGGTCCGCCCACGAAGAGATGGAGCCGTCTGGCGAGTGCATGAGCCAAGACCTGACGTTGGGCTTGAGCACCAGCGGGAAGTAGTTGGCGAGGATCTTCTCGTCGCGTCCTTCGGCAGCCTGCACCGCGATGGTGTAGACGCTGAGGAACTCCGACGGATGTATCCTGCCATCGTACTTCTCGGGCATGTCTGGCTGGAAGTTCTTGGTTCTGGGCCACTGGACTTGCCGCAGCTCACGGGTGAACACAGGGCAACCTGCCGCGTACGGCAAGTCGCCCGGTTCCCCTGGCGCTTGCATATCGACAGAGGGCCCAGCGTGCTGGTCAGATCGACGCCGCGCTTCTCTTCTGCGCTCGATGCGTGTACGAGCGTCTTCGTGTCGTCGTTCTTGAAGAACTTGGCGTTGATCACGGCGAGTTCGCGGGTCCGATGACGCGGTGGAGTCAGCGTCAAGGTTGGCCCGACGAGTCGGCGATCTTGGCCTTCGGGGCTGGGAGTGCACGGTGGTGGCACCCCCGGCGGTCTTGTCGGTGTTGGCTTGCGCCTGGGCGTCTTGCCGGGGCTTCAACGTGCTCGGTTGCTGGGGCTTGTCGCCGTTGGCGAAGCCAATGAGGCTGTAAATGGTTGCCCTCCAGTCGTCGATCTTGTCGGGCGCTGGAGGGTAATCTAGGAGCAGCTGGGCTCGGGCCAGCGCTTCCTCTGGAGTCTTGGGTGGCAGTGGCGAGCGGCGCGAGGTGCGAGACATGCTCAAACTTCTAACAGTGTTAGAAGGAGCAGTATCTTGCCCAGGCGACCGCACTGCGCTCGTGCCAGCGTGTTGGCACGCATGCTGGCCTTGAATGTCCCGCGATCCACCAGCTTGGCCTTGCTCCAACGCGAGTATGGTGCTAGGGGCACCGTGGCGCTGTTGATCCTGCACCTCCTGAGAGGGGTGCGGTGGATGTGCAGATGCTGAACCTTGCGGGGCCTTGTCTTTGGATCGGGTGACGATGCGAGCCCCCCCGCTGGCGCCCGCTCCTCCGCCGGCGTCCACCCCATCGCCCGTTTGCTCCGGTGGCGGTGGGACGGTCACAGACGGAGCGGCCACCTCCGAAGTCTTCTTCTTCGGTGGCATGTTGATGAAGATGCTGATGTAGCGCGCGCAGGCGACGGATCAGATACGCACGACCTCGACGCCCCCCTACCTGGCGCGCCAAAGATGTCGTGGGGATCCCGTGGGAGCACGAACACCTATGGGGCAGGGGGCCCCTTCTGGTTCGGCAAGGGAGCGGAGGGCGCACGCAGAGCAGATCGAGGCGACGGCGCGCGGGGGGGGGGGGGGGGGGGTTTACCCAGCTTCGGAGCTCTCCGGAGAGATAAAACTCCTACTGCTGCTTTGTGTTTGTATTTGTTCTTGCTCGAGAGCGCGAGCGTATAGTGGTGTTGGACGAGTCGAATGAACCGAACCCCTTCTACGTGCGCATGGGCCTCCCTTTTATAGTCTAAGGGGGTTACCGACAGGTGGCAGCGTAGAAAGAGGGGTAGAAAGGTAAAAACGCGGGTTGGTACAACAGTGTTCAATAGTGTCCCCTACCTAACTCTGACGGCAGGGGACAAGGGCACTTAATGCCCGTCCGGTCGCCCCAACAGTGCAGGGAAACGACCGTTAGGGGCGCCACCGATCGCCACGATGGCCTCCTTGTTAGCTTCGTTTGCCACCTCGCACCGCATGGCTGCACAGCGCCTCGCCACGTGCCCCTGGGATAGCCCTGGGGTGACACGTCGTTGGATGCGCTGGAGCTTGGGTGCAGAGTGGCAGCCTTGCCGCGGTAGGAGCCTCGCCGCGGCTCTTCTCTTGTCGCGCCGGCAAGCTTGCCGGCCGCCGAGCCTTGCCGGGACGTGCGGGGCGTCGCGGCAAGTTCTCTGAAACGCCTTGGTTGGCCTTCCCGGCAAGCTCCTCTTGCCGGGGTCTTTGTCCTTCCTGGCAAGCTTCTCTTGCCGGGGTCCTGTTTGCTTGGTTGATACTTTGTTCTTGAATGGCAGTAAATGGAAATGACGGAGGGTCTTGGCGGACGCCTGGCGAGCCTTGCCACGGGGTGCTGCGACTGCCCGTGCACAAGTTCGGGGTACTAAGGTACCCCTACTTTAGTACACCGACAGAGGAGATGGTGGTTGGAGCCCATGGTTGGCGCCCATGGTGTATGAACAGGGCTGACAGGTAGGGTGGTTGTGTCACGTCTGAGTGAAGTTACAAACCTGCCCCTATTGAAAATATTTGCCTACATCGATTTCGGCCGAGTCGAGTTTGTTTTGCCGCCCACTGTGTATGAATGGGGAATGGAGGGAGAAATAGAGGTCTTTCGGACGAGCTTGAATCAAATGTGTTTTGTCGCCCATGTTTGACGCCCACCATGTCGGAATGGGCTCAGAGGCGGTCGTGTCACGTCTAATTGAAGTTTCTAACCTAGAAATCGGGCCGATGGATTGTCCGAGTAATGGGTAGACAGTAATTTCCATCTCCCAAACACTTGGCTTCGGGCAGCCAATGTGGGAGTGGACATTTTGCCGCTTCTTTCAAATTTTGGGACAATAAGCATCCACGTTTACCCTGGCAACTAAATTCAAATCCATTTTGTATTCCTATATGAATCTTTATAAATCATTCTATGTGTTTTTATATATCTTCAAAAGGACAACAAAGATGTATTCCACTATCATATATGGATATGGTTTACAAATGCCGATACTCAAATTCAGAAGCTAGAATCCAGTTTAAGGTGAATTCGAATATTTGGAACACTTCATGTCCAACTCAAATGTCACACGCATCATAATGTGTACTCCCATTTAGATATGTACACAAGCGATGTATCAAGATTCAAATGCCGAGTCAATCAACCAAGAATGTACAGAACTAACATACATATAAACACTTATAGAGTATATGGATCAATAATATCAATTAACATACATAAGCCAGGCTGCTGTACTTTTTTTTGCTACAACAGCATCCTTTTTTTACCAGCATCTTGGCCCTTTCCGATGCGTGCCACTTATGGTCCATCTATACTTCTATTAGTGCTCAATGCACATTCAGCCCGATTTGCATATTTGTAGGTCTGGCACATCAATCCAAATGAAATGTCTCCGAGTCTTATCAATTAATACAAACTTGTGCTCAAATAAAATTACAAACCAAAAAAGAAAAACAAAAAACAATTATTACATGATCTGTAAAAAAAATGGTTTGATTAATTACATGAACAAACAACACAAAGGTTATTCAACGATGGAAAGAACATTTCACCTATTATTTACCAAGTCGGAATTTAATTTTCTTTTTTCCTTCAGGACCTTAACAATGTGGTCAGTC
Source organism: Triticum timopheevii (assembly GCA_963921465.1). Lineage (NCBI taxonomy): Eukaryota > Viridiplantae > Streptophyta > Magnoliopsida > Poales > Poaceae > Triticum > Triticum timopheevii. The sequence continues at coordinate 330,194,651 of OY997264.1, forward strand.
TTAGCTTGATTCGTTTTGAAATCCACCAAATATTTAATGGTTGTCTTGAGTACTGCTTGTGATTGTGCTGTTTGCTTCCTCAACATGTCAACTTCATCTCTTTCTACCACTAGTTTAGCCTCTAGAGCATCAACAGTTGGCAATTCATAATGCACGATTGGGCCGGTGCCACTGCTGTGGGATGATGCAACGTCCATGGGGACCTTGCTCTTTGATCTTGGGCTAACCTGTTTTGCCATTAATGTTCCGATTGGATTCAGAAAAGTTGAAGTTAGCAAAACATCTCAATTGTGAGTTATATTAGTAAACCAGTTAAACAAACAAGGAATTAAAGACTTTCAATTGGATGCTAAAAAGTAGTTATTAACATGATTGTAATCCGCTGTTGTAGCAGCAAAGCAGTTAAACAAACAAGTAGATATTTAAGTTAAGGCAAACAGGTAATTCTTAACAGTAAGTATCAAACATATAGATAGGCGAAGTCTACAATAGGATTAACAGGCTGTGGCATTGTGTAATCAGTAGCAAACTAAATTAAGCAAAGCAACGTAATTGAACAATTTTGCAATAAGTGGCCAACTAAAATTCCGAGAAGCAGGTAACTGAACTTACACTAGTTCTTTGTACAAGCACACTGCAACTTCTTTTTCGCTTACAAGGTTGTACGAAGGAGTCCATGGTATCAATTGCTTGGATACGCAGTCCCAATACTTCTTTCTTTCCACACTGCATTGGTAAGTCGAATGGTTAATCTGGTAAGATGGTGCGTCCTTGATATGTTATATGAGGACGTGTAGTCAGACTAGTTGTAGCCACACACATCACACTGGCTTTTACTGTATATTTGATGTAATTACTTTTGGCATATCGAGATCTAAGCAATATACAATAGGATGAAAAGACTGGCATCCTTCACATTATTGGCGAACTCAGTTCATAGAAACAAGCAATTCAACCATTCTGTGGGTAAATCAAAAGCGCCACTAGAATATTTTTCACTACCCAATCATACACGCAAAAAGGGGCGACGCCACCATAGGGGCTGGTATGGGTGGCCGCCTCAGGTGGCTGGAAAGTGTGCACCTAGTTTGAGTCATCCAGGTTGGCCCAGGCTAGTTTTGTTCGTCCCAACGCACGAGCAGGCAATGTAAAAAATGGAGAAAAATGTTTCAATTTGGATGGGCCAATAACATAAGTGCAAGGCAGGCCCTATAGAAGGCTCGCGGTCCAAACGAGCGCCTCCCATATCAATCGACATCAGGAAAAATCCCAATTCATTCGCTCTAGCCTCCAGTCTGGTTTGCTCCTAACCAGCCGCCGCTGGACAGACCGACACTGCACTTTCTCGCGCCCTCGTTGGAGGGCGGTCGCCGGGCTTCAAGCGAACAGAAGGACAAGAAGATGAAGATCCAACCCTGGGTGTAGCCTGCGTGGGAGGCAGCGGCGGCAGCACGGTCATGGCATCTAGTTTGCGCAAACAGACAGTCGTAGCTTGCGAGAGTAGCATGCGCAACGAGCAGGTACATCACATCCCTGATTATATCTTAATTAACTCTTCAATTTGTAGTCAATAGTTAAACCTGACGGTGTTGTAAAACTGCTTGTATGTAGGGAATCTATGAGAAAATGAAACCAATTTCTACTTATTTTATAACTCCCCCAATCAATACTGAACTAACTGAATCTATGTATCTAATCAAGTTTCCGATGCAAACATACAAGCTCATGTTGTTCTTGAGCCTGAAGTGTCTAATGAACAGACTGCTAATGAAGGATCTGATGCAAACATTTTACATGCTCCTGGTGATGAACATATAGTGTCTAATGAGGGATCTAATGCAAGCATTTTGCAAGCTCATTGAAGGATTTAGTGTCTAATGATGATCTGCTATGTTGAGAGAGACAGAGATTTGCAGGCATTGATGACAAGCAAATTATAGTGCATTTTCATAGCTTGAGGAAACGTCGAGGCCATCTACCAGAAAGTCCCTGTATCATGACAACATAGCATAAATACTTTTCTAATCTGTTGTTTGAAACTATTGGCATACTTGTGCAGGATAGATATATTGATATGCAGTTTGCGCACTGGTTATAGGTGCAATTACACTTTGATATTTTCAGCCAGAGAACGAATAATTCAAGCAGGTACAGACCATGTTTTTCGTCCTTGTACACCATGTTGCATTTTGTATTTTTTGGTGCTTGCATCATTTAGTGTTTATAATCTGAACTACTTTGGATCATTAGCTGGTTTTCAAAGTGCAGTTAGCTTCACATTTCTCAAGTTATGTTGATTTCCGAAGTGCAAGTGCCTTCGTATTAAGTTAAATGTTCGCCCTTGGTAACTTGAATTCGTGGATCTGCCACTGCACACAAATCATACACGAATGCCAGTATAAATTAAATGAAAAGCAGGGACTTATGCTAGCTCGTTGTACAGGCTCACTGCAGCTCTGCTTGCGCTTGGGATGTTCCATGTACAAGTCCATGTTACCACTTGCTTGGATGTGCAGGCCTTGTGCTCCTTGCATCCCCCTCTGCATTTTTGACAGGGCGAATGGTTGATCAAATAAGAGGAATCGACCTTGATGTTGTAACGGAGGACAGATACTTACAAGGTTATACGGGTGTGCAGGATGTGTACCAGATCCCGTAGCGCTGTCATGCTTCGCTAAAAAATGGATTTGCTTGTTTCAGATGATATCTCCAGAAGAAATAAGAGTTAAAGTCAGAGTTGCATAGGCGTGTAAGCTAAGAGAGCAGTGAAAGGATATCCAAACATCGTCGGAATAGTGCACAAGGGAGTGATGTGTGGATACCTAGTTCAGGCCGGCGTTTGGGCATGCTCGCCTAGCTAGAGTGCGGGTCACTTCGGAGCCGTTGAGGGTGATGCACTGGTGTTGGCTGGCCGTGCACGGATGCAGATCTTGAGTGGCAGCGGAGCACTACGACGCGGTGGACGAGACCGTTGGTGCAGCCCCAACGGCCTCGGGGGGCGGAGGTGCGACGATGTGCTCGGTGAAGTAGCCCGGGTGAGCTGGGAGACGGCATTGATGAAGTGCAGATAATGCGGTGGAACTCGGTGTCTGTGAGGCATGTCGGTTGCGACGGCCGACGTTGCTGGTGGACCACCCGGTGCGGTGGACGAGGGCGTAGATGAGGTAGCTCCAGTGCGGTGGTGAAGCGCGACTATCGTCTTCGTCGTCGTCGTCCGGCAGAGAGGTGGGGAAAGAGACGAGACGAGGGGCGATTCGAACCTTGCTTGGGTTGGCGGCGAATTAGGGATTTGAGCAATCTAGGCGCGGAAGGGGACGGTGGAGAAGAGAGATTTTGCAGGTGCGGAAGGGGACGGTGGAGAAGAGAGATTTTGCAGGGCTGGAATTGGGGTCGCTAGATATTTCAATCCTAAACGTGGAAGCGCAAACTTATTTTGTCGTCGTCCTTTTTTGGGGGGGGGGGGGGAGTGGGGGGGCAAGGGAGGGAGGGAGGGAGGGACGAGGGAGGGGGTGGGTGGCTGGGTGCAATGCGTCCGTCCGGCACACGCGACCACCCTGATAGGACTATGCTTCGGTGTCTTAAGGCACCTACCTTTGTGTCCATGACATGTGGGCCCAATAGGTGGCTGGCCCACATGTCAGTGACCCAAAGGCAGGTGCCTTTAAGGCACTGAAGCAGCATCCACCCCGACACGACCCTGGTCTGCCTAGTGCGCCTACATTTTAGAATGCAAACGAATCTTCTTCCATTTGCAAACAATTCTGTATGTATCACCATGCCCGTGTTTTCCTTGCAATAATTAGTCATTCGAAACGAGATACTCCCTCCATTCACTTTTGTAAGTCGTTTCAGACAACTTAAAATGAACTGTTTTGCACATTGTCTGAAATGTCTTCAAGGTCTCATAGAAGTGAACCGATGGAGTACCATAAATTATTTAATGAGGAGTTATTTGAAAAAAAATTGAAATGGTATCCACGCTAACGTGGACTAGAGTGTGTGTCACATAATTAGTTATTTGAATTAGAGTGTGTGTCATGTAGCGATCTCCAATTCTAACATGGATTTCGCATTTCACTGTATCCATGCTACTTTTTTAATACAAATTCATATGTATATGATGAACACCATGGTAGTGAGAAAACTTTTGGATGGATTCAAACATATGACCTACAAAAAAGCACAACAAATTGAGTCAATATCAACTTTCCGAAACTTAGTATGGCACGAATTCGAAATAATTACCCGTATGCATGGTCCTCAGTTCAAATCTTACAATGTACACTGAATTGAAAAATCGATATTAAGTCTCGTACTATGTACATTCAAATGTTGTTTTTAGCCCCCCCCCCCCCCCGCACACACGGTACATACTTCCTGTATTGGTCAATCTTCCTCTCCTAACCACCTTAGGAAGCTATGGGTTTCCATCACACGTTCATTCTTTCTCTCCATGCTTTGGTCTCTAAGTCTCTCAAATACACAACCCCTTTTTCCACTCTATTACCAAATGTATTTACCTCACACACCCGCCATTGCACCCCATGCCGAGCTCTCTCTCTATCCCCCTCTCCCTCTCACCCTCTCGCGCTAAATACATGCATTGCCTATCTAGCCCCCGAACCTCTCGTGCGCACGCACACACGTTGTATATCTAGGTCACTCCCTCGAGACTGTCTCACTCTTTCTTCCGCACGGCAGGCCACACTCGCTCAATCTCGCTCTCTTTATTTGAGTCTCATTTAACCTCGTTGTTTTCACACACAAATGATATATCTCCCTCTTCGGGCCTCGATCGACACACTCTATACTCTCTCACGCAGATTGTCTATCTAGGTCAGTCCATCCAAGCCGCTGCCACTCTTTCGACCTCATGGCGGGCCACGCTCACTCAATCTCTCTCTCTCTCTCTCTCTCTCTCTTTGTATGTCTCAATTGACCTCACTCTTTCTCGGACAAAAACTTTATATCACCATGTTTGATCCCAATTCAACCTATTCACATTGTATACTCTCTCATGCACATTGTCTATCTAGGTCACTCTCTCCAACCCGTCTCACTCTTTCGATCGCACGGCGACCCTATGTGATCGATTGACCTTGCTTCCTCCCACGCACAAAATATATCTACACGTCTGTGACTGGATCATCTCTCAAGATCTATCTTACAGCCCTCACCCTTGCCCAAAGCTCAATCGGACAATATCTCTCCAGAGCATATATCTGTTCAATGAATGTTGGACCACACTCACTTTGTCTCTCTATCTATATGTCTCTCGATTGACCTCACTTTCTCACACCGTATCTTCCACGCATCAAAGCTACTACCTCTCCATCCCTTGCAAAGCCTGAGCTATTTACATTGCGAGGGGCACTCCAACCTTGGATTAATTTGTGTAGGCATTTATTCCGGTCGGTTTAGATTATATTTTCATAGCATTCAGCCCACAACTACTCCAAACACCGTTGCAACGCCCACAACTCCCCTAGTTGATTTCCCTCTGGCTCGGTCATCGCTCTCTCGCACGTCCTTTCTCGCCTTCAACGTCGCACCATGGTATTATTGCAAAAAACTATGTTGTTCTCTTTAATTATTATAAATAAGCTACAAAACTACACACCGATTGTCCACTTGGAATTGAACAAATTTCGACCCACAAATTAAAGTGCTACAAACTACACACCGAGGGGCCCACATGTCATGAAACAATTTTGGACCCATATACAAATTAAAAAATAAAGGACGAGGATCGAACATGCGACCGGGCCTTCAAGCCGCACAGTAATAGGCAACATACGTAGAACAACAATGTTTGTTGTAGCCCCCTTTGTTCACATAATGTTTTTAAATTATCACAGCCTATTTAATGGATAACATGTAATATTATTTTTAGTACTATTCTCCTTCACTTACTGGTGGGTTCCATGTGTGCTCTCTCTCTCTCTCTCCTCCCCTCCTGCGTTTAGACGCATGGGCAAACACGAAGAATTCGCGGGCGATGTTGTCATTGACCATATTTGGACGCGTTCACAAGTCACGGCACCAGCTTCACGTACTAGCAACACTAGTCAGTGTGTACGTGCAATGCACGTTAATTTGGGAGTATATTAAGTGCATGCGAATATTAAGTAGGATATTATTTGCGTGTTATTATGTGATTAGCACTATTTTTGGCATGAAATTAACTGCGCGCTAAACGTGTTGAGCGCTCGACATTGAAGTAGTCTAGGTCGTTGGATGACAAGGAATACATGTGGCTTGATGACGTTTTATATTTAATTTGAGACGGCTCTAGCAGAACATTCAATCGATCAAACCTTAGATTTTGTTCAGTCTGACTCCGACTTAAAATTATACGACGATCGATATAAAATAAACGGAAATGATAAACGTTCAGATTTTAAGCATGGCAATCCGAACATTTTTCATGGCAAATTTATATTATGCGGCGGCGGCGGCATCTTGCGCCATTGTTGGCGTACTCCTGGAGGTTGGCCTAGCTTCAAGGAAGGCCAAAATGTTCTGGACTTCGGAGCGAGTCAACTGGCAGGAGGAGGCGACTGGCGTTGGTGCAAGGAAGTGCTCAACGGCGGCCATCCATGCCGCTGAGGGGGGCACTGGCACCCACGCGGGGACATTCGCTGTCATCGGCGCGGCGGATACATTCTTGTGCACGGGCACCGGCACAGGCGCACACGTCAGTGCACGCGCAGGCGCATGCGCTGGCAGGTGCACGGGCACCGGCACGGGCGTGCGCGTCAATCGGCGCAACGGTCTGCTCGCACACCTCCCGTCGACTCACACGCTTGCTCGGACGGCACCTGCCGATGAGAAGCGGGGACTCGTGGCGGCACATAAACGCCCACAGTTTCAATAGTGAAAGTGTTTGCCTTAACGTGACAGGTCTTTGTTCTAAAATACCTTGGCTCTTCATTTGTGCAACTTGTCATAAGCAGCTTGTCTCAAATTGAAGAAAAAACTTACGAAGTAATATTTGTGTCATATCACGTGACCATGCTCAGTTTCAAGAATTTATGCTCACTTTTGGATTTTCTGAAATTTAAGATCCAGGATTCGAAACAATATCATAACCTGCATCATGCAATAAATTTTCAAGCCGTACATCTATCCTGTTGTATTTCTTAAGAAAGAATTTGGTCAAACATTTTGCTTAGTTAGATTTCAGACAAGTTATACATCCAGAGTAAAAGGATAATCCCTCCGTACCAGTGCATTGCCTGATATATTAACTCAAGTACTAGGCAATAACAAACGGGCTCAATTCTGTGCTCATCCTCGTGTAGTAGTTGTAGTACTAGGTAATGCAGTTGACGGGTGACCTTGACGAGCGGCGACCGAGGGAATTGAACCGTGCTCGACACGGTAGGTAACGTTGTCTAGTTACTAAAGCATCCCTCCGTTGTTCATCGGTAGTCATTATGGACCGGGGACATGAGGGGAATTTCCTAGGGCTGGATTTCTGGCCGCCAAATATTTCGACTTGAAACGCTGTGGCTCGACTGGTTGGGGTTGCCTAATGTGCATACCACGCCACCGAAGGACACGAGCCCGGTTTTTTATTTTTATTTTTTTAGGATCAACACGAGCCAAGGTCTGGCTGGTACGCCGTTGGGTCCTACCATTCGAGAATACGAAAGGAATCTTTTAAATTGACGAATGAATCTATGTGTATTACAATACCCTTATTTTCCTTGCAAATACTAATCTCAACGTGGTAATTGATTTATGATGAGTTGTTGAATTAGAGTGAGTTTGTGATATAGTGATCTCAACGTGAATTTCACATTTCATGGTATCCCTAGTAAGTTTTCCAATGCAAATTCAAATTTAGAAGATGAACAATATGGAGGTGAGAAAACTTTGTATGTATCAAGCATATGACCACACACACACACACACACACACACACAGAGAGAGAGAGAGAGAGAGACATAGAGACACATGCACGAACACAACAACAATCCAATAAGTATAGTGCATCTAGTTTTCCAAACCATGCATGTATGACACGAATTCAAAAATACTCCTTCTATTCCTAAATATTAGTCTTTTAGAGAGTGAAACAAGTCACTACATACGGAGCAAAATGAGTGAATCTAGACTCTAAAATATGTCTACGTACATCCGTATGTGCTAGTCCATTTGAAATCTCTAAAAAGATTAATTTTTAGGAACGAAGGGAGTAAAATGTAAGACATGCATGGTGCTCAGTTCAATATTTAAAATGAACATGAAACTGAAACATGAATATTAAGTCTAGTACTACAGTACATGCAAATGTTGTGTTTAGGCGGAGCTATGATTATCAGGGGTCAACCCCTCGACCTTAGATAAAATTGTGGAGCTCTGTTTAGGGTTGTTTAGATTATATTTGTCCCCACCCTCCCAACCACCGATCGGTTGTGCACCCCCACCCCTCCTCCCCGGGAGAATATCATGTGCCCCCATACCTTAGATGCTATATGCTGATACGAGTTGCTTGGAGCTTGTAGATCTGACATATAGCAGCTCACATGATGTGTCTTAATATTTTTACAGGAAACCTTGATGAGTTTGAGAATTGCACACAACTTGTACAAAAACTACTCAGATGCCCTTGGATCCCATATCCAACGACCGCGAAGCTTGTATCACCGTAGCATCTAAGATGAAGGAGGACATCATATTCTCCTGTATGTAAGAAAATCATGTGCTACCACACCTTAGATGCTTTGGTGATGCAAGCTCTTCGGAGCCGTTAGATTTGTGACCCAACACCTCCTCGGTGGTTCGAATGGTTTTTTGCAGAAAAGCCCCAAAAGAGTTTGACCACTGCTTACAAGCACAAAGACTGCTCAGATGCCATTGGATCTCAGATCAAACGACCTCGAAGCTCGTATCACCGTAGCATCCAAGCTGCGATAGCACCTTATGTTTTCTCGCACGGGAGAATGTGAGGTGCTCCCGCACCGTAGATTCTATGGTGATACGAGTTCACTGAGATCTAACGGCCCACAGTAGGAGGTTTGAATGTTTTTGCAATATACGGCTGATAGAGTTTGGGAAATGCGCAGAAAGTACAAGTACTACACATGTGCCATCTGATCACTGATCATACGGCCTAGATGCTCATATCATCGTAGTGGGTAATTAAGCTACGGGGAGCACCTAATATGAGCAACGGGGAGCCGTTGGATCGAACATGCAGCGGCACACACGAGGCCTGAATGTTTTATTTGCAAAAAAAAACCTTTGGAGAGTTTGGAAATTGCGCATAATTACAAAGACTACTCCCAAGCCATTGGATCTCACTTCCAACGGTGTAAAAACTCGTATCACCATAGTATCTAAGCTCCAGGGTGGATGTGATATTCTATGCCGCTGTCATTTTTGTTCGTAAACTTGCAAAGTACGTGTAACTCGTGCCGTTACTTGTCTAACCGCGCAAAGTGTTTGTTCAAAAAAACCATCCTACACTGAAATATCGTAATAACACATGGGGGTCCCACTTGTCATTAATAAAATTTGAACCTAAAACTAGCAAATCCGAAAGACAAGATTCGAACTGGCAACCTGGACTACAAAGCGTAAGTCGATATCCTGAAACAACAATGGTTGTTGGCTTTGTCCCATAACTTGATTTTATACAATATTACGCTGAGCAGAGTAGAGGGAGTGCCTCGTCAACACGTGCATGACCGTTGTCTCACTTACTGGTGGGTCCCAGGTCTGATATCTCAATCTCTCTTCTCTCCATCGTCTAACCTTTGCACGGGCACACATGAAGAGCGGCGCTAGCTTGCCGTGGTGTTGTTACAACTAAAAAAAGATTGGAAAATAGAGGAATCGCCTAGAACAAGAGACGTTGTGGTTGGTCGAGACGGAGCTAACCACATCTATCCTCCGTGCCACGTTTGCATGATGAAGCTGTGTGGGTAGTGGGGTGTTTTTGACAGACTGGCTGGGTCCCGAGATCGAACCATAGGTACTAGAGTTACTGCCGACGATTGATACAGTATATTTTTGCACGCACATTTTTCCTCCGTGCCGAGACGTGGCACACCCTACCACGCGGTTTTGAGGTCCTCCCGGGTGGTGCACACATATATTCTTCCTGACATGGGACGCCCTACCGCGCATTTTCTGGGTTCTCCTCGGTCGTAGCGCTGAAGCAAGTATATGAGTCGTCAAATCACGAAAGACCACCTTTCCCTCCGAGTACATCAGTGAAGCAAGGTGGCAAGCTAGTTGGGCTAGTTCGAACGATTACCTAGGCCGCCGCCACATTTGTATTTTCACCCCTTTTTTATCTACTTGCCGGCAGGTAAATTTAAATATCCACCGTGACATTGCTCTGGTGTTTGGGTGTTGCAGGATTTTTATTTTTTTGATTGATGGGAGCATGCGCGGCAAGATTCTTAATATTTTGATTGAGGGGAGCAGGCCAACAACAATTAGTCATGATGACTTCGTCTGTCAAACCCACTGCTCCCTGATGTGAGAAGTCGTCGACTGGAGTTTTACAGTGGTGAAAACCAAAAGATTCCCCGCTCCTCGGCTGGCTCCCTCTGCCTTCCCGTAGATTGCATTTCCTTTCAGCCATTTTCCCCCTTTGCTTCCTCTCCCCATTGCTTCTACATGGTTCCATGGCGGCGCAGCAGATCACAGAGTCCGAGGTGAGGCGCCCGACACAGGAGCTCCATGCCAAGGATGCGGAGCTTAGGGCCAAGGACGTGGAGCTCCGTGAGCTCAAGGAGGAGAGGAGTGCCATGCTACTCCGTTATGTGCGGGAGTTCACGGAAATTCAAAAGTGGCAGGCGTCCACCACAAAGTTGCTCGAGGTGTCGGCGGTGTTGCTGCAAAAAGCGGAAGATATGATAGGCCGTCAGGAGAGCCGGCTGGAGCGTGAGCGGGCCGATCGTGACGAGGTCCAGGATCGCCTCAGCCACTTGGTGAACCAAGTTTCCACGCACGTGTTGCGGCAGCGCGATGCCTACCGTCATGCCAGTGCGACGATGCCGGTCGTCGGGCTAAACCCGTTCGACCACCCGGTCGACTTCAACGAGCTGCGGCTTCCTGACCTGGTCTCCTTATTCACCTATATCTCCGAGGAGCTGAGCCGTCTTCGCGCGATGGTGGGGGCTGAGCTGGACAAGGAGGGGTTGCGGGCTGCCGTCACCATTGCCAAGCGAATCCTTTCAGGGCTCCGTCACCGGAATCCATTTGTGCCATTGGACGCCGTCTTTGATGAGCTGGCTCCCGTCGACCAGGAGCAGGCTCTGCGGGCGGTTGCACCCTACATCACCAATGTCGTGCGCCTCGAGAAGCAGAGGGACTTCAGTGGTGTTTAGGCGCCCTCTGCATGGGCATGTCCATGTCTTGACGGAACATGACCGTTGGATCAAACTCAGACGATGCAGATCAGGCACTGTAGCACAAAGCGTGTGGGTGTGTTTGGTTGTATTCTCATCTCAATATAGTTGTTTCCTCTTTGTGTATTTTTGTTAACCTACTAGTGTGGACTCATGCACCCTTCATGCACACTACTAAACACCCAAAAGTGGGTCGAGAAGGGAACTTTTGCTCCCATCCCGTGCACCCTTCATACACCCTGCCTAACTCTATTCGTGCTTCATATGGTTCATGTTTCGTGGAGTACTGTAGCAACATACTCTCCATGCGCTGTAGACCTAGTTCTGTTAACATTGATCTCACCATTCATTCTCGACCGGACAGTCAAAAAAGAGGTACTATGTTACATATAGGAGTAGTTGACATGCGCACAACATCATTTGTTATCATCATATCTTACTACACTAGCAACAAGATTGTGTAGTACTGACGTATGAACCACTGCACATGCCTAGTAGTAGGAGCATTGTGTATGTTCAAGTGGCTGCCGTGTTTCGCAGTCCTCCGTCGTAAGAGTGGAAACGCTTGTTGTAATCATTTTTTCTTCAAAAAAGCAGTGGGCACGCTCTACCGTGCGGATCCTCCTGCAGCCATGCACTAAATTACTCACTTTCACCGACGTGTGGGACAACCAGCACCTGGGTCCACCAGCCATGCACTAAATTATTCCGTAGTAGAGTGATGGTAGACTACCACGATCGAAGCGCCGCAGTAATGCCCAATGAGCCGTCAAATCACAAAACCCCCTCCTTTCCAGCAGTAAGTTGGACGGACGAAGCAACCATCATTTCACTCTTCTCTCTCATCTTCCTCTCTTGAAGGAAACCCCCACTCGCTTCGCTTCTCCCTCATCTCATTCCTCCTTTCACTCTTCTCTCTCAGCTTCCTCTCTTGGATGGACGCTGGAGCACCAGCCGACGTGATGTCTATGGCTCTGGCCAAAACCGTCGAGGCTCATGGTACGAAGAAGGGCAAGCACCCCGCCGAGACTACCGTAGACAAGCTCAAAGCCATCGCCCTGTCCAAGCCCCCCCTCTCCGGGATCCCTCATTGAGCAAGTCCAGGTAATGTCTCTTGTTGACGATATTTTCTCGATCTTGATCATGTTTTTTCATCTAAAACACGCAGTACTAGTACTGGTAGTACATCTTTCTGGGTGATCTTGCATGTGATGTGTGCCAAATGACGGTTTTAAATTCCTCCTTTGACCAAAACATGCGAGAGGTTGACACTGATTTCTTATAGATTACTTTCAACTACTCCCTCTGTCCCAAATTTCTTGTCTTAGATTTGTCTAGATACGGATGTATCTAATACTAAAATGTGACTTGATACATCCGTATCTAGACAAATCTAAGACAAGAATTTTGGGACGGAGGGAGTACTTTATGAACATCAATGCTACCTTTGAAGAGGGTATATTTGCCTCAGTAACTTGTGTTATGGATATTGCAAGTAATCCCTCTGCTCTCATGCCTTTGAAGACATGTTCTAATGTCTTTGTTCACTCATTTCTATGCGTATATGTAGTCATATATGGAGTATAATATCAAAAATCATGTTATATTTCTGAGCAGAGGTAGTAATAAAATATGGTTTCTGTTTGAATTAGAACTAGGTCCGCGGTGGAGATGAAGTTCTCAAAGTCATGCCGTGTGAACTGGAAGACCTCATGATGAGTTCTACTACTGAACTATCCAGATGCAGTGTCCTTGTCGCCACGTGTCCTGAACTAGTGTTTTCCTGTAGCTTTGTTGTCAGGCGTGTTCTTGAGGCTGTACTTGACCACAACAATTTCCTGGATTACGAAGGGTGTGGTTCTTGTAAAGCTTCCCAAAAAATCTGATGCGGCCTGTCTTCATCATCATGTTTATGAGTGGAAAGACCACTCTGTTAGGTTCTCCAAGGTTGACAAGATGGTGATGGTGCATGTAGACATCTCTCATGAAGTCCATGGCCTAGTCAGTTATGCGGGGTTCATCCCGTAGGTCGATGCCAAGAAATAGTCTGCAGAGTTTAATTAGTGCAACTTTGCTTGTCTATAGTAAGTACTATTGTTCAGTACTTGATTTGTGTTTGTGAACCCTGTATTGTTTAATAGTACTGCCGCTTTTGGTGTGTGGTCAGTCCTGAGAATGGTCTATGTTAATGTCTGTCCACTCAATTCAGTCTGTATATTTTGAGGTATCCAGATCATCTTTTTTGTGAGAACAGTTTATCAATTATGGTTACACTCCAATATCTGTATGCATTGCAGGGTTTATCGCACCCACCAGGATTTCCAGTCCCATGGATGTTCGGTCCATACGATTTGTCACGACCTTTGGACTGTCCTGCTTGTGGGAGTAGGCGGGGCCGTTGCATGCCACCCTTAGTTGGACGATCAATCTTCTGTTTAGTACTTCAACATAGTGATTTCCTGGTAAGGATTCACTCGTGTTACATCAAGTAAATCTTATTGATTTACTGTCTAAATCTTATTAATTTAATGTCATGTTTTCTTTCTTTTCCTACAATTTTACGATGCAAGTTTTGCCATGTGACATTCATCACAGAATAAACCATTTGGTTTTTTCTACGATGGCTATTTTTGCAAGTTTCACTTCTTATGTCGTGTCAGTAACGAAGGCACTGTCCATCTCTTATATTACTGGAAAAAATTGGATCAGTCTGTTGTCTGAGTACAAGCTGAATCCCTATGATGAACTGCAGTTTTGTTTAACAAAAACGCCACAATTAGTCCTTTTTGACGTTTAAAACAAATGAAGAAAAAAACTGGATCACGGTCACAGATCCTAGTCAAGTTAGAAAGTTGATCATAGCAGACCAGACATGATCGCCGCTGTCTCACACATCGGTACCACCTTCAGCAACGGATCGAGCACCGGCAGTTGCTCTAGCACTAACAGCGGCAACAGCTCAGTCTGATCCAACTGAGGATTGGGCACCGATCGCGTCAGCGGATCAGTCTGATCTACCGGAGGATCGGGCATAGACACCGGCACCCGCTACGACACCGGCACCAGCTCTACAAGGAGCACCATCTCCGGCAGCAGCAGTGGCTTCGGCACCTGCACCAACACTTGCACTTGCATCTGCTCCAGCCCGTGCTGTTGCACTGGTAACAAACTGGGCTGCAGTTCGCACTTCATATACCAAAGTCCTTACAGAAACCGACATGTCCACCTTCTTGGTAAGCATTGGCCGCCCAAGTGCTTCGTTCTTTTTTCTTTCCATGTTGTTTCACATGATTCACTGTGTTGATCTAACTATTTGGGTATGTCTTCTTGTTTGCAAAGAGAGAATTCCTAGAGCAACGAGCGAGTCGTTTAACAATCGGGGCGACCACGGCCAAGTTTCTCTTACCATGCGGAACCTTGGTGTGAATGAACCTGCTCAATATACCGTAAGTACAAAGGATGATCGCATGATGATTGATGCTAAAGGATGGTCAAGGTTCAAATCTAAATCATATCTTGCGGTAGGGGATGATGTCAAAATCGAACTTTCTCGGCAAGGAGAGCTGGTCCAAATCAACTTTGAAATTCTTCAGTAGCAGCACACAACTGCTGAACTGATCTATCCTCCGAGAGATTTTGATGTAATAATCTGGCATGGTGAAAGAAGTGTCCTGTGTGTATAAGTAGTATGACAGTATTATTTATCACATGGTATATCGTTGATAGAATTGCAACTCTGATTGCTGGTTAGGAACTGTCGTTCGATTTCATTCCAACAGCTGCCGTGCTTTATTCAATTTTGTGTATTCGCCTTGCGACAGCATCTAAAAGTAGCGCCATACCAATCGCTTGCAATATGAAAAGCGCTGAGGTATAACACATGGGCCCCCAAACATGCAGGGTGGGCCTGCGGCCCAAAGTCCAGAACCGTGAGCCTGTCTGAGTATTACATTCTCAGCTGAACCCCCATAAAAAAAGCTAAACCCCCATAATGCCCGTGCGTTGCATGTAACATCAAGATGCATTTGTATGAGTATTTTATCTTGTGAGAGAAAAGGATGAACGAGGGAAGGCCTTATTTGCAAATGTGGAGAGGTGTGTGGGTACCTTTTTGCAAAATTGCCATAGTTTCCTTCCTATCCGTCAGATATAAATCGGATGACCTATATTGCAGGATGGCAGGCACACCATCATCAACAACTCGTCTATACTGTGTTAAAAACAACTCTGTTTTTTATAATTATATATGTTATATATATTCCCCTTGATTTTTCTTATGTATAAAGTTGTGATATAAAAGATTTGTATATTTGTTTACAGAGGGAGTATCTCTCTGTCAAAAAATATATTTATGTGTAACTAGTTACTCCTGTCTTTCTACTTCGTTTCGCTGATATGTGGGGCAACCGGCAACGGGGTCCACATGCCATATGCACAAATTAGAGTGCACAACTGCACGGTAGACACACCCCGGTCGTAGCGCCGCAGTAATGCCCAATGAGCCGTCAAATCACAACCCCCCCTTTCCATCTTTAGCAGTAAGCTGGACGGACGAAGCGGCAATATTTCACTGGGCATGAATCCCCTTCTCCCTCGTCTGCTAGTTCAGAGAAAACCCCCTCTCGGCGATTGCATAGGGTTTTCTCATGGAGAACCATGTAGGAATTCTTCATCCATCCCCGGTAAATCCAAGTCCCTTGGTCGCAGGTAATCCTAGGATGGCAGCCGCCGCCGTTGATGCATTTTTCTTCCTACCGAATCTAGTGTGTTTCATTTGTAGTGCCCAAAGTGCGAGTACCCTATAGGTTTCTGTGCCCTCGGCGAGATGCCACACTTGTTCCTTATCATCCTAACACATGATTTTGAAACACGCACAATATGTTCCTAGAATCCTCTTTTCTATCTGGGAGGGTGGGTTTTTTTTGAACATGATGTCCACTAATTTGGAAATTTGGATTGCTATATTTGGATAAAAGGTACTACTAGTACGATGGTCAACACTGATGTGAAGGAGGAAGTTATTTCTAGATTTGGATAGGGAATACATTGTGTTCTCATATTATTTTTCCTGCAGTGTATTATTTGCTCTGCCAGAACACATGTACTCAAGATGCTCGGCCTTGCCATAATTGAATACACTAGTTTAATGGTCACAGTGAAGACAACCCATGGATATAAGTTCCGAGTTGGGTTCATGAACCAAGAAGATCGCTGCTTTTTTTATGGCCGAACTTGGATAAACTTTCTCAAGTGTTACGGACTGAAAGTTGGCGCACGTATGTTGATGGAAATAGCAGAACCTGGTCTCATCTTCACTGCGATCTTCCACCCCGACATAGTTCCAATTGTTCATCCATGTTAGTTTTGTGTCTGGTTCTTGCTTGTTGCCTCGATTACTTCTTAATCCACCTATTCTGTCTAACTAATCACAGTTTAACTTTAGAAGTAGCAACGAATCTCTCACAAAGATGCTACTTCTAACTAATATTTTCTTATAATTGGTGGCACGTGTAGTTTTTTCAGAGTTAAGCAGGCTGCCCGTTTGTTATTCTGTAATAACTCGGCTGTTACTGATGGCACTGAAGTTGACTGGGTTGACATCCACAAGTTCCTACACTTTATAGATTATCTTGAGGTCCTTGTGGGGCATTTCAATGGCGGAAGGCCACGTGGGATATGTGTGCCACTGCTGCACTCGTTGAACAGGTCCAACTGTGTCGAAAAACTTATGGTACGAGCTGTTTTCTGTTATATATGTTCTTCATAAACTATTGCTTATACACAGTTTTACAACTGTGATCTTCTTGAAACAGAAACTGCCCAGTTCTATTATTCCTATACAGATGCCTGACCATGGTCGGGTCAGACTTGCGCTTCGTCACAACATGATGTTTATGTCAACCTACTCAATTCCCCTTGGAGGTGAAAAGATACTTATTCATTGGTGGTCTCAAATACTGAAGGCCCATCCATGTTGGAGAATAGGACAGAAGATTATGTTCATGCTTTTCCATGGCTCTAAAGCGAATATCCTGTTTATTGGCCACATTATGAGATGCAGCCGCTTTCAGAAGGTTGTGGATCCGCGGGGTGGCGCCTGGGCCTTGTCCTGGGGCTTGGCGGCCTCACCCTTGGTTAACTGTAGGCAAAGTAGCATTGTTCGAGGCATGCTTTGTATGGTTGAACCTGTATAAGTACTCATACTACTTTCAGCTTTGGTTGTTAAGTGACCCTGCTGGTTTCAGTTAAGCTTGTTAAGTACTCCTGCTGCTTTTACAGTCTATCGTGTTTCTTTAGTCATGTCTTCCTCCAGCCGCCAAAACCAAACCAGCGCCGGCGGGGCCGCCTGCTTCCGCCTCCCATGGCTGGCAGCGCCTCAGCGCACGTATTGCCGCCCCATCGTCTCCTAAATCGTTAACACCGACGTCCTCCGCGCGCGTTGGTGCGCTAGCCGCGGTGCCGCCCTCTCGCGTTGTCAACATGGTCAACAAACAACAGGAATCGGCAGAAGTACGTGGAGAGGATGACAGTAGGGTCCCACCACATCAGCGTCTGGAAAAATAAAATGCTTCCTCCTAGTGTTTTCCTGACATCTGGGACCCACGACATTGTGAGCATATATAGACAATAGAAAAGAGAACAACACAAGATCGGCTGACACCTGGGACGTAGCTACTCGAGCAGTATTTTTTTTGTTATTGTTGAGACGGAGCAGGGTTTGAACTGGGCTGTGGCCCGTCTAGCCCAGGCTTATATTTTATGTTCACCATGTGACCAGCCAAGCTATTTCTTCTTTGTGAAATGAGCCCAGTTTATTTTTTCTGAAGAATACCCAATCCTACGCCCTGACGGGCTGCAACTCTTTCAAGACGCCTGCAAATCTTGAAAGTAATATGAAATGGGTTGTAAATATAAAAACAGATGACAAATTGGCAATTACTTTATAATTTCTGAATTTTTTCACATTTTCAGATTCCTATTTCACTGGGCATTAACCTAATTTAAATATATCTTCAAAGTACTTTAAATCAGGCTCGACATTTCGGTATTAAAAATAGTTTGGAACCCACAGAAATATGCGAATTTGGCCCTGGCCAACCAAGAAAACGACTGCAATAAATTGCATAAGAAGTTGCCATGAGCTATATATAAATTATTAAAAAAAAGAGGGAGTGGTCTGACTTGTGGGCCTATTTAGTTGACGCATATGCTAGATTTTTTAGTTATTATATACGTCAACAAACGATTCTAGCAGACGTAACCGTTGGATGTCAATCCAACGGCCGTCGTGTTTCTTCAAGCTCTAATCTTCTTGCTCTAGCCACCAAAGCAGCGCTGGCGGGACCGCCTGCTCCCGCCTCCCGTGGCCGGCTATGCTGCCGCGCAGGCCTCAGCGCCCCCTACTACTCCCACCGTTGGCCAGGGCATCCATCTACTCACCCACACCCCCTGTTATTCTGCGGCGACGGCAGCCTCACACCGCAACCAAACCGGTGAACCCTCATACTCCTCTCCGCGTAGGCTTCCACTTCTGCGTCTTCCCCGGCTCCGCGTCGTCCCCTTTCTAGGCCTCGCCGTCGTTCACCGCCGTGGTGCTCTCGGCGCGGCGTGGTCAATGTGGTCAATGACCGACTTCCATCGGAAGAGTACTGTACGTGGAGAGGCTGACCGATGGGTCCATGATAGCCGCAAGGAAGTGGACGGGCCACCAGTATTTCACGAAAAAACGTTTCCCCCTGACTGGTGGGACCCACTGGACGGGCCACCGTATTTCGCGAAAAAAATGTTCCCCCCGCTGTCAGCTCAGACCCACCGGAAGTGCCTCGTTATTACCCACAAAAAAATGTATACCCCCTGCTAGCTGGGACCCACCTTGGTGGGAGGCTGACTTGTGGGCCTACTAAGTTGACTGGGACTGAGGCCTTTGTCAACTTCGGTCAATGTATGAACGATTCTAGATCCAGTGACCGTACGATGACCATCCAACGGCCGTAGTGCTTCTTCAACCTCTGGTCTTCTTGCTCCAGCCGCCCAAAGCAGCGCCGGTCGTGCCGCATGCTCCTGCCACCCGTGGCCGGCTGTGATGCCGCGGAGGCCTCACCGCCCCCTACTACTCCCACCACTGGCCAGGCCATCCCTCTACTCACCCACACCCCCTGTTATTCTGCGGCGAGGGCAGCCTCACACCGCATCCGAACGAGTGAACCCTCATACTCCTCTACGCGTGGGCATCCGCTGCCGCATCTTCCCTAGCTCCGCGTCGTCCCCTTCCTAGCCTCGCCATCGTCCACCGCCCTGGTGCTCTCGGCGCGGCGTGGTCAACGTGGTCAAGGAACGACTTCCATCGGACGTGGACTGTACGTGGAGAGGCTGACAGCTGGGTCCATGGCCGCAGCAAGGAAGTGCCTCCTTATTACATGGAAAATAATGATTCCTCCACCTGACAGTAGGGACCCACTGGACAGGCCACCGTATTTCGCGAAAAATGGGTTTCCTCCCTGACTGCTGGGACCCACCAGCCACATCTTCGCAAGCAAGGAAGTGTGTCCAGAAAAAAATCGATTTGCCCCCTGACTGCTGGGACCCACCAGCTACATCTTTGCACGCAAGGAATTGCCTGACAGTCGGGACCCACCTGGTCGAAGCGTACGTAGCATTGTCATTCTGGTCGCGAACGTGTACGTACATACTGGTGGATGTAGAGGCGCGTACGTGTCGTAGTAGAGGCGCGCACGTAGCATGTACACGTACGTACATCGGCCAGTGTGCAAGAAAGAAAACATGGCCACGTATGTGTACATATGGGCGGGGTCTCGAACGTCTACTCGCGCATACGTACGGCCAGTACTCGTGTACATGGCTAGGTCAGAACGGAGAAACAGCGTCGTCGTCGTGTTCATGGGGAGCCTGGGTCGGAATGGAATGATGCGTCGTGTTCATCGGGAGGGCTTGGACGGAACAGGCGATGGAAACAAGGCCTAGCATACAGCAGAACGAAGGAAACGGCCTTGCGTTCGACTGGCCACATTCGAAACGGGATCCTATTCATCGGGAGAGGTCTGGCGTACTGCAAAACGGAGGAAACGGACCTCCTATGGTCGAAACGGGGGTCCTGTTGAACGGGAGGGGTGTGGCATACCGCAAAACAGACGAAACGGACTTGTGTTGGAGCGCTACGGTCGAAACGAGGGTCCTGTTCATCGCGAGGGGTGTGGCGTACCGCAAAACGGGACTCCACGGGATACTGTTCATCTCCACCGTCGACCTCCTCCAGCTCCACGGGCTACCGTCCACCTCCTCCAGCCTCCACCGGCTACTGTTCAACCACCCCTCCACGGGCACCCCTCCACCGTCTACTATTCATCCAGCCCTCCACGGGGTCGTCCTGTTCATCCAGAGGCAATGCCACGGGGTCCTGTTCATCCACCCCACCGCTCACTGTCCATCCAACCCCCCCCCCCCCACCCGCAACACTCACTGTTCATCCAGAGGCAGCATCGATCGGCTTCAGTAAGCAGCAGTAGCGAAGGAATCGCTCGATTTGGTTCAGTTAACAGCCATCGATCGATCGCTCGGTTCAGTAACGCGTAGCCTGCAGTGCAATCGCTCAGGTTCAGTTAGAGCCCAACGCCTCGCTCGGGTTCGGTTAGAGCCAACGCCTCGCACACACGCGCGTACGTGTACGAGAGAAACGTGCATCGCTCGGCCCCCGACCTCCCACCGTAATTGGGAACTCCCCAAAATTTTCCTCGCCCTCGCTCC
Organism: Triticum timopheevii; assembly: GCA_963921465.1. Classification (NCBI taxonomy): domain Eukaryota; kingdom Viridiplantae; phylum Streptophyta; class Magnoliopsida; order Poales; family Poaceae; genus Triticum; species Triticum timopheevii. Next base: position 330,215,785 of record OY997264.1, read on the forward strand.
TACCACGGTTTTTTCCGTCATGGATGGCCCAAAGAATGTCATGCAGCTACGTCTCCGGCCCGCCCAGGACAAAAAGCCCATTTTCTGTCATGTTTTTTTGTCATAGAAGTAGGAGCCCACCACATCTATGATGATACCGGGTTTTGTCACAATTATCGTCATAGAAGTGTCATTAGGATGACAAAAAAAAATCGTTCGGCCCAAAATGTCACGGATGTGTCTTTTTTTTGTAGTGCCTGTGTGAGCGAGCAAAGAACGAATAAACGAACAAATTGTGCGGCCAAATAGAATCAATTCTTGGGGCGAGACAACCTCCTATCTTGTTGCGAGCGGAATTTTTTTTCCAAAATCAATTGTTAAGGATACCCTTTGCAATGGTCAATTCCACACCAAAATCACTAGTTAAGGATACCCTTTGCAAGGTCAATCCCACCTCCTCAGGAGCTGACAAGTGGCAACCTTGGACTTTTTCCGATTTTTGTAGATTCATTTTTCAAAACACTTTACCTCTTGAACCGTGCATCCAAATTCTAAACCGTTTTCACTGTTGGATTCCTCGCGTCGAGATATTCGAAACTAGATCTTATGTTAATAGGTTTCTACAGACTTTTTTCACAAAAAATATGTGGAAAACCCGATAGAAAAGCGTACCTGGAAACTCGCCTTTTCCACTTTTCCCCTTTTGCGAGAGGCACAGTAGTGCTTCTCGCATAAGCAAATCTACGCCCCTTGTGGAACCAAAAAACACGGTTTTTCCTTATTCGAGAGGCACAGCTCTGCCACTTGTGGAAGCAAACATATGAATCTCCTGAAAGCAAAAAAAATGTTTTGTTCCCTTTTTTGAGAGGCACAACTACGCCTCTCCTAAAACAAAATCTATGCATCCATGAAAAGCAAACTTTTACCTCTCGTGTGGAAGCCAAAAAATGTGTATTTTCCTTTTTCGAGAGGCGTCACCGTCATCAAGCAAATTGGTGTCCTTCATGTAAACAAAAAAACATGTTGTTTTTTCCTTTCTCAGAGACACAACAATGCCTCTCACCTCTCATGGAAGCAAATCCATGCCTCTCAGAGACACAACTATTCCTTTATCAGGTATTAAAGGCGCTACAGTACCTGGTTTTGGGAACCTTCCAGAAGATTCATGACTAGTTTTAGGAACCTTCTAGAAACTTCCTCAACATATTTTCACTGTATTTTCAGTTCTCAAATTTCCTTCGCCTTTTTCCTTTTTCATTTCTTTTTTTCTTTTTCTTACTTCTTTTAAATTTTCATTTTTTTATTTTTTAATTTTATTGTCCCTTTATATTTTCAAGATTGTCTTCTAAAACTTGTTCAAAAGTTTGAAAAATTGTTTAGAATTTTAGAAAATGTTTTCGTTTACACAATTTGTTCACGGATTAAAAAAATGTGTTTTCTCAACTTGTACATAAATTCAGAAAATGTTCTCGGTTACAAAAGTTTGTCCGGAATTTGGAAAAGTGATCCCATTTTCAGAATTCATTCAAAATTCAAAAAAGTTCCTTCTTTCAAAATTTGTTCACGGATTCAAAAAAAGGGAGTTTAAAATATTGTTCATGCTTTCAAAAAAATAAAAATCTCATAAATGTTCAGGTTTTCAATTTTTTGTTCACAAACTCAAAAATGTTAGGCAAATAAAAATAAAATTAGTGGTTTCAATTGTTTGTTTGTTTTGTTGAGAAATGTTTGAAATTCCTAACATCTTCCTTGGTTTGAGAAACTTTTGGGAGAACTAAAAATTGTTCGTTTTCAATATTTTGTTTGCATTTTGAGATTTTGACATTATGACCATTTTTTGTGCCCTAACTCATACCGACTACTAAAATTTACCCCAGTTTTTAATGTGGTCAAATTTTCCCCTAGAAAATCATTTTAGGTCACCTGAATGCCCTTCTAATTTATAACAAATTCGTACCAAGTTAGAATAATGCAAATAAGATATTAAAATGTTCATAGAAACATCACTTGTGGATGTAGTTTGCATTCATGAAAAAGGTAATGTTTAATTTTTTTAGGGATTACAACATTAAAATACTATTTATGGTGAATGTAAATAAATAGAGTAGAGGTGATGAACGTAAATGAAATGGGTGTATAGGTGATATTATCTCCATCCCAAAAACCTGGTCCTAGATTAACGCATATCTAAGACAAGATTTTCGGGACCGGGGAGAATTTTGTGAACGTTTTCATATCTTATTTACATTCTTTTGATTTCATATAAATTTGTTATGAATTTTCCAAGAACTAGTCAAACGACTTTGAAATAGACAAAAAATTAGGGGTAAATGTGAGTAGTGGGTTCGAGTTAGGGGAACAATTGTAAATGTTTCTTTTTGAAAATCCGATAGAATTTTTGAGAATGTGAATATATTTTTTGTTTTATTTCAAGAAGTCTCAGACATTTGAGCTTGGGGATGCCCCGGTTGGCATCCCACCTTTCTTCTTCAACAATGATCGTTCAGTTTTGGTTGAGCCTAAGTTTTTGCTTCTTCACATGATATGTGCTATCCTTGGAATTTTTTTGTTCTACTTGATGCTTGAATGAAGTACTTAAGATCAAAATTTTCTTTATGAGAGAGAGTCTTCACATAGCTACATAATTATTAAACTACTCATTGATCTTCACTCATATCTTTTAGAGTAGTTTGTCATTTACTCGTGTGCTTCACTTATATCCTATGAGTAAATGGTTGAATGAATTGAATATCACAAATCTAAATTTATATATGTTTCATATGCTTATGCCATGGGGAGTAGTGACTTCACATATAAGAAGTAGAGGTGGTAAATTTATTGAAAGTTAGCAAACATAGTATTGGTCACTTGAACAATTCATGAAAGAATATTAAAGGAAGAGAGATTTCACATATAAATATACTATCGTGGGCATCTTCTATAATTGTGAGCCCCATTAATTATTTTCAAACCTGAGTAAATTAGTTGAAGTTGAACAAAGAAGACAACATAATGAGTTATGCTTGGGTATATTTGTATAGAAGTTATATTGTTATGGATCCTCCAGCATGTGGTGCTTGCTGTTTAGAATCTTTTTGCTAGCCAAAATTTCTCTACTAAGAGGGAATACTGCTTGTGCATCCAAAATCCTTGAACCAAGTTTCTTCCATGAGTGTCCACCATATCTACCTATACGTGGTATTTACCTGCCGTTCCAAGTAAATTTGCATGTGCCAAACTCTAAACCTTCAAATAATAATCTTTTTGTATGCCCGAATCACTCATGTAGCGACTAGGGGCTGTCAATAGCATGCTAGGTGGGTTATTCACGATGAGTGGACTCCACTCATCATTCACGAGAAAATGGCCTGTAACCAGGATGCCCAGTTCCATTCAAATCAAATCAAATTATAATTGCAAACAAAACTCCCCAAGGATTGTTGATAGTTGGATGGTAGCTGTTGTTTCGGACCAGCCGTGGAAGATGCTTGTTGGTGGTGGGGGAGTAAAAACTTTGCCATTCTGTTTGGGAACCCCCTATAATGTTTCTAGTATGGAAGATATTGGGAATTCTTGGTCGTTATGTTGACAATGAAAGCATACCTCTCAAAATTATTTTCATCTCTGTTTTAAAAGCTTCGAGCTCTAGCACCTCTGCAAATCCCTGCTTCCCTCTGCGAAGGGCTTATCTTTTACTTTTATGCAAGATTCAGTAGTACTCCTTCTCATTCCAACCTACTCTTTAGTTGGCAAGCATCATGTGATGGGGAAAAATCTAAGCATATATGGCCATTCAAATTTATTTGACCATGAATTATTATTGTTGTCAATTATCTATATGATAAATAAGTTGGGAGGCGAAACATTAAGCTCCTATCTTTCTCTATGTTCAATGGATGCAATTTGTTCTAAAAATATGCTTTGAGTGGTAGCAATCATAGAAGACTATATGGTAGTTGAGTATGTGGGGTTTGCTAAATCAAAGCTCTTACATAGACCCTTCCTGAAAATAAGATGAATTGTAGTTGTTTGATGACCGAGAACATAGTTTGTTAGTTTTCAAGAAAGTTTATGGTCTATACTTTAACATGTGAATAGCTTTTTACTTGATCATGAGAAGTTTTATGATATGAGCTACTGTTACGATATATAATGATGCTAGAAAAAGTGACTGAAATTATCATTGATCAAACTTGTGCGCTTGATAGCATTCCACATCAAAAAAATCTGTTTTTATCATTTACCTACTCGAGGACGAGCAGGAATTAAGCTTGGGGATGGTTGATACGTATCTATAATTTTTGATTGTTCCATGCTATTATATTATCTATCTTGGATGTTTTATATGTATTTATATGCTATTTTATATTATTTTTGGGAATAACCTATTAACCTAGAACCCAGTGCCAGTTTCTGTTTTTTTCCTTCCTTTTGTGTTTCCCAGAAAAGGAATATCAAACGGTGTCCAAATGAGCTGAAAATTTATGGTGATTTTTAATGGACCAGAAGAAGCCCTCGAAGCAAAAGAGTTGGGCCAGAAGAGTCCCAAGCCAACCACAAGGGTGGAGGGCGCGCCCTACCCCCCTGGGAGGGTGCTCCGGTCTTGTCATTGAGTCGTGGACCCCCCTGACATGAAACCGACGCCAAAAATTTCTATAAATACAGAAACACCTGAAAAGGAACCTAGATCAACGGTTTCACCGCCGCAAGCCTCTGTAGCCACGAAAAACCAATCGGGATCCCGTTCCGGCACCCTGCCGGAGGGGGAAACCATCACCGGTGGCCATCTTCATCATCCCGACGGTCTCCATGACGAGGAGGGAGTAGTTCACCCTCGGGGATGAGGGTATGTACCAATAGCTATGTGTTTGATCTCTCTCTCTCTCTCTCTCTCTCTCACTCTCTCTCTCTCTCTCGTGTTCTTGATTTGGCATGTCTTGATGTATCGCGAGATTTGTTATTATAGTTGGATCCTATGGTGTTTCTTCCCCTCTATCTTCTTGTGATGAATTGAGTTTTACCTCTGAGGTTTCACTATTATCGGATTGAATACTATTATGCATTTGAGAACACTTGATGCACTACTGCAGGACGCTGCTAACGCGACACTACAATCAGAGACCCTTCGACGAAACTATGTGCGATGCAATAATTGCAAATGGTGATGTAAAAAAACCGTCAAAAAAGATGCTATACATTTGCGATGATGGATGCATCAAACACGGTTCAGAATTTAGTTGCGTGTGCGGTGAGGGGCATATGGTTCAGTTAAATGAACTGTTTGTGATGAGGCAGAAGAACAGAATTGGGCTGTCAGATGAAGGTGTGTGCAATATACAGCATATGGTTCACTTGGATGAACTGTTTGTGATTAGGAAACACAAATGAAACGGTCAGTCAGTGCAAGGTGTGTGCGATATACGGCATACGGTTCACTCGGATGAACTGTTTGCGTTGAGCCAGGAGAACATAAACGGTTCAATTTAACAAGATGTGTGTGTTGTGCGATGGGATTGCATACAGAACAACAACATATATATAGGACTGAGCTATTATGTTACTGGTAAAAGAGTAATATTCTGTTACCCTGGGCCTCATATAGGCGCGCGATCGAATGCAGCCCACCAGCCATAACCGGACCGATCATCAAAAAGAAATAGAAAATGGAACCCCCCCCACCCCACCCTGCACGACCCACTCACCCCCGAACCCTTCCCGATCCCATCTCCAGCGTGCCACCGCCCCATGGCCCACCGTCACATGCCACCGCCCCATGCCCCGCCGCCACACGTCGCCGCCCCATGCCCCGCCGCCGCGCGTCACCGCCCCATGCCCCGTCGCCGCGCGTCGCCGCCCCATGCCCTGTAACCGCGCGCCGCCACCCCCAACCGCCTCTTACTGCTGGATCCGACCTCACCACCATCGCCATGGCTCGGCGCCTCCACCTCCCGGCGGCGCATCCAACCTCCCCGCGTGGTGTGTCCACCCCTGTCGACGCGTCCTGCCGCCCTATCCCTCCCCTTCCCTGTGTCAGGATAGGCAACATCCAGCTGGTGCCTGAACCCCATCCCACTGGCGTGGCTCACTGCAGTAGTAGTACTTCTGCGCCACGCCGCCGCTGGTCAATGCCCGTCTTCCACGGCTCTCCCTTGCTCCCTATACATTTTCTTCTCACCGAGAAGTAATTCCTCCCTTGTCCTCTCATGGTGACTATTGCATAAAATAAACACACGGGGACGTGCTGCCCTCAGTCCTCTGTCGATGGATCCAGCAGTGCAGGTTCTCCGGTGCGCGAAGTATTGCCGGCATCATGCCCATTGAGAAGATGCAGATTTTCTGTAAGCACATTTATCTATTTAGTTTTGTGTTCTGTTGTTTGCCCAGTTAATCCTTGTGTTATCGCTTCTATGTTGTGCTGCTGGTGCACTTCTGATCATGAAGGAAAAAAGACAAGCGAGCTAAGTACTTGTTTGGAAAGATTGTAGGTTCAAACACATAAACCTAAAGAAGTTAATTGAAGAAGTTTGGTTTTGTTAAAGAAAATGTGAATTTTGGTTGGAATCATTTAACATAGAACTACTCGGCTTTCCTTCTCTATAGATGTATTACTATAGTAGATGGAGAGAGTAATTAGATGCATTCCTATGCAATATGTATGTTCATATAGATATATGGAACAACTCTCATTCCCTACATGCACATGGTAGATGGTTGGCTACTAGTCTGCTAATGGAAGAGCCCCCAAAAAACAGCTTGAAGCTGTTATCTCTCCCGAATGCTTTTGAAGAGCATCAATTGTTTTCAGTTCATCTTTTGATTGCTTTTCAGTGCATCAACTTCCCCGATCATAAGTCCAATTTCCTTTGTGTTCCCATGTTCTTTCTATAATACAAGAGGTGCTTGTGGTTATGCATGATAACGAGCACATGTACCAGAGTTTATTTTGGAAGTCCAGAAAAGCGTAGAGGTAAAAGCAAAAACCTACAATTTGTGCATGTCATCTGTTTGTGGAAAATCTGAGCAAGGACACAAATAGTTCACACTCAAAACTTAAAAAGAAGCTTTATGTAGTGTCGGTACTTAAAAGAAGAACAGAAGTTCAAGCTCAAAACTTTAAAAAGTTCAGTACATAAAGGTTCACACTCCTGCTTAGTAACTACCTCAATTGACCCTAATTCTCTCCGCCACATGACCTCCGTCGTCGCGGTCCGCCCGGTGACGTGCACCGTCATCCATGGTGGCCTGCGCCGCGACCGCAGCCACCCGTCCTCGAACGCCCTCACCGACGCCTTCAGTTCAATCCACCACCCCTTTCGGAAATTCTTTTCCTCTAGTTCCACCCTACCTAGAAAATAAGTTCAATCCATCTCCCTATTTTTGAAAACATGTACACCCTGATTTCGATCTAGGAGAATGGCCATTTTCTGGAGGATTTTTTTCACTAGTGTCCTGTTTTGTTGTCAATGATGTCTAATTTCATAAGTGCCATGCTCTGCTGTCGATCCCGTCCTCGACATCCACGAGCGGAGCACCCCGTGTCCGGCGGCGAGATGAAGGCCACCCGTGATCCCTGCTTTCCATCATCACTTCCACCTCGTGTGAGTTCGCTGCCCAGAACAAGCACGGCCAACTACATTTCTCGCTGGTCGCCTTGGCCACCCTCGACCACGAGCTTGTCCACCATGGTTACTGGCAGCTGTCCAAGTGGAGTGCTAACATCAGTCCAGGTAGAATCGCGGCCACCATCTTCACCAAGCGCTACACAGCCGTCGAAGTCGAGCACACACAAAAGTTCAAGGTGATGCATCAATCGTCCAACAGTGCAGCTTCTTCCCGACCTTCTACTCATGGTGCTCGAGCCACCTGCACCTCTTTGCATCAGTTCTAAAATTGCCCGCACATCAGTACACCTATGTATTGCTTCTGTGATTTTCAAATATGGTTACAATTGTTGCTTCGATTTTGTTGTTGATGTACATAGTTTTCGATGGAATGAATTACTAAAAGTTAAAATTTGCTAATTCCTGCAGTTTTGGTTCTCTAGATTGGTCTTGATAAAGCTTTCATATAGGATACAATTTAAGCTGGAGTTCGTCACTAAGCAGGTTTGATTATGTAAAGTTCATGTTTTTTGTGTGTGATGTAGTATAGCTCAACTACATTTTGTTCCCTCTTTACTTCTAAATTGCTGACTGGATGTTGAACTAATTCTCTGCCTTCTCCATCACTTACATGGTCCCCTATTTGGTTGATCTATTGTACTCATGTATATTTCAAAATACTAGGAAACATGGCTATCAATTATCTTGTATACAGAAGGTTTGGGACTGGGTCTTCTAATGAAAGCTGGAGCAGAAGCAGAAGTCCAGGAGGGAGAGGTGTGTGATATATGTAAATTAATTACCTATGGTGCACTTGTTTTTTTTCCAAACTTTACTGTCTATGTGAACTATTTCAAACTCATGGTGTGGTTACTACACTAAATAAAATAGTTCAGCCTATATGTGTTAGTAGTTCACCTTTGCTAAGTATAGCATGTTGTCTGGTTGCAAAAATTGATTCACTTTGCAAAAACTCTGGAGGTCAACAATTTCTTTTTGTTTCTTACAGCAGTTCGGCTTCCACGGCGCTGCCGACGTGCTCCCCTCGGCTTCGTGCAGTTCGAGGACGGACACCCCAGGTTCTTAAGCAGCAAAGTTATCACACAAAGTTGAACTTGCTGCCGCACCATCTTCACCAAGTCAAACTTGCAACAGCCAGGGGATCCATAGTCGCTGGGAGCTGTCCAAGTCGAGCTATGACCGCAGTCCTATAACTGCGACCACCAACTTCACCCAGTGCCGCACCCATTGAGCACCCACACAGTGGAATGCCATCTCATTGAGTAACAATATTCTGTATGTTTGATTTGCTCAACCTTAGAACTTGGAGATATTCACTCTATTTTTCTATGATGAAGGCACACATGAGATCATTTGCAATGGTTATCCCCCTATTTTGTTTCTTCAAATGTGTATTTTGTTTCTTATAATGTGTTGTTCCCCTGTTCGATGAGGTAAAACAAAGAAAAATAGTGAAAATGTCATTCAAGACTTGTCAGGTAGAAAGTGTGGAGAAGAAAACAGAAGTTTTTAAAACAAGGGAATGGTAAAAATTTAAGTCCGTTCAACTATATAAATTATGCAAGTGCGATGGCGATGACGCCGTCAGTAAGGATGAGAAGGAAAAATTAAAACTAAAACAAAAAGAGCTTCAAGTGATTATTTTTTGAGAAGTACAAACTATCTAGTACCATAACACTACTAGGGAAAACCTTATACATAGAATCTTACCAGCAGCGATCTTCAAAATACAACGCTACTACTATTTAGCAGCAGCGCGCTCCAGGAAAACGCGTTGCTGAAACAAAAGTAGCATTAGTGCATTCCCACAAAACCATGCAACTGATCTAATTGCCATGACCTGGCCGTCCAGCTAGTTATAGCAGTAGTACCCTATAATGGACAGCGCTACTGCTATAGATGTTAGCAGTAGCGCACTTCTTTGAAACTCGCTACTGCTAAGTTCAGCCAACAATTTTAGTCCCACCTTGCTCCGCGAACAGGGTGTTTATCACCTTAAATATGTTACTCCTCAAACTATCACAACCAGTTGGTCTTCACTGAACTCTATGTGTAGAATTCTCATATTGACAATTCAGATTGTACACAAAAAGATCATTGATGGCCAATGTATTTTTGTATTGACAGACAACTCAGCAGTAGCGCGTTTAGTAGCAAAGCACTACTGCTAGTCCAACCTATCAGTAGCGTTCATCCTAGCACATCACTACTGCTATTCCCCTTAGCTGCAGCGCGTTTTGCTACCCGCGCTACTACTAACCCTACCTTATCCCCACACCCATGGCCGACCCCTCTCGCTCCCTCACTCTCCCCCTCACTCTCGCCCGCGCTGATAACCGCCGTCGTTCGTCGCCGCCGCCACCGTCGTCCGTCCGCCACCAAGGTACTCCCTCCTTCCGTCCCTCCTCCTCCCACCGTGCCCTCCTCCCTCCTCCTCCCACCGCGCCCTCCTCCCTCCGCCTGCGGCAGCCCCCTCCTCCCTCCTCCGCCAGCAGCCCTCCTCCTACTGCCCCTCCCTCCTCCTCCTCCCTCCTCCTCCTTCGGCCGGCCCCTCCCCCTCCTCCTCCGGCTGCCCCCTCCCCCTCCTCTCTCCTCCGTCCCTCCCTTGTCTCTGTTCTTGCAAATCGTAGGTGTTTTGAATAAAATAGAAGTAAGAAAATTTAGGGTAGAACTAGGGTAGTAGAATTTTTAGCAAGTGTTTAATAGAAAATAGTTTATTTAGTAAGTGATTATTATAACTAGTTTGTTTATATTAGGTACTTAATAGAACTAGTTTATTTGGTAAGTGCTTAATAGAACTAGTTTATTTATAGTAAGTGCTTAATAAAACTACTTTATTTAGTAAGTAGTTAATAAAACTAGTTTATTTAGTAAGTAGTTAATAAAACTTGTTTATTTACTGTTAGGATTATATATAAGATATTTTCATATTTTGAACCATTGAAATACAATGACCATCGATAAATGGCCTATGTTTTGCCGGAGTGTTGATTAATTTCCGTTCCGGCAAATTTCAGGCGCTCGATATGTCTTTTTTAGCAAAGGTCATGCCGGATTTTTTTGGGTTTTTCCATCAAATTATAATCTTTGAATTTTGAACACAGGAGATGTCTAATGACGATGGGATCCCTGAGTGCGGGTACTGCTACGATTCCATGGTGTGTGCGACAGGTTTCCTCACCTGCAAAATGATAGGTGTTTCACCGTGAAGCTGGAAGAGACCTTCGATGTTTGTACTGTACGCAACGACAAGAATTTCATTGTAATAAATATCATCACTTGTGCTTCTTTTGTTCAACGTGTAATTTATAGATTTTTTCAATTCGACTAGTACATCCCGTGCCATCCTAGACCATATGTATTGGAGAAGCTTGGTTTTGGTTTAGATGACTTTGAGAATGTGGAGACGAGGAGGGATCACTTAAGAACTAGTCATGGATATGAGTTTCTGGTTAAGTTCTACAATACGGTCGATCGCTCCCATTTCGGTTGCTATAATTGGGAAGCTCTCTGCAAGCCATATGGATTTGAGGAGGGAATGCGAATAAGATTTGATATTCGTCCCGAAGATTATGATGATGATGATAATATCGACATCTGGGTGGATGTGGATATGCCTCAAGTTTTACCTGATGTGAGTTTGTCAAACTAATTTGTTGAGTTCAGTAATTTATGTTGTTAATTTAAAAATATTTGGTGTTTGTCTGTACTAAACTTATTTATTTATAATTGTCATCTTATTTCTTATCTTCAAGAAATACTTGGAAGGTTGTAGACAGCACATACTACAGCTATGATTCCAAGCTTAATTGTGAGGAGAAAGGTTATCTTGTCTCATTCATAGAAGATGTTGAGGCCTTCAAAACCAGTCACTCTATCAACCGAAATTATAATAGATACATGCCACTAGTCCACAAATTGCTTTATGGTAACTTCATTGCCAAAAACTTGGTAAGATTTTGTTAATGATGGTAACTTCATTGCATACATTATTCTTAAGTAAACTACATTGCGAACTATATATGTTACTATCTCGGTTTTGAACAGAGGCTCCCAAAGTAGGTTGTGCCTAACATGCTATGTACCGAAGGTGATATGCATATGGTTAGCTTATGACCAGCTCCTTCGGAGGCTTACCATACTGCATACTCGATTTCTTCAAATGATGGAAGACTCAAAATCAAAGAATGGAGCAAAGTGATGAATGCGCACATGCAAATAATTGGAGACAAAATGAATGTGCGCAAGCCACAAGTTGGAGATAGGTTTATGTCCATTCTCCATTATGGTGAAGGACCGGTTTATCTGTTTTATGGTATTTTAGATAGGAGAGAGGAGTAGGTCATAAGTATTAAGAACAATTAGTTAGTGTTGATTATATATGACTACAATATCTTAGACTTGATGGTGATGCTGAGTAGGAGTAGTGATTATGAGTACTATGATGATGATGAGGAGGAGTTGTTATTATAACTAGTGACGAAGTTGTTATATGATGTCTCATCATGGATGAAAATGATGATTATGAGGAGTTATATGACAATGATATATTATGATGAGAAGTTGTTAATGATATTATGATGATGATGATAAGTTATTATGTAATTGGCTGAAAGAACCGCGGATTAGTTTAAAATGGATGGATCCTAAGTGACCATTGGTTACTTTGGATCCATGCACTTGAAACTAATCCAAATTTTTTCACCTAGTGATTTAATAACTCATTATGATGTTAAAACAATCTCTAAATTGCTACTGTATGAAAAATTGTATACAGGTGTATGAATACAATCTAAAATTCAAAAGAAATGGAATACGGAATAATAGTAGTAGCAGTTGTTCTCAAAAGTGCTACTAGTAGTTAGCAGTAGCGATTGGCATGTAAAGCGCTACTACTAAGATGATATAGCAGTAGCGCGTGCCAGTCGGCGCTACTTCTAAGCTTTAGCTGTAGCGCCTTATCAGTAGCGCGCCTACCCGTGCTACTGATAGGCCAAAAAGCAGCGCTACTGCTAGGCTTTTCCCTAGTAGTGTAAGTTTGAATATTATTGTACAAAAGGTACAAAAAATGAATGCCCAGAAGAAAAGAACACTTACTGATAGAAAAAACATACCTTGTGAAAGTTTAGAGGACAAAAAGTTCAAGTTGCAGAAAGAATGAAGTGCATAACTTTGATGCAAAAGAAAAATTAGAAGTTCAAAAAGAAAACACATAAAATTTTTCTTTTGAAGAAAGTACAATCAGTTCAATCTTCTTGGTTTTATTTCTGTTCAAAAACTAAATTTTTATGTAGATAAAACTACATAATTTTGGGAGTTTGTATGTTATTTCTGTAATGTTTGATGAAGAAAATTTGGTCCATTCATGTAGATAAACGATATAAGTTTGGAGATGATGACATTGTAAGTTTGGGTGCACGAAAAAGGTCAAGAAAATCACTGATGTAAGTTTGCGTGTCCATGAGTTCATCCTAAATCATTACAAAATTTTCAGTCGGATCGGTCCAATATTGATTTCGGTTTCAAAAAACAAAAAAGGGAAAATTTCTACTATTTTTCAAAACTACTCCTAAAACTGTAATTAATTTCAAAAAACTTCAACATGTAAAAGTTTGTTCTATTCACCCATCTTTTCAATGGTATATTAAATGCTCCGTTCTCAGAAAACGGTTCAACAATTCAAGCCATGTCGTCCGATATGAATTTCACCGAATACAAAACACGCTCAGTACAAATCCATACGGACATCCGTTCAAGTACTCTCTTTCTGAAACCTTTCAAAGTTACTCTATGAAAAATAAATCAGTACGGACACATACATAGTGCAGTACAAGTACTCTGCTTTTTTTGACGGAAAAACATCACGACGTGTCTCACCGTATTCAAAATTACTCATCAACGATTGTGATTTGAGAAAACGTTCAACATGAGTAAGTTTCGCATTTTCGATAGCTATCCAACGGTATATTATTTGCCCCATTTCCACAAACTTCTTGAAAAAATCGCATTTAAAATCAAATTTGACCGTATTCGAATTCATTTTTAAACCATAAGGAACTAGAAAAACATTTCTATACAAAACAGTTGCGCATTTTCCATAGCTTTCCAATGCCGTATCATTTGCATCAATCCGACAAACCGTTTGCAAAAAAACGCGAAAATACTTTTCGCCTAGAATTTCACCATTTTTGAAAGTACTTTTAAACTGTATATAATTTGAAAAAACAATATGTACATGGAAGATGCACATTTTTACCAGCTTTCCAACGCCATCTTATTTGCTCAATTCCGACAAACCGTTTGAAAATTCAGTCCAAAATACGATTCACGTTTTCAGTTTTGAAAAAAAGGTTTTTTCCAAACTGCTCTTAAACCGTGATGATTTTGCAAAAAATTCCTGTATATTTGTAATGTAGATGTCAAGATCTTTCTAATGATATATTACACGCCCCATTCCGACGAAAAGATGATCAGTTCGACGAGATGAAAATCATCAGTACAACCGCGTGAAACCATCAGTTCAAGTAGAGTAACAGAATAATATTCTGTTACGCGAAAAGAATAGCCCAGGTGTGTGTGTGTGTGTGTGTGTGTGTGTGTGTGTGTGTGTGTGTGTGTGTATACACGTGTACAAATATGTACGTATTTCACAAATACAATAAAACTATGAGCTCACTTGCAATTTTTTCATATAACTCACTTTGGAGTATCTTAAATATACTATATAAACATAATAAAATTAATAAAATAGAGTATATACTACCACATGGTAGTATATATATAGACGGTCTATTCTGCTAATATTAGCAGAATAACTATTCTGCACACCACTTCCGCACTGCACGCTGAACGCAGGTGCATTGCATCTTCTTGACGACGAGCACTGCAATATAGACTAGTGAACTTCGCGTCGGAAAAAACTGCACGCAGTGTTTTTTCGGTACTGTTTTCGCTCTAACTTTTTGATTGTTTATCGGAACGAGGCGTATAATATACCGTTGAAAAGCTATGGATTAGGCGCAACTTCTCTATGTTGAACACTTTTTCGAGATTCCTCGCGGTTTAAGAGCAGTTTCCAAAACGGCGCGATGGATGACGAGTGGCAGCGAGCGTATTTTCGTCATTTTTCTAAACCGCTCATCGGAATAAAGCAAATGATACACCATTGGAAAGATATCGTCAAGGCGCATCTTTTTCATATCTATTATGTTTTCTAACTCGTTACGGTTTAAGAGCAGTTTCAAATTTACTAAATCGCGGAATTACGTTTTGTTGAAAATTTTGCAATTTTTGGTACTGTTTTCGCTCTAGTTTTTGAATCGTTTGTCGAAACGAGGTGTGTAATACGTCGTTGGAAAGCTATGGACAAGGCGCAACTTCCATATGTAGAAATGGTTTTGAGATTCCTTACGGTTTTTAGTTAATTTTGAAAATCGTGCGGCTGACTACGAGAGGCAGCGGCCATTTTTCGAGAACTTTTTACAAACCGCCGGTCGAAATGATTCAAATTGTACGCTGTTGGAAAGATATCGTCGAGACACAACTTTTTCATGTAGAACACTCTCTCTAATTCTTTACGATTTAAGAGGAATTTCGAATTTACCGAAATGCGGACACTCTGTTTTTCGCGACACCTAAATCGACATGGGTACTTCATTCGACTGAAAACCGCACTGCAACAAATGAAAACCGCACTGCATCACACGGGTAAGAGAACTACATGGTTTCTTTTTATTCAAACATGATTTTTTTCAAGAACGAGAAAGTAGAGTGCACTTCACATCGGGCTTCACATCGGGTGTAAATGAACCACGACAGTATCAAAAAGTGAACCGCATTACTTTTTTTCGCTTTTGTAACAATTTTTTTTGCACTTACGGGATGAACAACATCATACGGCCGACCGCACTGCTTCTGGATGAAAACCGCACTGCATCGGATGGGCAAGCGAAGTACATGGTTTTCTTCTGTATTTTTCTAACTTTTTCTATGGACGAGTAGACTGTAGAGACGAGGGCAAGTGAACCGCAACAATATCGAAAGTGAACCGTATTACTTTTTTTGCCGGTTTTTCTAACATATTTTTTTGAATATGTAACACTGAGACAAGGCAAGCGGACTGCATCAATATTTTCAGTATTTTTTTCTGCACAAGGAATCAAAGTGCACTGCATAAAAAATATATTTTTTTCTTTTTACAACAATAAAGTGTACTGCATCAATGTTTTTCTACAGAGTGAGCCACAAAGTTTGTTACATTGAACTATACTATTTTTCTTTAATAATATACGGGGAGCTGATCATATACAGAATGCCACCGGCCACAAAACAAGTGTGCTGCATAAGCAAAGTGTTCTTTTTCACTGGACAAAACAAAATAGAGTGAACCCCATTGTTTTGCAATCTGGGAATCAAGAGCAACACTTGCAGGCCATATGCTCATATACACTGTAGCAAAATGGGTTTCTATAGGTTCAGTGGACAAGTACGGGGGATGGGGAGCTGCATGCCCGTGTCCTCTCCACTGCTCGCCCCGGAGCCAAAGAACTACATGAAGAGGCGTTTTGCACTGCATCAACAACAACCATAATCCCCCGTCTATCATTTATGCCCTGCCTTGTAAAGCAAATCGCACTGCTATCAGTTGAGAACCCACAAATTGCATCGCTGGAGTACACACCCGCGAGCTGAACCGCGGGGGATGCACGCCATGCACTGCAGTGGTGAACCTAAGCTGATCCTCCACGCTAAACATGAACAACAACCAAA
Source organism: Triticum timopheevii (assembly GCA_963921465.1). Classification (NCBI taxonomy): domain Eukaryota; kingdom Viridiplantae; phylum Streptophyta; class Magnoliopsida; order Poales; family Poaceae; genus Triticum; species Triticum timopheevii. Next base: position 330,232,155 of record OY997264.1, read on the forward strand.
AAGTATTTCAAAGAATATGGGAAGAAGAAGAATAGGGAGTAGCAGTGCTACAAATCAAAAGAACTAAATCCATCCGCCCACCTTCATCGCCCTGGAACGCCAAGCAACAGGGGGCGGAGGTTGAAAGTCGCTGCCGCCGGCCGTTGGGGAGCTCCGGCTTGTGAGCAACCGCCCCAGAGCCGCGGACTGCACACGCGTGTGCGCCACACCACACAGATGCGGCTGCAAACCGCATGGACGGGTGGTGGCCAGGGCGAGCGGCGCCAGGTGGTGGCCGGGGTGCAGGGAGGGCCGCGCCGGATGGTGGCCGGGGCGGAGGGCGGGCCGCGCCGGGTAGCGGCTCACCTCTGGTGTTGCTTTGGCCGTTCAGCACGGCGGCGTGGGGAGCAGCGCCTGGCCAGGAAGGAAGAAGGAGAGGGGGGCGGCGGCCGGATCAGGTGTCGGTCGGCAGGGAGAGGGGCGCGGTGGCCGCATCAGGTGCCGGTCGGTAGGGATAGGGGCACGGCGGCCGGATCCGGATATGGTCAGATCCGCAAGGCCGCGCGAGGGTGCCTGATTGGCAGGGTGGGCGGCGGCTCGGCGGCGGTAGGTGGCGGCGGCCGGATCTTGTTTGGTTTGGGGCCGTGGCGACCGAATCCGGTGGCGGGGTTCCAGCGTTTGGTTTGGGCGGCGATGAGTTGTGCGCAGGTGGTGTGGACTGCAGCCGTTGGTAGGGGTGGGATTTGGGGGCAGCCGGTGGGGAGCGGTGGGGCGGCCTTCGGGGAAAGGTGGGGCAGGTGGTGTGGGCTGCGGCACGACGGAGGTGGTGGGCGGCGGGGCTGGGGGAAGGTGGTGGTGCCATGGATCTAGCCGAGGAAGGTGGAGTGGTGGTCGATGGCTAGCCAGGCCGGAGAAGGTGGGAGGGTGGGGCGCCGGCTCGGGTGGGTGGGCCGCCCCGCTACGAAGAAGGTGGGAGGGTGAGGTGGTGGCTCGGGTGGGCTGCACCGCGCCGGAGAAGGTGGGCGCCGCGCCCGCCGGTGGTGTGCCCCGTCGTGGAAGGTGGTTGTTGGGGGAAGGTGGGAAGGAGAGGGAGTGGATGGGGCGCGGGGTGGTGTGGAGGATCGGGGGGCTCGAATGGATAAGGTGGGATGTAATCCAGATGCAGTTTGTTTTCGCGGTCCGATGCAGCACGAAACTGTTAGCAGAATAAGAAAGTGGTGTGCAGAATAAGAGTCTTAAGGGTGTTATCATAATAGACCCACCCTATATATATATATATATATGCATATATATATATATATATATATATATATATATATATATATATATATATATATATATATATATATATATCACACTTATCAGGACATGGTTGCATAACCAAATTAAACACCCACTTACATAGGTGGCTACTACAACAATGGCATTTGCGCACACCAAAGTAAACTATTATATGCATAATTACATACGTGGCTACTACACACATGACATTTCCACACACCAAAGTAAAATATATATTACATGCATGATTAACTAGATAAATGATCATCTGGTCATCATCTACTTCTTGTGACGCTTGCTCTGGTTGTGGCTCGATGCGGCCTCGTTGATCTCAGTAACAAGGCACTTCCTCATGTCAACGATCTACCTGTGCATCTTGTAGCATGTGTACACGCTCTTGGCTGCGAACCTTAGGTGAGGTTCAGCCAGTTGCTGCATCCTGGCCCCGTGCCAGGATACGGGACGTGTTGTGTTGGCATCCTGCTTCATATTTTCGTATTATGGGTTGATGATGGCCGAGGCGAGTTCAACCAGGGAGTCCTTCATGCTGCCCCAGACCCTGTAGTGCTCACGGATTTCGACAAGGTTCTGCAGGCCAAGCCCGTAACCCTGAGCGCCTTTACATCATTGGTGGTTTCCAACATGGCGAACTTGTAGTCGGTGCTGTTGACAAACCTGGTGAAACGGTCGCAAGGCTCTGTGGCCATGCAGTAGTGGTAGATGAGGACATGATGGCGCATGCACAACTGGGTGACGGCAACCTTTTGATCTATGTTGGGATGACCGGTGGTGTACTGGAGGTCGATGCTGACCACCTTGTACTTGTCTCGAGCAAGCAACTACTCAACGTTGTTGATGTAGTCATCCACCACGGTCGGGTCAATGGTGTACACCAGCAAGAGATCCGTCTTCCTTGCGTGGGTCTCCACTTTATGCTCGCCGAACTCCATTGGAGCGCCACTAGACATCCCCTCTCTATATGTCGTCGTGTGTGTGCTTGTTGTGTTGCGGAGCGCGATCGAAAGGTTGAAGAGACTAAGGTTATAATGGCCGCGGGAATTAAATGGGAAGCCGGATGGGCTTGGAATATCGGTAGACCCTGATGGCAATTCTAATTTGCAGCACGTAACTCCATCGTGCCGCACGCAACTGCATCGCGTGGCCATGCCCGCGGTGCAAACTGCATGCATATGGAGCCCCCGACGTGATCGTGTGCACGCCCAACCGCTGGCAGTGCACGCATGGAGGGACGCAAGCAGAGCGCTCCGCGGTCGCCTCAACAACGAGCAACCATATATATGCATATAGCAGTTGAACACGCAAGGAAAAGCACTCCACAAGCCGATCGCACCGACACACGCGGGTAGAGCACGCCGAGGGACGTGAGCAGAGCGTGTCTTGGCGCCTAACTGCGAGCACAGCTTGCCGAGGGACGCGAGCAGAGGCCGTCATAGTGATACGTGGCAAATAAGACAAACTGTGGGCAAACGCTTGCTGGTATATAACCGTTTGCGATTGATGAATTCATCGCTGACGGGTTACCTAGTGCGGTCCGTGTGTGTTGTGATATGCTCTGTCTGCAGAACATCTATGCTCTTTGTACAGAAGAACAACATATATATATATATATATATATATATATATATATATATCTATATATATATATATATATATATATATATATATATATACTTGCAGCATGACATGATTGCAATACCAAATTAAGCATCCAATTACGTTATATAACAAATACCTTAAATATTGCAAGGTTCAAATTCAAAGATTACAATGCCCAAATTCAAACATTGCAAGCATCGTCATTTCTGCAAAGGGATCAGCCGCTGACAAGTCATGTTTGGGTTTGACACAATGACTTCCAATTGCTCTATCATATGCTCTACCAATATGAAGTTTAGCTTTTTTGGAGCCTCTTTCATTCTGCAGTACATGCCGGCTCTGATCAACATACCATAAATCTTTCCTAATTAAATGTGTGTGTTCAACCTCAGTACCCTCAGCACCCTTGCTCTGGCAAGAAAGAACCTGGTGAGTGTAATCTCGGGTAAGGTCCCTCGGTAGGAGTTCAAAGTAATATTTGAGAGATGCAGATCTAGGCATTCGATGTGATTGTTGTTATAAACATTATCCACCTCAGGGCCTATTATTATCTGCAAAAGAAGAGAACGTGTTAGTGCCTACATGCAGTTTTGAACACTACTACACGCCTATTTGGTTTGCGGGATTTGTAAAATGCACCAATGTGCCATCTTCGATCTGACATGATTAACATGGGAATTTTATTACAATCTACAAACATGTAGCCGTCTTCACAAGAGGTTGGATGGGATGAAAAATTCCCTAAGAAAACTAGTACAGATGAATCCAAAGGAGAAATGCTTATGGATTGTAGCATATGAATGAAGCAACCAATATGGGGAGGGGGTGTATGTCCTGAAATCCTCCAAAATACCTTTGGAAATCGCAGTACATTGCCATTGTAAACTTGGGAAAGGGTGCAAGAAATTGAACTCCCTTATGGTTAACATTTAACAGGAAAGGAACATCACCTTGATATACATCTTCTTCAGGCACGAAAAGCATCTCAGGCAACTGACCACTTGGTCCAGGTTGGGGCCGACAGATTCTAGTGCCAAGACCTTCACTGTGCCCAGAATCTGGGTGAAACTTTGCTGGACGACTGACGAACATACATCTTCAAAACTAGAAATAATGTTGATATCAAGAAGGAGAGGTATAAGGCGACTGTTGTACCTGAAAGTAGTAGTATTTGACAGACGAGTAGCCCACCACTATCAAATTCGGCGCAGAAATGACATTGATTCTTGTTGGATCTTGTTGATCAACTACAAGTAATCTCTCAAGTGAAGGTGTGTCCTCAATGACCATACTGTGGTCCACCTTTTGTGATCTCTCATTGCAGCACCAGCAACACACATAAATAGTCCGGAGAGCCTGGAGGTGATGTGGAAGGTACTCGACCAATTCATCGCCTGAAGATGAAGGAACTCGAGTGCAGTACAACCGGAGAGTAGGCGCTCCATGTCATCCTTTGGGATGCAGACAGTGACGAGCTCGAGGTGCTTCAGTCATGGTAGAAAAAGAGCGGGCGCGTCATTAAGGGGGAAATGGCAGTTCATGAACTTGGCGAGGGGCAGCGTGGGCGGGAAGCAGAGCGCGGACGTTGGCAGTGAGTGCATATGCCCATCATTAAAACTGAGCTTCTCGAGCTGATCTATGGCGGGGGATCGGAACCACTCGTTAAGCCTGGCTCGGTACTTGCCATTGGAATGGAGCTTGCCCGTGATAAGGCCTCCGATTGGGCCATGGTGACTGCCGAGGATCTGTGAGAATGCATCTAAGCTTTTGCGATAGCCATGGCAGAGCTCGTGGAAGTCAAGGAGGTCGACAGGGGTGAGGAGCCATAGGGGGCACCACTGCCGGGAAAGGGCGGCTGTCTGGCCCCATATTTGATTGGGAGGAGGGATATGATGACTCTCAACATATCATCGGGGAGGTTGCTGATTAAGTCTAGGCCTGTTGGAGTCGCTTGCGGTTCTTTCTCGACCCGCCTCCACTTGTTGGCAGCCTCGTTCTCCACCTCATCAGCGGCGACGGAACCTCTATCTTCATATTCATGCCATGCTCCGGTGCTTCAGCATCCCCGGCATCGCCACTCCCTCCGATGGGGCGCTTCGGCGGCATCCTCATACACTGACGGCTTTCAGGACTGAGAGCGGTGTCGAGGATGCGGGCGAAGAGAGAGGATTGTGTGTGTGGTGAGGATGGGGGGTGCGGCCGCTCGGCCATGCCATCAATACAGACCAGTGGGTGCGAGGCGGGCGGCGGTCCAATGCTCTCTCGCTTCCCGGTGAGAACGACTACTAAATCTATGGATGAAATCTATGCTTAATTACTGAATTTTAGTTGCGAAAACTAGATAGTGCTAGTGATTTTTAGGTGCATATTTTGACAAATCGCAGTGTCTCTTGGCTTAGCATTGAAGTGTGGCTTTAATTTTCATCCCGCATTCAATCTGAACCGTTTACGTTGAAGAGATGCACAATTCCCGCATTGAACAACTCACGCGCTTCCCAGTGAGCCTCTCGGTGAGCCTGCACACCGGATTGCGCTCGCACGCCTCCCATTCAATCAAGCAGTTGTGCGCACGGCACCTCCTATAGCCATTAAAACCAAGACACATGGCGTCATGTGAACGGTTCATAGAACACACATGATTTGAATTATACAAACGTTTGAGATATTAAAGTGGCAGCTATTTTTTCAAAATGCCTTTGTTGGCTGTTATTCGAGTGCGCCTTCTCTCAAAATGGACACGAAAAATACCACAACATGACGAGTTTTCGATTTAATAGAATTTAAAAACAGAGTATCTCAATGTTTTGCCTGCAATCATCAGTGCCGTAGTGTTTGAAATTCATTCCCATTTCTTGCATGGGACCTAAGCATGCATCCGAGGACACATATTTGATTTTTCAACCAACTTATATGCACTGGAGCATGTGCATGTAGTTCAAATTTGAATTATGCACATAAAATGCCTAGCAAACCCAGATAATGTATAAAAATGTCCAAACGAACCCCGAAAAATTCCAAAATTTAACACAACAGTCCTGTTGTTCTATGTTGATGCTAGAAAAAGTTTCAAAGCAATAAGAGGCAACGGATATCGTTTCGTCCCCAAAGGTTGCACGTTCCCTACCGAAACCATCAGGCTTGTTGTGAGAAGCTCTGGTTTGTGAGAAGCTTATGCCCAAACCGGCCCCCAATGGGACAAAAAATTTACCACGACATGTTGCCGCTCCATGATAGCATGCAAAGTTTCATGAATTTCAGATGAGTTTTGGATTTAGTAGAATTTAAAAACCAGGTATCACAATGTTTACGGCCGAGTGACGATGGCAGGGTGTTTGAAATTCATTCCTATTTCTTGCATGGGACCTAAGCATGCACCCAAGGACAGAGATTTGATTTTTCAACCAATTTATATGCACTGGAGCGTGTGCATGTAGTTCAAATTTGAATTATGCACATAAAATGCCTACAAAACCCAGTTAATGCATAAAAATGTCCAAAGGAACCCCGAAAAATTCCAAAATTTAACACAACACTCCTGTTATTCTATGTTGACACTAGAAAATTTTGGAAAGCAATAAGAGGCAACGGATATCGTTTCGTCCCGAAAGGTGGCACGTTCCCTACCGAAACCATGAGGCTTGTTGTGAGAAGCTCCTTTTTGTGAGAAGGTTATACCCAAACGTGCCCCAAATGGGACAAAAAATTTACCACGGCATGTTTGATGCCACTCCATGATAGCATGCCAAGTTTCATGAATTACAAATGAGTTTTGGATTTACTAGAATTTAAAAACCAGGTATCTCAATGTTTGCGGCCTAGTGACGGTGGCAGGGTGTTTGACATTCATTCCCTTTTCTTGCATGGGACCTAAGCATGCAACCAAGGACATAGATTTGAATTTTGAACCAATTTATATGCATTAGATCATGTGCCTGTGGTTCAAATTTGAATTATGCACATAAATGCAAAGAAAACTCAGTTAATGTATAAAAATGTCCAAACGAGCCCCGAAAAATTCCAAAAATTGACACAACACTCATGTTGTTCTATGTTGACACTAGAAAAAAATTGAAATCAAGAAGAGGCAACGGATATTATTTCATCCAGAAAGGTGAAACGTTCACTACCGTAACCATGAGGCTTGTTGTGAGAAGCTCTGGTTTGTGAGAAGCTTATATTTTTTACCACTGCATATTGATGCCGTTCCATGCTAGCATGTCAAGTTTCATAAATTTCACATGCGTTTTCGATTTACTAGAATTTAAAAACAATGTATCTCAATGTTAGCAGCCGAGCGACGGTGCCAAGGTGTTTGACATTCATTCTCATTTCTTGCGTGGGACTTAAGCATGTAACCAAGGACACACATTCCAATTTTGAACCAATTTATATGCATTGGACCATGTGCATGTAGTTCAAATTTGAATTATGCACATGAATGCATAGAAAACTCAGTTAATGTAAAAAAATGTCCAAGCAAACCCCGAAAAATCCCAAAAATTGACAAAACGCTCGTGTTGTTCTATGTTGACACCAGGAAAAAAATTGAAAGGATGAAGAGGCGACGAATATCGTTTTCTCCACAAAGGTGACACGTTTCCCTAACGAAACCATGAGGCTTCTTCTAAGAAGCTCTGGTTTGTGAGAAGATTATACCATAACCTGCCCCAAATTGGACAATATTTTTTACCCCAGCATGTTGATGCCATTCATGATAGCATGCCAAGTTTCATGAATTTCAGACGGGATTTGGATTTACTAGAATTACAAAAGCCAGTACTTCAATGTTTATTGGAGAGCCCCATTTCTTGCATGGGACATAACCATAGACCCATGGACACATATATGATTTTACAACCCATGTTGTTGCACCAGAGCATGTGCATGTAGTTTAATTTTGAATTGTGCACCTAAAAAGTCTAGAAAACCAATTTAATGTATAAAATGTCCAAACGAACCCTGAATAATTCCAATTCTTTTACGACACACATATAGTTGCATGTTCACTGCAGATAAAAGTTCTAGCAATTCAAACACCACCCATTGTCGCTGTGACCCCATTATGTAATTCAAATCAAGATGAAAAATCAAGTAGATCCCACACGGTTTATTATAACCAACCATGTGAGATGCAGTGCAAAATATCCTGGAGCACCGTGTAATGACACTTTGCGCGCCAATTTTTTCACTGAAGTGATTCAAATTTTTTGGCTTCCGCGGAAATATCTACCTCCCCACCCCCCCTACCAAGAGCCACATTTCCCCTATTTCTGCCTTCCTTTACAAGTTGAAACCTTCACTCCTTGCTTGCAGCGCCGCCTCCTCACCGGCGACCCTCCTTCATGCTACTCGGCCTCGCCTATCCAGGCAGGTAATCCACACCCCGACCCCCATCCTCCTCCTCCTTCCACATCCCACATGCCCCGACCACCGGCGCGACACCTTCCACCCAAATCACTGATCCATCCACCAAATAAGCGCCGCCCTAAGCCATGGTGCAAATACATGAGAAACAAATACAATTGCTATATTTCCAAGTTGTTAAGCATGCTTGGTTTGGTTAACTGTCTGATCTTCTATTAGGAGTATGTTATATTGTGCAATGTGGTGCTCAGTTAACATTTGGTTCATTTGTTGTGGTGTTTAGTTAACTGCTTGGTTCAATTCTGCAATGAAATGTTCAATTGTTATGGTGTATAGCATGTGAGAAATAAATCGAATTTGGTTGTACTAAATAAATGAGAAACAAATACAATTGCTATATTTCCAAGTTGTTAAGCATGCTTGGTTTGGTTAACTGTCTGATCTTCTATTAGGAGTATGTTATATTGTGCAATGTGGAGCTCAGTTAACGTTTAGTTTATTTGTTGTGGTGTTTAGTTAACTGCTTGGTTCAATTCTGCAATGCGATGTCCAATTGGCGTGGGTAGAATTTTGTATTGTTGTGCATGTGAGGACTAAATCTAATTTGGCTGAACCTAATACATGAGAAACATATACAAGTGCTATATTTCCTAGTTCTTAATCATGCTTGGTTTGGATAAATGGGTTTTCCATGTGGCTTGAATTAATCTGATGAATCTACAATGTGCTTATTTTTCATCAACATATTTTACTGATAGCATGTGAACCCTTGCTTAACCTGATCACTAACCACCTTATATGTGTTACAGGGAAACAATGGGAAGCACTGAGGTTTATAATCGAGGTTAGCACGTGCATGGTCCGTTGTCTAATAGCACATTATTGTGCAACTACAGGAACCATTCTAATATTTAGGTTTTTAACAATTTGGTCTTGCACATGTAGGTCCTGCTGCCAGAGGTTTTGACCCACTGTTTGACCCTTTTTGCATATGGGGAAATGTGTTGTCCATGAATATCAATCAAGTAAAGAAACTCAGAAAGATTGTTAGGATAAAGAAATTAGCGACAAAGACAACAAAATCTTTGTCTACACAATGAAGAAGACATCAGTTCACTACAAGATGGTACTAACTATTATGCCTTGCCCTTTTTTATTCCCTTGCCCCATTTACAATATAGAGAAGATATGTTTGCATATCCTTGTTTTCAGGCCTTTCCAAAGCAGTTCACTGATGATTACCTCTCAAACCACCTCTATGGTCAGGAGGCGAGGAAGGTTTTCAAACAACACCCACTGTTCAATATTGAAGAGTTCCTGAAGAGGACGAAGGATGGATGGTCAATCATCCATAGGCACTGGCCTAAAGTTGCAAAGACCTTCAACATGAATGAAGGCTCAATATTTGCCTTCCGCTTCAGCAGTTTTCCAAATGAGATGCGTCTGTCTATGTACCGTCTATGATTCTAATTTCGAAAGGTTCTAGATGTTGCATGTGAAACTTGGTGCTGGTGCAGCTGTGTAATGGGGTAGCTGAGTGCTGAAGCTGTATCATGTTGTACTCGGATGTATTTCAATTATGAAATCCTGCTTCCTTAATATGGAAATGAAATATATTATGTGCTTAATATGAATGTCAATTAGATTAATAAATGGTTTATTAATAATAGGGCAATTAGCTTGCTAATTGGCCAATTAGCATGCTATTTGGATTTTCCTATTGCAAATGGTTATTGAGAAAAAACCATGGGCGATGACCTCAGGCAACGCACACAGTTTCTACGAATAAATCGTGTTGGATCAATGAACAATCACACATGACATTCTCTTGGAAACTATTTGCGTTAGGCCACCTTGCACAAACGTTTTCCTTGGAGCGACTATGTGGGATGTATATACGAATGAAAGCGTTTAACGGGGACTGACTGTGTGGGATGTACTTACGACCAAAAGTGATTTCGCCTATATAATTGTAGTTTTTTAGCACTAATATACGTATAACCGTATTTGGTCGCTCGCCAGTCGCACACGACCTCATTTTGCCGAGTGTGTGCGCCAGGAGGGCATATCCCCAACGGTTTCTGGATCGTGTGGGAAGGACCCCCCAGTCACTCATTAGGTGACGGTTCTAAAAGCCATCGCGGAAAGGGGTTAAAAACCGTTTGTATAGCACCTCGCTGTATTAGCGATGTACATCTTGCGTGGGATACCCGTGGTGACAATGGGGTATTCTATTGATTCACTTGATGTATGTTTTGACACTCAACTCGCGGATTCCCGAGGTACCATTGGTGTAATCTATGCATAGGGGTTGATGACGTTTTCTTCCTTGTTTCTCTGGTAGAAATCTTGGGGCACTCTTTGAGGTTCTTTATGTTGGATTGAATATTATGAATCTGAAGTTGTTTGATGCATATCGTATAATTGACCCACGGATACTTGTGGTGACATTGGAGTATCTAGGTGACATTAGGGTTGATTGATGTGTGTCATATGGTGTTATTTTAATATGAACTCTAGGGGCTGTTTGTGACACTTATAGGAATAGCTCAATGGATTGATTATAAAGAATAATTTTGATGTGGTTTCGTACCCTACAAGCAATTTCATCTTATGTTCTCTGCGATAGGAACTTTGGAGTGACTTTTGTTGCATGTTGAGGGATTGCCATATGATCTAATTATGTTATTATTGTTGAGAGAATTTGCACTGTGAAAGTATGAACCCTAAGCCTTGTTTCCAAGCATTGCAATACCGTTTTCGCTCACTTTTACCACTAGTTACTTTGTTGTTTTTATATTTTCAGATTACAAAAACCTACATCTACCATCCATATTGCACTTGTATCACCATCTCTTCGCCGAACTAGTGCACCTATACAATTTAGAATTGTATTGGGTGTGTTGGGGACATAAGAGACTCTTTGTTATTTGGTTGCAGGGTTGTTTGAGAGAGACCATCTTCATCCTACGCCTCTCACGGATTGATAAACCTTAGGTCATCCACTTGAGGAAATTTGCTACTGTCCGACAAAACTCTGCACTTGGAGGCCCAACAACGTCTACAAGGATAAAGTTGCGTAATAGACATTAGCGAACATTTTTCAATTTAATGAACTTTTTTGTAGTTTGTGAACTTTTTCTTCAAAATCCATGAACATTTTTTAATGCACAGACTTTTTAATGTTTTTTCCCTTTTCCTTCTCTTTTTCAAAAGTCAAAAGTTAATCGGTCAACCATGCACGGTTATGTCAACCGAATGAGCTAGGGGACACCGGTCAAATGCGATTGAGCACATACCTTTTATAAGGCCGCCAAGTTGATCATGTTTGTGGGCGCTAAAAATCTCAACCGAGCATAAGGCGCCCAATAGGATCGATGTCCCAAATTAGGGTTCACAGCACCACTACTCGAGACATTAGATTGAAAAACATGATAAACTATTTTTTGAAAATCCAATTTTTTTAAATTCGATGAAGTTTTTTCAAAATTGATGTACGTTTTCAATTTCAATGAACATTTTTCAAGTTCGATAAACTTTTTTTCGAATTTGATGAATGTTCTCTAAATTAAATTAGCTTTTTCACAAATTGATGAACTTTTTTCCAAATTCGATGGACTTCTTTTCAAAATCATTGAACTTTATACAAATTTGTGAATTTTTTTAAAAATCCATGAACATTTTTTAATTCATGAACTTTTTTGATATTTTATGATTTTTTCTCGGTTTTTCATATACTTTTAAAAATTCAATAGTTGACCTGTCAACCGCAATAGGTCAATTCGGTCGAGCAAACATGGAGAAACTAGTCAAATGCAATCGAGTGCTCGCCTTCTACATACTATGTTTTGGGATCCAAGAAGCTCAACCAACACCGAAGGCGCCCAAATGGAGATCAGCACTGATACATCTCAAATGTATCAATTTTTTGATCGTTTCATGCTACTATATTATCACTTTTGATAGCAATTTATATTATCTTTCTGGACTAACCTATTAATTTAGTGTCTAGTACGAGTTTTGTTTTCTACATGTTTTTGGTTTTTCAGGAAATCAATATTTACGAAGGGTCAAAAAGCCACAGGGATTTAATACAATTTCTTTCTCCAAGAGAGGAGTCCAAAAAAGTATCATAGCCAAACAATAGGACCCACAAGGGCCCCACGTGCGTAGGGGTGCGGCCAGGGGCTGACCTGTGCCCCTTGGCCCTGTGGGCCCCCTATGAACGGCCTTAGCTCCATTTTTCCGCCTATAAATCCCATATTTTGCAAACCCCATAGTACCAATTTTCTCTGATTTTTTCGTTGTTGCAAGCTTCTGTTCTGAGGAGATCCAATCTCAAGGCATGTTACGACACTCTGTTGGGGGGGGGGGTCCACCATGGGAGGCTTCTCTGAACTTTGCTACCTCCATCCATGTCTGAGTCGTTCCCTTAGGACCTTAGGGTCCGTAGCAGTAGGTAGATGGCATCCTCTCTCTCTCTCTTCTTGTTCTTCTATACTAAGTTCCCATGAGCTGCCTCACATGATTGGGATCCTCATCTGATGTAGTCGGTGGTGTGTTTGTTGGGATATGATGAATTGTCACTTTATGATTAGATTGTTCATTCAAATCAGTTGAATCTTCTAAAGTTTGTTTTGTAATTGAATAGCTTTGTATGCTCTACGATCTGTTTGTCTTCTTTGGTCATGTTTGATCGGTAGATATTCAGAGGGAGTGGTGCATTATAGTGGGTTCTAATCTTGAGGTGATCTATACCAGTGAGGGAAAAAGGTCCAATACATATATTGTATTATTGCCACTATTGGGAAACATAGTAGAAAACAAACAAAATTGCCCTGCAATCACCCAAGAATACTATGAAGATGTGATAAACGGTTTGGATTAGATCATTGCCGACTCCGAGTTGCAGTGGAAGAAGATGAGTTTATCATTCCACACATGCATACGAGTTTTCCACTAAGTCGCACATTCCAGGATCATAATATAGAAAGAATATTATTCTGTTAATCTTCTCCGCATCCTAGAAGATTTTACTATGATCATTCCAGGAATATCTATATCCGTGATTATGGTCATTCATACAAGTTTTCGATACGAGTTTCCCACGTAATGCCTATATGAGATTATACCATGAATGATCATAGTCATGGATATAAATATTCCAATTTAATCACTTCCCAAATATAATTTACTCACCACACTACAATGTTATGCTTATGAGAGATGCCACTTGTGAACCTATGTCCTTGGTGTCGGTGTGAAAACCGGCACACCTCGGGGTAGGGGGGCCCGATCTGTGGATCTTGGACAGATGGTAATAGGAACAGGGAGACGATGTTTTACCCAGGTTCGGGCCCTCATGATGGAGGTAAAACCCTACATCCCTCTCTTGTTTATATTGATGGATATGTATTGATTACAGAGTTGATCTACCTCGAGATCATAAGTTGTGGTCTAACTCTAGGGCTAGGTGAATGATATTGTGTTGATGTCCCCATAAACCCTATGACTAATATACACGATAGGTAGGGTATCTAGGGTTACAAGGTCAGTATCTTGGCATGGTGGCGGCAGGAGAAGTCTTGGAGTATACAACAAGTCTTCGGCAGATGCAGTCTTGATCCCGCCCCATCGTGCAGCTTTCGGAGTCCATTTTGATAAGAATGAGGGCCCACCATCCCAATCCGAGGAGCATGGGCCGACTAGGTTAGTACCCCCTAATCTAGGACACCGTTAGTAGCCCCCAAACTGGTCTTCTATGCCGAGGACGATTCTCTGGACAAGGACAACCTTGGATCCGAAGTCCCTGGCTTGACAGACGAGTTCTCCTCTATGATTTCAAGATTCACAGATCCGTCTTTAAAGGAGCGGTGTTAAACAAGACCTAGCCGAGCTCATATCCTTCCCGAAGAGACGGGGTAACTTAGCCTCGAAGGCCAACCACATAGGTGTGAACAGTACCACCTAGTATGACAACTTTATTGAAGCGGTGCACCCCATGATGGGTCAGGCAGTTACTACCCCCCCTAAATCGTGGCTTGAGCGGCCTTTTTACTGGTGCATCCCATTGAGGTAGAGATCATTCCTGTTTTCTCAGGGATGTCATCAAGATTTTGTTTCTTCCTATGCGCTTAACGACATCTTTCATGGGAGAGCGGCATTTTTATCGGCGTGACAAGGGGGACTCCTGGCCTTTCAATATCCTATAAGAGTAAAAAGAGAACAGCGCAAGCAACCACGCTCTCATTGCCCCTGCCTGCTGCTCCGTCTAGCTCTAGCGCTCAGATCCAATCCCGCACTCCTCTTCCTTAGCAAATCCACTCCCTCATCCAACCATGGCCGATACCCTCAAAGGGCATTGGGGTTGGATCAACCGTGACGGATGGCACCATCCTGGAGCTGCATGCTGTGGGATACCTCTCCGCCAATATCGGCGTCCGCTCTCCTGGTGCTGACCAGCAAGTGCCCGCTCCCAACCTAGGGGAGCGGGTAGTATTCGTTCCCTGCCTCATCCAAGGCCTGGGGTTCCCGCTGCACCCATTCATTCGCGGGATGAGGTTCTGCTACGGGCTCGGCTTCCACCACATGGCCCCAAACTCCATCCTCCACCTCACCTCCTTCATCGTGGTCTACGAGGCCTTCCTCCGTTGTGAATCGCATTTCGGCATGTGGTTGAAGATCTTCGGGGTCAAGCCAAAGTCCAGCGGCTCCGATCTGGTGGAGTGTGGAGGGGCCATGGTTAGCAAGAACCAAAATGCTGATTGGTTCAAGGGCACCTTCATCTAGATGGCAAGGAGTGGCAGCACGAGTGGTTTTACATCACTGAGCCTCTTGCCCCTGGCCAAATCGGGGTCCCGGCCTTTTTTGTCGGGCCTCCAAAGAAGCTCAAGTCCTAGAGGGAGAAGAGCATCGTTTGGGGGAACCCAGATGGGGTGGAGCCCATGATGAAGAAGATCAAATGGTACTCTACCACAAGGAACCTCTAGCTCGTTGACATTGTCATCGTCATGCTCCACCGCCGCATTCCCCTGCTCCAACTCCGAGCCAACCCAATGTGGGAGCACAAGTTTGAGGATGTGGGACCTGTCTTCCACTTTTTCCACACCACCTTGGTCGACATCACTACAAAAAAAGACATATCCGTGACATTATGGCCCAAATAAAAAAATCTTGTCATGGTTATGGCACTTCTATGACGATAATTGTGACAAAAATATGTATCATCATAGATGTGGTGGGCTCCTATTTCTATGACAAAAATCATGATAGAAAATGGGATTTTCGTCCTGGGCGGACCGGGGGCGCACCTGCATGACATTCTTTGGGCCATCCATGACACAAAAAATCGTGGAAGAAGTGAGGGGAGGAAATTTTCGCAGAGTTCCCCGTTAAGGTGGGTGGTCGGGGCCGAGCGATGTAGTGTGGTTTGCGTGTTTCTCTCATATGCGCGCATGGTGCGAGCCGTGTCGCTATAACTGAATCCAAGCGAGAGGCATTCACTTACTGAAGCCGATCGATCGATCCCTTCACTGCTAACTGAACTCGACCGACTCCTTCGCTGCTAACTGAACATGATCGACCACTGCTAGTGCTTACTGAGGCTGATTGAACCCCATGAACTATAAGAAATAGGTCTACTTGTGCCCTTCTGTCAGTGACCCTGGAAGAATTGGTCGTAAATCTACGACCATTTGAGACCAATTGGTCATAAGCTGTTCGGGGGGCTCCAAACCCTAAACCATAACGACCATTTTGGTCAGGAAGGTCGTAATTTCCTTACACGAAATGGTCGTAAAGCAAACAACACTGGTCCGCTGCCTTATTTCTAGCTGATCATGACCAATATAGATGGTCATAGCCCTGTAAATTGTGGTGCATTGCTATGACTAGGCGCCACCTCATCAGTTTAGCCTATGTGTCATGTCTATGTGTCAATTTTTGCCCTAGGTTGTGAAGCAGCCTATATTTTCGTCATTCCCAAAATTCGCAAAAAATTGGGCATTCTATACTATCCAAATCATTGCTTCATGAAAAAATTCAGCTCCATTTGCCCAGTAAATCTTCCTTGCCAATTTTCCAAAGTTTCTGTTCAGCTAGAACCGTTGTGAAGGAAGTACTAGCTATGCATATCATAATGACCTGAATTTTTGCCACATCTTCTATATTCCCAAATCATAGCTCTCCACTAGCCCCATCTAACAATCCATGTGAGCTCACGATCCAATCTTTGTTTCTGATAATATTTTTAGTTTGTGAAGCAACTATATTTTATGTTAATTTATAATTCCTGAAAATTTACCAAGACATGACCCTGCCCATAGAAACTCCCTCCACCAAATTTTAGCTCACTTAATCTAGCCAATTTCCCTCAATATTTTTCCCAATTTTCTGTTCAGTGGAGAGCACTATGAAGAAAGTGCCATTTTTATTTATCCAAATTGTATGGAATTTTTACAGTGCCTTCATATGCCCAAAATATCATCCTCCTCGAAATTCAGATAAATCCATTCATTCATTTGAGTCCAGCTTCAACATTCATATTTTTGTCTAGTGTGGTACTTTGCAAAGCAAGTGACACCTAGGCTCCTCCATTTGAGCTGCAAATTTTCCAAGACAGTGTCCTTAGTATGTGATCATCCTCGGCCAAAACTCAGACCCATTGGCCATGTGCATTTTCCCCAGCACTAATCAAACACTTGGTTGCTAATTCATGTTTGTGCTTAGTTCAGCCCCCTCGTAACATTCTTCTATTGCCTTCTTCTTCCTAACACCTACAGGGGGAGTGCCCAACCCACTAGACATGCCTAGGCCGCCGATAACGCGTGGCAACACCACGGTCACGTGGTGACCACGCGGCAAGCATGCGAGTTTACACGCTCTCGAGTTGGGGCCCTCGACCACCGTCCAAACCTCGACGTATCACCACCAAACCATGTATTTCTGATTAAATAGATACTTATGCACCTAGAAATTATTTTTGGAAAAAATAAAGAGCAAACTATAATGCAAGTGCAGTTCAAATTTGACCCGCTTCGTGCCGAATCGGTAGAAAATTGTCTTTTTCACAAGAGGTGGATCAAAGCTTTTGGCACCCAACCATTTTTCAATTGTACATTAAATATGGCCTAATATATTAGAAAATTGATTTGGTCCAATTTTGCAACAAATATATGGAAGGTCCTTCACAAAAAACTCATTTTGGGCACTCGAAATTGGAAAATGAAATTTCCATCCAAAGAAAATGAAAACTTCCTTAGGCAACATTTTTTGCCATTCCAAGAAGCACCCTTGTGCACAATAAGAGATTATTTGCACAAACGATGCCATGAATGCTACCATAAGATTGATCATTTGGCTTGAAAGCCATTGATCTTCACACGTGATAGCTCGTTTCCGGGAACACTTTTTTTAAATAATTACCGTATTATAAGTTTATTATTTTTCCTGGTAACTTGGCTACATATAATGACACAATTCGAAGGTTTTCCACTTTTTTTATTTTTTTATTTTTTCATGCCCGTTTCAAAATGCAGTCAAAACGGCGGGCATGGCAATTCCTAGCTAGCGGTTGAATCTTGGAAACCTCTTGGTGTTTCTCTGATTAAATAGATACTTTGGTACCTAGAAATATTTTTGGGAAAAATCATGAGCAAACTATGAGGCAGCTGCAGTTCAAATCTGACCCGCTTCCAGCCAAAGAAATTTGTCAATTTCATGAGAGGTGGATCAAAACTTTTGACACCCAACCATTTGGTCAACTGTGCATTAAATATGGCCTAATATTTTAGAAAATTGATGGATCAATTTTGAAACAAATATATGGTAGCTCCTTCACAGAAAAACCCATTTTGGGCATTCAAAAAATGACCATACCGTAAGCTTTGTCAAGTTTCTCCATCCAGGCCGAGTGCCAGGCACGCTTGTCCTTATTGCACAAATCCTTCATGTCTCTGTAGTAGGGGTCGATCATGGCCTCGGTGAGGTGAAGCAATGTGTCCTTCTCATGCTCTTTGCTGCCCCAAATCTTGTATTGGCCCTGGATGTCGACAAGATTATGGCAGGCGATGCCCGAATTCTCGAGCGCCTTTACATCGTTGGTGATGTCCAACGTAGCGAACATGTAGTGGGGTCTATTGACAAACTTGGCGAAAGGCTCGCAAGGCCTTGTGGCCAGGCAGTAGTGGTAGATGAGGACGTGGTGGCGCACGCACATCTGGGTGACGTCGACCTTGAGACAAGACCCTACACGAGTGCAGGTGTACTCGAGGTCGAACCCGACCACCAACAGATCCATGATGTGGATGGAGTGCTCTGATATGTCCATTTTGCATCATGCTTTTATATCAATATTTATTGCATTATGGGCTGTTATTACACATTATATCTCAATACTTATGGCTATTCTCTCTTATTTTACAAGGTTTATCGTGAAGAGGGGGAATGCTGGCAACTGGAATTTTGGCTGGAAAAGGAGCAAACATTGGAAACCTATTCTGCACTGCTCCAAAAATCTTGAAACTCCACGAAACATGTTTTTTTGGAATTTCTAAGAATTATTGGGCGAAAGAAATACATTAGGGGGCCCACACCCTGCCCAGGAGGGTGGGGGGCGCGCCCCCTGTCTCCTAGGGCCCCTGGTGGGCCCCCGGTGTCCATCTTCTGCTATATGAGAGCTTTTACCCTGGAAAAAATCGTGGGCAAGCTTACGGGACGAAACTCCGCCGCCACGAGGCCGAACCTTGGCGGAACCAATCGAGGGCTCCGGCAGAGCTGTTCTGCCGGGGACACTTCCCTCCGGGAGGGGGAAATCATCACCAACGCATCACCAACGATCCTCTCATCGGGAGGGGTTCAATCTCCATCAACATCTTCACAAGCACCATCTCCTCTCAAAACCCTAGTTCATCTCTTGTATCCAATCTTGTATCCAAACCACAAATTGGTACCTGTGGGTTGCTAGTAGTGTTGATTACTCCTTGTAGTTGATGCTAATTGGTTTACTTGGTGGAATATCATAAGTTCAGATCCTTAATGCATATTATTACTCCTCTGATTATGAACATGAATATGCTTTGTGAGTAGTTACGTTTGTTCCTGAGGACATGGGTGAAGTCTTGCTATTAGTAGTCATGTGAATTTGGTATTCGTTCGATATTTTGATGAGATGTATGTTGTCTTTTCGTCTAGTGGTGTTATGTGAACGTCAACTACATGACACTTCACCATTATCTGGGCCTAGAGGAAGGCATGGGGAAGTAATAAGTATATGATGGGTTGCTAGAGTGACAGAAGCTTAAACCCTAGTTTATGCGTTGCTTCGTTAGGGGCTGATTTGGATCCATATGTTTAATGTTGTGGTTAGGTTTACCTTAATACTTCTTTTGTAGTTGCGGATGCTTGCAATAGGGGTTAATCATAAGTGGGATGCTTGTCCAAGTAAGGGAAGTACCCAAGCACCGGTCCACCCACATATCAAATTATCAAAGTATCGAACGCGAATCATATGAACGTGATGAAAACTAGCTTGAGAATAATTCCCATGTGTCCTCGGGAGCTCCTTTCTCATTATTAGAAATTGTCCAGGCTTATCCTTTGCTACATAAAGGATTGGGCCACCTTGCTGCACTTTCTTTACTTTATTTACTTATTACTCGCTACTATTTATCTTATCACAAAACTATCTATTACCTACAATTTCAGTGCTTGCAGAGAAAACCTTACCGAAAACCGCTTATCATTTCCTTCTGCAACTCGTTGGGTTCGACACTCTTACTTATCGAAAGGACTATGATAGATCCCCTACACTTGTGGGTCATCATGCTCCACCCAAACCGGGTTGTTGGTGTACACCACCGAGAGGTCCATGAACCTTCTGTGGGTATCCACCACGGCACACATGGTGAACTGCTGCTTGTCATCGGCAGCCGCTTGGAGCACCATTGGAGCCGCGCAGGATACCCTCTACGAATTTCTCGTGGTGGGTGTGCTTCTTGCAATGGTGGGACACGATTGAAAGGTTGAAGAGGCACAAGGGTTAAATGGCCGCTGTAATAAATGGTGGCCGGCCGGCCGGTAATCGACACGCCTTGTCACGGCGTTCATAGCTGAGGATTCTAGTGCACGGTTGACAATGTCGTACCGCACGCGTGGGCTCGAAGAGGCGCCAAATGTATCGTCGGTGAGCCTGTTCCTGCGCTATCGTGCTGTTTACCGCGCAAGCTTCCCATCCAGCTAGATTGGCCACGCGTCGGCTAGAAGAGGAACAAATCGTGGGCATTTATTGGCAAAAAGCTTTGTAAAAACGAAGTGTGTGGAATGACTTCTGTCATAAGTTTACTTGTGGGTGATGAGGTCAAAGTTACATAGAAGGGTGATGATGGACACTCGAGTGCGATAATTAATTCTACGCTTTAGAATGCACATGATGGAAGAAACCAACTGTGTGCAATAATGTCGTAGATCGCAGTCGAGTTAGCTATACAGATCATGTGCTGTGAAATCGGCAAGGTAAACAGATTCGAGAATGGTTAATAAAATCTAAGACCATTGCATATTAAGGTCAAAGTAGTGCTAGTAATATACGAGTCTCATATGATGCCATTTCAATGATTGTACCACAAAAGCTCGAAACGTTACAAGGTTGAAATTCTAGAGTTATATGGCTCAAATTTGAAGATTACAAGGTTCAAACTGATATTAGAAATGAAATTCAGCTCATCAGCTCCAAACGCTCGCACTGATCCACTGAACATGGATATCAGAGAGGTTCAAACTAATATCACCGCTTCTAAGTCTGGTTTCTAAACATCACAATTTTTGCAAAGGGGTCAGCCACTGAGAAGTCATGTATGGGGTTGACACGATGACTTCCGATTACTCTGTCATCTGAAGTTCCAAAATGAAATTCAGCATTTTTGGAGCCTACTCCATTCTGCCGTGGGCGCCGGCGCTGATCGACAAATCATTCATTTTTGTGAAATAAATGCAGGGCAAACCTCATTTTCTTC
The DNA here is from genome assembly GCA_963921465.1 of Triticum timopheevii. Taxonomy (NCBI): domain Eukaryota; kingdom Viridiplantae; phylum Streptophyta; class Magnoliopsida; order Poales; family Poaceae; genus Triticum; species Triticum timopheevii. The sequence goes on from OY997264.1 coordinate 330,253,406, forward strand.
AGCACCCTTGCTTTGAGAACAAAGAACCTGGCGAATATAATCTCTGGTAAGGTCCCTCGGTAGGAGTTCAAAGTAATTTCCGAGATATGCAGATCTAGGCATCGACGTGATTGTTATATTGTATCACATTATCCACCACTGGGCCTAATCTTATCTGCAAAAGAAGAAACCGTGTTAGTGCCTACATGCAGTTTTGAACATTACTACATGCCTATTTGGTTTGCAGGATTTGTAAAATGCACTAACATGCCATCTTCGATCTGACATGATTAACATGGGCATTTGATTACATTCTAGAAAAATGTAGCCTTCTTCACAAGAGGTTGGAGTGGATGAAAAGTTCCCTAAGAAAACTAGTATAGATGAATCCATAGGATAAATGCTTATTGATTGTAACCATATATGTCAAGCAACCAATATGGGGGGGGGGGCATGTATGTACTGATATCCTCCAAAAGAACCTCAGAAATCGTAGTACATTGTCATTGTAAACTTGGAAAAAGGTGTCACAAATTGAACTCCCTTACGGTTAACATTTAACAGGAAAGGAACATCATCTCGATATATAGCTTCTCCAGGCACAGAAAGCATCTCAGGAAACTGACAACTTGCTGCAGGTTGGGGCCGATAGATTCTAGTGCCAAGACCTTCACTGTGCGCAGTTTAGGGATCAAGCTTGTCGGAATTATTTTTTGAATGACAGACGAACAAACATCTTCAAAATCATAAATCATTTTAATTTGTAGAAGGAGAGGTAGAAGGTGGCTGTTGTACCTGAACGGTGTGGATACAATAACAAGTTCGGAGTATTTGTGAGACGAGTAGCCCACTGCTACATCTTGAGCATGCGTTGGTTTTCCCTTGAAGAGGAATGGGTGATGCAGCAAAGTAGCGTAAGTATTTCCCTCAGTTTTGGAGAACCAAGGTATCAATACAGTAGGAGACTACACGCAAATCGCCTAGGACCTGCACAAACAATCAAGAACCTTGCAACCAACGCGATAAAGGGGTTGTCAATCCCTTCACGGCCACTTGCAAAAGTGAGATCTGATAAAGATAATAAGATAAATATTTTTGGTATTTTTGTTGTATAGATTGGAAAGTAAAGATTGCAAAATAAACGGCGATAGAAATTGGCAAGTTGAAGATAAACTAATATGATGTAAAATAGACCCGGGGGCCATAGGTTTCACTAGTTCTCTCAAGATAGCATATATTACAGTGGGTGAACAAACTACTGCCGAGCAATTGATGGAAAGCGCATAGTTATGAGAATATCTAGGCATGATCATGAACATAGGCATCATGTCCGTGTCAAGTAGACCGAAACAATTCTGCATCTACTACTATTACTCCACACATCGACCGCTATCCATCATGCATCTAGAGTATTAAGTTCATAACAATAGAGTAACGCATTAGGCAAGATGACATGATGTGGAGGGATAAACTCAAGCAATATGATATAAACCCCATCTTTTTATCCTTGATGGCAACAATACAATACGTGTCGGTTCCTTTTGTGTCACTGGGATCGAGCACCGCAAGATTGAACCCAAAGCTAAGCACTTCTCCCATTGCAAGATATATCAATCTAGTAAGGCAAACTAAACCGATAATTCGAAGAGACTTGCAAAGATATCAAATCATGCATATAAGAATTCAAAGAAGTATCAGATATTGTTCATAGATAATCTTGATCATAAAACCACAATTCATCGGATCTTGACAAACACACCGCAAAAAGTATTACATTGAATAGATCTCAAAGAAAATCGAGGAGAACTTTGTATTGAGAACCAAAGAGAGAGAAGAAGCCATCTAGCTAATAACTATGGACCCGAAGGTCTTTGGTAAACTACTCACAAAACATCGGAGAGGCTATGGTTTTGATGTAGAAGCCCTCCGTGATCGAATCCTCCTCTAGCTGATCGCCGGAAAAGGTCCCAAGATGGGATCTCACGGGTACAGAAGGTTGCGGCGGTGGAAAAGTGGTTTTGTGGCTCCCCTGGATGTTTTCAGGGTATAAGAGTATATATAGGCGAAAGAAGTAGGTCGGTGGAGCTACGAGGGGTCCACGAGGGTGGGGGCGCGCCTCCCCCCTGGGCGTGCCTTCCTGCCTCATGGCCGCCTCGTGCTTCCTTGACTTCCACTCCAAGTCTCGTGGGTTGCGTTTGTTCCAAGAAAGATCCTCGCGAATGTTTCGTTCCGTTTGGATTCCGTTTGATATTCCTTTTCTGCGAAACACTGAAATAGGCAAAAAAACAACAATTAGCACTGGGCTTTCGGTTAATAGGTTAGTCCCGAAAATAATATAAAAGAGCATAAAGCCCATTAAACATCCAAAGCAGATAAGATAATAGCATGGAACAATCAAAAATTATAGATACGTTGATAAAAACAGAATTTTTGATATGGAATGCTACCTAACATAATGTTCAATGTATTTTTCTTTATTGTGGCATGAATGTTCAGATCCAAAAGATTCAAGACAAAAGTTTAATATTGACATAAAAATAATAATATTTCAAGCATACTAACTAAGCAATTATGTCTTCTCAGAATAACATGGCCAAAGAAAGCTCATCCCTACAAAATCATATAGTTTGGCTATGCTTCATTTTCGTCACACAAAATGCTCTCATCATGCACAACCCCGATGACAAGCCATGCAATTGTTTCATACTTTAGTATTCTCAAACTTTTTCAACTTTCACGCAATACATGAGCATGAGCCATGGACATAACACTATGAGTGGAATAGAATATGATGATGGAGGTTGTGTGGAGAAGACAAAAAGGGAGAAAGTCTCACATCGACGCGGCTAATCAACGGGCTATGGAGATGCCCATCAATGATGTCAATGCGAGGAGTAGGGATTGCCATGCAGCAGATGCACTAGAGCTATAAATGTATGAAAGCTCAACAAAAGAAACTAAGTGGGTGTGCATCCAACTTGCTTGCTCACGAAGACCTAGGGCATTTGAGGAAGTCCATTGTTGGAATATACAAGCCAAGTTCTATAATGAAAAATTCCCACTAGTATATGAAAGTGACAATATAAGAAACTCTCTATCATGAAGATCATGGTGCTACTTTGAAGCACAAGTGTGGAAAAAAGGATAGTAGCATTGTCCATTCTCTCTTTTTCTCTCATATTTTTGGGCCTTCTCTTTTTTTATTTGGCCTTTCTCTTTTTTTCTGTTTTTATATTTTTTTATTTGGCCTTTATTTTTTTATTTGGCCTTTATCTTTTTTTATTTCCTCACACGGGACAATGCTCTGATAATGATGACCATCACACTTCTATTTATTTACAACTCAAGGATTACAACTCGATACTAGAACAAAATATGACTCTATATGAGTGCCTCTGGCGGTGTACCAGGATAGGCAATGAATCAAGAATGACTTGTATGAAAAATTATGCATGGTGGCCTTTCCACAAATACGATGTCAACTACATGACCATGCAAGGCAATATGACAATGATGAAGCGTGTCATAATAAACGGAACGGTGGAAAGTCTCATGACAATATATCTCGGAATGGCTATGGAAATTCCATAATAGGTAGGTATGGTGGCTGTTTTGAGGAAGATATAAGGAGGCTTATGTGTGTTAGAGCATATCATATCACGGGGTTTTGATGCACCGGCGAAGTTTGCACCAACTCTCGAGGTGAGAAAGGGCAATGCATGGTACTGAAGAGGCTAGCAATGATGGAAGGGTGAGAGTGCGTATAATCCATGGACTCAACATTAGTCATAAGGAACTCATATACTTATTGCAAAAATCTACAAGTCATCTAAACAAAGCACTACGCGCATGCTCCCAGGGGGATAGATTGGTAGGAAAAAACCAGTGCTCGTCCCCAACCGCCACTTATAAGGAAAGTAATCAAAGAACACCTCATGCTTCAAATTTGTTACACAACGGTTACCATACGTGCATGCTACGTGACTTGCAAACTCTAACACAAGTATTTCTCAAATTCACAATTACTCAACTAGCATGACTCTAATATTACCATCTTCATATCTCAAAACAATCCTCAAGTATCAAACTTCTCATTGTATTCAATGCACTCTATATGAGAGTTTTTATTATACCCATCTTGGATGCCTATCATATTAGGACTAATTTTATAGCCAAAGCAAATTGCCATGCTGTTCTAAAAGACTCTCAAAATAATATAAGTGAAGCATGACAGATCAATAATTTCTATTAAATAAAACCACCACCGTGCTCTAAAAAGATATAAGTGAAGCTTTAGAGCAAAATTATCTATCTCAAAAGATATAAGTGAAGCACATAGAGTATTCAAAAAAATTCCAATTCATGTGTGTCCCTCCAAAAGGTGTGTACAGAAAGGATGATTGTGGCAAACTAAAAATCAAAGGCTCAAATCATACAAGACGCTCCAAGCAAAACACATATCATGTGGTGAATAAAAATATAGCCTCAAGTAAAGTTACCGATAGACGAAGACAAAAGAGGGGATGCCTTCCGGGGCATCCCCAAGCTTAGGATTTTGGTTGTCCTTGAATTTTAACTTGGGCTGCCTTGGGCATCCCCAATATTAGGCTCTTGCCACTCCTTATTCCGAAATCCATCAAGTCTTTACCCAAAAACATGAAAACTTCACAACACAAAACTTAAACAGAAAATCTCATGACCTTCGTTAGTGTAAGAAAACAAACCACCACTTTAAGGTACTGTAATGAACTCATTATTTATTTATATTGGTGTTAAAACTGCTGTATTCCAACTTCTCTATGGTTCATACCCCCCGATACTAGCCATATATTCATCAAAATAAGCAAACAACACATGAAAAACAGAATCTGTCAAAAAACAGAACAGTCTGTAGTAATATGTATCAAACGTATACTTATGGAACTCACAAAATTCTGAAATAAATTTGTGGAAGTGAGGAATTTATCTATTGATCATCTTAAACAAGAATCAACCTAAAAGAACTCTCCAGTACAAAGTGGAAGCTAATCTCGTGAGCACTCAAGTTTCTGTTTTTTACAGCAAGATCGCAAAGACTTCACCCAAGTCTTCCCAAAGGTTCTACTTGGCACAAACACTAATTAGAACATAAAAACACATCTAAACAGAGGCTACATGAATTATTTATTACTAAAGAGGGACAAAAATCAAGGAACAAAAATAAAATTGGGTTGCCTCCCGACAAGCGCTATCGTTTAACGCCCCTAGCTAGGCACAAAAACAAGAATAGATCTAGGTATTGTCATCTTTGGTATGCAATCCATAAGTGGCTCTCATAATGGATTAATAAGGTAATTTAATTTTATTCCTAGGAGATTGTTCCATGCCTTTCCTTAACGGAAATTGGAATCTAATATTTCCTTCTTTCATATCAATAATTGCACCAATCGTTCTAAGGAAAGGTCTATCAAGAATAATAGGACATGTAGGATTGCAATCTATATCAAGAACAATGAAATCTTAGGGCACGTAATTCCTATTTGCAACAATAAGAACATCATTAATCCTTCCCACAGGTTTCTTAATGGTGGAATCCGCAAGATGCAAATTTAAAGAACAATCATCAAATTCACGGAAACCTAGCACATCACACAAAGTTTTTGGAATCATGGAAACACTAGCACCCAAATCACATAAAGCATAGCATACATGATCTTTAATATTAATTTTAATAGTAGGTTCCCACTCATCATAAAGTTTTCTAGGGATAGAAACATCTAATTCAAGTTTTTCTTCATAGGATTGCATTAAAGCATCAACGATGTGTTTGGTAAAAGCTTTATTTTGATCATAAGCATGAGGAGAGTTTAACCCGGATTGCAAGAAGGAAATACAATCTATCAAAGAACAATTAACATAATTAAATTCCTTGAAATCCAAAATAGTGGGTTCATTGCTATGTAAAGTTTTGACCTCTTCAATCCCACTTTTACCAATTTTTGCATCAAGATCTAAAAACTCCGAATCATTGGACACCTTTTAACTAAAGTTGACTCATATCCGGTCCCATATTTATCAAGATTCATATTGGAAAACAAATATTTAATAAGAGACACATCAATCACTTTTATATCTTCATCATTATTGTCATGAAAACTAGAAGAACACGCTTTTACAAAGCAATCTTTTTTAGCACACATCCTAGCGGTTCTTTCTTTGCACTCATGAATGGAAATTCTCATTGATTTGAGAGACTCATTGATATCATGCTTAGGTGGAATAGATCTAAGTTTCAAAGAATCAACATCAAGAGAAATTCTATCCACGTTCCTAGCCAACTCATCAATCTTAGGAAATTTTTCTCAAGCAAAGCATATAAATTCTTTTGCGAAATCATATATTCTTTAACACTAGTCTCAAAATCAGAGGGCATCTTATTAAAATTTCCATAAGAGTTGTTGTAGGAATTACCATAATTATTAGAGGAATTACTAGGGAACAACCTAGAATTAAAGTTTCATGTATATGCGTTGTTACCAAAATTGTTCCTACCAACAAAATTCACATCCATAGATTCATTATTATTCTCAATCAAAGTGGACAAAGGCATATCGTTAGGATCAGAAGAAACACTCTTATTATCAAACAATTTCATAAGTTCGTCCATCTTTCCACTCAAAACATTAATCTCTTCAATCGCATAAACCTTTTTACTAGTGGATCTTTCGGTGTGCCATTGAGAATAATTAACCATAATATTATCTAGGAGTTTAGTAGCTTCTCCTAAAGTGATTTCCATAAAAGTGCCTCCCGCGGACGAATCTAAAAGATTTCTAGAAGCAAAATTCAATCCGGCATAATTTTTTTGTATAATCATCCATAAATTCAAACCATGTGTAGGGCAATTACGTATCATTAATTTCATCCTCTCCCAAGCTTGTGCAACATGCTCATGATCAAGTTGCTTAAAATTCGTAATATCGTTTCGAAGAGAGATGATCTTAGCGGGAGGAAAATACTTAGAGATAAAAGCACCTTTGTACTTATTCCATGAATCAATACTATTTTTAGGCAAAGAAGAGAACCAAGTTTTAGCATGATCTCTAAGCGAAAACGGAAATAACTTCAATTTAACGATACCATTATCCACATGTTTCTTCTTTTGCATATTACACAAATCAACGAAGTTGTTTAGATGGGTCATGGCATTTTCACTAGGAAGGCCAAAAAATTGATCTTTCATGACAAGATTCAACAAAGCAGCATTAATTACACAAGATTCAGCATCGGTAATAGGAGCAATCGGAGTGCTAATAAAATCATTGTTGTTGGTATTGAAAAAATCACACAATTTAGTATTATCTTGAGCCATCGTGACAAACAATCAATCCAACACACAAGCACAGAAGAAGCAAGCGAAAAGAGACGAACAAAAAAGGGCGAATAAAACGGCAAAGATGAAGTGGGGGAGACGAAAACGAGAGACAAATGGCAAATAATGTAATGCGACGGAGAAGAGTTTGTGATGGGTACTTGGTATGTCTTGACTTGAGCGTAGATCTCCCCGGCAGCGGCGCCATAAATCCTTATTGCTACCTCTTGAGCATGCGTTGGTTTTCCCTTGAAGAGGAAAGGGTGATGCAGCAAAGTAGCGTAAGTATTTCCCTCAGTTTTTGAGAACCATGGTATCATTCCAGTAGGAGACTACACGCAAATCGCCTAGTACCTGCACAAACAATCAAGAACCTTGCAACCAACGCGATAAAGGGGTTGTCAATCCCTTCACGGCCACTTGCAAAAGTGATATCTTATAAAGATAATAAGATAAATATTTTTGGTATTTTTGTTGTATAGATTGGAAAGTAAAGATTGCAAGATAAATGGCGATAGAAATTGGCAAGTTGATGATAAACTAATATGATGTAAAATAGACCCGGGGCCCGTAGGTTTCACTAGTGGCTTCTCTCAAGATAGCATATATTATGGTGGGTGAACAAATTACTACCGAGTAATCGATAGAAAAGCGCATAGTTATGAGAATATCTAGGCATGATCATGAACATAGGCATCACGTCTGTGTCAAGTAGACCGAAACGATTCTGCATCTACTACTATTACTCCACACATCGACCGCTATCCAACATGCATCTAGAGTATTAAGTTCATAAGAATAGAGTAACACATTAGGCAAGATGACATGATGTAGAGGGATAAAGTCAAGCAATATGATATAAACCCCATATTTTTATCCTCAATGGCAACAATAAAATACGTGTCGGTTCCCTTTCTGTCACTGGGATCGAGCACCGCAAGATTGAACCCAAAGCTAAGGACTTCTCCCATTGCAAGAAAGATCAATCTAGTAGGCCAAACTAAACCAATAATTCGAAGAGACTTGCAAAGATATCAAATCATGCATATAAGAATTTAGAGAAGAATTAAATATTGTTCATAGATAATCTTGATCACAAACCCACAATTCATCGGATCTCAACAAACACACCACAAAAAGTATTACATCGAATAGATCTCCAAGAATATCGTGGAGAACATTGTATTGAGAACCAAAGAGAGAGAAGCCATCTAGCCAATAACTATGGACCCAAAGGTCTGTGGTAAACTACTCACACATCATCAGAGAGGCTATGGTGTTGATGTATAAGCCCTCCATGATCGAATCCCCCTCCGGCAGATCGCCAGGAAAGGTCCCAAGATGGGATCTCATGGGTACAGAAGGTTGCAGTGGTGGAAAAGTGGTTTTGTGGCTCCCCTAGATGTTTTCATGGTATAAGAGTATATATAGGTGAAAGGAGTAGGTCAGTGGAGCTACGAGGGGCCCACGAGGGTGGGGGCGCGCCCTCCTGCCTCGTGGTCGCCTTGTTGCTTCCTTGACTTCCACTCCAAGTCTCCTGGGTTTCATTTGTTCCAAGAAAGATCCTCGCGAAGGTTTCGTTCCGTTTGGATTCCGTTTGATATTCCTTTTTTGCGAAACACTGAAATAGGCAAAAAAATAGCAATTTGCCCAGGGACTTCGGTTAATAGGTTAGTCTCGAAAATAATATAAAAGAGCATATTAAAGCGATTAAACATCCAAAACAGATAATATAATAGCATGGAACAATAAAAAATTATAGATACATTGGAGACGTATCACCCACCACTGTCAATTTCGGCGCAGAAATGACATTGATTCTTGTTGGACCTTCTTGATCAACTACAAGTAATCTCTGAAGTGCAGGTGTGTCCTCAATCACCATACCGTGGTACACATCTTGTGATGTCTTCCTGCCGCACCAGCAACACACATAAATAGTTCGGAGAGTCATGGAGGTGATGTGGAAGGGACTCAAGCCATTGATCGCCTGAAGACAAAAGTACTCGAGTGCAGTATAGCCACGGAGTAGGCGCTCCATGTCACCGTTTGAGAGGCAGACAGCGACAAGCTCGAGGTGCTTCAGTCGTGGTAGAATAAGAGCGGGCGTGTCATTAAGGGGGGAATGGAAGTTCCTGAACTTGGTGACACGCAACATGGGCGTGAGGCGGTCTGCGAACGTTGGCAGCGACCGCATATGCCCATCATCAAAAGTGAGCTCCTCGAGCAGATCTAGGGCGGGTGATCTGAACCACTCATCAAGCTTGGCTCGGTCCTTGCCATTGGAATGAAACTTGCCCATTCTAAGGCCTTTGGTTGGGCCAAGGTGACTGCCAAGGATCTTGGAGAATGCATCCAAGCTTTTGCGATAACCATGGCATAGCTCGTGGGTGTCGATGAGGTCGAGAGGGCTGGAGTTCCATAGGGGGCGCCACCACCGGGAAAGGACGGTTGTCCGCGCCCAATATTTGCTTGGGAGGAGGGAGATGATGACTCTCAACATATCATCAGGGAGGATACTGATGAAGTCTAGGCCTACTAGAGTCGCTTGCGGTTCTAGCTCACCCCTCCTCCGCTTGTTGGCAGCCCCGTTCTCCACCTCCGGAGTCTTCTTGTCAGCGGTGCTTTTTGATAGAAATGGGAGTACAGGGAATATTTAGTTAAAACAGGGCAATAGAAAAGTGTATTGGTAATTAGAAGTTATTAGGTAGGAATATAGTAAGAAAAGGGAATAACAATTGGTTGCTTAAATACTACACAATTCATTTGACATTGCTGGGTAAGTCAACATGCAGATAGTTGAAAAGAAAACTTACTTCAAACAAAGTCTGGACGGATGATTTTGTCCGGGAAGTTAGCATATATCTCATGACCAGGCCCTTTTATGTGCAGTGCAATTTTAGTGCCAGCTTTCAGCACAAAAAATTTCGATTTTTTTTTCCAAAAGCCAGTGCCAAAATAGGAGTGACCACGTTCATCAAGTCTTACAGTAGCAACGATTGTAAATCCATGCTTTGTGTGCAGTATGACATCCGTGGAGCCTTGATCTATGTAAATGGAAAAATTGTGCACTACATAATCTATTGCATAGCAAGGGATGCGCTGCAGAAAATGGTAGGATTGTTAAACAAAATATGGTAACATGCAAATAAGGGCCCAAATTGAAAGAACTATACAACAGTTGAAATCGAGGGACAAAAATCTATAATTAAACAGATAGGGTAAACATGATTACTTGGAAATATGAGAGTAATCGAAATAAAAATACATCATTAATTTGCCTAATATAGAAAGAAGAGGGGAAAACCCCCCTTTGACGAATATGGTGCATGTGGCACCTTTTATCCAAATTTAGCAATATTTAGAATATTTTCAGGAAAGTAGGCCATGCCAACCGATTTAGGGTGAGACTAAACATACCGCGTGCGTCCTCAAGTTATTTGGTATGGTGAGATGGAATCTCTGTCGGAGGTCGCAAAGTTCTGAAGTGTCGGCGCACTATACATTCTATGAATGAAAGAAAACCCTCAAATCAACTCGAATAAAAATGAATTCACGGTGATTTCCGCCTGGTGATTAAAGGAGGTAGATGAACTAGGATAAGAGATGAGATTATATCTCATTAAATTAGTTACCTTGTCGTTCATGAGAAAGAACCCTCAGTACGGTAGATTCCCCAACCGAGCGGAGCTGGGTCGACCGCGAGCAGCATCGAGAAAGTCAATGGCGATAGGCGGCGGTAAGCGAAAGTGGCAAAATGTGATGGGCTTTGCCGGCAACCTGGAGCCAGCGGTAGGCGTCGAGCTAAGTGTTTACCGCAGCGATAGGCGGTGCCACGACACAGACGTGGAGGAACTTGTGCAGGTGTGAATGGGGAACGTACCGGAGGGGGTGGCGGGCGGGTGAGGGTTTTTGTGACGTGGGGATGGTGAGGGCATTCTTTTTTTCTTTTTTGAATTGGGTGGTGAGGGTTTTCTGTCCCAGAAAGAATTTTGGGGGCGACCGTTTGCTAGAGCGAACCGTGTGTGATTGACGCAACAGGCACAATAAAAGTCATTGCACACGATCCAATTTTGGGAATCGTGTGTGATTGACGTACTCCTACTACCTCCATCCTGGTTTATTGGTCCCCTTTGTAATTTTTACCAAATTTTGACCAAATATTTAACATACTCAGACATAGATAATAAGCGTACACATACATAAGCATAGCTCAATCATAAGTACATAGTTGAAACGTCATTAAGCATAATCAAGCGTACATAGTTCGATCCATCCACATCTCATCTCACATGCCGGCACGATCCTAAAGCTTCTCCAGGTACTCGGCGTACGCATCATGCACCACCCTACGAGAATACTTCTGCTTGAAGGAGCCAACGGCCCGTCCTCTTGCATGCTCTAGAACACTTAGATACGCGTCATGAAGCTTATGATTGCAAAATGGGCATCCATAGCCGCCGTTCCAGGTCCTAATACACATGTTATGCATTCCTGCATAAAGCTCCCTCATGATTTTCCTCTTGTACTTCCTCTGGCCATTTTCATGCTCGTTGTCCAGATCCTCAGACGGCACCTATAAAAATAGTAAAACAAATTTGGCATCAAATCAATGATTACATGCCATGAAGTAGGATTAGGAAAATATTGCTATTTATTTATACATATCCAGAGATTATGGTTCAATTTTAAAGCACAGTCGTCTATGTAAAGACCAATCTTGAAGAACATAATGGCACAAACATATGTAGGTCATTCAAAATCAATTGTCAAGTCCTGTCTAGGAATTATTAGAATGAACACTAATCCTAGTCGGATTACTAGCAGAAATCATTTGCACAGATGAAACAACTAATCACTTATCACCTGTACCATTCAAACAATCAATACACTAAATGGATCTAGCAAAACTTACTCAGCTTTCATGGATTGGGAGAACATAACCATAGGATTTCTATTCCAAAAAGGGGGAGGAAGGAGTAACCAGAGAAACCCGTCGTCGTTATCCGTCGTCGTTTGAGTCGTCTCCGGAGTGGTCGTCGGAGTCGTCGCTGGAGTGGTCGTTGCAATCGGTGTGGAACTCAACCTCCGGTTGTGGAAGCTCGACGCCGGCGACGACGTCAGGGTGCAGCGATAACTCGTCGGTGGTGACAGCAACCTCTGTCTCCATCTGCATGCCATGCTCCAGTGCTTTAGCAGCCCCGGCATCGCCACTCCCTCTGATGGGGCACTTCGGCGGCATCCTCATACACTGACGGCTTTAAGGACTGAGAGCAGCGTCGAGGGTGCAAGCAAAGAGAGAGGATTGTGTGTGTGTGTGGCGAGGATGGGGGGTGCGGCCGCTCTGGCGCACCATTAATATGGAGTAGTGGGAGTTGTGGGAGAGAGGCGGGCGGCGGTCAAAATGATGGCTTGCCTCCCGGTGAGCCTGCGCACCGGACTACTAGCATGCCTACCAAAGTTTCACACAGCTACTTGCATGCCTCCCGATGACACTGTGGAGCAAGCACGACTCCATCAATTCACACACCTGCACACACGCCTCCCTGTCTGCTTGTGCAGCGGACTGCTCGCATGCATCCCGTCAACTCACGCCTACTCGCACGGCACACAGGTTGCACGGCGGCACGTATATTGTTTTTCTATTTGGATGATTAATGCTGCCGCTTTATTGCTTAACCGAAGCATGGCACGTATCCATTGTTGGTATAACGCTCACGGTTCGAATAAATAATCCGTTTGGGATATTGGTTCCCAATTATTAATAATCTCCCGTCTGTAATTGGATAAAGTTACATCAAAACTGGTCCCAAATTTGACAATAAAAAGTATAATGCCTCTTTGTATTGGTGTCCATATGACAACACGATAAGTTTCATGAACTTCAAATAAGTTTTGGATGTACTAGAATTTAAAAATCAGGATTCTCAATGTTTGAAACTTGTTGCACGGGGAGTAAACATGCACCCAGTGAGACACATGTGTTTTTGCAATCCATTTAGGTCTACTGTCACGTGTGCAGGTAGCTCAAATTTGATTTTTGCACATTATTCCCGTAGAAAATCAATCAATTGATGTACTAAAATATCTTAATGATCTCTGTGATTTTTTTGAAACCAAAACGTCCCTCCTTTGGTAACATATATGTTCACCACGGGATAATTAATTTAACATGCATCGTAGTTGCGGTGGATTCACGGTGTGTGTGTGTGTGTGGGTGTGTGCGTCTCGGGGTGGCGGGTGGCTCGTAGTACACTACGAGTTGTGAGCCACCGTGTGGGTTGGCCGTTTTGTTAGGCAGGCCGGTGCCACATCAGAGTTGTGAAATCATTATTTAAAACATTACACAACCCTTTCATACATACTTGTTTTGGCCACATGCAGTCGATGGTTGTCCTACACGACACTCAATACTCGCGTGTGACGCTTTCTGTGGGCCCGAGGTGTCATCGTCCACCACTTTGACGAACATCCAGCAGTGAGCTTAATTTGACTAGCAAGGTAGAATCTTTTTGTTTGTGTTATGGTGGTATATAGTACGCGTCGAAGAGGTGGGAGGGGACTAGCATATATACTATACGTACACGTCCGTGAACAAGTACACCTCACTTAGTGTCGGGACTTTTTGGTTTCCGAGGCACAAGCCACATCAAAATTGTGAAATTGGCTATTCAAACATCACACAACACCTTTTTGGGCCACATGCATATCCTAGCTAGGACACTCACATGTGACGCTTCCATCTATGGGCCCACGAGGCCATCGTCAATGCATGCATGCATCAACATCGAGAGAGGTTAATTAATTTCACCATCGATGAGTGTCGGTGTACTAGAGTACGGGTACACTAGTAGCCCGAACTTGTGCACGGGCAGTCGCAGCGCCCCGTGGCAAGGCTTGCCGGGTGCCCGCCAAGGTCCTCCGTGGTTCCTTTGGAGCCATTCAAGAACAAAGTGTTCAAGACAAGAAGACAAGGCCCCGGCAAGAGGAGCTTGCCGGGAAGGACAAGGCCCCGACAAGAGGAGCTTGCCGGGAAGGCCAACCAAGGCATTTCAAGGAACTTGCCGTGACGCGCCGCCGTCCCGGCAAGACCCGGCGAGCGACAAGCTTCCGGGCGCGACAAGACAACGACTGCGGCAAGGCGCTTGCCGTGGCAGGCTGCCACTCTGTGCCCATGCTCCAGCACATCTGTCGACGTGTCGCCACAGAACCGTTCCAGGCGCACGTGGCGAGAGGCTGTGCAGCCAAGCGGTGCGAGGTGGCGAGCAGAGATGACAAGATGGCCATCATGGCAAGCGGTGGCGCCCCTAACGGTCACTTTTCTGCACTATCTGGGCGACACAGACGGGCATTTAATGCCTTTGTCCCCTGCCGTCAGGGTTAGGTAGGATCCACTGTAGAAGCAGTTGTACCAACCACACCTTTTACGTTTTTACCCTCGCCTATGTTGCCACCTGTCGGTGACCCCTTGCGCATATAAAAGGAGGCCATGCGCAACGTAGGGGAGGGTTCGACTCATTCGAAACTAGAGAACGCTCACGCTCTCGAGAAAGAACGCAATACAACCACAAAGCAGCAGTAGGAGTATTATCTCTCCGGAGAGCTTCGAAGTTGGGTAAAATCGCTCGTGTGCTTCGCCTCGATCCACTCTTCGTGCGATCTCTACCCCCCGCCGAACCGTAAGGGGCTCCGGTCCCATAGGTGTTCATTTCCACGACATCTTTGGCGCGCCAGGTAGGGGGCATCGAGGTTGTGTGAACCCGATCCGGCGTTCACGCGGGCCAGATCTTCATCTTCTTCATCATCTTCATCGACATGCCACCGAAGAAGAAGGCTTCGGAGGTGGCTGCTCCGTCCACGTCGATCCCACCACCACCGGAGCAAACGGGTGGTGGGGTAGACGCCGGCGGAGGAACGGGCGCCGACGAGGGAGCTCACGCTGGCGCCAGGTCCAAGGACAAGGCCGCGCAAACCTCGGTGTCCGTATACGCACCGCGCCAGTCTCAGGAGGAGCGG
The DNA here is from genome assembly GCA_963921465.1 of Triticum timopheevii. Taxonomy (NCBI): domain Eukaryota; kingdom Viridiplantae; phylum Streptophyta; class Magnoliopsida; order Poales; family Poaceae; genus Triticum; species Triticum timopheevii. The sequence goes on from OY997264.1 coordinate 330,268,752, forward strand.
GGCCAACAGCGTCATGGTACTCGGGGTACCATACGCTCGTTGGACCAAAGTTGAGCTGGCGGATCTCGAGATGCTCAAGACCAGCATGCATGCCAACCTGCTGGCACGAGCAAGACACGGTCGCCTGGACAGGATCCTGCTCCTTCTAACATAGTTAGAAGTTCGAGCATATCCCGCTCCTCGCACCGTTCGCCACCGCCACCGAAGACCCCGGAAGAAGCGTTGGCTCGAGCCCAACTGCTCCTGGATTACCCTCCAACGGCGGACAAGATCGACGATTGGAGGGCCACCATTCAGAGTCTCATCGGCTTCGCCAATGACGACACTCCATGGCAGCCGAATGCGTCGCAGCCGCGACAAGATTGCCGGACGCGAGCCGATGGCGACAAGACCGGTGGAGGTGCAACCACCGTGCATTCTCTGCCCCGAAGGCCAAGATCGCCGACTCGCCGCGTCAACCTCGACACTGACTCCACAGCGTCATCAGATCCGCGAGCTCGTCACGATCAGGGCCAAGTTCTTCAAGAGCGACAGCAAGAAGATGCTCGTACACGCATCGAGCGTCGAAGAGAAGTGCGGCGTCAATCAGACCAGTGCGCTGGGCCCACTTTCGACATTTTTTCTCTTTTTTTATTTACCTGTCGGTGTACTAGAGTAGGGGTACACTAGTATCCCGAACTTGTGCACGGGCAGTCGCAGCGCCCCGCGGCAAGGCTTGCCGGGTGCCCACCAAGGTCCTTAGTGGTTCCTTTGGAGCCATTCAAGAACAAAGTGTTCAAGCCAAGAAGACAAGGCCCCGGCAAGAGGAGCTTGCCGGGAAGGACAAGGCCCCGGAAAGAGGAGCTTGCCGGGAAGGCCAACCAAGGCATTTCAAGGAACTTGCCGCGACGCGCCGCGCGTCCCGGCAAGACCCGGCGAGCGACAAGCTTCCGGCCGCGACAAGACAATGACTGCGGCAAGGCGCTTGCCGCGGCAGGCTGCCACTCTGTGCCCATGCTCCAGCACATCCGTCGACGTGTCGCCACAGAACCGTTCCAGGCGCACGTGGCGAGAGGCTGTGCAGCCAAGCGGTGCGAGGTGGCGAGCAGAGATGACAAGATGGCCATCGTGGCGAGCGGTGGCACCCCTAACGGTCACTTGTCTGCACTGTTTGGGCGACACAGACGGGCATTTAATGCCTTTGTCCCCTGCTGTCAGGGTTAGGTAGGATCCACTGTAGAAGCAGTTGTATCAACCACACCTTTTATGTTTTTACCCTCGCCTACGTTGCCACCTGTCGGTGACCCCTTGCGCATATAAAAGGAGGCCCATGCGCAACGTAGGGGAGGGTTCGACTCATTCGAAACCAGAGAACGCTCACGCTCTCGAGCAAGAACGCAATACAACCACAAAGAAGCACTAGGAGTATTATCTCTCCGGAGAGCTCCGAAGCTGGGTAAAATTGCTCGTGTGCTTCGCCTCGATCCGCTCTTCGTGCGATCTCCGTCCCCCGCCGAACCGTAAGGGGCTCCGGTTCCATAGGTGTTTCATCACCGACAACGACACGCAATTCACAAGCCGCACCTTCATGCAGTACGTCAAGATCTTGGCGCCAAGGTCTGCTTCGCTTCTGTTGCTCACCCGAGAAGCAACGGTCAAGCGGAGAGGGCAAATGCTAAAGTGCTGCGCGGGCTCAAGACCAGGACTTTCGACAGGCTGCACAAGTGCGGAAAGAATTGGATTGAGGAGCTGCCGGTGGTTCTTTGGTCGATCAGGATGACGCCAAATCGAGCCACTGGCCAGACACCTTTCGCTCTAGTCTAGGGAGCAGAGGCAGTTCTCCCCACGGAACTCGTATACGGATCGCCTCGAGTGCTTGCTTATGATGAGTTTGAGCAAGAGCAGCTACGACAAGATGATGCGCTGCTCCTTGAGGAGGATCGTCTTCAGGCTGCTGTACGAGCTGCTCGATACCAGCAAGCTTTGCGCCGCTACCATAGCCGCAAAGTCAATGCCAGAAGTCTCGAGGAAGGCGACCTTGTTCTTCGGCGCGTTCAGTCCGCCAAGAATTCCAACAAGTTGACGCCAAAGTGGGAAGGCCCTTATCAGGTAAAGCAAGTCACTAGGCCTGGCGCTGTCCGCCTTGAGACCGAAGATGGCTTTCCGGAAGGTTCCCTCGCCCACAAGTTTGCCGGGGGGGGGGGGGGGAGGAGGAGATAATAGTGTGGACCAGGCGTCGTTCAAGAAAGTATCACCTTGTCGGGACGCAAACGACAGAGAAGCTAAGTTGCCAAAGTTTGAGCAATCAGTTTTAAAAAATTTTAAGTTATCTTCCTCGAACGACCGTACTTTGTATGGAAAACCTGTGCGCGGAGGAACCAACTCGTAGCTAGTTGCGCCCTTAGTTTGTGTCGAGTCCGCTCAACAACTTAAGTGTGCAGCGACTAGTTGCGACAAGGTTTCTTGCCGGTAGCAGCACCGCCAGCAGGCTGCTGATGTTCCGCACTCAGCGCTCGCAGCAAGGGTGCCTGCGCCGACAAGTTCCCTGAGAGCGTAGGGTAAAAACATACAAAGGAAGGAATCAAGTAAAGGAAATAACATAGCAAATACTGCCCAAGATAAAGTTATATTACAAAGATAACTTGTCGCAGCTCCAACAGATTGTTTTTCATAACATGACTAGCAGCGGCAAGAAAAGGAGAAAACAGGCGGCCTAGTCTACGCGATCACCGTCGACCCTCCTGACTTCATTCACCTTGTCCACAATGGGTGCGAGAAGGGATTTGAGCTCTTCAAGATCAGCACCCGCCGGCAGCTTCTTGAGGACGTTGGTGAGGTTGAGGCCTGGGTTGCGGAAGGCCACCTTCACCAACACCTTCTCCAGAACTCTCGCGCAGATCGTGCGCGACTCGTCGGCCAGCTGCCTTGGGATCCTTTCCCGGAGTTGCTGGAGGGCCGTTGCCACACCCTTGAAGAACAGGGTGAGCTTGGCGCTGGGCTGGAGGTTCTCATCGGAGGAGTACCCGAAACCCTCCATTTCCAGCTGCGCCAGCTCCTCGTCAATGACCGTGGCGATGTTCACGAGGCCCTCCGTGCAGAGCTCCACAGTGTCCCTGAAGGTGTTCTGGGTTTCGGCAGCCCTCGTCAGCAGTGCCTCGTTGGCCTTGATCTCCTCCTTCAAGGCCTCTCCCGCTTCTTGGCGCCGTCCATCGTCTCAGTCAGCGTAGCCAGCTTCAACTCGAGATCAGCATTGGAGTCCTTGGCGGCGCTCAGCTCTCTGCCCTTCTCGAGGAGACGTCCCTGTAGCTCACCATGGGCAAGGGCGTCCTTCTCGCTCTCGCGCTGGAGCGCGGCAAGCTCTTCATTCCTCGCCTTAAGGTCGGCCTCTAGCTGCGCCACCTTCACTTCCAGCTCCTTCTTGGCGGCCTCGGCAGCTGCGGCAGCATCCTTTGCCTCCTTGAGAGCCCCGCCAAGTGTTTGCTCGCGCGTAGCAAACTCCTCCTCGTAGCTGTCCAGATTGACCTTCCGCTGCGTCTACTCGCCTTCCCGCACGGATAGCTCCTCGGCGGCAAGCCGCTGTTGCTCTTCGGCTTCAGCCTTCTCGAGGAGGAAGGCCTTTCGCGCCTCGACAAGTTGCGCCCGCTCTTCTGCAATAGACCGGAGGGCTTCCTGGTTGCGATTCTGGAGCTCCTCCGCGTGCTTCTCAATGTCCACTCCCGCCTGCGCGACAAGCGCTTCCCGGGTCTCCAGTTTGGCTTGTCGGGCGCGGTAGAGCGACAGCAGCCTCCGCAGCAGCTGTTCCTCCTCAGGCTCGCCGTTGCTGCTGCTTGGCGTGTCGACCAGTGTCAACCCAGCGGAGGCGAGCACTTCTCCGTCAAAAACTTCTCCTTCGACCGGAGCCTTGGAGCTTGACGCCCAGGGGAGCTTGATGAAGACACCGTCGCTGGCCTTCAAGTAGGCGTCGGGCTGGGGCTCTTCGGAGCCTGGCGCTACGTCGGCGGCGGAGGGATCGGCAGTCGTCGTAGCGCCTTGCGCTCCTGCGGCCCCAGGGTCGTCAGTGTGATCGCCGGACCCCTCGCCAGCTCCTGCGCCAGCAGCCTTGGCGGCCTCTTCGCCAGCGGGATCATCAGCGCCGGCCTCTTCGTTAGTGGCGGCGGCGTCGTCAGTATTGCCGCACGCGTTCTCCTCTCCGGTGGCCTCGGTCTCCATCGGCTCCGTGGATGGCGGATCTGAAGACAGGAAGAGGGAGAAGAAGTCAAGCAAATATCCAAGAAGAAAGATCAGAAGAAGAAGAACCCAAGGGAAGTTTTCTGGCAAAACGGATTAACTATGCTGGGCTCTGCAGTCATGGGCTCCACCACCGGGGGGTCGCTGGTCCCGTCCCTTGCCGGAGAGTCGTCCCTTGCCGGAGAGCGCTCCCTTGCCGGGGAATCCTCCCTTGGCGGCGTAGTTGAAGCAGATGGTATCTCAGGGGCTGCTTCAGGAGGCTCTTGGTGAGGCTGTTCTGCTCCTACACAAGCAAACCAACAGTCAGATATCAACAAAGGAAAGAGCACCCATGCGCGCCCAACAACAGGAAGTAAACAGATACTTACGCTGGGGGCTGCTTCGAGGAGTAGTTGCCGGGTCCGGCAAGGTGGTCTCGGGCGTGCCCCCTGCTGTCGCGGTGGGCTTGTCCTCGATGATAATCACCAGAGCCTTGGCCCTCTTCGCCGCTCTCTGGGCTAGGGTACTGAAAAAGAATAAGTTCAGAGTGAAGCAAGTCAGATGCAAGACAAGAAACAACAAGAATTGAAGAAATACAAGTACAACAAAAATCTTACTCTTCTTCCTCCTCGTCGGAGCTGAGCGCGGAGAGGTCGAAGTCTGGCCCTCTCTTGGCGCAACGAGGCGGAGGAGTAGGCTCCCTTGGCCGCTTGGCGGGGGCAGCGGCAGGATCAGAAGCGGCGGCCCGGGAGGACCCCGCTCCAGTTGCCACAGCAGCGTGAGACGCTCCTGCGGCAACAGTGCTTGTCGCGGTGGAGCGTGTCCCGCGGCGCGGCGGCTGTTGACCCGTCTGCCGCCCTGCTATGTCCCCGGTCCTGCGGAGGCGCCTTCTGGGTGGAGCTGGGGGCTGCACTGGGAGCTCTGCTTGCGGCAAGCTGCTTGAAGATGGCTGGCCGCTTGCACCCTCGGCGGGCTCGCTCGATTCGGCTTCCGGCTCTCCCTCACCGATGATCTCCCCGACAAGCTCGTCTTGATCGGCAAGGCTTGCCGCCTCGGCTGCCTCTGCCTCCTCCACGGTAAACCCGAACTCGCCCGCGGCAGCGGCCGCCGCCGCCTCTTCCGCCCTGGTGGCGATGCGCCGCATCTCATCTTCGATGGTGTCGCGGGTGAGGCTCCTCTGTTCATCGGCGCGGACCGCCACCTCCACCAAGCCGTCGAAGAACTACTGCATGACGTCGCCGGCGGGCTCCTGCCAAGTTGGAATAATTCCATGCGAGTCGCACTCCGGCATCATTGCGCGGATGCGATCGAGCGAGGAATTATTGCACAACGGGACGACGCCCTACGGCAGCCTGAACCATTCTGGATGCTGGGTATCATGCTTGAACAGCTCCTTGAGCATCGCATCCAGCTCCAGGACGGTGAAATTGAAGTTGAGGCCCGGGCGCAGCCTCATGATATCCGCCGGACCCCCGAACTCCCAGGCGGGTCTCCTCCTCTCTTGCAGGGGGGTGATGCGGCGGCGAAGGAAATCCGCGCCAACAGCGCCTACAGTCAGTCCGGCAAGCCTGAGCCGCAAGATCCAGGTGATGGCAATCTTCAGCTTGTCGTCGTCCGCGGCCAGGGCGCTCCAATCGTTGCCGCGCACTGCTGGGGTTTGGCGCAGGGCAGTGAACGGCTGCGGGTTCTCCTCAACGATCCAACACCATTCCGCTCTCCACTCCTCCCATTTGCTGCGAAGCTCCCCCTCCAGATAGGCCTCCTTCTTGCCGGCTCTCGAAATCCAGGCGATTCCTCCGGCTAGGGGCTCTCCTCTCTCGACCCGGGGCATGAAGAAATGGCGGAAGAGGGCTACATTTGGGTGGACTCCGACAAAATTTTCGCAGAGATGTGCGAAAACCGCCATGGTCAGAACGACATTGGGAGTGAAATCAAGGAGGTGGAACCCGTAGGCGTTCATGATATCACAAAAGAACTCAGAGAACGGCGGGCAGAGCCCGCAGTAGAAGAACATCGCGAAGAAAGGGTATCCGTTTGGAGCCTGTTCGGAAGCGGCAGCGGAGAGTACCTTGGTGCGCGGATGCGCTCGCGTCTCCGTTGACCAGAAGAGGTAGAACCACTCCCTCAGCTCCTTCGCGGAGAGCTCAGGGGGGAAAGTTTCCCGCTCCTATCGCAGCGCCTCGAGCCGCAGCGCCTCGGCCGACTTCACACCCTTCCCGGTCTTCGGAGCCATGGCGGAGGTGGTGGGGGAGATCGAGGGCGTTGGCGGCGACAGCGATGATGGGGGGCGGAGCGCTGCTCTCTTTCGGCTTTGGAAGCGGAGGGGAGCGGCGGAGATTTCTGAGATTGGAACCGCAAGTGGCGAAGGTGGGGGAACTGCCTCTGTTTCCCCTGCTTATAAAGAGGAGGAGGCGAACGTTACACTTTTTCCAAATAAAGAACCACCCACGATCTCTCCCACGACGCCGCATTCGACGCATGCCGTTAAGGGAGAGCGCGGTGGATACAGAGTCAGATACGGCGTGGACCCAGGCCGCGCGTGCTCGTGCCCTATTTTGGGCCTGGCCCAACAGCGCTCGGCACCGTGTGTGGCCCAGGCCCGGGGGCTCCTGTCGATGTACTAGAGTAGGGGTACACTAGTATCCCAAACTTGTGCACGGGCAGTAGCAGCGTCCCGCAGCAAGGCTTGCCGGGTGCCCGCCAAGGTCCTCCGTGGTTCCTTTGGAGCCATTCAAGAACAAAGTGTTCAAGCCAAGAAGACAAGGCCCTGGCAAGAGGAGCTTGCCGGGAAGGACAAGGCCCCGGCAAGAGGAGCTTGCCGGGAAGGCCAACCAAGGCATTTCAAGGAACATGCCGTGACGCGTCGCGCGTCCCGGCAAGACCCGGCGAGCGACAAGCTTCCGGGCGCGACAAGACAACGACCGCGGCAAGGCGCTTGCCGCGGCAGGCTGCCACTCTGTGCCCACGCTCCAGCACATCCGTCGACGTGTCGCCACAGAACCGTTCCAGGCGCACGTGGCGAGAGGCTGTGCAGCCAAGCAGTGCGAGGTGGCGAGCAGAGATGACAAGATGGCCATCGTGGCAAGAGGTGGTGCCCCTACTGGTCACTTTTCTGCACTATTTGGGCGACACAGACGGGCATTTAATGCCTTTGTCCCCTGCCGCCAGGGTTAGGTAGGATCCACTGTAGAAGCAGTTGTACCAACCACACCTTTTATGTTTTCACCCTCGCCTACGTTGCCACCTGTCGGTGACCCCTTGCGCATATAAAAGGAGGCCCATGCGCAACGTAGGGGAGGGTTCGACTCATTCGAAACCAGAGAACGCTCACGCTCTCGAGCAAGAACGCAATACAACCACAAAGCAGCAGTAGGAGTATTATCTCTCCCGAGAGCTCCGAAGCTGGGTAAAATCGCTCGTGTGCTTCGCCTCGATCCGCTCTTCGTGCGATCTCCGCCCCCCGCCGAACCGTAAGGGGCTCCGGTCCCATAGGTGTTCGTTTCCACGACATCGAAATACAAGTACAACAAAAATCTTACTCTTCTTCCTCCTCGTCGGAGCTGAGCGCGGAGAGGCCGAAGTACGGCCCTCTCTCGGCGCGACAAGGCGGAGGAGTAGGCTCCCTTGGCCGCTTGGCGGGGGCAGCGGCAGGATCAGAAGCGGCGGCCCGGGAGGACCCCACTCCAGTTGCCGCAGCAGCGTGAGACGCTCCCGCAGCAATGAGGATTCTTTCGGGTTGTACATATATTACAGCAGGAGCACATAGTATGCGGTGAAGAGGGGGGAAGGAGACCATCATATGTAGTACGCTTGATGAACCTCGCTTTGTGTGGGTGCATGGTTTACGGTTTTGAGGCATGTGGCACGTCAAAGTTGTGCATTTTGGGTATTCACCATATATATGTTTTGCCCACATGCAAAGCGGTGGTGGTTGTCCTCTCGCACCCACTTAAGCGATTATCAGCGATATCGATGCTTTCCATCTGTGGGGTCGCTTGGTCCATCACTACTTTTTGCGTGATAACAAGAGAGGTTAATTTGACTTAGGAGGGGATTATTATTTTTGCTCTGGGATGACATGCATGATACAGTTTGAGCACACACACATGAATGTGTGCACATGAATCCCTCCCATCGAGTCGAAGTGGATAGTACAACGACACATCATGAACCGATCTCGCTCTGTGTGGGGAGCTAGTGTACGATTTTTGACGCACGCGCCACATCAATGTTGTTTATTCAAACATGCATGCACGCATCACCTCCATACATATGCATGTAGTGGTTGCCTTCGAATGGTACACTCCCTCGTGTGGTTATCGACGACAAGCCTATATATTCGTGGGCCCGCGTGGACATCCATGATAACCTTGACCAACAACAAGATAGGTTACCATGGCGAATTCTTCATTTGGTTCGTGTTATCGTAGTATAGGTCATGGTGATATTCAGACCTTAAGTTTGAGCACATATACTATGCACGCATGCATCCATGAATCCCCATCGTTGGTGTAACGCCCTCGATGCGGCTATATCTCCCACGTGTCGAAGCACGACTTAGAGGCATAACCGCATTGAAAGCAATGTTGCAAGTGAGGTAATCTTCACACAACCCATGTAATACATAAGGGAAAGAGATACATAGTTGGCTTACAATCGCCACTTCACACAATTACATGAATAAAGCATTACATCATCCAGATACAATCAAGGTCCGACTACGGAACCAAAATAAAAGAAGAACCCCAAAAGCGACAAAGGTCCCCGGTCGACCCCAACTGGGCTCCACTACTGATCAACTAGAACGAAACAACACAAAGGGCAAGATCTTCAACGAGCTCCTCCTTGAGCTTGGTTGCATCACCTGCTCGGTAACATAGGCACCTGCAAACTGTTGGTAGTATCTGGTGAGCCACGGGGACTCAGCAATCTCGCACCCGCGAGATCAAGACTATTTAAGCTTAAAGGAAGGATGGAGTAATGAGGTGGAGCTGCAGCAAGCGACTAGCATATATGGTGGCTACATTCGCAAAAGAGAGCGAGAAGAGAAGGAAGGCACGGTCGATAAAAGTATGATCAAGAAGTGATCCTATAGCAACCTACGTCAAACATAACTCCAACACCGTGTTCACTTCCCAGACTCCGCCGAGAAGAGACCATCACGGTTACACACGCGGTTGATGTATTTTAATTAAGGTCAACTTCGGGTTTTCTACAACCGGACATTAACAAATTCCCATCTGCCACATAACCGTGGGCACGGCTCTCGAAAGTTTATAACCCTGTAGGGGTGTCCCAACTTAGCCCATGACAAGCTCTCACGGTCAACGGAGGAATAGACCTCCACCCGAGACACTCCGATCAAGCTCGGTATCCCTGTACAACAAGACATTTCGACAGGGTAAAACTAAACCAGCAACACCGCCCGAATGTGCCGACAAATCCCGATAGGAGCTGCACATATCTCTTTCTCAGGGCACACTCAGATGAGACTAGCTACGAGTAAAACCAACCCTCAAGTTTCCCCGAGGTGGCCCCGCAGGCAGCTCAGTTCGGACCAACACTCAGAGGAGCACTGGCCCGGGGGGGTTAGAATAAAGATGACCCTTGAGTCTGCAGAACCCAAGGGAAGGTGGTAGGTTGTTAGTGCAAATGGTAAAACCAATGTTGGGCATTGCTGGAGGAGCTTTACTTAAGGCGAACTGTCAAGGGGTTCCCATTATAGCCCAACCGTGTAAGGAACGCAAAATCCGGGAACATAACACCGATATGACGGAAACTAGGGCGGCAAGAGTGGAACAAAACACCAGGAATAAGGCCGAGCCTTACACCCTTTACCAAGTATATAGATGCATTAATTAAATAAGATATATTGTGATATCCCAACAAGTAAACATGTTCCAACCAGGAACAACATCTCCATGTTCCAACAAGGAACAAACTTCAATCTTCACCTGCTACTAAGAACGCTATAAGAGGGGCTGAGCAAAGCGGTAACATAGCCAATCAACGGTTTGCTAGGACATGGTGGGTTAGAGGTTTGACATGGCAATTTAGGAGGCTGACAAGCAAATGGTAGGCATTGTAGCATTGGCATAGCAAAAGAGCGAGCAAACTAGCATAGCAAAGATAGTAGTGATTTCAAGGGTATGGTCATCTTGCCTGAAATCCCGCAAGGAAGAAGAACGAATCCAAGAAGAAGACAAACGGTCGTAGACGAACGAATCCTCACAACTCCGGAATGAAACCGAAGCTAACGAGAGAAGCAACCCGGAAAGAAACAAACAACATGGTAAACACACAAGCATAAACATGTCATGATGCACAAACAAGTATGATGCATGTCCGGTTTAATGAGGCATGGCATGGCAAAGTGCACAAACAATACTACAAATTAAGTGGAGCTCAATATGCAACGAGTTGCATATTGACGGAACACCACATCAATTATTTAGTTTCTCTCTCGGTTATGAACAAGACAAGATTAAATGTTGGTTAACATGGCAAGAGGTGAAGCATAATTAAACTACATATTTAGGCAAGTTTAAATAAGGCCGGAAACAACAAACAACAATTCCGGAAAATCCCCATATGTTATTTAGCAATTTAATGCAAACACAATTTTAAACATTTTAATTGTTGTTATCATGATGCAGATGACATATACAAGTTTTATGCAGTTTTTATGAAAATGTTGACAAGAGCTTGTTATGAAGCATTTGTCGCCATGGCGGAAGGAAAAGGGTGCCACGGTGGCGAAACAAAAAAATGGTGCCACGGCAACATATCCGAAAATGATGCCACGGCAACATATCGGTTCCGGTAGCTCACGGAGATACCGGTGCAAAAGGAGGCGTGACGGATGCGTGCCCGGATGGTGAGGTGATCCCGGATTCCGGGTGTCCCACATAATGGTGGCATGGCAATAGAGGAACATGCAAAGACAATTCGGTCACGGTGCAAAACTCGAGCATCTCATACAACACATGCATTCGGTCCACGGACGTCATCTCGGGGTTATACCTTTGAAGCGTGCATTCGAGGCGGAACGCGTTTCGTAGAGGAAGTAGTCGTTCACGGGCCGTAGTGGAGGTCGTGGTACACGTTCGTTTTCGGAGAGGAACTTGATGAATCCAACGTCTTCGGGGCGACGGTAGTGGTACACGTTATCTTGTGGAACTTCACGGTTTGTTGTGTAGTCGTACACGGGTCCTTGCCGAAGATGGTCGCACATGCACGTAGAGGTACTTGGCGAACTTGAGGTGGTCTTGGCTTGCAGGGACAACATACGAGACTTGGGCGACGCTGGGCATCGGGATCAGGAGCGTGCTCGCTCGGGCATGGAGCTGGTCGCAGTCAACGCGTGAGGCACGTGTGCGGGCAGAGCAGCAAGTTTAGGTGGTGGTCGCGGTCAGGCGAGCGACGGGACACGGCAGCGATGCGGCAAGGAGCTCTGGCAGGGACCAAGGCGGCGGCAGGGGAGGACCCCGGTGAGGCCCAGCCAGGTCCGGTGGCGGCGGCAGCGGGCTCTGGTGGTCGACGGGGAGGCGCGAGGCCATGGCGGCGGAAGGAGCGGCTCGGTGGAGAGGCGAAGCAGGGTTGAGGCAGGGGCGGCGCGGGGTGGCCCTCCTGGTGGTCGCCGGCGGCGGCGGGTGGCGAAGCAGCAAGAGGAGGCGCTCGGGGACAGCTCGGGGATCCGGCAGGCGGGGCTCGCGCCGCGGCGGCGGCACTCGGCTACGGGGCCGACGTCGAGGAGGAGATCGGGCGCGGGGGAGACTCGCGAGGGGCCATGGCCAGAGGGAGAGGCTGAGGAGGAAGGAGCAGGGCACAAGGTCGAGGAGCTCTCCTCTTGGCGGCACAAGGGGGGTCGTCGTTGGCCGGAGCGGCGACGGCATCGATCGGGAGGAGCGGGCGTGCAAGCGTGGGGAGGAGACGGCGCTGAGGGGAAACGAGAGGGAGAGAAGATGGATCGGGGGGAGGCTAGGGTTAGAGCTGGTGGGCTGCGGGGGATGGGCCTTGGGCCAACTGGTCCGGATGGACTGCAGGCCGTCTTCTCTCTCTCTCATCCTTTTTCCAATTAAAACAAACCAGAAAAAGAGGAAGAAGAGAAAGAGAAGTTAGGGGTGGAATCTGGGCATGGGGATAATTTTCATGGACTCGTAAAAATGTGAGGAGTTTAAATAAAATGGCAAGATGATTTTTGGAGAACAATAGATATGCACATGTTGAATTTAATGCAACATGTTTGAATTTTGAAACCCATTCGAAAGGACTCTAAATGGGCTGAGATTTTTAGAGGAGCCTTGATAAAATAGAGAGAAATATTGACAAGGTTTGGAGGTCAAACTCGAAGAGGAATAGACATGGAAAATGTTTTGCACGTGTGTTATGGGTGATTCCTAAATGGAATATTTAATATAGCTCCCTAATATTGGGAGGATATGTTATAAAGAGAATCACCACGTGAATTCCCTCATTTTAAATGGACCGAAGATCCATGCAATTTAATTGGTTGAATTAAATGACATGATGCAAAGCTCATGATGCAAAGATTAATGACATGATGGCATGATGGCATAATGCAATGCAAATGATGCAACAAACAAAACAAATCACACGACGAAACTCGAAGTAGCTGGAAGTCTTCTGGAGCGTCGGTCTCGCGGCGTTACAGTTGGCTTGAAGTGTGGTTTAGCATACATATGCATCGTCAACCTAACCCTCACTTAGTGTGGGGATTTCTAGTTCGAAATCACGGTGCCACATCAAAGTTGTTCCATTGTTACTCAAAGACACACCTCTCCATACATATGGTTGGGCCACACGCATGCAGTGGTTGTCTTTGGGGACTAGCTACTTGCGTGATTATTGGTGAGCTAGCCCATCTCCGGGGTCACATGGACGACCATCACTTTGACAAACAACAAGAGAAAGGTTGTACAACCAAGGTGGATTATTCTTGATCTGTTTTATGATCCATCTTGGTGAGATATGCCTCTCTGGTCCGCCGACTCAAAATTTGTGTGTGTGTGGGGGGGGGGGGGGGGGTTGCTACTTCGCACTTTGCTAGGTGAACCTCGGTTGGGGGGCATGCATTCATAGCTTAGGATTCCCTTTGTGGCGACACGAGGAGGGGGGCTGCTAGTTACTTCACACTTTACTAGGTGAACCTCGGTTGGGGAGGTGGGGGCATGCATTCATAGCTTAGGATTCCCTTCGTGCCGACACGAGGGGGGGCTGTTAGCTACTTCGCACTTTGCTAGGTGAACCTCGGTTGGGGGGGCATGCATTCATAGCTTAGGATTCCCTTCGTGCCGACACAAGGGAGTGGGGGCTACTAGCTACCTCTCACTTTGCTAGGTGAACCTCGGTTGGGGGCATACATTCATAGCTTAGGATTCCCTTCGTGCCAACACGAGGGAGGGGGGCTGCTAGCTACTCCATACTTTTCTAGGGTGAACCTCGGTTGGGGGCCATGCATTCATAGCTTAGGATTCCCTTCATGCCGACACGAGGGAGGGGGGCTGCTAGCTACTTCGCACTTTGCTAGGGTGAACTTCGGTTGGGGGGCATGCATTCATAGCTTAGGATTCCCTTCGTGCCGACACGAGGGAGGGGGGGCTGCTAGCTACGTCACACTTTGCTTGGTGAATGAACCTCAGTTGGGGGGGGCATGCATTCATAGCTTAGGGTTCCCTTCGTGCCGACAAGAGGGAGGAGGGGGGCTGCTAGCTACTTTGCACTTTGCTAGGTGAACCTCGGTTGGTGGGGAGGGGGCATGCATTCATAGCTTAGGATTCCCTTCGTGCCGACACGAGGGGTGTGGGGGCAAGCAATACTGTGCGCTTTGCGAGACAGGTGCCACATCGAAGTTGCATTTGGTATTTGAAAATCATACCACCATTTTGATACATAAATTTGGTCCACATGCAAGGGTGTTCGTGTTCTGACCCTCTCCCATGTCATTTTTCGCCAAATTTATGAACATTAGACAAGTCGGATGACGCAATAGACACGGTTCACTCAAACTAACCGTGTGCCAGGCCGGTGCCCCTGTCACGCACACATCCGCACAATACATTGGGCTCCACCTCTCAAAAATATCTGCCCGCCTCGAGGGTTTTTCTGTTTTATAACACACAGTTGTTATCTTCGGACCGTGTGCGATATTTCTTGTTGCCAATCCCGCCTGCATCCTTAGAAAATATCTACCCGCCTCGAGGGTTTTTTCTGTTTCATAACACACAGTTGTTATCTGCGGACCGTGTGCTATGTTTCTTGTTCCCAATCCCGCTTGCATCCCTAGAAAATATCTGCCCGCCTCGAGGGTTTTTCTATTTCATAACACGTGGTTGTTATCTCAGGACTGTGTGAGATGCACTATCATCAAAATTTTCAATAGCCCAGTGTTTGACTCCCGCGTAGTAAAATTTTTAGTACCCGTGTCATTTCCTCAAATATCCCGCGCCCCCCTCCACACATACACACACACACACACACCAAAACCTTCTCGGGCGTGCGCACACACACCCCCCTCCCTCGCAAAAAACCCTAGCAAGGTCCCCGCCGCCGCCGCCGCCGCCGCAAGGCCTCCAATGTCAAATCTGCCGGTTTGCTCGTGCAGCTTACCCACCAATCTCCATACCCAGGCCGCCCTGAGTTTCCTAGATGACGACTGCCAAACGCCCTCTTTCGCACATACCCCCATCTGCATCCCCATCCCCCACTGTCGTGGGAGACGAACACCTATGGGGCAGGGCCCCTTTCGGTCCAGCAGGGAGCGGAGGCCGCACGAAGAGCGGATCGAGGCGAGGCATGCGAGCGATTTTACCCAGCTTCGGAGCTCTCCGGAGAGATAATACTCCTACCGCTGCTTTGTGGTTGTATTATGTTCTTGCTCGAGAGCGTGGGAGTGTTCTGGTTCCGAATGAGTCGAACCCCTTCTACGTTGCGCATGGGCCTCCTTTTATAGGCTCAAGGGGTCACCGACAAGTGGCAACGCATGCGGGGGTAAAAGTGTAAAAGGAGCTGCGGTTGGTACAACTGCTTCTACAGTGGTTCCTACCTAACTCTGACGGCAGGGGACAAAGGCATTAAATGCCCGTCCGCGTCGCCTAAGCAGTGCAGAAAAGCAACCGTTAGGGGTGCCACCGCTTGCCATGATGGCCATCTTGTCATCTCCACTTGCCACCTCGCACTGCTTGGCTGCACAGCTTCTCGCCACGTGCGCCTGGAACGGTCCTGTGGTGACACGTCGACGGATGCGCTGGAGCGTGGGCACATAGTGGTGGCTTCGCCGCGGCAAGCGCCTTGCCGCGGTCGTTGTCTTTTCACGCCCGGAAGCTTGTCGCTCGCCGGGTCTTGCCGGGACGCACGGCGCGTCGCGGCAAGTTCCTTGGAATGCCTTGGTTGGCCTTCCCGGCAAGCTCCTCTTGCCGGGGCCTTGTCCTTCCCGGCAAGCTCCTCTTGCCGGGGCCTTGTCTTCTCAGTTAGAACACTTTGTTCTTGAATGGCTCCAATAGGAACTACGGAGGATCTTGGCGGGCACCCGCCAAGCCTTGCCGCGGGGCGCTACGACTGCCTGTGCACAAGTTCGGGATACTAAAGTACCCCTATCTTAGTACACCGACAGGAGCCCCCGGGCCTGGGCCACACACGGTGCCGAGCGCTGTTGGGCCAGGCCCAAAACAGGGCACGGGCACGCGCGGCCTGGGTCCACACCGTATCTAACTATGTATCCACCACGCCCTCCTGTAACGGCACGCGTTGAATGCGGCGTCGTGGGAGAGATCGTGGGTGATTCTTTATTCGGAAAAAGCGTAACGTTCGCCTCCTCCTCTTTATAAGCAGGGGAAACAGGGGCAGTTCCCCCACCTTCGCCACTTGTGCTTCCCAATCTCAGAAATCTCCGTCGCTCCCCTCCGCTTCCCAAAGCCGAAAGAGAGCAGCGCTCCGCCCCTCGTCGCCGCTGTCGCCGCCAATGCCCTCAATCTCCCCCACCGCCTCCGCCATGGCTCCGAAGACCGGGAAGGGTGCGAAGTCGGCCGACGCGCTGCGGCTTGAGGCGCTGCGAAAGGAGCGGGCACTTTTCCCCCCCAAGCTCTCCGCGAAGGAGCTGAGGGAATGGTTCTATCTCTTCTGGTCAACGGAGACGCGAGCGCATCCGCGCACGCAGGTACTTTCCGCCGCCGCTTCCACTTTGAAACGGTGTCCAAAAGGATACACCTTCTTCGCACTGTTCTTCTATTGCGGGCTCTGCCCGCTCTTCTCCAATTTCTTCTGTGATATCATGAACACCTACGGGTTCCACCTCCTTGATTTCACCCCCAACGCCGTTCTGACCATGGCAGTTTTCGCACATCTCTGCGAGAACTTTGTCGAAATCCACCCAAACGTAGCCCTTTTCCGCCACTACTTCATGCCCTGGGTCGAGAAAGGAGAGCCCTTAGCTGGCGGGATCGCATGGATCTCGAGAGCCGGTATGAAGGAGGTCTATCTGGAGGGGGAGCTCCATAGCAAATGGGAGGAGTGGAGAGCGGAATGGTGTTGGATTGTTGATGAGAACCCGCAACCATTCACCAACTTGCGCCAAGCCCGAGTAGTGCGTGGTGGCGATTGGAGCGCCCTGGCGGCGGACGATGCTAGACTGAAGATCGCCACCACCCGGATCTTGCGGCTCAGGCTTGCCGGGCTCACTGTAGGTGCGGTTGGTGCGGACTTTCTTCGCCGCCGCATCACCCCTCTACAGGAGAGGGGAAGACCCGCCTAGCTGTTCGGGGGTCCGGCGGATATCATGAGGCTGCGCCCGGGCCTCAACTTTAATTTTACTGTCTTGGAGTTGGATGGGACGCTCAAGGAGCTGTTCAAGCACGACCCCAATCATCCCGAGTGGTTCAGGTTGCCGCAGGGCGTCGTCCCATTGTGCAACAACTCCTCGCTCGATCGCATCCGCGCAATGATGCCGGAGTGCGACTCGCATGGGATTATCCCAACTTGGCAGGAGCCCGCCGACGATGTCGTGCCGCAATTCTTCGACGACTTGGTGGAGGTGGCGGTCCGCGCCGATGAGCAGAGGAGCCTCACCCGCGACACCACCGATGACGAGATGCGGCGCATTGCCACCAGGGCGGAAGAGGCGGCGGTGGCCGCCGCCGCGGGCGAGTTCGGGTTCACTATGGAGGAGGCAGAGGCAGCCGAGGCGGCAAGCCTTGCCGATCGAGATGAGCTTGTCGGGGAGATCGTCGGCGAGGGAGGGCCCGAAGCTGAATCAAGCGAGCCCGCCGAGCGCGCAAGTGGCCAGCCGTCTTCAAGCAACTTGCCGCAAGCGGAGCTCCCAGTGCAGCCCCCAGCTCCACCAAGAAGGCGCCTCCGCAGGACTGGAGACATAGCAGGGCGGCAGACGGGCCAACAGCCGCCGCGCCGCGGGACATGCTCCACCGCGACAAGCACCATTGCCGCGGGAGCATCTCACGCCGCACCGGCAACTGGAGCGGGGTCTTCTCGGGCCGCCGCTTCTGATCCTGCCGCAGCTCCCGCCAAGCGTCCAAGGGAGCCTACTCCTCCGCCTCGTCGTGCTGAAAGAGTACCGGACTTCGACCTCTCCGCGCTCAGCTCCAACGAGGAGGAAGAAGAGGAGGAGGAGTAAGACTTTTTTTGTTGTACTTATGGTTCTTCAATTCTTGCTGTTTTTTTGTCTTGTATCTGATCTGCTTTCTTCTGAACCTTGTTCCTTTCCAGGACTCTGGCCCAGAGAGCGGCGAAGAGGGCCAAGGTCCCCGTGGTTGTCATCGAGGACGATCCTGCTGTGACAACAGAGGGCGCGTCCGAGACCACCTTGTTGGACCTGGCAACCTCTCCCCGAAGCAGCCCCCAGTGTAAGTACATAATTTTACTTCTCGCTGTCAGGCGCACATGGGTGTTCTTTCCTTGCTGATATCTTGATTGTTGGTTTGCTTGTGTAGGAGCAGAACAGGCCCACCAGGAATAGCCAGAAGTCGCCCCTGAGGTGCTATCTGCTTCCACTATGCCGCCAAGGGATGACTCCCCGGCAAGGGAGCGCTCTCCGGCAAGGGAGAGGTCCCCGACAAGGGGCAGTTCTCCGGCAAGGGACGGGACCAGTGATCCCCCGGTGGTGGAGCCCATGATTACAGAGCCGAGCACAGGTAATCCTTCTTGTTAGAAAACTTCCCTTGGGTTCTTCTTCTTCTGATCTTCTTTTTTGGATATTTGCTTGACTTTTTCTCCCTCTTCCTGTCTTCAGGTCCTCCCTCCATGGAGCCGATGGAGATCGAGGCCACCGGCGAGGAGAACGTGCGCGGCAATACTGACGAAGCCGCTGCCACCGAAGAAGAGGCCGGTGCTGATGATCTTGCAGACGAAGAGGCCGCCAAGGCTACTGGCGCAGGAGCTGGCGAGGGGTCCGGCGATCGCACTGACGACCCGGGGGCCGCAGGAGCGCAAGGCGCTACACCGACCGCCGATCCCTCTGCCGCTGACGCAGCGCCAGGCTCCGAAGAGCCCCAGCCCGGCGCCTACTTGAAGGCCGGTGACAGTGTCTTCATCAAGCTCCCCTGGGCGTCAAGCTCTAGGGCGCCGGTCGAGGGAGAAGCTTTCGACGGAGAGGTGCTCGCCTCCGCTGGGCTGACAGTGGTTGACGCGCCAAGAAGGAGCAGCGGCGAGTCTGAGGAGGAGCAACTGCTCCGGAAGCTGGTGTCGCTCTACCGCGCCCGACAAGCCAAACTGGAGTCCCGGGAAGCGCTTGTCGCGCAGGCGGGAGTGGACATTGAGAAGCATGCGGAGGAGCTCCAGAGCCGCAACCAAGAGGCCCTTCGGTCTATTGCAGAGGAGAGGGCGCAGCTTGCCGAGGCGCGGAAGGCCTTCCTCCTCGAGAAGGCTGAAGCCGAAGAGCAGCAGCGGCTTGCCGCCGAGGAGATGTCCGTGCGAGAAGGCGAGCTGACGCAGCGGAAGGTCAACTTGGACAGCTATGAGGAGGAGCTTGCCACGCGCGAGGAGACACTTGGTGGGGCCCTCAAGGAAGCGAAGGATGCTGCTGCAGCTGCCGAGGCCGCCAAGAAGGAGCTGGAGGTGAAGGTGACGGAGCTAGAAGCCACTCTCAAGACGAAGAACGAAGAGCTTGCCGCGCTCCAGCGCGAGCGTGAGAAGGACGCCCTTGCCCATGGTGAGCTGCAGGGTCGTCTCCTCGAGAGGGGCAAAGAGCTGAGCGCCGCCAAAGATTCAAATGCTGATCTGGAGCTGAAGCTGGCCACGCTGACTGAGACACTGGAAGGCGCCAAGAAGCGGGAGGAGGAGTTGAAAGAGGAGATCAAGGCCAACGAGGCGTTGCTGACGAGGGCCGCCGAGACCTAGAACACCTTCAGGGACACTGTGGAGCTCTGAACAGAGGGCCTCGTGAACATTGCCGCGGTCATCGACGAGGAGCTAGTGCAACTGCAAATGGAGGGCTTCGGGTACTCCTCCGACGAGAACCTCCAGCCCAGCGCCAAGCTCACTCTGTTCTGCAAGGGCGTGGCGACGGCCCTCCAGCAGCTCCAGGAAAGGATCCCAAAGTAGCTGGCCGACGAGTCGCGCACGATCTGCGCCAGAGTCCTGGAGAAAGTGTTGGTGAAGGTGGTCTTCCACAATCTAGGCCTCAACCTCACCAACGTCCTCAAGAAGCTACCGGCGGGTGCTGATCTTGAAGAGCTCAGAGCCATTGTCGCACCCATTGTGGACAAGGTGAATGAAGTCAGGAGGGTTGATGGTGGCCGCGTAGACTAGGCTGCCTGTTTCTTCTTTTCTTGCCGCTGTCATTTATGTTACGAGAACAATCTATTAGAGCGCGACAAATTATCTTTGCAATATAACTTTATCTTGGGAAGTATTTGCTATGTTATCCCCTTTACTTGATTCCTTCCTTTGTATGTTTTTACCCTACGCTTTAAGGGAACTTGCTGGCGCAGGCACCTTTGCCGCGAGCGCTGAGTGCGGAACATCAGCAGCCTGCTGGCGGTGTTGCTTCCGGCAAAAACCTTGTCGCAACTAGTTGCAGCACACTTAAGTTGTTGAGCGGACTCGAAACAAAGTAAGGGCACAACTAGCTACGAGTTGGTTCCTCCGCGCACAGGTTTTCCAAACAAAGCACGGTCGTTCAAGGAAGATAACTAAAAATTTTAAAACTGATTGTGCTCAAACTTTGGCAACTTAGCTTTTCTGTCGTTTGCGTCCCGGCAAGGCGATACTTTCTTGAACGACGCCTGGTCCATACCATTATCTTCTCCTCCCCCCCGGTGAACTTGTGGGCGAGGGAACCTTCCTTTTGAGAAAAAGAAAGAAGAGAAAATAAAGATATGGAGCCTTAAGGCTCGTTATTGCTTACCGGGGGTATGTGCTGCACAAAGTGTCAGATAATACATGCAAAAAGAAAAAAAGCATGAAATTTGACAAGACGTGCGGAGCATATGATTTTTATTTATGCACGGGATCTGCGCCCGGCTTTGTACAAAGGGTTACATGCAACAACGGCAAGGCTTGTACAAAAGGTGGTTGCCGGAACAGGTTCCGGCAACCGCGCCTTATGGGTAAAACTTACGAAGATGCTCAATGTTCCAGGAGTTGCTCACCGGAAGGCCATCTTCGGTCTCAAGGCGGATAGCGCCAGGCCTAGTGACTCGCTTCACCCAATAAGGGCCTTCCCACTTTGGCGTCAACTTGTTGGAATTCTTGGCGGATTGAACATGCCGAAGAACAAGGTCGCCTTCCTCGAGACTTCTGGCATTGACTTTGTGGCTATGGTAGTGGCGCAAAGCTTGCTGGTATCGAGCAGCTTGTACAGCAGCCTGAAGACGATCTTCCTCAAGGAGAAGTGTGTCATCTTGTCGCAGCTGCTCTTGCTCAAGCTCATCATAAGAGAGCACTCGAGGCGATCCGTATACGAGTTCCGTGGGGAGAACTGCCTCTGCCCCATAGACTAGAGCGAAAGGTGTCTGGCCAGTAGCTCGATTTGGCGTCGTCCTGATCGACCAAAGAACCACCGGCAGCTCCTCAATCCAATTCTTTCCGCACTTGTGCAGCCTGTCGAAAGTCCTGGTCTTGAGCCCGCGCAGCACTTCAGCGTTTGCCCTCTCCGCTTGACCGTTGCTTCTCAGGTGAGCAATAGAAGCGAAGCAGACCTTGGCGCCAAGA
This sequence comes from Triticum timopheevii, assembly GCA_963921465.1. Taxonomy (NCBI): domain Eukaryota; kingdom Viridiplantae; phylum Streptophyta; class Magnoliopsida; order Poales; family Poaceae; genus Triticum; species Triticum timopheevii. The sequence goes on from OY997264.1 coordinate 330,290,118, forward strand.
TCTTGGACGTAGTGCATGAAGGTGCGGCTCGTGAACTGTGTGCCATTGTCGGTGATGATCCTGTTAGGGACTCCAAAACGGCAAACAATCGACCTGAAGAACTTGACTGCTGACTGTGCCGTCACCTTCCTCACTGCTTCCACTTCCGGCCACTTTGTGAACTTGTCAATTGCAACATACAAGTACTCAAAGCCCCCGACAGCTCGGGGAAAGGGGCCGAGGATGTCGAGCCCCCAGACCGAAAATGGCCAGGATAAAGGGATCGTCTGGAGAGCTTCCGCTGGCTGGTGTATCTGCTTGGAATGGAACTGGCACGCTTCACACTTGGTTACTTGTGCAGTTGCATCCTGGAGGGCTGTTGGCCAAAAGAAACCTTGCCGGAATGCTTTGCCGGCAAGTGCTCTTGCGCCAATGTGATGACCGCATATGCCTCCATGTATCTCCACCAACAGCTTCTGTCCATCTTCCCGAGGAATGCACTTCAATTTCACTCCGTTGAATCTCCTTCTGTACATTATGTCGTCGACAAACTGGTACATACTTGATTGCCGGGCTACTCTTTCCGCTTCTTCTTGCTCTTCGGGAAGTTCTCCTGTCTGAAGGAAACGGACAATCTGCTGCGCCCATGTCGGAGCTTGCGGATCAACAACACGGACTAAAGGCACAAATGCTGATGCGGGAACATCTGCTTCTACGGCAAGAACCTGCGGCTCAGCCGGAGCTTGATGTTCCCCGGCAAGCTTGCCGGAGCAAAACTTGTCAGGAGCGTCTGCTTCAACGGAACAAACCCTAGGGCTTGTCGGAGCAGACTGCTCCTCAGCACCTTTGGTGTTGATCCTGGGGACCTTCTTGGCGGCGGCTTCGGGGAGCTCTGCCGGAAAATAATCTCCAGAAACCAACTTCCTCTTCTTGCTCTGTCCAGTTGATGGTGTTACAGATGCTTGAGTCAGCTTGAGCACAAAGATCCCTGGTTCCACAGGTAACTTTAATGCAGCGCATTTTGACAGGCCATCGGCAACGTCGTTTTGGGCTCTCGGAACATGCTCCATCTGTAGGCCGTCAAAATGCTCTTCCAACTTTCTCACTTCATCAATATAAGCTTCCATCAACGGACTCTGATAATCTTTGTTTACTTGGCGGACGACAAGCTGTGAGTCACCCCTAACAATAAGCTTCTTGATCCCAAGGTCTGCTGCGATCCTGAGTCTGGCAAGCAAACCTTCATACTCTGCAGTATTGTTTGTCGCTTGCTCCTTGGGAAAGTGCATCTGGACCACGTACTTGAGGTGCTCTCCGGTGGGTGCGACAAGTAACACGCACGCACCGGCGCCTTGCAGCGAGAAGGCACCATCAAAGTACATGATCCATTCTTTGCTTCCTTCCTTGAAGGGAATGCTCGTCTCTGGAGTTTCTTCATCAGGTGTCGGCGTCCATTCTGCTATGAATTCTGCCAATGCTCGGCTCTGGATAGTTGAAGTACTCTCAAACTTGAGGCCAAAGCTTGACAATTCCAGTGCCCACTCGACAATCCTGCCTGTTGCTTCAGGATTCCGCAATATCCTTTTCAACGGAAAGCGAGTGACAATTGTGTTCTCATGTGCTTGGAAGTAATGGCACAGCTTCCTCGAGGCCATGAGAAGGACGAAAAGCAATTTCTGCACACCAGAGTATCTTGATCTAGCCCCCTGCAGAAGGGAACTGACAAAGTAAACTGGGCGCTGCACCATCTTCTTCTGCTTCTCTTCTTGTGGCTGCGCAGATCCATCCTTGTCGGGACCAGAGCTTGTCGGGGAAGCCCCCTGCCTGTCGCTGGACGTGCTTGCCGTGGCTGCTGGCTCATCATCCGCCTCCCTTTCCGCTACTAACGTAGCACTAACCACTTGATTGGTTGCCGCTAGATACAGCAACAACTTCTCTTGTGGCTTAGGTGCGACAAGTATTGGAGTGGAGGATAGGTATCTCTTCAAGTCCTGCAGCGCAGCCTCCGCTTCCGGAGTCCATTTCATTGGACCTGCCTTTTTCAATATTTTGAAAAATGGCAGGGCGCGCTCAGCTGACTTAGAGATGAACCTGCTGAGAGCAGCTACGCAGCCGGCAAGCCTTCGTACATCCTTGACACGCTTCGGTGCTTCGATCTGCTCAATGGCCTTGATCTTGTCGGGATTGGCTTCAATCTCCCGCTGAGATACAAAGAACCCGAGAAGCTTGCCGGAAGGGACTCCAAACACACACTTCTCGGGGTTGAGCTTGAGGTTGATCTTGCGCAGATTTGCAAAGGTCTTGTCCAAATCATGGATCAGAGTTGCTCTGTCTTTGCTCTTGACCACTATGTCATCCATGTAGGCTTCTACATTTCTGTGCAACTGTGGCTCAAAAGCTTCGTGAACTACCCTTGCAAATGTTGAACCAGCATTCTTTAGTCCGAAAGGCATCCGTACAAAGCAGTACGTGCCACATGGAGTAATGAATGCGGTTTTCTCCTCATCCTCTTCTGCCATGAAGATCTGATGATATCCTGAATATGCATCAAGAAATGAAAGCAAATCACATCCTGCCATGGAGTCGACAATCTGGTCAATGTGCGGCAAGGGAAATGGATCTTTGGGGCAAGCTTTATTAACATCAATGAAGTCAATACAAAGCCTCCATTTTCCATTCGCCTTGCGCACGACTACAGGATTGGCCAGCCACGTAGGATGGAGCACTCCTCTGACAAGGCCTGCTGCTTCCTGGCGCTCCACTGCTTGTTTCCTGACTTTCTGCTTGACGGGCCGCACGTGAGGACAGACGGCAAGGTGGTGCTCAATTACTTTCCTGGGAACACCGGGGATGTCAGATGGTTGCCATGCAAACACATCGACATTCGCCCGCAGGAAAGCAACGAGCGCGCTTTCCTATTTAGGATCAAGTGTGGCACTGATGGTGAAGGTACCACCAGTGCCGTCCTCCTTGGCGGCCACTTTCTTGGTCTCTGGCGGAGCTGCCTTCGCCTTCTTACACTTGCCGGTGGATCTCGATGGTGCGTCCTCGATGGTAGCGCAGCACTCCGAAGAGGTGCGCTTGCCGGAGTGGGCATCAGAGCTCTTGCCGGACTTGGTTTTCTTCTTCCCCCCGGGAGTTTCAGCAGCAAGTGGCTTGCGTTCTGCCGCAGCTGCTGCTTCCCGGTAGATCTTGTCGGTGCAGATAAGGGCATCTTTCTTGTCGCCAGGGACAGAGATGACACTTATCGGACCTAGCATCTTGAGCACGTTTTAGGCATAGTGAGAGGCCGCCATGAACTTGGCGAGCACTGGACGGCCGAGTATCCCATTGTAGGGCAATGGGAAATTAGCAACGTCAAAAGTGACTTTCTCTGTCCTGAAGTTCAGCTCGCTGCCAAATGTCACTGGCAACGTGATCTTCCCCTTCGGCTTGCTTCTTCCCGGATTGATTCCTTGGAAAGTACCAGTCTCTTCGAGCTCGCTGTCGGGGATCTGTAGCTTCTTGAGTATCGCTGAGGAGATCAGGTTCAAGCCGGCCCCGCCGTCAACTAGCATCTTTGTGACCTTGAGGTTGCGGATAGTTGGTGAAACCAACATCGGCAAGCACCTGACCGCAGTTATGCGATCAGGGTGGTCCTCAATGTCAAAGATGATAGGCATGCTGGACCACTTCAGAGGCTTGCATGACTCAACTGATGGTTCTGCTGCATTAACTTCTCGCACCCACTGTTTGAGTTGGCGGTGCGAAGTATGCAGAGAAGCACCACCGTCAACGCACAGAACCTCTGTTGCTTTCTGAAACTCCTGCTCGTCGGCCTCGTCATCATCCATGTCTTCGTCGTCGTCTTCATCTTCATCCTTGTCGCGGCCGCGGGGAGGCCTGTCTCCTTGCCGCTGCTTGGCCTTGCCGCGGCGTCCTCCCCTGCCGGGACGCTTCTTGCCGGATCCGCCAGTACCTTCCTGGGCCTTCTCCTTGTCGCGTCACTCATACTCAGCTTTCTGCTGCTCGACAAGCTGCTCAACCTTCTTGCAACTTTGGAGATCGTGGCCCTTGGTGCGGTGGATCTTGCAATATTGCTTGTCGGAGCCGCCCTGCTTGTCGGTGGCTGCCACAGGTTCTGCTTCCTTGGCACCACCTCCGTTGCCGGACTGCTCAACAGCTACCACATCTTTTCCCTTCCTTCTTCTGTTGTTCCGCCGCCGATTTTCCTTTGCCGGGGCAGCATCCTCACTGTCAGACCCCCCTGCTCCTGTGTTCTCTCCGGGGAGTTTCCTCCCTTCCTCAGCATGTGCACACTTGTCGGCCAGGGCGTAGAGCTCACTGACGTCTCTTATCTTGCACATCGCCATCTCCTCCCGCATCCCGCGGTTACGCACGTTCTGATGGAACGCGCTGATGACCGCGGCGGGGTGGACATCTGGGATGTTGCGCTGCACTTGGCTGAATCTCTGAATATACTTGCGCAGGGGTTCCCCTTCCTTCTGAGCGAGCAGATGAAGATCGCTCTCCTGGCCATGGGGCTTGTGGCCGCCTGTGAAAGCGCCGACAAACTGATGGCACAGATCCGCCCACGAGGAGATGGAGTCGTCCGGCAAGTGCATGAGCCAGGATCTGACATTGGGCTTGAGTACCAACGGGAAGTAGTTGGCAAGGATCTTCTCGTCGCGCCCCCCGGCAGCTTGCACCGCGATGGTGTAGATGCTGAGGAACTCCGACGGATGCAACCTCCCATCATACTTCTCTGGTACATCTGGCTTGAAGTTCTTGGTACTGGGCCACTGAACTTGCCGCAGCTCACGAGTGAACGCAGGGCAACCTACCACATACGGCAAGTCACCTGGTTCCCCTGGCGCATGCATATCGACAGTGGGCCCAGCGCACTGGTCTGATTGACGCCGCGCTTCTCTTCGGCGCTTGATGCATGTACGAGCATCCTCTTGCTGTCGCTCTTGAAGAACTTGGCGTTGATCGCGACGAGCTCGTGGATCTGACGACGCCGTGGACTCGGTGTCGAGGTTGACCCGACGAGTCGGCGATCTTGGCCTTCGGGGCGGGGAGTGCACGGTGGTTGCACCCCCACCAGTCTTGTCGCCATCGGCTCGCGCTTGGGCGTCTTGCCGCGGCTTCAATGTGCTCGGTTGCCGGGGGGTGTCGCCGTTGGCGAAGCCGATGAGGCTCTGAATGGTGGCCCTCCAACCGTCAATCTTGTCCGCCGTCGGAGGGTAATCCAGGAGCAGTTGGGCTCGGGCCAACGCTTCTTCTGGAGTCTTCGGTGGCGGTGGCGTACGGTGCGAGGAGCGGGATATGCTCGGACTTCTAACTATGTTAGAAGGAGAAGGATCCCGTCCAGGCGACCGTGTCTTGCTCGTACCAGCAGATTGGCGTGCATGCTGGTCTTGAGCATCTCGAGATCCACCAGCTCGACCTTGGTCCAACGAGCGTATGGTACTGCGCGTACCATGACGTTGTCGGTCTCACGCCTCCTGAGATGGACGCGGTGCGTGTATGGACGCCGAAGTTTGTGCGGCCTTGTCCTTGGACCTGGCGGCAGCTTGAGCTTCTTCGTCGGCGCCGTTCGCCCGCCGGCGTCTACCCCACCACCCGTTTGCTCCGGTGGCGGCAGGATCGACTCAGACGGAGCAGCCACCTCCGAAGCCTTCTTCTTCGGTGGCATGTCGATGGAGATGATGGAACAGATGAAGATCTGGCTCGCGTGGACGTCGGATCGGGTTCACGCAACCTCAACGCCCCCTAGCTGGTGCGCCAAAGATGTCGTGGGAGACGAACACCTATGGGGCAGGGCCCCTTTCGGTCCGGCAGGGAGCGGAGGCCGCACGAAGAGCGGATCGAGGCGAGGCACGCGAGCGATGTTACCCAGCTTCGGAGCTCTCCGGAGAGATAATACTCCTACTGCTGCTTTGTGGTTGTATTATGTTCTTGCTCGAGAGCGTGGGAGTGTTCTGGTTTCGAATGAGTCGAACACCTTCTACGTTGCGCATGGGCCTCCTTTTATAGGCTCAAGGGGTCACCGACAGGTGGCAACGCATGCGGGGGTAAAAGTGTAAAAGGAGCTGCGGTTGGTACAACTGCTTCTACAGTGGTTCCTACCTAACTCTGACGGCAGGGGAAAAAGGCATTAAATGCCCGTCCGCGTCGCCTAAACAGTGCAGAAAAGCGACCGTTAGGGGTGCCACCGCTTGCCACGATGGCCATCTTGTCATCTCCACTTGCCACCTCGCACCGCTTGGCTGCACAGCTTCTCGCCACGTGCGCCTGGAACGGTCCTGTGGCGACACGTCGACGGATGCGCTGGAGCGTGGGCACAGAGTGGTGGCTTCGCCGCGGCAAGCGCCTTGCCGCGTTCGTTGTCTTGTCACGCCCGGAAGCTTGTCGCTCGCCGGGTCTTGCCGGGACGCACGGCGCGTCGTGGCAAGTTCCTTGGAATGCCTTGGTTGGCCTTCCCGGCAAGCTCCTCTTGCCGGGGACTTGTCCTTCCCGGCAAGCTCCTCTTGCCGGGGCCTTGTCTTCTCAGTTAGAACACTTTGTTCTTGAATGGCTCCAATAGGAACTACGGAGGATCTTGGCGGGCACCCGGCAAGCCTTGCCGCGGGGCGCTGCGACTGCCCGTGCACAAGTTCGGGATACTAAAGTACCCCTATCTTAGTACATCGACACCCACTCTAGAGCATCGCAGCCTAAGCCCGGCTACGCTTCCCATGGAGCTCGAGGAGCGACTGGCCCAAAAGAGGTGTATAGCAGTCTCTTCGCCCGACGTCGCTGAGGAAGGTGATGACCATTACCGGCGGCAGGCACTCAAGCAGCGGGCTAGAGTATGCGGGCATGTCTTGGCCGCCGGCTATGACATCGAGGTCATCGACAGCGATGGCTTGAGGCGGGCTATGTTACAAGTTAAGTGGCCCACCCCCAACCCCTCGGGTTCAACCGCCGTTGATCTTATCCATGGCCCCGCCGCTGATCTCCTCTGGCTCGCTGTCAACAATTTGTCATTCTACATCGCCATTGAGCCCCTTTTGTCATTTCTGAAGGACACGTTCTGCGACGCTGGCTTGGGATCCATAGCTTCCAAGTCAGACCTCATCGACGGCAACCACGAGGAGGGCACCCTCTCCGGCTCTTCCAAGGGGAAGGATCCCATCTTCTCTTCCAAGGGGAAAGCGCCCGTCTGCGACATTAGGGATAGCACCCTACAACCGTGCTCTTCCAAGGGGAAGGAGCCCATATGCGACAACATGGAGCACATCTAGGGTCCGTGTTCTTCCCACGGGAATGAGCCCATCTGTGACAAGTGAGGAAACCTATGATTTGTTTTGTCGAGTCCCTTTTGTAGTGTAGTGAGAATATGTCGAGTGTTAATTGCTATATCTGGTTGTTTGAAGTATGCATTATTTATTTTAGTTGTTCACAATGTGATGCTCTATATGTGCAATTACTTACTGTGCTGTACATTTCATCAACCCAGTTTTAAACATACCGATAGGAATGCATATGTTTGCTTGTTGTTAAGCCTATTATAGCTAGCATATGCCTCTTTTAAAGTTTTTTGATTGTTCGGTTGTTTGTAGTTAGCATATGTCCAGTTTCAAATGCTATCTTTGGTTGTTCGTAGTATGCCTTGTTTATTCCATTTATTCACAACATGATGTTCTATTTGTGCAAGTATGAACTATGTAGTTCAATTTCATCAGTACGAGTTTCAACAATACCACTATGAATGACTACATTTGGTTGCTGCATCTTGTAGTTAACACGCCTTTCCATTTTTATTTAACAATAACCAGTGTACTTATACCGGCACAATACCAGTTTGAATGACTATGTTTGCTTGTTGTTAAATGTTAGGCCTGTTGCAGTTAGCACACCTTTCCACTTGTTTTGCTTTACTAGCGTGCTTAAACCTGCACACTGAAGCTATCTTTTGTAGATTATTTTGTCTACCATGGATAATTTTGGTTGATGTTTAGCCTGTTGTGCTTAACATGTGTTTCGATGTGCCTACACAGGAAAATTTTGGGAACGACTGCTGTTTTCCATCGAGGTTAGTTTCATCACATGGCTTATATCTACTCACTGTTCAGGATATCGGTAGCTGGTACCATATAGGCGGCGGCTGATAAGGGACTAATTGGTGAATCGGACTTTTAATTGAATATATCTACAACCCATTTATCGTTAGGTTAACTAGGGACATATGTAATATATCTGAGACTACATGGAAACATGCACTGTACTTAATGTCTTAATATGCAATCCTAGGCTACATAGCAACAAGGAAGAGTGTTACATTAATGTTCTAATGATGTCTAGATATACATAGAAGAGCAGCAGCAACAACAACAACAAGATAGCCCTGTTTGGATACTCAACTTAGCTATAGGTTAGAGTTAGTTTCTACCTCATGACTAACTTGAACTAACTCCATCCGAAGAGTTGTTTGGATGGCAGGGTTAGATTGACAATAAATGCACTAGGAGAACTGGCTCCAATTAGCACCTCTTGGGTTGGATATTTTTTTGGGTGGGTTATAGATGCAACTAGCTCAAACTAGCCCTAATATTTAGATATACTTAAGGCTATTTGAGCCCGAACTAGCTCAAACTAACTGTAACCCATGGATACAACAGCAGTTAATCAGCCGATAATTTGTAAGAATGCACTAAACTCCTTCCGGCCCATAATATAAGATGTTAATTCATCTAGTATGTGAGTATATTGGATGTTATAAGATACTCCCTTCGTTCCTAAATATTTATCTTTTTAGAGATTTCAAATGGACTACCACATACGGATGTACATAGACATATTATAAAAGAGTGTTGTACTACATCATTGTGCAATTGCTGTTTAGCTTCTAATATTGACTTGGTGCTTTTAGGTACATATGTCATTGGTAAAGATCCGCGCTTCTACACTTTCTGCATATGGGGTAATGAGATATCGATGAACCTGCATCAAGTGAGGAAGCTGATAAAGATTGTCAGTAAAATGGGTCCAAAGATGGCAATTAAACTATTTGTTTACACTTTATCCAAGACAACAGCGAACTGCAGGATGGTAAGTAAGAACTCTGCAGCCTTCTTTTTACTGCCCATAATGAGTTGTGTTAGATGACAATGTCTAAATCTTTTTCCTTTGCAGTGGTTGCCAAAGTAGTTTACTCAAGATTACCTCTCAAACTACATGATTGGTGGGCTGGCAAAGGTTAAAGTATTTATACTAGAACACGATGATTATCTAGATGTTTTCATGAAGACCGTGATGCATGGGCGGTCGGCCATCACAAGGGGTTGAAGTAGAGTCGTGTGTGCCTTCTACATGGAGGATGGAACAATATGGGCATTCTGCTTCACGTTGTTCAGCAACTAGAATATATTTCGCCTCTTTCTGTACCGTCTTTAATAGTACAAGTATACAACTGTGGTTCATCATTCTTTATTTGGTTCTTATGTAATTCTTCAACATATGTACCTATGAATCAAATAATGCATTGGTTGTTTCAACTTGATGGATATGAATAAAGCTGTAGCATACATTCAAATTCAAATCCAAATCCAAATCCGGTACAATTTGAAAAAGCAGAAATTAAATTACGTTGAAATTACAATTTGAAAAAGCAGAAATTAAATTTGAAAAAGCAGAAATTAAAGCTGTAGCTCTCCAGGTTGTTACGGCACACACGGTTGGTAAAACACCAACGTTTGTGATATGCACCATAATCCGAGACGGTTCACAGAGAGGAAAAGTGTGCAAGCATGCACACAGTTGCCATTTGCAAAGCGTGTGCGATGTTAGTCAATATCACAAATGGTGCGGGCAAACTAAACATTTGTTTTAGTTGCCTTATCATACATGATTCGCAGCCATGAACTGTTTCTGATGATGTATGCATCATAAATGTTGCACCACAGAATAGCATGTGCGGTAGTTGTCATGTACGACGATGTTACGACGATCCGACGTTTCTTAATCCTGTCCAACACTCGTATGGTGATTAGCTAATCTTATTAACAGTGAACTGTTTGTGATGGGCCGCGCATCATACACATTCTATCATAGTGAAACATTTGTGATGGGCGGCACATCATAAACGTAGCACCACAGAATACCGACTGTGATGGCAATGGGAGCAGAAATGAGTAGGAGTACTATAGGGGCCCTATCCCGACGGTTTCTGGGTCGTGTGGGAAGGACCCCCTATCGCCCACACTCACTTGGCGATGGTTCCAAATGCCGTTGCATAAAGGGGTTAAAAACCGTTTGTTTAGCACCGACGCGCACCAGTGTGAGAAGAGGATGTGAAACAATTAGACTGCTATGGCCTTTCCGCTCTTTGATGATCTAAAATTAAGCTATTAAAAACTAATGCCTGGCATGCCATCAAGGTGTTTTTGTTCCTCATCTAGAGATGCAACTCTGTGTTGTGGTGTGATATAATGTAGAGGAGTTGGATGTGAATTGTTTGTCAGCTGAGCATATGATGTTACATGGAGATGCTACTGAGAGTTTACATCGTCGACGTATCTTAAACCGAGCTTTTTTAAAACTGATGCTTGGTTGATGTAGTTCTAGTATATTAGTTGGGTGAGAGTCTACTGTTGTTGGTGTTGTGTAGTCATTTCTTTTTATGTCATTGAAGAATGAAAAAGATGAGCATTTCTCCAGCCAATGTCTAAAGTAGTTGCTGCCATGTAGTCCGCTGGACCTATGCATTTCATTAGAAGTCAGATATAGCTTGGATTATACTTCTGAATAGAATGAACCATTTCTCTTTCGTTTATCTGTCTTCAATTCTTCTGACCGAATGGCTCTCTTTAACACATGTACGTTAGTGTGGTGATGGTTAAACAACTATAGTAGATCGGTGTTTTTTGCATTTCTCAACCATGGATATTTTGCCAAAAATAAACCCTTAGATTTGTTGCCATTCCTTTGATAATAGTAATTCATTGTGGCTATTAAGTATTTTTTAGCAGTAATGAACTAGACTCTTTCATGTTGCAACCCAACAACAGCACCCATGTTTGTCTGCGTACTACACATATTTGCTCTACTGCTCTTAGTTTTAACTAGCCAAGGCAAGGATGACGCCCACCATCGCTATTATATTTATTATCGATGTTGGATTTATTTTTTGTTGATGCTTGCCCACACTCTAAATGTCTGCTTGTGGCATTCTTTATCGAACAAGGGATTGACGCATGTCCCCGACTTGACTGAGTTAGGCTTCGATTTGCACGTCTCTTTCAGCTTGCGGGATCAGTGTTGCTACAAGTAATCCACTTTCTTTGTAATGGATGGTGGCAACATTATTTAAGCCATTGTAGAGTTTTTGACAGGGTTAAACATTTAGAAAGATAGATTCATTTAGCCTTGCAGTACTAGTGTCTGCAAGCATTGGCTATTGTTAGTAAAATGTTGAGTTCTTCCTTTATATCATTGTATTATTGCTATCCTTTTTTCAAGGCTGATGCAGTACCTTGTTATTTTCAATCAGACCTAACTATTGTTTGTTTCCTTTTATTGTCTTATTGCTATCCTTTTTCAAGGCTGATGTAGTACCTTGTTTTTTCACTCAGACTTGCCTCTTGTTTGTTAATTTTGCTGTGATATAATCTTCTATTATAATTGGGTAATATTAACTCCCCAGTAGTAGAATGGATTGTCGTGGTAGTAGAATAGTACTGCCTTTGTAAACTAATATAAAAGTGTTTAGATCATTAAAGTAGTGATCTAAACGCTCTTATATTAGTTTACAGAGGGAGTACTTTTCTTCAGGTGAATGTGATATAGTGTTGTTCATTGCATGGCCTGCACTTGTATCAATATACCATGCTGGTACATGTACGTTAGTGTTGTTGGTGCCTAACATGAGCTTGAATGTTGTAGTTGAAGTATAGAATAACAGCAGGTTAACGTGTTTTATTTGCCCTATGCAAGTTTGTTGTTTTGTTTGCCCTTTCTAGTATTGTACAAACTAATGCAAACTGATGCATTCTTGGCATATTCTATAAGATTTGTGAAGGCAAACATTTCACTATGCAAGTCTGTTGTTTTATTTTCCCTTTCTAGTATTGTATGATAGTGCCCAAATTCAGGATGGGAAAGGTGAAGTTGGTAAGTCCTAGTGGGTAGATCTGCTTTGCTGCTTGCATTAGTGTTGCCATTGCATTTGTTTGGTTCTGGCCTCAGCAGCAGTGCACTAATGCTGGTAGCCTTTGTGTTCACTCTTTTACAGGAGCGCCAGGACAAATTTGAAGTGCAAAGCCATGAAGCCAAGTGCAAATATGTGATGCATTGTGATAGACTATAGAGATTATGACATTGGAACAGATTTACTATTATTTGTGATCACTTGCTAGAGATTTGTTTGCTCTGTTTGACTGTAATAGACTATAGAGATTGTGACATTGGAACAGATTTAGATTGTAGAGATTGTGGCATCAAAACAGATATACTGTTATTTGATGAATTACATTTGTTCTATTTTGTTTGAAATAGTGATTTAAAAATGTGTGGAATGGAAACCTAACTAGTGGGATCCACTGATCAAAATTATCCGAGAAATGTTGAAATATCTGACATGTGGGACCAATGTATGAGATTATGACATGTGGTACCAGCTCCAATAGATAATGGCCGAAACTAGGAAATCAATGGACTAAGAAGGCCACGTCCCAAAAATAAAAAGGCTGCAATGTTGGGCTTGGCCCATGAAGTCGACCAAAAATTGACAGGAAAAAAAATATAGAAAGGCTGTATTGTTGGGCTCGGCCCATGTAAAACACCAAATTGGACCGGGATGATTATAATCAACGACCTTATCATTTGGTCGCAATTTTGCCACGTCATGTTGCCACGTTGGATCCGACGTGGCCTGGGCAGACAACTAGTAACCAAAACAATTCATCATAGGACCAACGGATTTTTTTTGGTTGTTACCTTCTAGGACCATTTCATAGAGAAGGTCGTTAAGTTTCATTAAAGACGGTCAGCTTTTGACCAATTTGTTTTGGTCATAAAAATGTCACAAATGAAAAAAGAATGACCATTCAGCGACCAATGGTGATGGTCACAAGTTGACATATTTCTTGACAATTGTACGCGTCGGTCATAAACAAACGGTTTTTAACCCCTTTGCACGACGACATTTGGAACCGTCGCCAAGTGAGTGTGGGCGACAGGGGTCTCCTTCCCACATGACACAGAATCCATCAGGGATGTGCCCTCCTGGCACACACGTTCGGCAAAATGAGGTCGTGTGCGACTGGCGAGCGCTCAAATACGGAAATACGTACAGTAGAGCTAAAAAAACAATTATACGGCAAATAATTTTTCGGTCGCAAGTACATCAAACACAGTCAGTCCCCGCTAAACGTTTCCATTCGTATGTACATCCCACACAGTCGCTCCAAGGAAAACATTTTCGTTCATAGGTACATCACACATAATTTTTCTCGTTAAATCGTTTGCGTTATTGAATGTATCACACACGGTCCATAGAAGAAACTGTGTGGCAAAGGCTGTCCATCACATTTTGTGGTAAACATTTGCGCAAGGTGGCCTAACGCAAACAGTTTTCAAGAGAAAGTCATGTGTGATTGTTCATTGATCCAACACGGTTTATAACTAGAAACTATGTGCTTTGCCTGAGGTCATCGCCCACGGTACTTTTTCAACAACCATTTGCAATAGCAAAACCCAATTAGCAAGCTAATTATCCGATTATTCATAATCCATTTATTAATATAATTGACATTTCATATTAAGCACACAATATATTTCATTTCCATATTAACGAAGCAGAATTTCATAATTGAAATACATCAGAGTACAACATGATATAGCTTCAGCACTTAGCTACCCCATTACACAACTGCACCAGCAGCAAGTTCCGCATGTAACATGTAGAACCTTTCAAAATTAGCATCATAGATGGTATATAGACAGATGCATCTCATTTGGAAAACTGCTGAAACGGAAGGCGAATATTGAGCCTTCATTCATGTTGAAGGTCTTTGCAACTTTAGGCCAGTGCCTATGGATGATTGACCGTCCATCCTTCATCCTCTTCAGGAACACTTCAATATCGAACCATGGGTGTTGTATGAAAACCTTCCTCGCCTCTTGACCATAGAGGTGGTTTGAGAGGTAATCATTAGTGAACTGCTTTGGAAAGGCCTGAAAACAAGGATGTGCATAAATATCTTCTTCATTGTGCAGACAAAGATCTTGTTGTTTTCTGTTGCTAATTTATTTATCCTAACAATCTTTCTGAGTTTCTTGATTTGATTGATATTCATGGATAACTCATTTCCCCATATGCAAAAAGGGTCGAACAGTGGGTCAAAACCTCTGACAGCAAGACCTACATGTGCAACACCAAATTGTTAAAAACCAAAATATTAGAATGGTTCCTGCAATTGCACAATAATGTGCTATTAGACAACAGACCATGCACGTGCTAACCTCAATTGTAAACCTCAGTACTTCCCATTGTTTCCCTGCAACACATATAAGGTAGTTAGTCATCAGGTTAAGTAAGGGTTCACGTGCTATTAGTAAAATGTGTTGATGAAAAATAAGCACATTGCAAATTCATCAGATTAATTCAAGACACATGGAAAACCCATTTACCGAAATCAAGCATGATTAATAACTAGGAAATATATCACTTGTATATGTATCTCATGTATTAAGTGCAGCCAAATTCGATTTATTCCTCACATGCACAACAATACAAAATTGTACCCACGACAATTGGACATCTCGCATTGCAGAATTGAACCAAGCAGTTAACTAAGCACCACAACAAATGAACCAAACATTAACTGAGCACCACATTGCACAATATAACATACTCCTAATAGAAGATCAGACAGTTAACCAAACAGTTAACTATAGCCAATTGTAGCATATTTGTTTCGCATGTATTTACTACAGCCAAATTCAATTTATCCCTCACATGGTATACAATAACAGAATGCACCCACAATTTTGTAAAGATAAATTTGATTTCTTTCTCACATGAAAGACAATACAAAATTTCAGCCTGAAGAATTGAACATCACATTTGCATAATTGAACTAAACAGTTAACTGAAGACGACAACTAATTAACAAAACAGTTAGCACCACACTGCATGACATATAGAACATATACACTAGAGCAACAGATTGCATGGTAAAATTAGATAGCACAATTCACTAGAATTTGTGAAGTTAAGGCAGGAGCAGCACACACAACGGGTAAACCAAGCATGCTTAACCAGCGTAGCTAGCAAATGGCAAGGTGCTCCTCCATGATCTGGGGGTTGGCACGAATGGCGTTGCTTATTTGGTGGAGGGGTCGGTGATTTGGGTGGAAGGTGTCGCGCTCGCGCCGGCGGTCGGGGCATGTGGGATGTGGAAGGAGGAGGATGGGGGTCGGGTGTGGATTACCTGCCTGGATAGACAAGGCCGAGCAGCGTGAAGGAGGGTCACCGATGAGGAGGCGGCGCTGCAAGCAAGGAGTGAAGGTTTCAACTTGGAAAGGAAGGCGGAAAGAGGGGAAATGTGGCTTTTGGTAAGTGGGAGGGGGCGGGGAGGTAGATATTTCCGCTGAAGCCAAAAATTTGGAATCGCTTCAGCGAAAAAACTGGTGCGCAAAGTGTCATCAGACACAGTCCCTTATTCCGAACTGTGTACGATATGTGGACATCACAAACGATTCAGATAGCTTAACCCGTGTGTGGTGAGTTTGATCGTCAAAAGTTTTGGTTCGAATTTCCATGGTTATAGTGGTAATCCACGTCATTGCATAATTTGGGTACACAAAGGTGACTACATCACACCCACACTTTTTAATCGAGCAAGTTCAGCAATTAAACAGAGCTAGCTGACCTAAACATTACTCTAACAAATTAAAGATCGGCGCTCTTAATTAAACAAAACAAAGAGTACTACTACGGCTGGTGCTCGTCGATCTCCACCGCCGCCTCCATGTCCAACTCGTGCCCGACGGTCTCCTGGGGAAGGGGCTCCATGGCATCCATCACACCATACTCGGCAAGCATCTTGCCATCCGTGTCTGCCATCTCTTTGGAAAAGGCTGCCACGAGCTAGGCGTGGGAGGATGCGATCTGGGCTTGGGCGGGCTCCGTCATCGCAAGGTATGCGGTGGAGGAACGGTCGGCTACCTGAACGCTCTCAGTTATTGCCAGCTCTTCGGCCGTGGGTTGTCGACCGTTGTCGGAGAAGCTTCGTTCAATTTGTGCAGTGACTGCCAGGAGCTGGGCATGGGCGGCCCGCCACTGTAGAACGGACAGCTGCTGTGCCGCTCTCGCCAGTTGATATCCCCGAGGCAGATGTTGCTGCTGCCGCCTGAGAAGCAACATCGACCGTTTGGGCTGCCTTTGCCGCCTAGTCGCAGATTGTGGCCGCGTTCATGCACCTTGTTAGCACGCGCATGGCAGTTGTGGCCGCGCTCTCGCTGGAGTGGGCCACCGAAGTTGCCCCCACGATGCGGGTCCACGTGCCCATCTTTCACCGGCAATGATTGAACAGTGAAATGAGATTTGGGGAGCGAGCTAGTATGCTTGAGACGCCGGTTGTGGACTGTACCCGACGCACCTTCTCGCGCAAGCCATAGGCGTACTATACACCGATGGTGCTCCAGGATATTTTGTGTTGCATCTCACATGGTTGCTGATAATAAAATGTGTGCGATCTACTTGATTTTTCATCTTGTTTTGAATAAATAATGGGGTCACAGCGGCAATGGACTGTGTTTGAATTGCTAGAACTTTTATCTGGAGTGAACATGCAACTATATGTGTGTCGTAAAAGAATTGGAATTATTCAGGGTTCTTTTGAACATTCTATACATTAAATTGGTTTTCTAGCCATTTCAGGTGAACAATTCAAAATTAAACTACATGCACATGCTCCAGTGCATATAAATTGGGTGAAAAATGAAATTTGTGTCCTTGGGTGCATGCTTAGGTCCCATGCAAGAAATGGGAATGAATTTCAAACACCAGGGCACCGTTCATTGCTGGCAAGACATTGAGATGCCTGGTTTTCTAATTCTAGTAAATCCAAAACTCGTCTGAAAATCATGAAACTTTGCATGCTATCATGGAGCGGCATCTACATGCCATGGTAAAAATCTGTCCCATTTGGGGCAGGTTTGGGTATATGCTTCTCACAAACCGGAGCTTCTCACAACCATCATGATGGTTTCCGGTAGGGAACGTCCCACCTTTGGGGACGAAACGGTATCCATTGCCTCTTATTGCTTTCAAATTTTTTTCTCGTGTCAACATAGAACAACAGGAGTGTTGTGTGAATTTTTGTGATTTTTCAGGGTTCGTTTGGACATTTTGTGGCATTAACTGGGTTTTCAATGCATTTGTGTGCATAATTCAAACTTGAACTACATGCACATGCTCCAGTGCATATAAATTGGTTCAAATCTTTGTCCTTGGGTGCATGCTTAGGTCCAAAATGGGAATGAATTGCAAACACCAGGGCACCATTGATTGCAAGAAAAACATTGAGATGCCTGGTTTCTAAATCCTAGTAAATCCAAAACTCGTCTAAAATTCATGAAACTTGGCATGCTATCATGGAGTGGCATCAACATGTCGTGGTAAAATTTTCGTCCCATTTGGGGCAGGTTTGGGTATATGCTTCTCACAAACCGGAGCTTCTCACAACAAGCATGATGGTTTTCGGTAGGGAACGTCCCACCTTCGGGAACGAAACAATATCCATTGCCTCTCATTGCTTTCTCGTGTCAACATAGAACAATAGGACTGTTGTGTGAATTTTTGTGATTTTTCAGGATTCGTTTGTACATTTTTATGCAATAACTGAGTTTTCAATGCATTTATGTGCATAATTCAAATTTGAACT